>VONZ01000026.1:1290000-2490000 GCA_012976165.1 Labeo catla
TCTCAGCTCTTTTGCTCGTCTTTGTACAGCTGAGCACAATGTGTTCCCCCTTCTCTATCCAAGGACCGTTTCACATTACTGCAGCATTGAGACATCTTCACAGGTTACTCACAAAGAGCTCACTCCGAGGGCGTTTTCCCCTCCACATGTGTTTTTCCTGCTTTTTTGGGTGTGCATACTGTTACTGTTCGTCACAACCTCAGGGAATACTTAGCTAACCCGTCTCCACACACTCGTCGCAGCCCTTGTAATAAACACCCTGTGTTTATGGTCTAAAGCTCTCCAAGCCTCAATATTCATTAACCCACTAGTGTCAGACAGAGTAGTGTCGGAAGGAGTACAGTGATACAGTCAAGATAATTACCCTGGCCTCAACTTTTACGTAATAAATGCCATTACCGTGGTTAGTGATTACACAATTATCCAAATCATAGATAATGGCACCATACATAAGGAAAGAACTACTTATTAGAAGAAAGAAAACACAATTCACTGGCCCTAAACGTATTTAGACACATGCAGTATCATTACATCAGATAACTACATAACAGCTTAGTGGCATTTCTTAAAAGGAAAGAGGCCAATATATTGATATACAAATGTTCCATAGACAAAATCTTTGGACACTCTACTGAAAGGAGGAAAAAAAAAAAAAACATGAAAGAAACATCAAACAGCCCTACACATGTCATAAAGCAGGCATTAGTCCCTGGAAATGTGCCTGGAGCTAACAGCTTAAGAGGAGGAACGATTGGCTCTATTTACACTTTGTGTTTTCATTAGCCAGAATACAAATGCGTGTAAGAGTGCCTGAGAAAAGAGTCAAAAGCGTGCGCGAGCCTCCAAGACTCTGTCAGTGATGGGCTCAAATTAGACTGCATAATCCAAGCTGAATGACAAGGCCATGCAAACATTTCCCCAATGTGCACTTGATAATGACCCTTCGCAGGAAAAAAAGAAAAAACAGGAATTTGGGAGCTAAAGAGGCCAACAGAATGTTACTCAAACTCATCTGCACCCTTTATATAATCAGCCAATATCAGGCGGCTCCAAACAGAGTTCTAAGTGGACCACAATACTGAAAGGACAAGCTGGCACAGACAAAAATCTCAGGAAAATACAGCACCATAAATGGTGGACTGAGGGAAACTATGACCAAAGCCAGTGTCTGAGACAGACCAACCGTGCTACAGAGGGCTTACCAAAGCCATACAGAGAACTAATCCATCATTGAGAGTATGCAAGACTTTGGGAAAACATCATGGCCCTTGGACATACACTACCAAGCACAACACTCTTAAATATGAAGTATTTGAAAGGTATTTCTCACTAAGGTCAGTTTGGTAACACAAGCCTTTTTTGAAGGTTACTTCAACCTTCCATACAACGGATAAACCATTATATAAATACACAAAGAGATAAAGCATTCTTTTCAAAATATGCCAGTTAGGAATGTCAGAATATTGCAACTTTTCATAGAAGTAAATAAAAGAACTATTACGCCAGACAAAGGGAGAAACACGCACAAGCTACAGGCACCGGACCAAAAGGAAGGTGGGCTAAGGAAAAGAAGAACAACATGACTGCAGAAGAACCTGCTGTGGGCAAAATAAATGTCCTTCATATTTCTAAGAAACATCATTCTGCTCTTTCCATCAGAGACAAAAAACAAAGTCGGGAGCTGTAAATTCAGCTGCACTACAACCTGAGGTAAAAAAAATGTCAAACGCTGGACAAATAAATTAATAATTTTGCACACGCAAACCCACTCAAGCTGAAGGCCTTGAAACTCTCATCCAAGTTCTTTTAAGAGCGATACATCAGTTTTATCCTCAATATAATTCAGTCCAGAACACCAGCATAGAGATCTCATAAAACAAAAGTCTATGAACAAAACACTTTATCTTGCTTTGCTCACAAGTCATCACCCATGATTATAAAGCAAAAAGCTACATCCAATCAACAATCTTTGCTGTGCACAAACAATCGTTTATAGAAAACCTATATTTGCAAGCATTTACGTCATAACTCGCTATAAACAAAAGATGCAAAGGCACAAATAGCTAAAATAGAGAACAAAGCACATCACTCACCACTCTTGGTTTGGCCTTCAGAGGGACAGTGGAAAGTTCCTCGCTGGACTTTCTCTCTAGTTTTGGGTCAGCAGTGGTGGTAGGAACTGAAGGTGTCAAAGTGGTGCCCTCCAGAATAACCCCACCAGTGGCTGCTGGGGTCTCAGCGGGGGACTCCGGAGGGTTCAAGGCCAAGATGTATTGCTCAGTGACGTCCTCTAATGATGGAGTGTCCTCCCCAGGGGTTTTGCTGGGTGGCGAAGACTCCGCGACATGGCTAGACCTCTGGAGGTCCTGGGAGATGTGGGCATGCGAAGGAATGATAGGCACAAACGTGGCAGGTTCACTGGCATGACGCACATGTTTGGGTCTGACCTTTGAGGCTGGAAGCTGGGGGAGGATGGATGCGGAGGACTGCTCTTCGCCTTGTTCATCCAAGTGATCCCCGTCATCGCAAGACAACTGATGAGTGAAGCGGTTTGTGCGTTTCTTGGGGCTTCGTCGACTAGTGCGAGGAGACAAAACCTGAGCTAGTTTAGGGTCAAACGGATATGAGGGCTCACCTGGGGATTTTGTTTCTCCATTATGACCAAGGTGGGAGGGCAAAACATGCTCAGATTGAGAACGAGACCTTCTGGTTGGACAATAAAGTTGTCGCTGTTCACTATTTAGTGCCCAAAGCTCGTCTCTTTGCTCAGATAAGATAGGCTCACTGCTGGAAGGTGGTATGGATTGTTCTAGTTCACTGATAGGCTCACTGGGATGCTTTTGAAATTCTAAGACTGTATCCGCCAGTTCTCCACGTCTACTGGGATCGCTAAAGCTCTTTTTCTTTACAGCCTTGCCGTTCCCCTTCTCATCAATCAGATTGTCCATTGCGCCAGGTTCACAAACTATGCTCTGAATCACAGTACTGTAATCTCTCAAGCTGTCGCTACACACGGAAAGATCACTGGCGGCGCTGCCTGTATATTCAGAAAGGTCTGCTGCAGAAGACTCCACACCACCCACCTTGGAACTTAGCGAGAGTGAACCGAGCAGGTTGCTGTCCATAGAGAAGCTCTTCCCGCCATCCTCTGTAACTGAACGACGTCTGTGAGGCATAGGATCACTTAAGGAACGGTACGCAGACTCACCGTTGGACTCTCCGTTACTGCCATTGCTAGAGTCTGAGCCGTTGTTTCCAGCTGAGGAGAATTTCCTTCGCCTGCGAATAGCACTAGGAGTAGACGGAGCCTCTAAGGCCCCCTGGTTTACATTTTTACTGCTGCTAATGTCTCCTCCTATGGCTACTCCCTCATATTCTGTCTTAACAGACGGAACTTGAGATGAAAGAGATTCCTCTGGTGTTGTATCAGGCAACTGCTCTTCGTACAACCCTGACTGATTCCAAACGGTGAGAGCCTGACCCATCAAGTCTTTACTGCAGGATAGCCCCCCATATGAGCCAGTCTCTGGCTCTGTGACAATTCCTTCATCTGTCAGGCTAGATTCATGACCGGAGAGTTCATCCAGTGACTTATCACAGAACATGTTCTCCTCCGAATTTCCTTTCTGTAAACATTTTCCACTTTTTCCATCAGCCTCCCCTTCCTTACACCCAGAGTGCTCAAGTCTCCTCACCTCCTGCTTTGCCTTATCTTCTTTTTCAGTGTCTATTTTAGTGTCACTGCTTTTTGTCTTGAAACAGTCTTTTTCATAATCATCATCATCCTTACTTTCACCCATCTGACAAATGTCTCTTATCACCTGCCTGGCTTCCTGCACGTAGCGGTCTTGAAGAGGGGTCGGCATTGGCTCGTCGTAACCGTAGGTACATCTGCAGTCATCACTCTCCACCTCCCTGTCAGCAATCACCTGCTCGCCACTTTCTTCAGAGTCTAGCCGTTGCTCGGAGGAACTCCTTAAACCTGGTCCACTACCATAATATTGCTGGCTTGCTGGCTTCTCAGAGTAAGAGAAAGACTTTGCCCTCCTCAAAGTAGCGGTGAGATCCTTCAGGGAAGGGCGTCCATGGTGTGGCCGATTTGTTCTGGAGCCCATTCTGTACACAGTTGTGCCTTGATCAGAGTTTGGATTGTCCTCATCATCTTGTCCCTTTTTCTTCATTCTTAACTCGGAGAGATCAGTCTTAAGGTAGCTAAGAAGCGATAGAGTTTCGGAGGCAATGTCAGGGTTGGACATAGAGATCCTGTTCCTGTCTTTCTCATTATTTAGGGAGTGGCAGAACACCCTGTTTTCCGAACTGCGAGTTTTATAGTCCGCTGGGCTCAAGCTGGGTACAAGCTTTGGTTGAACTCGAATTGGGGAACGAGAAAAGTTATCTCCATGACCAAAACTAGGTGACCGGTACATGGTGGCATTGCCATGGTATGTTTTACTCAGAACAGCTGATGAGGCCCTGGCGAAGCTGTTGGCTGGCTGATCCTCTTCTTTCAATGTCTCTGTGCTAGAATACCTGCTACTACTTCTTGACCCCAACGGACTGGATGTAAATGAGGGTATGGTGACTTTTGAAACCCGCGACACCTGAGGAACAGGGCTAGTTCCGACTGACCCCTCGAAATTTCTGTATAGGTGTCTAAAACTGTCCTTAGTCACATGGGACCGTGGAGATGGGCTGTCTCGTGCCCATTGCAGGCCCGTGTAACAACCTCTAGAACGGAAACCCTCCATCCTGCGGCCCACCGTTTGAGAATCGCACGGCTCCATCATTACAGGTTGGTTGTCACTGTCATCTGACTCTTCATCTCCTCTGCTGCAATTGCTTTTCTTCTTTTTTCTTAGCGAGCGACGTCTCACGTCCCTGTTGTGGTGAGCTAGCGCTGCAGGGCTGTCCTCCTCACTGCCTGAAGACCTTCCTCTCAACTTTGTCCTGATGCCATGCTTGTTTTGGGGGAAGTTATCGCCTGTCCGTCCTCTCAGCTTCTTGTCCTCTTCTCCGGAGCTCAGTCTTCCACCAGCACCGGCTAGTTCCTCGGAGGGCCCTGTCTGTGGTTGGGAGGAGTTATGTGAGGAATGTGAGCTATCCGGTGGCTGTGGCTGCTCTGCCCTCTGCTCTTGCAGCTGCCAACGGTGAGACCTGAGAGGCAAAGCAGTCGTTCTACTGCGCGGTGGGGGAGCAGGAGGAGAATCACAATTCAAAAACTCAAAGGAATGGCTTTGAGCAGTTAAAGTGTGGAAGTTAGGGATTGAATAGTCCGCATGCAATGTACTGTTGTCATGATGAGAGCTGTTGGTGTCTTGCCAGGTTCCCCTTGGCTGGTGGGGGAACTGTTTGTCACCTTTGTCTAGTGCGGAGATGCCCTCTTGGAGGTGTTGACAGGCAGATTTCAAGTCATCAGCATCTGAAGTTGATCGATGTTGCTTTCTGCGTCCATCCCCAAACAGTTCTCTAATTTTAGAAACGCTTGGCCAGTTTGCATCAATATGAATAGACGTCTCTCCATAGGACGGGTGATAGCGACGAGATTTGCATGTTGGGCTCCCTAAAACAAAAGCATTGTGATGTTAACTCAGTATGGCAGTTTATGTGATCAAATGCAGACCATCACAAGCAATCTGTCATAGCACCAAACTAAATACAGTACACAATACTAACTAACTCTAACTAGGTTTGAGCATAAGTGTTATAGACAGCGTCTTTGTTTATGCCTGACGATTTGTTGGGTGCTAAATGAGAACTAGTGATTTCAAAACAACGTATCTTACCTGTGTTTGTGCCACCTACACTTTTCCGGAGCCTGTGTTTATCGCCTCTGTCCGAATCCGACTCTGACACAGATTCTTGAGCCGAGCAAGATCTGCTCGATCTGTTACTGTCCTTACGTTTCTCCGTCGCAGACTCCGAAAACTCCTTGGATAAGCAGCCACTCTCGCTCAAAGACGAATCTTCGACGCTTTTTGTGTTTTTAACGCTTCCAGTGTTGACTAAAGAGCTCTGTGCCCCAGCTGTGCTCAAAGTAAACTTCTCAGAGAGCTCACGAACCGATATTCCATGAGAGGCTTTCTTGAGGTCTGCGGTCGAAAGGCTGGCCGCTGAGATTTTGGAAACTTTTCTGGATACAGTAACAGCGTGCGTCGCTTGTGATGGCTGCGCGCTGTGCTCTACGGCGTCTGGGGGAAGGGCACCGCACCTATCCAAATCCTCTCCAAGTGATCTGCGCTTTGCGCTCCAGCTCTCCACCTTTTTGAAAGAGACGCTTCTATGAGCAGGCGCCTTTCTCTCAATCTCCCTTTCAGCCATTGCGATGCCTGTCCTCCCACTTGTCTTTCTTGCTATTCTCTCAGTTCATTGATAAATAGTCCGCACTTTTCTTCTCCTTCGTTTTCCGTGGTTGCCTTTACCCCCCTGAAAACAACTTACAATGCCCCCATTTAACCACAAAAGTTGCTTGGCAGTGTTTTCCGAAGAGGAGGATAAAAAAAACAAAAAAACAGGAACAACAGATGAGATTGTTTACGAAAACAGAGTTATATCCCCAGAACTTTGCGCATGTTTGCTTCCCTTAGTGTCCATCCATGCATTTAGAAAGAGCTCAAAGTTTGACCAGAAAACTCCCAAGTGTTTCAGCCCAACACACACTAGAGCAACGTTTGAATAATGTACATTTTCCAAAGTAAATCCCATTTCCATGGCCGACTGTCTTTCTTCAAATGCATCCTTTATTTCCAGCTTGAATAAGTGCGCTCAGCCTTATTTTGGCACAATTAAGGGTTTCCGTGACTTGTGGCTTTTTACATGCAGATTGTTGCTTGGATTGAGGGCGGGACTAAAACATGGGGTCGGGGTTAGAGAGAGAGACCCCTGGGGAATACGAGGGGGGATCCAGCTTTTCCTCTTTCTGATGTGAGAGAGCAGATAATGCTGACGGTATGAGTCAGTTTGTAAACGCACAGTGGGAAACTGTTGAACAAATTATCATCTTCATTTTCTTTGCTTAGCTTTTGGGGAGCTCAGACAGATAAATCAAGTTATTGCCTCCTTAACCAAAAGCTCTGTTTGTCTGCACGGTCTCCGTGAACTCTCTTTACAGTAAAATCTTTTGCAGTCCTTTGTTTCGAAGGCTTCTTTTTTCCCTCTATTCCTTCCTTTTTTCGTCTATCTTGCCTTTTAGTTGCATGACTAGAGTGCACTCTAGTGGCCATGTTCTTATCCACGCCTATCTAAAGTTAAATGTAATGAATGTAACGTCTTACATATCAAACCAAGTTTCAATATTATTTTAAAGCGCACACAAGAACACTTTTCAATTTTACAAAGACATTTGAGGTTAGTTCTGTTACAATCTGGTTTGTCTGGTCTGGTTTGGTTTCTTTATGCAATGCAATGACATTTACACAAGTTCAACTGTACGTTTTGGGTTCACTGTGGGTCTATCTTGAACCTGAATGTTACAATAATACAAGAAACACTGCAGGAAAATAAGTTTATTGACTTGTCTTTATTGGACAATCAACAAATCAGGTTAAGAACACAGCAGACACAATTCAATTTGATTTCATTATACATTTAAAGGCTATAAAACATTCACAAAGACCTGATTTAGAATAGCTTAATTTAATAATACACTTATTTAGAGATTCTATAGATTATTTAGAAAATAATTAGAGTTTGATATGTATTAGCAAACATTCAGTGACAAAATTTTTCTTTGCACAGTGACTGACAAGCATTCAATAACTAATATGTTTACTTGAAAAACATTTTATATGCACATACTACATACAGACACAGATGGAATGACTTTGCTAGTATATTAGATAACACTGACAGAGATGTTTTCATCTTTGTACGGGCAAAATGATCAAGCAGGAAACACATGGTCAGTTTAATGTGCAAAAAAATCACCTCTGCTTTAACAACAAAACTTTGGTATAGTACGCCACCTACTGGCCAAGACAGAAATGCTTGTTACTTCAAGATTGAAGTTGCTCACAAGTTAACATTGTAAGTTTGCACTTCAGTGCACAGTATATTTAAAATAGCAGAGTACTATGACTATTACATTTGCCAAAATACAGTGTACACCCAATCATTATTCAATTAGACAGGCACAAAACTGGATTTCAAAATGCAAAATAGCATTTTTTAAATGGTTTTATTTAATGATAACTGAATGCCACTTGCTGAATTAATCATGCGACATGGTAAGGTCACGTGACAATAGTTTGAAATGATTATCATTGCATAATGCAGACAGTTTCACAAACAATTTAAATAAAAACAGGATGTAGTATACAGTATTTACAGTACAGTATGTTAGTATTTCACTCTGAACACAGAGTGTGTTCATGCACATTGAAAAAAAAGCTTCTTCACCATTCAGATAATTCATATTTTAAAATTCACAAACATAATACTGGCCAAATGTCGAAAACACATTAACACTTTCATAACAATGCAAAAATATTTGTTTTACCATACTATAAACCCAGCATCCCAGTCACATATATTTGTAGTTTCTAATCACGTTGTGGCTTCAAATTAAAGCTTGCAACCCATATGATGTCTACAGCTGCGATTAAACTGCTTCATGAAAACACAAAGACAATACAGGCAGTACAAATCTGTCTTTCAGCGTGAGCTGTTCCTGGATCAGGCACTGTACATGTGTTGTTGTTAACACTAGAATCGCTCTCTTGTAGGACAAGACGTTCCATCGTAAGGATGTTGAGCTGCACGAAGTGTTATTAAACCATCAAACATCAGATAATGACCTTCAGTTAATGTGCAGCAGATGTAGTATGTTAAACAGATGGTGTTATTCTTTCCATTCCAAATGCTTTCATTCATCTCTATCTCTCATGTATAATTCCACACATCGTAACTGTGTCAGTGCACCTATTTATTCGAAATATCACGCATATAAAGTACCGTTCAAACATGTGGAGTTGTTAAGATGTTGGTAAAAGAAGTCTCTTCTGCTCACCAAGGATGCATTTACTTGCACAAAATACAGTACAATTGTGAAAAAGTATTATCATTTCAAATAACTGTTTCCTATTTTAATTTATTTTAAAATGTCATTTATTACTGTGATGCAAAGCCGAATTGTGAAATATTTCTCAAAAAACATTTCTGATTATTATCAATGTTGATTTTTCCACAGCTTTTGTGGAAACTGCCATACTTATTCAGGATTTATCAGAAAGTTTAAAACAACATGTATTTGAAATAAATATCTTTTGTAAAATTACAAATGCCTTTACTGTCACTTTTAATAAATGTAATGCATCCATGCTGAGGAAAGATTTTGATTTCTTAAAAAAATATCTTACTGACCACAAACTTTTGAATGTTTTCTTAGACACACACACGCACACAACACACAAAAACACACACTCAAAAATATATCTTAGTCTAGTGATATAGTTTTTGTTTTAAAATAACAATTATTACTTTTTATTATTATTGTTGTTTGAAAATAAATATAACTTCCTAAAAAGTTATATTTATATGGGTGATTTATTTTCCTTGTGTTTTTTAACAAACACTTATTCATATTTGTAAAACCTGTGAACCTGTGCAACTTAATCAATAGTTAACAATTCTTTTTTTTTTATTTGCACTCAAAGTCCACTTGGATTAAAGATCTGAAACCGGCAAGACATTTCTGCACGCTTTCTCAGCTTTGTAATTCTTATATCAACATCTACATCCTATTGCCCTCATAAAAGTGATCGTAAGTGCACCACCTTTTTTCCAGGCAAGGCGAAATCAGCTGATCTAGACACTCAGCCAAACTACTGCACTCATTCAGCTGCCAAACACAGGGTTCAAACCCTCAGATACGAGGGCAAAGCAAATGTAAATGTCCATCCAAATGATTCTTAGTAACACTGAATTAATCAGTAAGAGTCAATTCCTTCAACCACTATGTACAATCTTCACAGTACAGGTACTTAATGCATTGGACGTCTTGTATTTAAATATTGACTTTTTTTGGTTTCAACATCCACACACCCTACTAAGTGTATCTTAACGTAAGACACTACAAGTTAACAGGGTAAATGTTTAACTAATAGGTATCACTATACTCTCCCGGTTAATTAATCACAGTACATTACGACAGTACATTCTGCATTACAACTTTTGTGCAATGTAATGTTTAAATATGCAAATGGAGCATTTTCTAATTAAATATGCACTCGTTTGCATACATTTACAGAACATACTTGTTTCATTTTATGACATATGAGAATTTTAACAAAGGGGATTTTAATATTTCTCCATATCTATGTTTATCACTCCAGCAACTCATAATTAACTAATAATTAACCCCTTAGCATTCCTGTAAAATTTCACTAAATGTGTACCACAGGTTGGAACGTGAAACACTAACAGGTTAAGAAAATACTTTGACAGCCAGAAAAAAAAAAAAAAAATGTTTTTAGGAATATAAAGTTATATAAATAATGTGATTATTTTAGTATAATTGACACACTATTATAGTGTTAATATTTAGAATTTTATTTTTTATTTTCACTTTCATTTTAGTTAAAGACTTGTCTACCTTTTTTAATACAGTTTTATTTTTAGTTTTAATTTAGTTATTTTAGAACTTCAATGTAAATTAAATAAAAATTAAAAATGTTGCCTTCAAATAATTTAGAATATATATTTATATTTTTTAGTTATTTTTAATAATTTCGGTTGTAGTTAACTATATTAACCATGGAACAAACCCTTCTTTAAAAAAAACTTGTCTGATGTATGTAAGTGCAGCTTAAGTTAAGATTTCTGGCTCAGCGTAAATTTTTTTTTTTTTAATAAAACAGCCTATAAAGATATGTACTGTAATTTAAATTTATAGAAACAAATACATAAAGTGTCAAAATAAACACTTAAAGCTGAAGTAAGCGATTTCTGAGAAAGGACAAAGCGCTAAAACACACTTGTAGCCAATCAGCATTAAGGGGCGTGTCCACTAATGACGGGGGAGGTGCCTGTGTTGCATAGCTGCCTGTTTGTGAACTTGTGAACGGAGCTGTAAAGATGTAATGTGATCTACTGGTTGGGGGCGTGTTTGTTTTGGTGGTTTCAAATATCATCAGTGTTGCTTACTGCACCTTTAAATGTGTATTTTGGACAGTGGTACCCTTAAAAAAACTCCAAATATGTCCAAAACAATGGTTTTGACTGTAGTGTCTTGCTTTAACATACAGTAACTTTCGACCACAGCAGGTGTGCTCCAGTCAGATTTTGTCAGACTTGTCTTTGAGAGAGGTGATCTTGAGCAGCAGACTCCTGGTGCTACGTCTGTATTGCGGTTGGGTGAAGTAGAACAGAATGGGGTCCAGAACGCTGTTCATACTGGCAAAGGGTCTGGTGCTTTTGTAGATCACAGACAGCAGGTTCCTTAGCTCGCAGGGGGCCGAGGGAAAGGTCCTCACCAGCAGGTAGAGCGTCTTTGTCACGTGGAACGGCAAAAAGCTGATGGCGAACACAAGCATTACGATGATGATCATCCTCACGGCTTTATTTTTCTTCTCTACGGCAGAGACTTCTCGAGCTTCGCTGGTCTGCCAGAGAACCCGTGCCATATTGCAGTACAGCACCACGATCACTAGAAAGGGCACGACGAAGCCCAGACAGGTCAAAGTGATGCCGTATGGGAAGTATGCTCTTGAGCGGTCTGGAGTGCTGAGGTCGTAGCACACCGTTCGGTTGCGCTGGATGCCGGTGGCGGCGAACTCAAACGTTGGTGCGCAGAGAACGGCGACGGCCACCCAGACACCAGCGCAGACGAGCCACGCCAGTCTGCGTCCGCCATGTCTGGGCCACAACGTCAGCGGATGGCAGATGCCCATGTAGCGCTGGAAGCTGATGCAGGTGAGGAAGAAGATGCTTCCATGCAGGTTGCTGTAGAACTGGAAGCGAACCAGACGGCAGGTGAAGTCGCCAAACGGCCAGTAGTCTTTGCTGGCGTAGTTGTATATGAGAAGCGGAAGGGAACAGACGTACAGGAAGTCCGCCACCGCTAGATTCAACATGTAGATTTTGGTCCGTGTCAGAGCACGCCGGGAACCCCAGATCCGCAGGATGATGATGAAGTTGAGTGGCAGTCCAAAGATAAAGACCAGGCTGTAGACGGACGGGAGGAGGATGCGCTTGAAGTCCTCCTCGTACGTGCAGGATGGCAATTTGAGGGTGGAATGGTTAACAGATGCCATCTTGACAGATATTGCCTCACATTCTGAAAAACAGAAACGTTTATGCATCAGTGTAGTCGTACATAAACAGATGCACTGATAATATTGTATTCCATTGTTAATGGAAAAAATGTAAAATAAAATATCTCATTTTGATTTAGTTTAGCTTGATGTACTAAAATAAACCAAAACTGAAATAAAAATTAATAAAAACTATATAGAAATTATAAAAAAAAATTAATAACAATAACAATATTAATAAATTAATAAAAAATTAATAAACATAATTTATAAAAAAAAAATCAACTAAAATTAAAACAGGAAACTTAAAAAAATGTAAAAAAAAATCTAAATATTAATAAAAGCTATAAGTATCTAAATTATACTAAAATAACACTGCCGAGTGCAACAATGCTAGTTTTTTGTTGTTGTTGTTTTTAGTGCATGGTATTAATATAACTGTACATTGTTATAAAACTAAAACTAAATTGAAAATCATTTTCATAAAATATAAATATTAGATGAAAAAAATGTAACTTAATTTGAAGCAATAAAATTGCTTCAAATTAAAAACTTCAAATGACAAGTAAAAACACTAAAATAAAAGCTAATTCATAATATTAATAAACACTACAAAACTATATAAATAAAGCTGGCAAACGATTAATTCTGATTAATCGCATACAAAATAAAAGTTTGAATTTGCCTAATATATGTGTGTGTACTGTGTGTAATTACTATGTATATATAAATACAAGCACATTCATGTATATAATTAAGGAATATTTTCAAGTATACGTATTTATTATCATTTTTATAGAATTTATATTATATATAAATGAAACAATTTTGTACATAAACAACATATTTCTCTTAAATATATACATGAATGTGCTTGTATTTATATAGACATAATAATTACACACAGTACACACATATATTAGGCAAATTCAAACTTTTATTCTGTATGCGAGTAATCGCGATTAATCTTTTGCCAGCCCTAAAATAAAGTGAAAATAACACTGCTGTAATATTGTTGCAGTGTTTCTCTTTGCTAGGTTGATTGTTTTGTACATTGTAATCCACTATTTTCTTTGAAAATAACAGAGTGGAAATACAAATAATTAATAATTTATGTTTGAATCAATATTTCATCTTCACATATTTATTTGGTGAGAATGTGTGATAAGTGAGACAATGTACAGTCAGCCAGTCACAATCACAAAATAAAATGTATCTGTACATTATCCTGTATTATATGTGACCCTGGACCACAAAACCAGTCGTACGTAGCATATTTGTAGCAATAGCCAACAATACATTGTAATTAAAATTAATGATTTTTCTTCTAATCATTAGGATATTAAATAATAATATAGATATTTAGTAAATTTCCTACCGTAAATATATCAAAACTTAATTTTTGACTAGTAATATGCATTGCTAAGAACTTGATTTGGACAAATTTATAGGCAATTTTCTCAATATTTTGATTTTTATCCACCCTCAGATTCCAGATTTTCAAATAGTTGTATCTTGGTCATATTCTAACAAACCATACATCAGTAGAAAGCTTATTTAGCTTTCGTGTGATGTATAAATCTCAAAAGTAACCCTTATGACTGGTTTTGTGGACCAGGGTCACATATTACATCTAAATCAATAAATTTATATTGTGATCCCTCCCCATCATTATAATTTCAAAAAGGGCCAAAACATATTTGGCATAATCCAGAAGAAAATATGATGCTAAATTAATGCTTTTTTCACAGCTCTGGAAAATTATCATCTTTGTTTCAGTATGTTTCTCCTAAAATTTCAGTTTTGAACACAGAGACAATCAATCTTTTAAGTTTACATTGAAATCTCTGACATTCAAATCTGAGTTTTATCTGACTCTGAGGCATTATTATTAAGATCTCTTCTGAAATCATCTTTTTCTGGGTTAAATTGGGTGATTTAAGTAAGCTTTCATCTGCTTAATTTCATTGAACACCGACTATAGGGCTGCACAATTAATCGAATTTGTAATCAAGATTACAATTACACAATGCCACATTACAATGCCACAATTATGCAATCGTTCAAAGGCACAATTACAAAAAAATCCACTAACATTATACTGCTTTCTTAAGATCAAACATCATTTAATGTAAATTATGATAATCGTAATTAATAATCGCAATTACAATTTCAAGGGGATAATCAACAATTATGATTATCGTCATAATCGTGCAGACCTAACTGACTATTAAAAAGATCTCATTAGTGATTTTCCTTATCTGTATAACCAAACAAATGGCTCTCTTAATATTGCAAACCGCATATCCATTCAGTGAGTGCATGCAAAGTACATTTATACAGTCTAAATATAGTAAGTAAAAACCAAATTAGAGAGAAAATACATCTCGCTGAAACCCAATTAGACGAAAAACATTCAATAATACTGCAGGATTCATGCAGAGAGTGAGCAAACTAACTGCATTTGCCAGACTCTCAGGAGCCACCCGGCAACTTTATTAATCATACTGCCGAATGAAAGGACTCACTGCTGTATTTTACTCTATATTCTCTGGTGCTGGATAACACTTAATGTTAAAACACAAGTCAGATGGTTAATGCATACTGTATAAACATGACTGGAATTACAACGCTTTCCCATGTGACCTGCCTAGCTGCAATTTCACATGAGAATACTATACTGGTGTCACTAATAAAAACGCAAGGCACAGTTTTGAAAATTTAAGGCAGGAAAGCAGCACTTGACCAGCAGTGTTAACTGTGTAAAGATATATGTGAGAACAGATTATGGGATGTGGAGGACATCATATAGACTTTGGGTTTAAAATGCTGAATCCTAAGTAAAAAAATACATGTGAGGCGGAAATAGATATTTGCTTCTGCAGTTGCTCATAAATGTGAGATTGTCATGTACTTAAATGGCCTTAAAATGAAAAATAAAGCCTACTTAACATATTTAAACAGAAACGGTTTAAATAAGCTAAATGGTTTAAATAATCTGTTTACACCAACAGATAATATGTGCCACCAGTGGCAGCAAACGGAATTGCAACAGCATGCTGATGACATTTCTGATCTTTGTTTTTGTGACAAAAATGTTCCTTTTTTACTTTTTAATAACTTTAAATAAAAAAGACACTGTACGCTACAACTAAAGCTAAATGTAGCACTCTTGAACCATTCATAAAACAATTTCCTAGTCACACTGCTACACTAACGGAAAAAGGAGTTCACACTAAGTTACACTAAAGTTGCAAAAGATTTCATTGCACATTTAATAGACAGCAGAGCTGCACAAATCATGTGACACATGCTTGCTAAAGACACAGGAAAAGAAAAAGTTCACATTCCTCTTTTACTCCTTTCAGTTCCCAGTTTGAATGAGCTGATTCATATTTAAATGAAGTGCCCCATTCTTACTATCAAAGGCAAAACATTCACGAGAACGGTGATGAACAGCCTCTTTTCATAATGTTTTCACAATGCTTTTATGTTCAAATCTTAATTTTAAAAGAGAAACTTTTCCATATACATACATATATGACAGTAAAAATACAATATTAATCTAAATCCATGGTAGATAAATTCTGCAACTGTTCACACTTTATATGCATTGTAGTGTACACATGCAAAACAGAAGCTTTTGCAAAATCCTGCAGTTTGGATCTACTCCCAGTTCATGCAGTTTCATGTAAAAGCCTATTTCCGGTTATGCCACCAACACACATGACTGTAGGTAATGCAATCAGTAAATGTGTGTTTATTACATAATACCTCATCTTTATGAGCTTATCTACACTATGATTACTGAAGGCTTTGCTGCAAAAGATGAATTAAAGACTTTCCCTAAAGTGTAAGTTCTTGTCTTTTATCACAGTGGCTAACGTCATTATCAAGAAGTGTTGTGCAACAGACATGAGACACTCTGTTGCACAAGAATGTCTCTTTGTCTGAGCCTATGTGTGTGTGTGTGTGTTTCTGCCCAATACTAACACCTGTGAGTATAGAGCAGATGCTGTTAATCCTGGCGTTTTTGCAGTAGCCTGATTGCAGACAGCCTGCCTGATTCTCTGGATTCCTAATCATTAGTCTAGCCCAGCCCAGCTCATTAGCTCTTCTTCATTTATCTCAGAAGGAGCTGGAGTGAAAGCAGAAGGCTGGATTTGTCTAGACAGGTTTAGGAACACATCTTGGCCTCAGGTGGAACTGAGATAAAACACTGAGTCCTGGAAAGGAGGAATGCTGTTTTGGTTTTCTTATTTTTATTTATATTATATATAAAATTTGAATACAATTTATATTGTAGTATATATTTTTTTTTATTATTTCTTAATTAATTCCATTTGATGGAATTGATTTCTGACCCCCTTATTTGGAAAATGTGGTTCTAGGGAGTTGTAGGTGGTTGCTAGGGTGTTGCTATGCAGTTGCCAGGATGTTCTGGGTGTTGCCAGAGTGTTTCTATGCAATTGTGGTTGTAACAACTCTGGAATTGTGGGTGTTGCCAGAGTGTTGCTATGCAGTTTCTAGAATGTGGTGGTTGGCAGGGTGTTGCTATGCAGTTGTTCTTGTTACGGTGTTACTATGGCATTGTGAGTGTTGCCAGAGAGTGTTGCTATTCAGTTCCTAGAGTGTTGTGGGTGTTGCCAATGTTGTTATGCAGTTTCTAGAGTTTTTTGGGCGGTTGCCAGGGTGTTGCTGTGCAGTTGTGGTTGTTTATGGTGTTACTGTGGCATTGTGGGTGTTGCCAGAGTGTTGCTATGCAATTGTGTTTGCTTATTACTATGGCATTTTGGGTGTTGCAATAATGTTGATATGCAGTTAACAGAGTGTTGTGGGTGGCTATCAGGGCATTTGCTATGCATTTGTGGTTGTTATAGTGTTACTATGGCATTTCAGGTGTTGCCAGAGTGTTGCTATGCAGTTTCTAGAATGTTTGGGTGGTTGCTAGGGCATTGCTATGCTTGTGGTTGTTATGGTGTTACTCTGGCATTGTGGGTGTTGCTAGAGTGTTACTATGCAGTTTCTAGATTATTGTGTGTAGTTGCCAGGGCATTGCTCTGCAGTTGTGCTTCTTATGGTGTTACTATGGCATTGTGAGTGTTGCCATAGTGTTGCTTTGCAGTTTCTAGATTATTGCGGGTGGTTGCCAGGGCATTGCTCTGCAGTTGTGGTTGTTATGGCATTACTATGGCATTGCAGATTTTGCCAGAGTGTTGCTATGCAATTACTAAGGTGTTGTCAGTTGTTTATAGGATGCTGGGATGTAGTTGCTTAGCTTACAGTCGGTATAATTTATTTGTCTGCCAGGCAAAATTGTAGATTTAAAGCTTGTAGATTAACACAAATCTCTAACACAAAATAACAGTGTTGGTTGCATTTTCATTAGACACTGGTAAGTCAAAAATAAAAGTATTTACGGTGTCTGGAAAAGCATTGTTCTACTCTGTCCCAGGGTTATTTGAGTTTTTGCATGAAGTCATAATCAGTCAAAAATAGACAGTAAGTAGAAGAATGCAGCTGGAGTTTGTCATATTTATGGTAGAATGTGAACTTAACAGCATTAATGTTACAATATTGACAATACTGAGACGGTGGCGCTTCATGAAACGGAACAGAGAGGGAGTGGTGGTTATGGCTGTTGATTTAAGCTAACAGAGATATCTGTCAGCTGTCTGCTGTCTAGAACTCAAAAGACCCCAATCAAGACTTGTTTGAGTTGAGTGTTGTATATGAAAGGTTACCTTTTGTGCGACTACATATATTTCTTGTGACACTTATGCAAATAGCTGCAGGGGTGGTGACAGAGCAGCAACCTGAAACCGCAAGAGTCTTAATTTAGCAGTTACTGCACATAACAAGCTCTTACGCAAATTTCAGAAAGATTTCTAAGTGATAAAATTAAAGAGAGCATTACGGCTTCATGTCTCTGGCACCCTTTTCCACACCTTTTTTTCTGGGAAATTTGTCACAAGGCATTCTTTATATGCTATGCAAACAAAACTCTGTTGCAACTGAAAATGGAAAAAACCCTGCCAGGTCTTAAAGCCACATTTGACATGTTCCTTTTAATCAATTTTAAGTTCTTGCATTGTAACAACACCCGAGGCAACTGAACTCTGGTTATACAGCACAAACGACTGACATAGTGTCAGTGGGCATTAAAATGCAAGCAGATACTGGTAAGAGGGTCGTTCACCTTGCAAGCATTTATCATAGTCAGGTGCAAAAATAGCACAGTAGCGCATGAGTTTGCTTCCAAGCAACAGCAAGTGGTGACATTTCAGCACAATTATACATATTACAACAAACTATTAATAACAGTAGGAAACTTGCTATTTTGGCAAGGAAAGTCATGTTTCTGAGCAGGACATAGATCTGTTTTATCTTTTCCTAGCGTTTGGCTTGTGTTTTGTCTCTGTTGAGTGTACAAACTACCCCTTGGCGCCACTGGCTGTCACCACTATAAATTTAAGAAGGTCAAACAATTAAAAAAGGCAGCTATTGTAGATTCTTGCCTGGATTAACAACCTTAGGAATGTTTTCTTTTCTACACACCTTCCTTCCCACACTATGATGCTATTTCCCCTAAGGAGACATCTCATGCATATTAAAGAAACATACAGCACAGAAGCCATTCACTAGAGCATCACTGACCTACTGGAATCTGCAACGCAAACAATGACGTACAGTGGATTCCAGCAATTCTGTGGAATCATATTTTTACAGAGCTGTTTATACGGTGACCAATCAGGACCGAATTATACTTTTCAGACACAGAGATGTGATTTACAACACTGCATTACTGTACTAACAATACTGGACAAAATAAATGAACATGACAGGTGGTGTGGAGCTGATAAATCAGTTAATAAATCAATTATTTACTAACTCAATAAATAAATTAATAAATAATTTCACAGCACAGGTAAAAATTGTTTTGTGTTATAAAATCTGTATTTTTAAAGAAATGATAAAGACCATGATTTTGAATTAATTTTTGATATCAGTTTTTTAAATGTTAATTTTAGTTATGAACACACGATCTGAAAAGACAGGTGTTAGTCATTATAATTAGTTTAGGGTCATTGCAATGATTTGTTATTGTTAGAAAAATCAGTTTCTTTCATGTTTTGCTGTTATACATATACATTTTTGTATTTTTCATTTTATAACACCAGGACTGGCAACAGAACATAATACATCTATAAAAACAACCTGGATTAGGAATTATTATCATTCATTAGTATTTACATGCATACGTAGCTAAACATCACATGCTCATAATAAACAACTGATACAAATAATCAAATGGTTATTTTCATGCCACTTATAAACAAAGTCATTGTAATTGCTTCCTAAACTTACCTTTGCAGTCAGTCTTTCGTTATTTCTCCCGATGAACACCGGTAAACAAGTCTGTCTGCGAAGTAAAAGTGAATCTCCTCAGAGAGACGAAGAAAACAGAAGCAGTTAATTACTCTGCTTTGCGCTCTTCTTCTTTCTGCACTGGCGCGTCATCGACAACCTGATTAAAGTAACCCGCCCCCGTCTCATGAATATTAATCACGTAGCGCTAAGTCTGATTGGCTGAACGACTTTGAGAATTGCTTTTTTTTCTGTCTTTGCTTTGGAAATTTTACGTGTGGATTTCTGTAGAAAAATGTATTTTTACTATAAACAGTCTGTAGTTCAGCACATTAAAGTCGTTGTGTATTTATTATCTCACAGAAAGTAATAGCTGAAATTGCCCCCAAATTAAAACGGCTCCAATACTACTGTGTTTGAATATTCTGAGCATAATCTACCATTGATATTAACAAACAACTGTCAATCAACACGTTTTTCTTTTGTACATGATTTTGGCCTGCAGGCAGTATACACCAAAGTTTCCCAGCTGTTCTGCTGCTGACTAATTTTAAAAGGCATTACCGGTGCAAACTGATTTTATGCGATCCATGCAAACTCATGTTTTTGTTCATTTGCAATGAAGGAGAACAAGTTAAAGCAGGCATGTGTGCAGACATAACAAGTATAGGTTAAATAGTCCACCTTGACATTTGCATGATTTTTAAATCAAAACAAACTGATCATTTCTTTTCACACACACTGTGTTGCTCAAAAAACATATATATATATATATATATAAAAAAAAAAAAACTTGGCAACTGCAGACAAAACTCCCAAAACTTGGCATGAGATAGACCGGAAAAGGTTCAAGAGTTTATGAAACTGTTTTTGTGTCATTTCTAGTGTACTGGAGCAGATATTCAACAGAAGCTAGGTCATATAATGTCAATTTTTTAAAGCACTATATTATTGGATCCGATAATGATCCGTTTAATTGGAAGCGGTTTTGTATACGTGCAGATTCAAGTGAACCACTTCAAAAAATGTAATGGTGCTGTTTTTACATTTTATTTTTAAATTTATATTGAAGTAAATAAAAAAAGATGCAGATTTGCGCTTTTATTTTCTTACATGTAATTAATATGTACTTGGTTTTCAGCACCAGACATGAATAGTTTACTCCATCTACCGTTTTAAACAAGCTGAGAGAGAAAGACATCCCTGCTTCAGGTACAACATCAGCCCGAGGGTCTTCCGTGCGATCTGTGCTATGATTCTTATATGCATGATTCAGAAATATAATAGCTGATATTGTAGTACATTTACCTGCCTATGCTACACTCTTAAAATAAATGTTCCAGTAGGGTGTTTCACAGCAAAGTCATAGAAGAACCACTTTTGGTTCCCTAAAGACCTTTTCAGTTAACTTAATAACTCTTTATAGTTTTAAAAACATTTTAATAATCTAAAGAACCCTTTTCAACTACACAATACATGTTTATTGGCATCTACACTGTAAAAACAATAATAAAAAAAAAGTTTTCATCCTGCCTTAAAATTTTAAATTTACTCAACTCAAATATTCACGTTTCATGTAGTACAACTTAACATTTCATGTTGACTAAACTTAAAATTTTAAGGCAGCACAAACACTTACTTTGGTTTAACAACTTTTAAAATTGATGGAATCCTCTTATTCCACAAATGTTACTTTGTAGTGGAAAAAGTTCTTTAGATTAATAGAATGTTCTTTACACTAAAAAATAGTTCTTTTAGAAACTGATCACTGAAAGTTCTTTGTGGAACCCAAAAATGGTTCTTCTACACTGTAAAAAATCTAAAAGCACAATTTGTTGAGTCAGCTTAAAATAATTTGTTATCCTGCTGCCTTAAAATTTTAAGTTCAGTCAACTCAAATGTTTAGTCAACTTGAAATGTTAAGTTGCACTAAGTAACAACTTAGATATTTGTGTTTGTTAAACTTAAAAGCTGGGTAAGTAACCCAGCTGCCTTAAAATTTTAAGTTGAATCAACTCAAATATCTAAGTTGTCACTTAGTATAACTTAACATTTCAAGTTGAATAGACTTTTTTGGAGTTGACTGAACTTTAAATTTTAAGGCAGCCAGGTAACAAATTATGTTAAGTTGACTAAACAAATAGTTTTTTTTTTTTTACAGTGATATGGCATTGCTGTGAAAACCAAATTTTGGAACTTAAGTGTGTAAAGAATCTTTTGTTTCCATGGATGTTAAAAAGTTCTTCATGAAACTATAGATTCCAGTCGAGAACTTATATTTTCAAGCATGTATGGTGACATTTGAGGACTCTATTTTATTCTTCTATTTTGTACTGGTGAATCCAAATCTATGCTCTTTTGAATTTCTTTTTCTTTTTTTCACATTTGTCTTAGCATTGACTAAGGAAAGGAAATGAATGGGATCGGGAAATGCATCACATCGCCCATGTGGAACTTGTCGGAGCATGTGCGTTAACGGCTCATGTTCCAGCAGCCATGTTGAGTGGGATGCAGAAGTTCAGGTTCATGACATCAGACCTAATTAAGCGCCTGTTAAGATCTCACAGACATTTCCGTCCATGGCAGAGCTGGTATATGGACCATGGGGCTCTTGAACAGGCTCCAAAATCTCAATCTGTGTGACCTGAGACCTTCAAAGAAAGCATGCGTATGAAAATGGTTGAAACCATCTCTATCTGATCTCCGGTGTTGGGTCTGATTCTGATGATTCTGACAACAGAGACCTCAGCAGAACGCCTGCATGATTATGCACACATGTACTAATGCTAATTAATTAGGTAAATTGGATTGTGGAGAGCATGCAGCTGGGAGCACTGGGACGATTATGACAGGAAATGCCACATAAATGACCATTACCTCCTTTCTACATTTACCCAGAAATGACCTCTAATGGCGTTTTTGGGACAGATTCAATAATAGTAGTCTACTCACACTTCACTGGAAACGAATTACCAAGAAAAATAAACAGAGCTGTCGAAAGAGGGCCATTATAACATGTTTGTATAAACAAAAACAAGTTTTTGTTTAAAAGCTTCTAAACAAGAAATTTTCAGGACCATATAATTTCCTAATATAGTGTTAAATTCCACTGCATTTAAATTTAAACTTACATCTCTTGTCATCTATAAACTGCCGGTTAAAAGTTAACAAGAATGGCAGATGTGAACCCTGTCGTTGGTAGATGCTAAACAAATACACTGTATTTGTTATTGGCTGTTAAGTCAATCAACTGTGGCACTATAGTTAAATAAAAATTTGTGTTTTTTTGTAATATGCACTGAAACATTAAAGTAGTTTGAAGACTCTTCAATATGTAGTAGCGGTCTAACTTATTTCATATCAACTATAATATAGATTTTAACACATTATATTCCTGACAGTTAAAAATTACGACTGAATAAAGGTAATAAAACTCCCCCCAAAACAATAAAACAATAAAGATTAAGCACAAAGTCTTAAAGCAATATTATTAATTTGAGGTTTGATCTTAACTGAGATACATTGGGAAAACATTTTCCTAAACTATTGTCAATGATCTTTTCTTTCTCAGTGTAAAGAATTAATGGCACTATCACTTTTCAGCATATGTAAATGTTTCTTATCAAAAGACTGAAGGTATATTTGTAGTAGTCTGTGAGCTATGAAAAAACTGGAGATGTTACATCTGCTCCTGGTTTCCGCTGCCACTGAAAGTCTCTGGGAATGTAGGAAACACGACTCCATGCGTGCTGAAACGAGTATATCCACTCGTTTTCCAAATACAAAATGACCTGCGTACACTTGAACAGCTCGAAGAGATTCATTCACATTCCAGGGTTTGTTGAACAAGACTTGCTAAACTAAATTTGTTAAAACAGTGTCTGGTGTCTGATTTTGTAAATATGAGTAAAGTAAAGCAAAATGATTAAAATTACCCTTGTTGGCAGCAGCTCCTCAGCTGTTTAGACAAATGGTTTTATCCAAATAATTTTACAAGTTATTTAAAACTGGTTAGCTGGTTGAAAACACTTGTGTACAATTTATTTATTTATTTATTTATTTCAGGATTCTTTGATGAATAAAAAGTTCAAAAGAACAGCATTTATCTAACAAATCAATAAATTAAAAAAAAAAAAAAAAATTAAATAATTAAAAAGGGCAGCTTTGCAATTAAAATGAATGGGAAAAATTTCTAATTTAACCTGAATTCATCCTATACATATGTTAAAAAAAGAAAAAAAAAGAAAAAAAGAACAACGTATATAATTTTATACAAATAATATATAGTAATTCTATAATACTTTATATTCCTATACCATTTACATTTGTCATATTTACAGTTTTTGTTAGACACTTACCACTCACCTTAAAGTAAACTAAAGCCTCCTAATATTTAGGGTTTAACAATTATTTAAGGGGTAATTATTATTTTTGTTTAACCTTTTAAATTTTTTTTTCGTTAAATCATGATTTAATGTTTTAACATCAACCAATGAACTGGTTTGGTTTGGACAATAACAATTTCATTGTTATACAAATTAAATGTCTTTTAACTCACTTTTGCCAAAAAAAAAAAAAAAAAATTGCTCTTACTAAAAGAAAATGATTATACTGCATGAAACTTGTCCAGAACATGTGTAGGTATTTCACCCCTAAATAAATAAATATACATAGCATAAAGAAAATGAAGCTCCTTTTTTAGATTTTTTATTATTATTATTATTTTCATAATTTCCCTTGATATTTTGATAAAGCATCCATAATTCATGGTAATATTTGTTGTACTGCTTTTGTTGAAAAAAAAAAAAATTACCGCATTACAATATTCCTCTGTGGCAAGAAAAAACAACAACAACAGATTTTTTTGGAAAGATTTTAATAGTTATTGAATGTTCTACATCTTACAGTAAATATTATACAATTACAAACTTGGCTTAATTATGTCACAGAGATCACTAACTGATCTTCAAAAACAAAACAAAACAATAAAAAAACCCCAAAATAATAAAAACAGTTTTACACTTCATTTCACAAGCCTGATGTGGGTCTCCTTGCTCAAATGGTCAAAACAGCACGTTCTGGACCGCTGGCGAAAACGCGCTCAGACCTGCCAGAACCCTGCAGGAATGAGATCTCGACGGTGCCAGAACCGCGCAGTAGTGCGTCATACATCCTGTGGGGCAAGGGCTCTTTAACACTCACTGAAGGGAGATAAATTCTGGAAGACTTTCCCCTTTTTGCTTTACATTTAGAATGCAAACAACAAAGTCTTATTCTCCATACGGATCAAACATAAATAGCCGTTTTCCTAAACAGTAGCGCGAAATAGCAACCCCTCGTTTGTTTGCGTCAAAGCCTATGGTACATATCACAGGTTTTCAGCAAGAGCGTGAAACCAGTGCCACAATTACGTTAGAAATACCTTTACATACTGGTGACGTGACACTGACTTCACTAGAGCTAATAACCCGTTGCATGCATCACGGGCGCTAGTAAACAATCCTTTGATCGATGCCCTGAAACCAAAGAACAGAACAGTGCATGGGTTTGCAATATCAACATCGAAACGATCCAAACAGAAAAAACAGGAAACCGAAGCCTCTTCCGAAGCCACACCACGACCGAGCGGAAAAACCGCCCGGAAAAGACCACCTGATTTCACACGGAAAACTGATCAGTTTATTTTCAAATGGGAGAAATACACCAAAAATATTGATATTGGCCTTTCTGATACGTCTGTTCAGGATTAAAGGACCGATTCATCCAAAAACTAAACTTCTGTTATCATCCGGAACAAAAAAACGAGATGTTTCTTCACACGACGTTTCATTTTCGGATGATCTGTCCCTTTAAATTCACGTAACTTCAACACATTCGCTCTTATCTAATTTTCACAACAGGCTCAGCCACTATTTTAACGGCAGCTCCAGAATCGCTGAACTCTGTCCTCCTTGTCTAGTCGACGAAAAGAAGAAGAGAAAGACTTGGGGAAATGCATGTAGAGGAAACCCTTTGAAGACTTGTGCTCTGAAATGCCTCTCAAACCACATGGACTGTATCACTCCACTCCAGATCAACTATAAAGATCTCCTATTTAAGAAAAATGAACATCAATCATTAATTAAAACTTTAAATAACACTTACGTAAAAAGCGCCTAAATTACATGTCAGAGTGGATGGTAACGTCCTCTCATTCGGAATCGAAACCCTTTATTCGTTTTGCAGTGTTAAAGGTCACTCTAGTCCTAGAGTTCAGAGGTCTGACGACGGTCTGCTTATATGTCGACTACAGTGATCAATTGCATCCATCAAGTCTCGTGATGCAAACTTATGCAAAGACACAGAAAATATAGTTCACTGCTTGATATAATACTGTATACGAGCAGAAAAGGAAAGAGTAGGGCAGAGAGCGCAAGACAGAATATGTGAACGTGCAATTGTGCGATTTTATCCAATAATCAACCAGTGAGCTGGTTCGACTAATTCGCATTACATATTGATGACATCATCTGAATAAAATTCCATCGTTACATAAGTAACCTGGGACCACAAAACCAGTCATAAGGGTACGTTTTATAAATTGAGATCAAAGCCGAATAAATAAGCTTTCCATTGATGCATGGTTTGTTAGGACAGGGCATTATTTGAAAATCTGAAATTTAAAGGTGCAAAAAAGTTTAAATATTGAGGAAAGTCGCCTTTAAAGTTGTCCAAATGAAGTACTTAGCAATGCATATTACTAATCAAAATTTTAAGTTTTAATGGTAGTTAATGGTAGGAAATGTATTAATGGAAATGTACACAAAATCTTTACTTAATATCCTAATGATATATGACATAGAAAAAGATTTTGGCTATTTGTACAAACATACCTGTGCTACTTATGACTGATTTTGTCGTCCAGGGTCACATATTACACATACTAAAGGTCTATAACTTGCTTTTGCAGAACAGGTTTGCTCTTACTAAAGGAAAATGATTAAACTGCAATGAAATAACATTTAATTTTCAGATGAATCTCACAAAACCTGTCTAAAACATAGGTGTTTCACCTGAAAATAAAGAGTAGATATTTAATAAATATTTTGCATAAAGAAAAAATGAAGCCTATTTTAGGTATTTTAATTATTGTTTTCCTTTTCCTTTGAAATTTTGATAAATCATCAGCAAAATAGGCTTCACTTCATTTATGCAACAACAAAAAAAATAAAAAATATATATATATATATATAGCCACCCTACGCCCTCACTCTCTCCCTTTACTTTAACGAAAAATACCAAAGGGAATGTGTTGTAATGTAAATGTATTATTAAAAGCAATCCATAAGCTGCAATTCAACATGATGCAACCATGCTTTGCAAGGGCATAGTTTCCATCCGATTACACTATACTGCATTCACCCGCATGACACATGCATTACTAGACGTTATGACTTTCACATAAGATCAGAGAATCGCTTCTTCCCACTTTGACTGTCCTATATATCGAAATAGTGGTCGCTTAGCCAACGAAACAACAAAAAGAGTGATACTGTTCTGTACTGACAATAATATTACTTCCAGAGACATTACCAAGACTAATGGTTTGCAGAGTAAATGCTTGAGTTTCTTAATTACATCATTAAATATGAGAGTGTACCGTATAATTGGTTATTAAGTTACGTCTATTTGTCAATGTGCAATGCTTCGGTATGATAACATTTTATAGAATACTTGATATGTCACTTCTGAGTACACTATTCATGGATACAGGCGAGGCCTCGGGATAGGAAATCAAAATTCTCTTTATCTCTCTCTAAAAATGCTGTAAATTACAATTAAAAGCCATTCGAGCAGGCCGTTCGTATTATTGCATTGAACAACTCCGTTTCTACGCCTAAAATTCTGTGCAACTACGGGCCTAAAGGCCCAAGGATTCACAGAGGACCAGGGGTCAGAGCCACTCTAGACCCGGAGCTGACCGGAAATGAATGCTGGAACGCGGTCCCATTTTTTTTTTCATTGACTTGTTCAATTTTTTTTGCTTTTAGTGCTATCTACGATGCGGTGAAGTCCCTTTGAGTCGGGTGCAGTCCTAATCGTTCCGTCAGAGTAGCGTCCGTCCCGTCTGGCCTCAAAGTTGGCACGTTTCGACGCCGGCGGGATGACATCGCACCCGGAGGCTCCAGCTAAGTGCCGCCGCTAGATTTTCTCCTCGATATTCGCCGTGAGCGCATGCCGCCGCGTTCCCTGCGAGAGCACCCATGCGCGCACATTTATATAAATCGAATATACACGTTATAGTTTCGAAGCTTACGCTATCCTGACACATAAGCTAATAAAGTAACCAGCTCACTCAAACGTTCTCTATTTAGTGAATAACTAAGATTACTGTATATCCTAATGAAGGTTAAACCACGTTTGCACTGCCCTACTAATGATATATTCCTTACAAATCTACATGAACAGCTACAAGCTGGAAGACACCCTTGTTATCGATGACAGAACGAAATGAGGGAGAATCGAGTTGGATGAAATGAAATTTCCTAGAACGATTCCCAAGCGTTTCGGGAAGGCTGAAATGAAAGTCTGCTGTAAATAAATAAAATAAAACAAAAGGAACGAACGAACCCTGTGCTAATATCTAAAGGTTATAAAATTTGGCAGCATAAGTGGATGATTATGATCCGAGTGGTGCTGATATTGCGTCGGTACATTCCTACACACCAGCGTTTATACTGAACACAAAGACAGGTCGTGATTGGTCGAAATCATTCTGGAGTTCTTGAAGAATAATTATGGAACAATGAAGAATTAAAATAACCTAATGCAAGAACATCATCCCAAAAAAAATGAGAAGAAAAAAAATCAAAATTAAATAAAAAGATAAAAAAGCAGCTTTTACAAAAACACGTAAGAATGCATAAAGTGACCCTTGCACTTTTTTCTCTTTTTGTTCTTGCAAACAGACGTGGCGCCTCACTGTTGAGCACAGAGCGCCGATGTAAGACTTGAGTAGTTGCATACAATGTTTGACTCCAGATCTGCGAAGCAGAGAGAGAGAAAACGAGAAGTCAGTGATTGCTCCGCACTGGGTGGGTGGGTGGGTGGAGCCAAGGTGAATGTGTCGTGTGGGTCGGGAACTCACATGATTGGCAGGTGGGCTCTACCAGTGAGGTGGCACGTAGCTGTACCCAGGTGTTCCTTGGGGTCGGTACGTTGGCACGGTGACGGGGTGTGCTCCGATTGGAGTGTGCTGAGGGGTGGTCAGCAAGGTTCCTGTACAGAGAGATTCAAAGGTCATTAAAATGTCCACTATAAAGTATCATCATCATACGAAACACAATGAGTCCTGGAACCAATACAAGACCAATACTGTGCTGCCTTACTGCTGAACTAAGAGTAATTTTTTTTAATTATAAAATTTAATTTGATATATAATATTAATTGTATAAAAATGTAATTTGATAGATACTATAATAAAACTAAATAATTTTTTTCTAAAATAATTAGAAAAATTATACAATTAAAAAAATGTAAATTATAACGTTTTAATTGTGCATACATATTAAAATGTTATAGTGTTTTTTTATTATTTGTGATTTGATTAATAAAAAACATGTATTATATAAATTTATATTAATTTAATATATATATTAACACATTTTTATTTAAAGAACAAGAACATTAAAAAAATATAATATAATATAACATTTAAACAGACATGTTTCTATTTAATAAAAAACTTTAATACTGAACTAAAAGAGTTTTAAAACAGATGACTATGCATATAAATAAATTAGTTAATAAAACTAAAAATGTATGTAAAATATGTTTATGTAAATGATAAAACTTAATGTATTTTATAAATATATAATATATAATATATATTATAAAATTTCAACAAAATTTTATTTTAAAAATTATATATATATATATATATATATATATATATATATCTAATATATATATTGCTGAAGTACAAGAGTCTGCACATAACAGTAGTTGTATTTTTGAAATTAATGTATATATAATTTTTATTTTGTTAATATTATTTCTGTCAAAACTCCCAGAATCTCTTGAGACTCAATCAACCTCTCCTTCTATACTATTTGGAATCCATTTAAACTCATTGAAACTAACTTGCTAATCATGCTAACAACATGCTAATCATGCTAGAATCATGCTAACAACATGCTAGTAACTTGCTAATAATGCTAATATGCTGGTAACATGCTAAACATGTTAGAAACATGCTAGTAACATGCTAATCATGCTAGAAACATGTTAGCAACATGTTAGTAACTTGGCAGTCATGCTAACAACAGGTTAGTAACTAGCCAATCATGGTAACAACATGCTGCTATAAACATGCTAGAATCATGCTAACAACATCCTAGCAACTTGCTAACAATGCTAATATGCTGGTAACATGTTAAACATGTAAGAAACATGCTAGGATCATGCCAATCATTGTAGAGTCATGCTAGCAACTTCCTAGTAACATGCTAATCATGCTAGAAACATGCTACCAACATACTAGTAACATGATAATCATGCTAGATTCATGCTAGCAATATGTTAGTAACTTGGCAATCATGCTAAAATCATGCTAACAACATACTATTAACTTGCTAATCATGCTAACAACATGTTAGTAACATGTTAATCATGATAGAATCATGCTAACAACATGCTAGTAACACACTAATCATGATATAAACATGCTAGCAACATTCTAATCATGATATAAACTTGCTAGCAACATGCTAATCATGACAGAAACATGTATTGCCTTCGAAATATTCAAGCTTTAAGATTTAAAACTACTTTAAACTTCAGTCTATTTCAGACTGAAAATCGTCAAACCTTTAAAACTTAAAATCTTTTCAAAGTTTTTCAAACTTTTAAAACTTAAAACTTCCTGGTCCATTTTTATTTCGTTTTTATTTTGTTGATATTACTTCTTGGCTTCAACAATATTCTAATGTTTGAGGGTCTCACCGGCAGACATGGCCATCGTTGTTCCGGCCACCATGCCCATGGCCACGCCGTTGGAGCGAGGCGCGGGTACAGGAGCAGGGTAGATGGCGGAGGGGATGCTGTTGGGCTGAACCACGGTGGTGTGGTGGATTACATGAGGCTGGGCGGCGTACACTGGCTGCGTGTAATAAGCACCCTGAGAAGCAGATCAACTCAAATTATAACAATGGTGACAGGAGCTGAAAAGCTGCAGATTCAAAATCTGTAAGGGTGAATCACTGTGTTGTGATGGTGGGTGTTATGAAAACAAATCCCAATAGTCCTGGCTGTGTGGCAATTAAAGGGTCTAAGCTGATTACAAATCATCAAATCACTAAATCATCTATAGTCAGATTACATTACATCAGTGTGGATGCAGGACCATGGTAAATCATTACAAAATGATTTCAATAATTCAAATAAAGCTGAAATAAAATAAAATATAAATAAATATAACTAAATGAATATTAGAAATAAACTGAAATAAACAAGTTTAGGTTGTAGTACTAAAACTAAAATTTAAGGTAAACAGAAATATACAAAAAACAAAACCTAATAAAATTACTAAAATTATACACACACATATATATATATATATATATATATATATACATATTTTCCTCATCACAAAATTCAAATATTTTTTATTTAAAGAACATGTAATAAATAATATAATAAAATAATAAATATAATATAATAATATAATATAATATAGCCAACCAAAATGACTCCAGTGATGGTTTTAGATGCTAAACCACATTACTTTAGCATTTACTATAGCCAGATTACTACATCAGTGTTGATGCAGTACCATAGTAAATTGTTACAAAACATTTTCTGTAATTCAAATAAAGCTGAAATAAGATAAAATAAAATATAAATTTATAAAATATAAATATAAAAATTAAATGAAATCTTAAACTATATAAAAAATGAGAACTAAAAAAATAAATAAGTCCACACTGTAGTATTATATTTATATATATATATATTTTTGTATTTTTTTATAAATTTTGTATATATATATATATATATATATATATATATATATATATACAAAATTTATAAAAAAAAATACAAAAAAATACAAAAAATCTAAAAAAAAAAAAAAATACACAAAAGCAAAAAAATACAAAATGAAACTAAAATTAAACTTGAAAATACAAAAATAAAAACCAAAAAAAATCAAAATATCAATGCATAATATAATTAATCCTAAAACAACTTTGTAAGAAATAATTAAAACATTTACTGCAATCAAAAGTATTTCAACAGCATTTGCAGTCATTTTACTTGGGTAAAACAATATTCTATGAGGAAAAAAAAATTAACTTTTTTTTTTATTAACTGTGAACTGAAATCATGTTTATTTGGATCTATCATTATCTGCTGTTATTGCAGTAATCTTTATTGCAGCAACATTAACAAATGCATTAACTATTAGCAAGACTTTGCCATGCTTGCATAGCTGTGGTTTGACCAAGGTGTCATCAGATCCTGATGAATAATGCAGAATGGCGTAATTCCATGTTGTTACGGGTTAGATCAGGATCTTACCTGAGCATAGAGGTTCTGCTGGGGATAGGCACTTCTAATGGGATACATGGCCGTCGGGTAGGGGTTAGGAGATGGGGAATAGGGCGGAGGGGCTCCATTGGTCTGAGTAGGGGGCACTTTATAAGGCGTTCCTGCAGTATATCCTGAAACAGAGAACGAGACAGAGAGCAAACGTAAGAGCAAGCATGCATCTGCCACACAACAATCGAATATAACACATAATGCGTTTCTATGTCGCCCCCTTCTGGTGAGCAACAGTAAAGCACACTAGAGAATTGTGAGCAGGGAGTGCGCTGTAAATCTACAAAAGTGTGCCACATATGAAGTGCAGACACACAGAGACATCACACATCGAACACACTTTCTCTTTTTCTACACACACCATCTGTTAAGCTTTTATCGGAGGATTGTTGACAACAAAGTAGTAAAATATGCACATGAATGTGACTTCAGCTGCACAAATGGGCAGAATACATTGCTTGAGGCATTATTAGTTACACAACACACCAACAAATTCCCTACATACCAAAGACACGCTGTCAGTCATTACTACACGTCTGACCAAACGTTGACGCAACAAACCAGATTCAACTCTCTTTAGACTAGCTTAGCCATTAAACCAATTCAATCCCACAACGCTCATTTAATGCTGCAACCTCAACTCCAAAAGTCCTGCTGACTGCCTACGGTAAGGATGAAACCTTAGATCTTAGACAGAATGTCTTCATTATGCAATGTGAAATATTACCTGTCACAAGCCCTAGTGAGCTGCCTAAACATCATAAACACAGTCTGACACAAAAGACATATGTTGGATTTCAGAGTAAACTAAAAGCATAAAAAACATTTTTGCTACTATAATATTTAACAATAATATACTTTAGCTTTTTTCATTTTAGCTAGTTAATGCTTTAGTTAATCTTTTAAAATAACTAAAACTGAAACTGAAAAAAAAAAAAGATACAAAACCACAGAACAAAAATGTTAAAACGTCAACTTCAAATGGAAAATATAAAAATAAATAAATATATATTAATAAAAACATAGTTAGTATCTCAATAATTCACACTTTCAACCAAATTAGTATAGCATTTATGAGGACAATCCCAGAATGCAATGTGAAAAATCATGCAAGCTGGCGTACAAAGCAAGAAAAATTGCAATTATAAATATATTTATATTTATATGAAAACTGTTGAAATCTTATTAAAATTCTAGATATCTATTTTATATGCTAATGTCAGATATTATTGCAAACAATTATGAATTGAGTCTCCAGAGCGCTTCAGTTTCTGTTATAAAACAAAGTCAAAACCAAAATAAATATAAAATAAGCATTAATTCATAGGCATAAATTAAATTTGTACACAAATCAATTATTAAAAAAGAAATATGTTGCAATAAATCTATTGTACAATAAAATAAGTTATTATCATTTCACATTATTGAATTATTATTATTATTATTTAAAGAAGAATAAACAGCTATTTTTTCTTGCATTTACACAATTCACATGGGTCATACTTCAGGTCTGAAAATATGTAAATCCATACGAATACAGAAAAAAAAAAAATCACATCCTTGGTAAAATAAAAATATAAAAAAAATAAAAAGTGATTTAAAAAAAAAAAGTTTAATTTGACTTAGGATGCTGCCTTGGAAGCTAGTTGCCTATGTAAGCAGTAGGCAGCAGGTCAGCTCACTAGGTTTTGGAACAGAACTTCCTGTAAAGTGTGTTTACACAGCATGCGCGAAAGTCATTATGTGATCAGATCCTGCAGGGCCAAAAAGTGTGTGTGTTTGTGCGCTTGGGAGGGAAACAGAACAATGAGGGCAAGTGTTCTTTATATGCAGTGCGGGGAAAGGGTGTGTGTTTGTGCGTTATAGAGTCACAGGGGAACACACAGCAGTTACAGTAGAGTATAGTAATGATATTTACTGAATGCTGTAGATGAGGCCTGGTACTGCCTGCTCTCTGAGCCAGCGTCCATGGCCAGGTCATAGGAGCCTTCTGCGGGCCCCGGAGCAGATGCCGTCTGGGGCCAGGCCTGCTTCACCAGCAGCACTGTCCCAAACAAACACAACAACACAAGAAGGGTTACACACATGCGTCACAACTGTGTGGCCAAATCTTCATCTCCAAAATCGCCCTGACTGTCCTCTCCTCCACTCACAGCCCATAAGTGTCTCTGTATTAACATAAATCCCAAAAGCAGGGCTCCAGAAGTAAAAGTACAATTCAACAAAAAGACAGATACTGAGTCCAAATGCCTACATTACCCACGATCCTAAAGCAAGAAATTGCTGAATTTAGCATGGAAATGTACCCAGGTAAATGAAGCTAAAACTACCAAACTAGCTAGCTGGTTACCCAATTTAGGATGTAGTGTTGTAAGACAGTAATATACTAAATGTGCTTTATTCAGCAATGATATTCTTCTCTAATGGCAATGAAGAAAGACACAAAAAAGGAAAACTTTTTTTTTTTTTTTTTTAAAGTTCAAAAAAGATTTTTTTGTTATAAAAAAATTAAGTAAAATCTCAAATCAATGTTGTATTCAAAAATAAACATTATAAAAACAAACAAAAATTCAAAAAAGATAAATATATGTCTAATATATGTTCGTGTACTGTGTGTAATTATTATGTATATATAAATACACACAAATTAATGTATACATTTGAGAGAAATGTTATTTATGTACAAAATATTTTTAGTTACATTTAATATAAATTATAATAAATATATCTACTTGTAAATATTTCTTAAATATATACATGAATGTGCTTGTATTTATATATACATAATAATTACACACAGCACACACAAATATATAAGCCAAACTCAAACTTTTATTTTAAATACGATTAAAACGCGATTAATCATTTGATTGATATACATAAATAAAAGAATAGGCATAGATGCTAAATGTTTTAAAATTTGGCAGTGCAAAAAGATTTCAAAATCTTAAAATTCCATAATCAGAATTATGAATTACATTGAAATGGATAGGAAAACTAAGTATATACTGTATGTTGCATCTTTACTTCAGCATGTGGAGTCTATTTATATAATCTCTTTTGCACTTTAATCCAATTTTGTGTAAAATGTCTTACTTTTGGGAGTTCAATCAACAAAGCAACATCTTAAAACAAACCATGGTTCATAATGGTGTATTCGTCACAGTGGAAATGGAAGATATAAGTCTGAGATATTAGTGTGCTACAAGCGTATATTGCACATTTTGGCTCATTTAATAGGTTATCTGTGGTTTTAATGCAAAGAGAAAATGTTCAAGCTCTACATACTGCATAAATAGTATTAGAAATATGCTATAATGCTAATCCATATCTCTTTCTGAGTTGGCATAGAGGTTAAAGATCTGAGCAGGCACATTGAAAGTTGAAATCCCTCAAAGGGAGATCATGAACTACTGGCCTTAAGAAAGCCATATAACCCGGATTACTCCAGGAGGATTGTCTCTGTAATAAGATTACGGAAAGTTACGCCAGATAAACGCATCGGCAAAATGATTAAATGGTATTTAATTGTAAGTCTTCCGTTCCAATACAGCAATCCTGTCAGAGCCACAAGGGGGCGATGGTGTGAACCCACGGATGTTCCCAAACACAAGAGAGCACAGAGGGACAAAGAGAAAAAGAGAGAGAGAGACTGCTGGAATCACAATGGCATGAGACTCTGCCGCATAGACGCCTCACACATGACATCACCACGCCATTTCAGTATGCATGCATCAGGGCTTTATATTTAATTCAGATATCTATTATAATAGTCAAGATTTGTATGTATGATAACGATTAAATTATGATACTGTAGGAAGAATAGTCTAAAAGATCCAAACATTTATGCAGAGGTCAAACACTAGCAGATTTTGCCCATACTGAGTACTAAAATAGGACAATATGGTTGGTAATTGATTATAGTTAGTATTTTTCAAAATCAGTAATATATGCAAATATGTTCCACTAAATGTAAAATAGCACAAAAGTTAACAGTGAGAACCTTTTGTATTTACTGAAATAAATAAAAAAAGCTATGCTTCATCACCTTTGACACTACTATAACTTTTAAGGCCAGTATCATCGATATCGATCTAGATACAGATACGATACTTTTAAATTATTGCATTTATTTAAATACTAAGAGTAAAATATGTAATGAAACCCCTAAACTTTATCCCTAATATATATAGAGTTCACTGAAGAGTTCATTTGCAAAAACATATAACTCAGTTTTTAACATTTTTTTTTTAAATCATCTTTTTTTTTTTTTTTTTTTTTTTTAAATCAAATTTAAATTTTCATTGTGCATTCCAACTAATCTCAATCAAACTGCAGTTGTTATTTTAATATCAAGTAAAAATAACTAAAAAAAAATACAGCTAACTTACAAAATCAAACACAACAAAAACATGACAACATAATAAAAAACCCTGATTTTTTAAAACGTTAAAAAGCGGAGTTACATACAACTGGTACAGAGAGAAAAAAAAAATAAACGAACATGGACAGAAATTAATGGCCAATAATCAGTACAAATCAATACCGATAGCTTTTAGAATCAATACATAAAAATAGCTAAGCTTTATCACAACTGACATTTTTATTATTTTTATTTTGTCATATGAAATCTATAACAATGTACATGAAATGGAGAGAGACAAAGGGACAGAAATAAAATCAACTCAGTGTTTTTAAATGTAACTTCAAATGTCATTTTATGGAGTTTGACTGAGTGGGTTTTGCAGATACTGATAATTAATATCAGAAAATGTGGCCGAAAACCAATTAATTGCTAAAAAGTTTAAAAAAATGTGACTCTGGACCACAAAACCAGTCATAATGGTCAATTTTTTGAAATTGAGATTTATACATCATCTGAAAACTGACTAAATAAGCTTTCCACTGATGTGTGGTGTGTTTTAGGATGGGATAGTATTTGGCTGAGATACAACTATTTGAAAATCTGGAATCTGAGGGAGCAAAAAAGTCTAAATATTGAGAAAATCACCTTTAAAGTTGTCCAAATGAATTTCTTAGCAATGCATATTACAAGTCAAAAATTAAGTTCTGATATATTTACGACAGGAAATTTACAAAATATCTTCATGGAACATGACCTTTACTTAATATCCTAATGATTTTTGGTATAAAAGAAAAAGCAATCATTTTGACCCATACAATGTATTTTTGGCTATTGCTACACATATATCAATGCCATTTAAGACTGGTTTTGTGGTCCAGGATCACATATAAAATATATAATAAAAATGTAAAATAGATATATTTATATATTTCGTTTAAATATGATAACATGTATGGATAATTGGATGGATTCATAGTGAAAAGACATACACTAACAGCGGTTATTTCAACTGTAAAAATGTAAGTAATTTTCATTTTAATTCTACTTCTTTAATTCAAATTTTATTTGCTACTGATTTGCTAATGAATGCTACTTATGACTGGTTTTGTGTTCCAGGGTCACAAATAAAAAATGTGAAATTGTGCTATACCATGAGAATATCTTTGTAATTATTAAAATAAATCACTACTGACACTTCTTATTCTTATTTTACTGTTAGATGAAGTATATAAATGTACAAAAGATGAATAGTGGAAAAAAAGGACTTTTTTTTTTTTAAATGTAATTTCAAATAGTATATTGTATGTAAAGAGTAAGATGTCTACTAAAGACAACATTTATTCCATCAAGAGGTTTTTTTTTACTCTTTGCTGCATTTTGAGCTAAAAAACTCAGCTGTAGTTGTCTAAGTCAGTGGTTCTCAACTGCTTCAGGATCCTGATTTTACATTGGATGTCAAATGGCGACCCAACACAGGGCCAAAACTGTTACTGAATAAGCAAATTTTAATGGTAGCCAATTATTTATTGCACAAACCACATCCTCGTTCTTGACATGCCCATTTAGCACCTGTCCACTTTCTGGCTTCATCAATGATGAACATGCACCAATATATTATTACAATATCTTATTGGACACGAGCATTCCTTTTTAAAAGCTGATAATGTGCTATTCAGTTGCATGTCATTATTTGCTTTTAGCATTTGATGACCACTGGATTTATCATACAGAATTTTTTTTTGTAAAATATATTTTAACGGTATTTTTAATGCTAAAAGATCTTGCAGAATTCTTTGAGCTGTACATGATTTAATGGAAATACTGGTTGGAAACCAAAGGAACTTGTACCAGATTGTGTAATAGAAATGATGGTCAAGTTAAACCTAAAGTACCATTTACTGATATCCAAAATCATATCAAAGCAAGCCAGAAACTAGTCCAAACATTAAAATATGAATAACTGTATATCTAAAAAACCTGATTCCAACAGCAAAATGTCAGCTTGATCTCTGATCTAAGAAACAGTCTGTATAAGCATCTGAAAATGGCAGGTGGCATGTCACAACATTACAGACAAAATTACACAAGCATCTGTTCAGGACGGCACCAATCACACCACAGGACCTCACAAACCAATCCACTACTGCGCCATTTACATCCTGACCCAAAAACGTCTGCTTACAGCACAAATCCAGTTTTTTTTTTAACAAAACAGTGTTCAACCATGTTAAATGTTGAGTCACCACAGGCTCAAACAAGCCTGTTAACACAATACTAACGGGAAATTATCTGCACTTAAAGTCAACCCTCTTCACATGACTCATCCTCACTGTGCCTGGTTCCTCGAGACTGCAAATCATGCAGATTTACACCTGAAAAACTTCTAAATATAATTTGTGAATGCATTATATGCATATTTCTCTCCAGATCGAGACACAACACAAAGTTATTGACTGAAATCATTTCAGGGAGCAGTTTATAGAAAAACAAAACACAATTATTGGCCCAATACATCAGTAGCTTTCGAGTTGCATTGTTACATGAATACAAATAAAGCCAATTTTCTAACCCTTAATGCAGATTTATTGTATATATTTAGTCAGAGCACTGTTCAGTTACAAATCAGCATCATCAAAACGAGGCTGGACAGTGTGATGCATTAGGAACTGTATGCGTTTGTGAATACTGCATGTGTTTCATTGGTGTGTGAATGTTCAGCATGTATTTTTTGCTAATGTAAGTGTGTAATATTGTATATACAGAAAGCATGTGTACACACCTGGTGGGTATCCTGGGCTACCTGTCTGATAAAGGTTGGCTGTGTAGGTCGGGGCAGTCGTAGGGTAACCTCCGGGATAACCTGTACACATGCAAAGAGACAAAAAGTTTAGAAATGACACTAAAACACATATTATTGAACTGAACTGAATCAACACTGAACTAAATTAAGCTGGAAAATACTAATTGTAAAACTGCTTTACAGCTGCAACTAAAGTCATTTCATAATTGATGAATTTTGCAACATTAACACTTTATTATGCTTTGATACAATCTGTAATGTTTAAAGTGCTGTATTAATAAATGTGACTTGAGTTTTAGCTTTTTAGAAGATTTTGAGGGATTAATTGCTACTAAAACTAATTGCATTATGATGAAAGATTACTTTCATTATTTGCTAAAATGTGCAAATAAACTACACCGGCTAATAAAGCAGTGTTTCAATCATGCAAAATAAACACTTTTCCTCACAGAGAGTAAATATTATATATGCAGAAAGAACTTTTTAATATGCATGTCATTTTCTGATATTAAATTGTTGTATATACACTACAGTTCAAAATTTTTCTTATGCTCATCAAGGCTGCATTTATTTGATTAAAAATCCAGTAAAAACAGTAATATTGTGAAATATTATTAGAATTTAAAAGACCTGATTTCTATTTGAAAATATCTTTAAATATAATTTATTCCTGTGATGCAAAGCTGAATTTTCAGCATCATTACTCCAGTCTTCAGGGTCACATGATCCTTCAGAAATCATTTTAATATACTCATTTGCTGCTTAAGAAAAATTCCTGATTATTATCAATGTTAACAGCTGTGCTGCTGAATCATATTTTTGTGGGAACCAGGACACTTTCTTCTGATGCACAGAAAGCAGGATGGCATTTATTTGAAATAAAAATCTTTTGCAAAATTATGAATGTCTTTACTGTCACTTTTGATAAATTTAATAAAAGTAAAAGTGCTCAATAAAAGTATTCATTTCTTTAAAAAAAATCTGAATAAATAAAATAAAAATAATCAGCCACCTTTTCACTTTTCACTAGTCTTAAGTAGCAATAGCCAAATATACATCGTATAGGTCAAAATGACCAATTTTTCTTTTATGACAAAAATCATTGGGATAGTAAGTAAAGATCATGTTCCATGAAGATGTTTTGTAAATTTTCTACTGTAAATATATCAAAACTTAATTTTTGATTAGTAACATGCATTCCTAAGAATTTAATTTGGACAACTTTAAAGGTGATTTTCTCAACATTTAGATGTTTTTTTGAACACTCAGATTCCAGATTTTCAAATAGTTGTGTCTCGGCCACATATTGCCATATCCTAACAAACCATGAATCAATGGAAAGCTTATTTATTTAGATTTTAGATGATGTATAAATCTAAATTTCAAAAATTTGACCTTTATGACTGGTTTTGTGGTTCAGGGTCACATACTGATCATTTAAAAAAAAATACTGGTTGAGCACTAATCGCTAACAATTTATCAAGTATGTGCATTCACTGGGAATCAAACCCATGATCTCAGAATGCCTGACGTTTTTGAGCATAGTAACAAAGGTTTTTCCTTTTCTATTCAAGTCATCAGAACATAAATTAATAACAGCAAGTACAGATTCATTTCTGTAAACGAAGAGGCTGTTAATTGTTCCAGACATACTGATCCAAATCACTCTTTGTAACCTGTGCCATCATAAGAAAAGGACAAAGAGAGTCAGGGGGAGCGAGGTGAGCTCTTGATTGAACAGGATGGGCACAGATGGTCTCCATTACGACTCGTCTGTCTCAATAAGACACAGTCGGATGAGTGTGAAAGCCAGCGCATCGGCCTCATACTGAACAGCACGAGCTGTGAGACATACAGGGCATCATGGGAAAGAGTATTCATGTCTGAACAGCTCACTGCAAGGGATGCATTTGATCAACACTGGAGGATGCAGGACAAATGCAGGCATTCAGTTTGTCAAGACTGAGTCTGAGAGGACCTGTTTGATCATGTGCTTCTTAAAGGAACGGTCACTCTCATGCCATTTATGTATTTATCTAGAAGATTTTTAGAAGAATGCTCAAACCTGGCATGTGCATAAGCAAATAGTTCAAATTCACCCGCCAGAGCATTTTTATCCCACATCTTTTTTATAACATATGCTGTTATTGCTCAATTTTCCCGTTTTAATTTTTCTCAACTCCTTTTTAATGGTTAAAGTAAATCTGATTAATCAAAGAGCATGTCTAATTAATTAAAATCATGAAACTTATACAATTTCACATCAATTTAATAAAGATTGAACAAAAATGACATGTTTAGGGCCCTATGAAATGTTTTATATGTTCTCACCATATGTTTTATTGTTATCAAATTCTGTGTTTTAGCATGTCTAAAACTTAATTTATTCAAACTTATTCTTAAAATAGCCTTAAGAAAGGTTTTTTTACCCTCAGAAAGTCTTGTGTATCTAAAATGTTCTGGTTATCACTCTACCTTTACTGTCTACCTTTACATTTCTGTGTGTATATGATATAACGCTAGTTTTCCTAAAATAGAACGGTCTAATGCTAACGGTCTAATAAGTGACTCTCAGCAGATATTGTTCATGTATTTATGTCCTCATTTAGTAAAATAACAGACGCTGAAATCACCGTGAGCGTCATTTCAGCGTTAATGCTCCATTCATTAAAACAGAGACACGCAGAACATGCGGGCTTCACATTTAAATGGTATTTTTGTGGCGTAATATTTACAGATACTAGTCCATATTGTGATTTGATTTAAGTGTAATAACCTACTTTTGATTAATTAATTCAAACTTTGACAAATTCTGTGACATTATTCAGTAAATTCTGTTTTTATGACTGGATTCCGTCTGCGTTTTCCGCATCGCGGAAATCACAGGGCCCTATTGCTGTAACTAAATTACTGTCTCAAATATGAGCAAATATTCAGTATATCAAATTAATGAACTTTGCAACATAGACATATTATTGAACTGAACTGAATCATCACTGAACTAAATTAAGCTGAATAATACTAATTGTAAAACTGATTTACAGCTGAAACAGAAATAATTTCATAATTGATGAATTTTGCAACATTAAAACTTTATTATACTTTGAAACAATCTGTAATTTTTAAAGTGCCGTATTAATAAATGTGACTTGAGTTTTAGCTTTTTAGAAGATTTTAAGGAATTGTAAAACCATGACTGAAATAGCTATTTGCTATTGAAACTAATTACATTATGATAAAAGTATTTTTTTTGTTCTTTGGAATAATGTGCACTGATGAATCATTAATAATAAGAGCAGAAACATGTTTTAGGAAACATGCTGAAATATTGATTTTAAAGCGGAAATGTGTCATTTCTTCATCATTAGTTGCACCATAATGACTTTTAAGCTAGTTTCCCAACTAACACTTTGAAAGTCATACACTTTTCAGGAAGATCTGCTTACAAAGTAAATATAGTGGTTTCATTCAGCAAGTATTTCAAATAACATACTTCACTTTTAAAGAGACAAAACACCTTAAAAGTATTCCAAGCTACACCGAATGGTCTCCTAAGATATTGTGATATTCATCTATGTAGATACAGGAAGATAAGACTGTTTGCTTTAAGAACAGAGCGTCCTATACATTCTCTAGTCTGAAATGGCCTGAAAATTCATCCATGCGTTAAGCAGCGCTCACAAAGACACGATTTGATTACAAGTGTTACCAGATACAAACACTGTCTCCACCTGCATGTGCACTGACCCGCAGCTCTCTCTTTGAAACGGGACATTACCATTTCATTTCATAATTTTTTCACTTCAGTTCATTCCTGCATTGAGCTGCATTTATGACAGACATGCAGAACCACGTGTACTTTAATAATGTCACGCAGTTATTATAAGAATGTGTCCAATGAACTGTGTGCTGTCTGGCTTATTTTCTATAGAGAATCTCTCTCACTGGAAGTCTGTATAATAATAGTAATAGATATATAATTTAAACAATAGAATATATATATATATATATATATATGTGTGTGTGTGTGTGTGTGTGTGTGTGTGTGAGACCCTGGACCACAATTTTTTTTTAAAATTGAGATTCTACAACACCTGAAAGCTGAATAAATAAGCTTTCCATTGATGTATGGTTTGTTAGGATAGGACGATATTTGGCCGAGATAAAACTATTTGAAAATCTAAGATCTGAGGGTGCAAAAAAAAAATCGAAATATTGAGAAAATCACCTTTAAAGTTGTCCAAATTAAGTTCTTAGAAATGCATATTACTAATCAAAAATTAAGTTTTGATATATTTACAGTACGAGATTTACAAAATATCTTCATGGAACATGATTTTTATTTAATATCCTAATGATTTTGGCATAAAAGAAAAAAAATCAATCATTTTGACCCATACAATGTATTTTTGGCCATTGCTACAAATATACCCGTGCTACTTAAGACAGATTTTGTGGTCCAGGGTGACATATAAAATATATAATAAAAATGTAAAATATATATATTTATAAATTTAGTTTGAATATGGATAAATCACAGTGAAAAGACACATACTGCAGTAAAAACTACGCTAACAGCAGTTATTTCAACTGTAAAAATGTAAGTAATTTTCTTTTTAATTCTACTTTCCTTAATTCAAATTTAATTAGAATTACAAATCTACATCCTGTTCGATTCAAATGAATAAATTCAAGACTACCCTGATTAGTTAAAGGCTGTGATCCAAAACAAAAACTACCAGCTGTAGATGGAGTTTTACAAGATATTTCAGCGATGTCTCAAACTATGCTCAAATCTGTCAGAGAGCTCAATATAAACTCATTTCTCATCAACTGTCATTGTTTCATTTGTGTTTACATTTATTTCTCATATGGAGTTTTCTAAAATAAAACTGATACTTGAATTGTAAGTGAGAAAACCTCTGAGCAATAACATTTACCTCTTGGTAACGGCATAAAGAAAAACATAATGAAAAATACTGAAAGCGACAGAGAGAGTAGATGTTGGCATGTAAACAGTCTCTATTGACCCAGAGAATCCCTTCAATAAGAGCACATCAAATATGAGCCCACGGTTGCCATGGCAGCAGACAAACACCTGCCATGAGTGACACAGACACACACAACACACACACGGCTCTAGATGCATAAACACACACACACACACACACACTGAACAGGGCTGAGAGGTGAAGTTTGCACTGATGCACGCTCATATAAAAACACTGCAGCATTCCTGCGCATTACAGACGAACCCTGCTGTCAGTCTCTTATTCTCATCAAGGCTGCATTCATTTGATCACACAGTAAAATCAGTAATATTGTGGCATATTATTACAATTTCAAAGAACTGCTTTCTATTTGAATATTTTTTAAAATGCAATTTATTCCTGCGATCAAAAGCTGAATTTTTAGCATCATTACTCCAGCCTTCAGTGTCACATGATCCTTCATAATCATTCTAATGCTGAAAAACAACATTTTTGGTGATCTATCTATTTACAGATGACATGAAACCACATTTGCACATTTAACTTTCTATATATTTCAGAGTGAAATGGAAAACCTCATTAGTAGATGATAGTAATGGCTAATTTATGCTCTTGGATGCATCAGTCCCTTCGGTGGTTCATGATATTTTAATGACAGATCACAACAACAAACCTCTCCCTTAGCATGCACTGATGAATTATATAGAGTAATACCACATACGTTTATTAATAAAGCATTTTGTGTTGTCTTCAAATACACGTGTTTGTCATTACATACCTGTGTATGCCATATTCTTAGGGTTTCCGTACGGGGTTCCCGGCTGCACTGGACTGTACACCGGGTTCATGGTGGAAGACAGCCTGTTCTTACTGAAAGAGACAAAGAGAGAGAAAGAGAGAGAAAGAGAGAGAGAGCAAATGAGTTAGACCAGTGTTGATTTAACAGGCATGAACTGAACACAATCATCTGCCTAAACAAACCAAAATGAAGACAAAATACACACACTCATACACACGACTCAAAATCTATATGTCATACATATTCGCACAAGCATCATTTTTCCTGTGTAACACAGAAACGTCCCTCAATGGCCATTTTTACCTGGTTTTGAAGAATTATGTAAAGCCCGGTTTAACCTCAAACCACATTTTGGAGGACTCTGTAAAGCCTCAGTTAAGACACAATCTTCTCATGTGTTTGACTGCAGCTTTTCATATGATTTGGTCGTATTTGCATGATAAAACCTTGCCTTTAAATGTAAGCATTAGAGTACCATTAATAAGAATTTACACTGTCATTCAAAGGTAGGTGAGATTTTTTACTGTTTAGGAAAGAAGACTCTTCTGCTCGCCAAGGCTGCATTCATTTAATTAAAAATTCAGTAAAATTAGTAATATTGTGAAATATTATTACGATTTAAAATAACTGTTTTCTATTTGAATAGATTTTAAAATTTAATGTATTCCTTTGATCAAAGCTGAATTTTCAGCATCATTACTCAAGTCTTCAGTGTCACAAGATCCTTCAGAAATCATACTAATATGCTGATTTGCTGCTCAAGAAACATGGTTATTATTAATGTTGAAAACATTTCTTCAAGATTCTTTGATGAATAGAAAGGAACAAGATTACACTAATGTTTGAACACAACTATCATAGATACAGTTTAATTAGTAATTATATGTGATAATTTTCTTGCTGTACCTACTTCCATACTCTACATCCTTTAAAATACCTTAAAACATTTAAATATAAAGTGGCGATCACACTACACTTTAACTACTTAACTGACTAAGGGGAGACACTGCAGGCAAAAACACCTGTCAAGTTTGAGATTTTGGGCTTTTTGGTTTTTCATAAAGTGTTTTTTCAGTCTAGTGGAAAGAAAGCATCCACAAGACACTGTTAAGTGTTTCTTTTATAGCACTTTATCTATTTGGGTCAACAGATTTCAATTACAATACATATTTTTAAAGACTGTTTTATCAAAAAAATGTTTTTTTTTTTTCCTACACTTAGCCATAAATCTCCATTTCAGTGGAACTTACACACACCAAACTTTACATTTTTATTCCTGTCTATATCTTGATAGTTTTTACAGAGGGATTTGTTCATATATAATTTGCTTGATTTTTTATACAACATTTTATTCCCCCCAAAATTGTAAAAAATATATGTTTTCTGTCTGTTCTAAGTTTTTTCTGAATTATGGAGTGACAAAATGAGAAACTCAAAAACTCTAATATGACAAAAAAATTTTACAAGAATTTTAAAAACTGACTTTATCCAATGTTTAGATTTTTGTACTAGAAATGTATGCAGATATGCACATATTTCATTACATAATGCATTATTTGCATATTTAAACCTAAAAAAAAAAGTTTTCACTTATCAGTGTAATCAAACAACTGGGTAAGGTGATAACTATTAGTTAATATTTTTACCCTATTTACCCGCAATGTCTCGCCTTACTAACTACTACTCATATGCATATAAATATAGTATCATGTACATGATACTGAGTACACAAGTATATGCAAAAAACCCCGTCTCTTTCGCTGTGCACTAAAGTTCAACTTTGGTGAACCCATTAGCAAATTAGCAAATGTAAAGCCACAAAACCACCATCATTTCTGCATCAAAACAAGTTCAAAAGACATAATTTAATAATTTCAAAACAGTTATAATTTATTATTTATTACGCAATAAATTATTTATTGAAAACAGAAGCCCTGGAGTGTGACATCATATTCTGTTGCTCACATTCCTCGCAGGGTCTGAAAAAATCTTGCATGTGATGGATATTTACCAAGACTTCAAAAAGAACCATCTAAAACGAGATTAAAAATAAGAAAGCCAGTGCTGAACATGAAAACAGCAGTAGAGTGACCGTGTGTGTGACTGAGTCTCATCTCCCCTGAACACTCTGATGGCATTATCAGTCAGGAGGAAAGACAGAAATAGAGGAAGAAAAGCGCACAAATAGAGGAGGATCATGCGTCAGAACCTTCCCCTCACACCTCGGCCACACACGGCGGAAATGGGAGAAGGCTGTGAGCACAGAGCTGTTAGCATGTGTTCAGATGTGCCGTGAATGTGTCACGAGCGTGTGTGTGGGAGAGGTGAAATGTCAGAGGGGAATGTGGCGTCAGAGCGAGCGCATTTATGATCCATGATCACACGCGTCCAAAAGTACGGAAGATCAAGGTCACGACATCCAGCTAAATCAAAGTGGCTTGATGCTGCATGAAATGCATATCAAAGATTCAAAAAAGAAAATAAACCCCAGCTTCTCATTCCCTTAAACATTTGATTTTTAAATTTTTAGTTTATTTTAAGCATGCAAAAATTATTTGGCAAGTTGCAGAAAACAATCTAAATGCAATAAAAGCATCAATTCATGAGAGGTTATGCGTTACTGTGATTTTAGTATGTTTAATAGGGATCAGTTGCTTAACAGGATACCTTTACCATCGTATAATTATTGTAACGCATGTCCTCTCACGGCTTATTACTTTAATAAACAAATATACTCTTAATTAGAGATATAAAAATTACATTTTAAAACACTGGATGGGCCCTTTTTTGAAAAGGCACTGTAAAAGTCAATATATTAATAAAAGTCAATATATTAACGTTCCAACCATAACAGTGTTTATTGAGATTATTCAGTAAAGACACATTAAATTGACCAAAAAATGACAGATTATTAGATTTCAAGTAAATTCTGTTCTTTTGAGCTTATGATTCATCAAAAAATCCTGGAAAAAATCTAAATATGCAACAAAATGTTTCTTGAGCAGCAATTCAGCATATTAGAATGATTTCTGAAAGAGAAATGATGCTGAAAATTCAGCTTTGATCTCAGAAATAAATTATGTTTTACAATATATTATAATAAAAAACGTGTCAATTAAACTGTAATAATATTTCAGAATATTTACTGTATTTTTGATCAAATAAATGCAGCTTTATGAAAGAGCTTCACAAATATATTAAAAAAATCTTACAGACGCAAAATCTTTCAACAGTATAGGAGCCATATTTAATCACTGATTATTTAATAAATTATATATTTAATTTAAGACATATTATTCACATTATTAGACACTTTTTAATTTGTGGTAAAACTAAGGTAAAACCACATTTTATTAAAGTCAACATGAAATCAAAGAAGTCTGTTTACTTTTTAAATACACATTGCTGAATACGTTTTGAAATATCTATTGGGGCATATTATTCCAAAGATAAAGAATTTGTTTTAAAATTAATAACTTGGCTCTGCATCTGAAATATTTTCCCAGTGACGTCACTGAAACATCACATTTTTTTGCCCGCTCACTGGGAATTACCAGATTCTATAATGGCCATTTTTTACAGTCCACTCGGATATGACTTGAAAACCATCATCATTATCAAAGCAAAATGGGTTATGAATGATATTTCATATTGACTTTAATAAGCTTGATCAGAGGTACAAATCCAGCAATGAGCAGGTGAAACCTGTGCGCTGCTTTGAGACAAAGCACATCAAGGTCATCCAAACCCTAGAGGACAGAAACATGACATACAGCTGAGATGTAGCTCATAACAGCTGGAATCAGAATGAACACAACGTCAATAACATCCCAACCCCAAAAAACACACGTACACATAAACACATGCACACACATGGTGGAAGGTGCTGAGCACTAGACTGACCTCTTAACGTTCTGACTGGTGTCTGTTGGGTACAGAAAACTGAATTTGTCAGTGGAATGCCCGCTTGCCATTCTCAGTGAAGGAAAGGCAAATGAAGGAGGTAGGAAGAATGGATATGCAAATCTGGAAATGACAAAAAAAGAAGGAAACAAACAAAAACGAGAGCAGGTCGTGATTAAAAGGCAAACCATCAAGCACAAGCACAGCAGAGCAAAGCAAAACACAGCAAAGCAACATAAAGCGAGCAAAGCAGTGGCAAAGAGAGAGAGAGACACATAAAGTGACAAGCAGCAGAAATCAAAGCTCACACACTTTCACACACTGATGGACTGATCAGTACGGGGGTGAATAACGGTGCGACGGGGACAAGCAGCGCTGGATTTCAACAGTGTTCTGTGAACATTTTCATGGGCATGTGGATGTGAGTTAAACTGCAGTCAAACCCATTTAATATCACTTCCTTTAATGAGACACTTATTTCAGTCCCACACACTTTAAAGGGGTCACTGTGCAGGACGAACAAGGAATGTCAGCTCCGTTTTGCATCATTACATATTAAGGATGAGCATTTTGATCAGTTTCACTGCTCAAAGGAACAGTTCAGCCAGACATTAAAATTTGATCAAAATGTACTCAATGTGGTCATCCAAGATGTAGACGAGTTTGTTTCTTCATCAGATTTGGAGTAACGTAGAATCACATCGCATGCTAACCAATGGCAGTGAATGGGTGCCGTCAGAATGAGAATCCAAACAGCTGATAAAAACATCACAATAATCCACAAGTAATCCACATTAAGCCATTTTTAACCTTCAAATTATTGCTTCTGACTAAAATGTAACTCCTCTATCCATAACACTGATTTTTTTTCTAGTGTAAATGTCATCTGGTCTGAATCAGAAGAGAAATATGCACAGATCAAGCACCGTTTACAAGCTAAGACAGTTCCAAACAAATATGTGGGTGGATTTTAATGTAAGAAGACAACAGGAGATGGACTTTATCACTGCAATAAGCATTATTATGCATTATGGAATCATATTTTAGCCAACAGCAACAGGTAAAAGTTAAAACATGATGGCTTTGTTTCTTACAAACATCTTTTTTGCCTTATAAGATGTTAATTGATGGACTGGAGTGGTGTGGATTACTTGTGGATTATCGTAATGTTTTTATCAGCTGTTTGGACTTCTGAATTCTGACGGCATCCATTGGTGAGCAAGTGATGTAATGCTACATTTCCCCAAATCTGGTCTGATAAAGAAACAAACTCTTGGAAGACCTGAGGGTACAGACATTTTTTTTTAGCAAATTATCATATGTATACATTTATTTAAAGAGACAGTCCAGTAAAAAATTATTTTGTTCTTCTTAAGTATCATACATGACCATACTGATGGAAAATGAAAGACTAGACAACATATTACCCTTCATTCATTTTCAATAGAGGGCAGAGGAGGCTATAGTTTTCAACGGTGTTATAGTCACCAATGCATTTACATGACTTTTTCACATATGACTACAGGAAGAAAAAAAAAGCTGTGACAACAATGAGTATGCAAACATGTGAAATGTGTTTTTTAATGTTACATCACTAGTAATGGTTTTAGCTGAAAAAGTTAACTGAACAAAATGTAGATTTCCATAGAAAAAAAAAAAAAGCAAAAAAGGCAAACCGCCGCAATTAAGATAATGCACAAACTCTGTGCCTAACCTTTGACATTTTTATTATTGAAACCTTCTAGTAGCACTTAGCACTTTCTTACCTAAATAAAAGTATATGCCATGAATGCACATTCACATATGCTGGATTGTAGATACTTGTAATGTCTTTGTTCAAATGTAATGCAATTAGGAAATGGATACATGTTAATTGAAATAAAATAAAAATTAACAGAAATGTACATTTACGCATTTATCAGATGCTTTAATCCAGAATGACTTACAAATACAAATAAAACACACACACAAAAAAATTATATAAATCTCTTTATAATAACTAATATATTACTGTACATTATATTATATTAATATTATAAATTATTGATAATTTTCTTTAGGTTAAGTTGAATTACTACAATTTCTAAAATTAAAATGGCAATAAATATAAACAAAAACTAAACAATTAGCAAATCTAAAGTTAAATCTAAAAAAAAAAGCAAAAAAAAAAAAACTAAAAAAAACTAAACAAAAATAAAAATAAAATGAAAACAAGAAATATAACTAAAAACCAAAACAAATAAATTATACAAAAAGAACAAAAAATACAAAAATGTAATACTACACTTACCTAAATAAAAGTATATGCACTGGGATGCATGACTAAGAAAAACCCAATACACCACAATAAGTATCTAAATAGTTCTACTTCTACTATCTTGGAAGTGCCTGAAAAAACACTTCAATCACATCACATCAATGTCATCTGCATATTAAATACATTTCTGTAAAATACATATATATATATATATATATATATATATATATATATATGTGTATTTTACATGATTTCCTAAGCAATCCAACATCGCCCTCTAGTGAAGGTATCATGCACCTGTGCTTGCCATCATCTCAGGAAATTATCACAGCTGTTTAATGGACAATTGAAAATGACATAAAGCAGGTTTGACTGCACTTTGTGCATGTGCATGTTGTGTTTCATGTGCATGGGTGGCTCTGAGCTGCTGGTGTTCTGCAGACCGTGAGTCATTAATCAGGCCGTGACAGGATCACCTTCAGCTGCTGCTGGATGAAGGTGCCCCTCGCACCAGTACACAATCACCTCTCCCTCTCTGCACTAATGTCTTCCTCAGTAGGCCAGTATGATCGATGGCATCGTGAAGGATGTCCAACTGCCTCACAGACGAAACTGGGAAATCTACTGAAAACGCAGAACACGTTCGGACGTGATGTAATCGACTTCCTCGGGATTCACCGATTCTTATTCTTATCATATATACTGCTGGAAAATTAAAGACCAGATAACATGATTCTTGAGTAATGGAGACAAGAAGCAGCTGCCATTCTTCACTAATGAATTTGAGTGACCTTTAACTTGTGATTACATGATGATTTTTACAAATCATTTCATGGAAAATTCTGCGGCAGATTTCCATTTGTATGCCACATATGAATCATAAATCATAAAAGAAAGATATCCTGAGATTTAAATGCATTTCAGTGTGATCAAGCTGGCTAAGTTTCTACTTACAAAAAATAATTATTAATTACTTATCTAGTCAACAAAATTTTAAAGAGGATGATAATTAAGGAAACACATGTTCAATGCATTTATGATAATTTAAATAAAATAAAAATTAACAGAAATTTACATTTACTCATTTAGCAGATGCTTTAAACCAAAGCGAATTACAAATACAAATAAAATACAATTTATATATATATATATATATATATACACACACACACACACACACACACACATACATACATATATATATATATATATACACACATACATACATTTATTATAATAAATAACATATTATTGTATATTATATTATAATTATAAATTATTGCTAATTTAAGTTGAAGTACTACAATTACTAAAACTAAAATGAAGATAAATATGAACAAAAACTAAACAATTTGCAAGTCTAAAGCTAAATCTTCTCAATTAGCAAGTAAAAAAAGTAAAAAAAAGCAAAAATAAAAATAAAAATGTAAAAACAGCAAAAAACAACAACAAAAACAAAAAACAAACAAAAACCAAATAAAAATAACTAAATTAAAAATTAAAAAAATAATAAAATAAATGAAAAACAATAAATAAATAAATAAATAAATAAATAAAAATAAAATAAAATAAAAAATAAAACTAAAAACCAAAACAAATAAATGATACAAAAAGGACACAAAATACAAAAATGTAAAACTACAATTAAAATGGTATATATTGGCCAAAAAAAGCTAATTAATAGCAAAACAACACAATTTTTATTAGGATCAAAATATAGTTTTGAAAAACACAGTGTAATGGTCATTAAAACATTATGGCTGATAAATCTTCTCAGTTAAAGCAAAAAGAAAAAAAAAAAAAAAAGTAAAATAAAGTAAAACAACCAAACAAGACAAACAACCAAACAAAAAAAAAAAAAAAAAAAAAAAAAAAAAAGATAAAAAAAGCACAAAAAAAATACTACATTTTAAAACTATAATTACATTTACATTACATTTAGTCATTTTGCAGACGCTTTTATCCAAACCGACTTACAAATACAAATAAAATACAATTTAATATATATATATATATATATATATATATATATATATATATTTTTTTTTTTCATTTAAAAAAATTCTTTAATAAATAATATATTATTGTATATTATATTAATATTATAAATTATTGCTAATTTTCTTTAGGTTAAGCTGAAGTACTACAATTACTAAATATAAAATGGAGATAAATATAAACAAAACTAAACAGCTAGCAAGTCTAAATTTAAATCTTCTCAATTACCAAGTAAAAAAACAAAAACAAACAAATAAATAAATCTAAATACCAAAACAAATAAAAGATGCATAAAGGACAAAAAAATAAAAAAATACTAAAATGTTCAACTACAATTAAAATGGAATATATGGTCCAAAAAAGCTAATTATTAGCAAAACAATAACATCAAAATCAAAATATAGCTTTTTTAATAACAAATGAAAAACACAGTGTGATGGTCATTCAAACATTATGGCTAGTAAATCTTCTCAGTCAGCAAGTAAAAAAAAAAAAAAAAAGTAAAAATACAATTACAAAAAATAAAAAGTAAAAAAAAAAGATAAAAAAAATACTTAATTTTAAACTATAATTGCAATAGAAACTAAACATAAAATATAAAACACTTATTGAAAATATTTATAAATACTATAACAATATTTTAATGATACTAAATTGACAGACTTTGAGATGGCCTGATATTTCCAGCTTTTTTTAATAAATGTAGTAACGCTGACAAACATCTGCATGTCTGCACACACAGATTCACACTTAATTATTCAAATAAAATGATTCTTTCAATATTCACGGATGGTTATTTTACAAAATGCATATTTTGCCCGTCTCTCCTGAAACAAAATGTCATCATCACACACCACACATTTACTAAACACAATCCTGCAATAGCAGCAGTGTTATTTGGAATAATTAACTGGAACACACACAGACAAGAAAGAACATTCTTATGGCTCAATGAGCAAAACGCAGCACAAAACTGGAGGCAGAACAGACTGAAGTGCACTCATTATTGCGAGCAGGTATTATTCACAGCTTTATGTGCTCTTCTACAAGCCAAACACGCACGGCGACTCATGAAGGGTGGAGAATGGGGCTGTGAGAGCACACTCGGGCAACTAACCAGCATTAAACGACACCAGACTGCCCTTCCTACGTCCCCGTAGAGTCGTTCATGGGAAAAGAGACGTGGAGGAAAATGGCTGACTGCTAATACAAGGCTGGTTTAACGCATAGCAGAGCTCAGAGATGGCAATAAAAACACGGCATTAACTGATATTAATGTATGCAGATCAGAGAGAGAGAGAGAGAGAGAGAGAATATTATAGAGACACAGGTGCTCAAGATTTCCTCCTTGTCCTCATTAAGGGTTTCCTTTCCTCTCCTCCTTTACTTCTAGGGTCGGGAATCAATAAATGGTTCTGAATATTTAATTAAATTATTTATTATGTTTGGTTACGTTTACGGTTCTGGAATGTGCATTTACAAACATACTTTCTTAAAATGACTAAATATAAATAAAGAATTTATATAAAGCAATGTTTTTATGCAAATGGAATAATATATGAAATGTATTTACAAATACACTTCCTCAAAATTACTAATTAAACTTAATTTCAATTAAAAAATTGTTCACTTTTTTTTGGAGTTTGACAGAAATGGGCTGTAACCTGCCATTTAGAACAAGCATGCTAGATTGTATAAATTATTAATTTTTATTAACTTTTTTTTTAAATAATGCAATTATGTACAAATATACTTCCTTACAATTACTATATAATTAAATAATAAAATAAACGTATAAAAAAATAATTATAAAATTATTATTTTTTAATTAAATTATAATATATTATATTATTAAACATTTTAAAATGTATTATTTTATTATTATTTTCACATCACTATTTACAATTAAATTATAATAAAATAATAAATAATAATAATAATAATAATGCATTTTAATTTTATTTAACGGCGCCTTTCGGAACACCCAAGGTCACCTCACAAGAAGACAGGAATAATAAATAAAAATACAAATCACTACACAACACAAAACAGACAACAAACACTCCACATGTAAAAAATAAAGTGCAATAAAGACTCAAATAATTATATATATTCAATTATTTAAACATTTAAATAATAAATAAATATAAATATACGAATTTTGAATTAACTGTTCCTTTAAGAAAGCGGAAAGATTGTAATCTAAATCTGTATCCTTCTGACTGTCATCTCTCCTCGGTTGCTTTCTCCATTCGACTGACTTTCACCATCTCTCCAGTCCTCCCTCTAAGCAAATCAATACCTCCTCCATTGCAGCGTCTTTCCTCCTCCTTTCCGTCCCTCCCCCCGCTTTCCTCAATCTCTATGAATAACTCTCTTTTTTTTCCTCCCTCCTTTTTTATCAGGGTGAATCTGAACACACTGCAGTGCCCTTGAGCTCTCACTCCTCTCCTTCTCTCTCAGGCAGAACACAGAGTTTGGCAGTTATGCTGTCGTTATGTAACGCGCTGCTCTTTATAACACGTTGTTGAAAGGTGCATTGCATACCGCTCATTATATCTGGCCTGCAGCATCAGGAGACGGGAAACTAGATGAGGGGAACTCCACAAGCAAAATCAACCTGAGTGCCATCATATTTATCTCATTTGGCTATTGATACAATATTTGAGATGATGTGAATCTGGATTTGATTTTATGATTCAGCATGAACAAACTGTGTGAGCACAGCTTACTCAAAGCTTTTAGTAAATCACAGATTTAAAATGCATTCTGTCTCTCGATGTATTGGTATACTGCACGGTCCAAAATAGCTAAATAATAGCAAAACAATAAAATTTCCATTGGGAATAAAATAAAACTAAATAAAATAAAATAATTAAAAATGTAAAGGTTAGTAACACAAAAAAGTTAAAAAATAAATAATAATGAGAACTTGGGAATTTTTTTTTTTTTTTTAAATAAAATACAAATTTTAAATGTTAGTAATACAGACTTTAGCTTTAGCTAAAACATAAAGGTGCATAAAAAGGTGCATAATCAGAACTTGGGATAAAATTGTGCCTAACTGTAAAAAATGAAATAAAATAATAGTAAAACAATACAATCAATACAATAAAATTTCATTGGGAATGAAATAAATAAAAACAAAATAAAATATTTAAAAGGTTAGTAATACAAAAAAGTAAACAAATAATAATACAAATAAAATAAAAAGTTTAAAGGTTAGTAATACAAAAAAAAAGTAAAAAAAATAAAAAATAATAATGGGAACTTGGGATAAAATTGTGCTAAATTGTAAAAAATAAAATAAAATAAAATAATGATAATATAAATTAACAATAGCAAAACAATAAAATATTCTATCAAATAATTAAAAACAAAATTAAAGGTTAGTAATACAGACTTCAGTTTTAGTAATAAAACTAAAACAATTTATCTTAAAAAGTAAAACAAAGGTGAATAATGAGAACTTGGGATAAAATTGTGCTTAAATGTAAAATAAATAAAATAAAATAAAATAAAATAATAATATGAACAATACAATTTTCATTTGGAATAAAATCAAATATTTTAAAGGTTAGTTATAAAAAAATTTAAATAAATAATAATAAAAATGAAATAAAATAAAATACAATTTTAAAGGTTAGTAAAAAAGTAAAAAAATAAAAATAAAATAAAATAAAACTAAAACAATTAATCTTAAAAGTAAAACAAAGGTGCATGAAGAGAACTTGGGATAAAATTGTGCTTAATTGTAAAAAATAAATAAAATACATTTTAAAGGTTAGTAATACAAAAAGTAATACAAATAAATACAATAAAATTAAATTAAATTATCAAAATAAAATTTCAATTTTTTCCTCCTTTTGAAACTGGGATGGAATATATCCCAAACATCTGTGAGGTTCTCTCGGACACTTGTGTCTTTGAAAACACATCAGACAGCAGTTGAGTCGGTTGGAGGTTTTCCCTGCTGATTGGGCAGTCAGGGTAAATCTAAGGACACACACTCAGCATTCTGACCCCGCGGTGACCCTGTGATGATGATGATGTCATAGTGACACTGGGACACACCACTAACCAGCACACTGACTGCACACATCAGCTTCTTGCAGCACAGGATGTGTTTTCCTGCAACTCTGCGTCTCTGTAATGCTGCTTCATTCACAAACCAGACTGAAATTCTTTGTACTGAACGGTACGACTGCAACAACAAAGCAGCAAAGATTTTGTTGATGAAAGCACAAACAAAAGCAATTCCACTGTCTTCTGCTGCTTAGTCATGACTTTCATTCATTCAGAGCAGTTATTTACGTGTCCATTCAATAGGTTGTACTGTCTTAAAGGAGAAGTTCACTTCCAGAACAAAAATTTTCAGATAATTTACTCACCTCCTTGACATCCAACGATGTTCATGTCTTTCTTTCTTCAGTTGTAAAGATATGTTTTTTGAGGAAAACATATCAGCATTTTTCTCCATATAATGGACTGATATGGTGCCCCGATTTTGAACTTCCAAAATGCAGTTTAAATATGGCATCAAACGATCCCAAATGCGGTTGTAAACGATCCCAGCCGATGAAGAAGGGTCTTATCTAGCGAAACGATCAGTTATTTTCATAAAAAAAAATACAATTTAAATAATTTTTAATCTCAAACGCTCCTCTTGTCTTTCTCTCCATGAACTCTGCCTTTACTGACTCAAGACAGTTAGGGTATGTCGAAAAACTCCAATCGTATTTTCTCCCTCAACTTCAAAAATCATTTCAAAATCATCCTACATCGCTGCAGAAGTTCCGACCCAGTTTTTGCAACATGAACATGCAAAGAAGATCAAACACCCTTTACAAAAATATTACAGGACGACATAGGACGATTTCTAAGTTGAGGAAGAACAAGAGATGGGAGTTTTTCGACATACCCTAACTGTCACGTAACGGAACAAAAACAGTCTAAGCAGAGCAAGACAAGACGAGCGTTTGGCATTAAAAAGTATATAAACTGTATTATTTTTATGAAAATAACCGATCGTTTCTGCATTTGGAAAAACTGCATTTTGGAATACCAGTCCATTATATGGGGAAAAATGCAGAAATGTTTTCCTCGAAAAACATAATTTCTTTACGACTGAAGGAAGAAAGAAAGACATGAACATCTTGGATGACAAGGGGGTGAGTACATTATTTGTGAACTGTTGTTCTGAAAGTGGAGTTCTCCTCTTAAAACAAACTAAATAGCCTTATGTTATTTATCTTATTTACACGACGGCATGTCATTTCTGTCTCCGCATGGACCGTTCAATAAACAAGAAGTTAATATTAGGATACTTACGTTTCAGACAGCACAATTCTTGTTTTCGCTCAAAATCGCTAATAGAAATCATTCCAAAAACAGCCACAGCATTGTTTTGCGTCTCTGAGTAACATGGCGGTGTTTCGTTCATAAATGAATCAATCGCTTAAATGAGTCGGTTCAATCACAATGACTCGCTTAACAGTGACTTGCTGCCACCCACTGGCGGGTTTAATTTCACATTTAAAGTGGCCTTTCTTTTCATTATTATTTTCATATATCTTAACATTATTTATGCACTTGTAACTGCAGTTTAAACCATTCCATGTCCATCTGAGCTGGATTAAACAATGTGTAAATACATCTAAACGCCTCTTCAGGTGCAGCTTCTGTTTCCTCTGCATTTTAAAGATGAATTTTGTTGATACTGATTTCATTTGTTTGGTAACATCCCAAATGTGTTATTATTGTAACTGACTGGTTAAATGCCCAAAGCCGTAAACCCACTTGAAACACTGGTATATCATAATGTTTTGATGCCTGATTTCACTAAAAGCTGATAAAACTCTAGAGCGAAGCTTAAGTATGCACTAAACTAGACAGAAAGCAGTATATATTTAGCATAATATCCCTCATTAAAAAATTCATAAAACACTCTAGCCATTATAAAAACATCCAAAAAAGTATTTTTTCCACACTGGACAAAATGGCCACATTCCTGCTTCATTCCAACATGAACTGATCTCTGTGTGCAGAACTAGTCAATCTAACAGACTTTATAACTATCTGGAGCGTCTGAACTTGTGAGTTATGTCGAGGTAAGACAGTTTCTCCCGGTTATGTAGACCGGCCCCGAGGCGAACACATCTCTCTTCTCCTTAGCTCAACAGCACAAACACACTGAATAAATGATGGTGCTGCAAACGGCACAGAACAGCCTGAGGGTCTCACCATAGGGATGGGATATCGCTGATTGATTCCTGAACAAAACTCGATGATTTTGTGACCGGCGTCACTTTTATGAAGCGGTGTGGAGTATGAGAAGCAGCAAGATGCCCAACAGTGGAAAAACACACTTGAGGAGCCTGGAATATTAATATGTGGGCCGTATGTAACGCCTGCTTATCTATTTCCCTCTACTTTTATTAGTGGTGTGTGTTAAGTCAAATATCATTAGCAACCACCCACATTGCTTGCATGGGTAAACACCCCACAGATTTCCTTCAGAAATCCTTCTCTCATAATTTTCAGTTTAGATAGCATGTGAATGATCTTACGGCTGGCATGAGCACAAACAGACTAGCAGAACACAAAGAAAATGAGATAAAGAGCACATCAGTTTTTTCGTCCCGTTCCAAAGCGTTCCTCTTTCTCTCTTTAGGGGGCGATAGGAAAAGAGAAAAAGGTTTTCTGTCTCCATCACTCTGATCTGAGAGGCACAGCGCAAGGACACACACACAAGGGTGCGAGAGGGGGTGAAGCACAGGGGTGTCTGAATTATTTAGATAATAAGCGCTTAAAGAGCTGCTGTGAACAGAACAGAACAGACACCACCACCTGTGTATCTGTGTGTGTGTGTGTATGTGTGTGTGCCAGTGATCATGCTGTGGGGACAAAACAGTCTCTGCTGTGAGGTCCAGCTGTGTGAGCTGTGCAAACAGTGGGAGAAAGACAAGCTAACCTGCACCGCGGTGAACACACACATACCCTGGTGTCACGGGCTACTGTCAAAGACTGACACCTTCACACCAGAGCTGTATCATACAGCTGACAACAGATCAGATCATGATGAGATTTTGGGGTTATGAACGTGTGTAGCTGTTGTGGAACGGTCACAATAACAGAAATTGTTTAAAATCCACTGACAAATCAATAGATTTGGGAACTGACATGCATTGGGTCTGTGCCTATACTATCCTACATAAATATTCTGAGAGACTTTTTTTTCTTTTTAGATTCTTGTATAAAGTACTACTAATAATTATTGGTTATTTTACATATTATTGAATAAAATATTTAATATCTATCTAAATGTGTGTGTATATATATATACACACACACTGTATGTATATATTTAAGAAAAATGTTGTTTTTATATTAAATATATTTATATATAATATAAATTATATGAATATAAATATATACATGTAAATATTTTCAAAATATATACTGTTTGTGTGTGTGTCTTTATCTATGGGCACACATATTATATAAACAAAAACATCTATTTTGGATGTGATTAATCATTCCCCAGCACTAATAAAATATTGTATCATAAATTAATAAATATATAATTGTATTTAACATTATATTTTATTTATATATTTATATATTAGCAATAAGTTTTATATATTATATAATTTTATTATAGAATAGTTTTACATTTAAATAAAGACAAATTTTATATAATACATGTATATGTAATTATCTATATTATATTATATAATTATAAATATATAGTTGTATTTAATATTTTATTATATTTTTTTAATTTTAAATTTGGATATTTTTCTATTCTATTATTATATATTATATATAGTTGTTATCTATTACACAATTTTAATATAATATTTCTATATTTAAATATAAACAAATAATATATGATAAATTAATAAATATATATAATTGTATTTAATATGATAATTTATTTAGATATTTATATATAAGCAATAAGTTTTATACATTATAGAATTTTATTATTGAATATTTTTACATTTAAATAAAGACATATATAATACATGTATATATAATTATGTATATTAAATAATTATAAATATATATTTGTATTTAATATTTTATTTTATTTATATAATTATATATTATAAACTTTGTATATTATATAATATTATGTTTATTACATTATTATATATTAAATATATAGTTGTATACTATTATACAATTGTAATATATAAATAACAAATATATAATAAATTAATAAATGTATAATTGTATTTAATATTGTTTTTATTTATACATTTCTACATTATCAAAAATTGTATATATTATAAAATTTTACAATGTCTATTATTTATATTATTATATAATTAAAGAACTAATATTAATATTTATCAAATAAATAAACTGTATGTGTCTTAAGTAGCACAGATATTTGTAACAATAGCTAAAAATTCACTGCATGAGTTAAAATGATCAAATTTTCTTTTATGCCAAAAATGATTAGGATATTAAGTAAAGATCATGTTCCATGAAGATATTTTGTAAATTTCCTACCGCAAATATATCAAAACCTAATTTTTGATTAGTAATATGCATTGCTAAGAACTTCATATTGACCGTCTGGTATATCAGATAATCTCATGTATTAGTACTAATCTATAACTAATTTGCTGCTTCACCAAAATGTTTTTGAACAAATCTGGGATAAAGTAATTCCCTCTAAATAGCTATACTGCAATGACAGCCTACCACCTAAACGTTAATCAATAAAACCCATTCATTTGCAGTACAAATGAACCATTTTAAGGACTCTGTGAAGCAGTGAATGAAGGAATGAACTACCTGACATTCAGCGACGACCCGAGCGAATGAAAATCTTCCCAGACCGTCTCGTGTTTAACAAAGCCTGTCTCATTTTGCGGTGCTGATGGGGTCGAGCCGAAGGCTGAAGCGCTGTAAATTCACAGCAGTGGTACAGAGCGTCTCCCTGTCCCTCCCATCCCCCTCACATCAGCTCACTCGCTCTTGCATCCTTTTTTTGCACTTGCCAAGGTCCATAAGATCAGTGTGAGAGGGAAAACAGCAGTGAATTACTGTAGCATTTACAGATTCAAGCTGCAGGACAGTCGTTGTGAATTCCAATTCCAATACCAAGTTTTGAACAAGGACAGGTTCTCAATTCCCTACAGTAATAGCAAGAGAAACAGTCAGACAAAGAGAAAGCTATTCATCCTCCGGTGCCAAACCACGCGTGCATTTCTGTCATATAATTTGGTGAAAGAAGCACTTCAACAGCTGAGAACGTAATTAGGCTTCACTCACATACAAAACAAAAAAAAAGCGAACAACACACACATAGTCTATAAATACTGCATTCCTACACCTGCTTTCTGCTTCCAGATGATTTACTACGATTCATCTAAATGTCAGTTTCAATACACACTAGATGTAGGATTTTTTTATGGCTGTTTCTCATATTGCAGAGCACTAACACAATATAAGAACATGCTATGTGCTACAATCAGTTTCAGTGTTTTCAAACTCACATAATTTCTGTTTTAATATTCTGTTTTATTTTTAATAAACACAAAACAATCCTGACATTTCCCTCAGTTTAGAAAAACAATAAATAAAATAAAATAACACTGTCATTAAATATAGTATAGTTCAACTAATGAACATTTAAACTGAATAATTTATGCAACTGTTAAGGGTCAATTTTTTTTTTAAACTTAGATTCATACACTATTTAAAAACTAACTGAATTAATAAATAAGCATTCCATTGATGTATGGTTTGTTACGACAGGACAATATTTGGCCAAGATACAACTATTTGAAAATCAGGAATCTGAGGGTGCAAAAAATCTAAATACTAAGAAAACTGCCTTTAAAGTTGTCCAGATGTAGTTCTTAAAAATTTAATTCTTAAAAAATACTGCAAGATTTTTTTAGCTGTTTCAGAATGAGTCTCTTATGCTCACCAAAGCTTTTTTGTTCAAATAAAATAAAATAAAACGGCAATATTATGAAATATTATTTATTAGAATTTAACTGTTCTCTATTTGAATGCATTTTAAACTGAATATAGTTGAATATATAAAGCTGAATTTTCAGTATCATTACTGCAGTCTTCAGTCTCACATCAGTGCATTTATTTGATAAAAATATATAGTAAAATCAGTAATATTGTGAAATATTATTACAATTTAAAATATCTTTTTTTTGTTTGAATGTATCTGAAAATGTAATTTATTCCTGTGATGCAAAGCTGAATTTTTAGCATCATTACTCCTTTCTTCAGTGTCACATGATCATATTCATGCTTCATATTTTTGTGAAAATGTGATACATTTTTTTTTAGAATTCTTTGACGAACAGAAAATAAAAAAAACAGCATTTATTTAAAATAGAATGTTTTGTAACATTCTAAATGTCTTTACTATTACTTTTGATCAATTTGATAAATATACTTATTCATTTCCTTATAAAAAAAATCATACTGACCCGAAACTTTTGAATGGTAGCGTAGTCAACTTGTGTTTTCCAAAGAAAAAAATAGTACGATGTTTTAGCTTTTTCAAAATTAGTATCTTATGCTCACCAAACCTTTTTTTGTTCTAAATAAATAAAAAAAAAAGAAATGTGAAAACACTATTTTGAAATGTAATTTATTCTTGAGATCCAAAGAATTTTCAGCATCATTACTCCAGTCTTCAGTGTCACATGATCCTTCAGAAATCATTCTAATATGCTGATCTACTGCTCAAGAAACATTTCTGATTATCATCAATGATGAAGACAGTTGTGCTGCTTCATATTTTTGTGAAACTGTGATACATTTTTTTTTTTAGAATTCTTTGATTTAAAACAGAATTCAAAAGAACAGCATTTATTATTATTAAATAAAATGTTTTTGTAACATTGTAAATGTCTTTACTGTTACTTATGATCAATTTATCTTGTCTTTGATGAATAAAATCATTAATTTCTTTATACAAATATCACATTAACCCCAAAGTTTTGAATGGTTGTGTAATCAACTTGTGATTTCCACATAAGAAAGTAAGTCATAAATATTTGAAACACCATAAAGGGTGTAAATATATAGTGTGAAATATCCCTTTAAGTTGCACTGAACCAGGAATGTTCCCCTAACTGGGTCAAGCAGTAACTTTTGATTTGCACAAGAGAAAACTTCTGACACAGCTGCAGTTAATGCTGGTAATTTGTTACAGGCATACAGGTGCAGGAGGAAAGATCTCACCTGATCCGTCTGGAAACCCAAGGGAAACCCTTCAAGCCTTAACACACACACACACACGGACTTCATAAAACACGCATAAGAAGCTTAATTAGCTATTCAAAAACAACAGCCACACAATAGGCCCTTCCCTTCCCAGCAGTTCCCTAACGGGACCTGAATGAGAGCAGGTCATGGAGGGGAGTGGCCCTCTCCCAAAAAATGCCATTGTTTTAACTGCCCTGCAAGAGCTTGTCCTCTCTGATTTTAAAAAGGTCCATTCTGTCTCAAATCCAGCCTTTCACTGAGGCACTACCTCCATTTTGTATAGGACATTATCCTGCAAACAATTGCCTCAAAACCAACATGGTGTGCTGAGATGCCCCTGTCAGGATTCAGAACCTGGGGTCTTCTGTTGCCTCTTTCTCCCCTCCATTTGCCCCCCGACATACACACACAGCGCCGCTAACGAAGGCACCACAAGAGCTGCATTTTTAGCTTTTTTTCCCCTTTCTTCATCTTGACACCTTCCTCTCTGGAAAAAAAGAGGGAATGGTTTTTTTTAATCAAAGGGCTGGAGCCACTACGAACAGCATATTATTTTCCTGAAATTTCTTGCGGTCATTAACGGTGCATCTATGTGATCAAAAATGAGTAATATTGCGAAATATTATTACAATTTAAAACATATGCTTACTATGTGAATATATATTAAAATGTAATTTATTTCTGTTATTCAAAGTAGAATTTTTTTTAGCATCATTACTTTAGTCTTATTGCCACATGATCCCTCAAAAATCATTCTAATATGCTGATCTGCTTCATATTTTTGATTATTTTCAATGCTGAAATCAGTTGTGCTGCCTCATAATTTTGTGGAAAATGTGATGCGCTTTACTTTTGTAGGATTCTTTGATAAAAAAAAGAAATAAATAACAGCATTTATTTGTAAAATTAACATTTTGTAACATTATAAATGCATTTACTGTCAGGTTTGATTAATTTAATGCATCCTTCCTGAATAAACATAAGAATAACAATAAAAATATTTTTAAAAAACACTCTGCTGTTCATATTCATACTAACATACTACTCATACTACCCATTATTTACAAAACGAACAATTTGTCAGCTATTCAAATCATACTGCTAAAAGTTAACACATTTTTACACATATTGCATTTAATATTCTAAACAACAACTAATTTGGAAGAAAATTTAAATGCTTCTTACATTAAAACGCATGCAATAAATGCAGCATACCACTGCTGACTATCACTGCTATTTCTACAAAATAGTATGCAGTATTTAGTAGCAATTGCTAGTATTTCATTCCAAACACAGCCACAATTACACTATAAAAAATAATTTTCAAAGTTCTAGATAAAACTGGAGTACATTTTACATGAAAACATTACTTCAGTCCTTCGATTTCAAAACTTCTTGTTTAATTGTTTAATTGAATCAATGTGCTACTTGTGCTTTCTTTATAAATAATTGTGAAATCTCACCAAAAAACACTGATTAAATGCAAAACAGCTGAATTCAACAGTCTTGTGACAACAATGTAGCACATTATTATTTGAAACATTTACCACTGCCTAATGCATGCAACTAGTATACACTGCGTAGTACACTAGTATTCCACTGCAAACACATGCATTCATTGAAGTTCTCTGTCCTCGTGTCCCCGTGTCGTCCAGTGTTTCGTCAAGCCGCTGCATTCTTCAGATGGTTTTATGCGAGGGAGTTCACGCTGAACATGCTCAGTACTTGTGCGATGCTAAATTATGTTTGGCAACCCGTACGGCACCCAAACACACTAACACACGTGCGCACACAGAGTGAGTCACTCTCTACCCAAAGTCCACGTTTACCTAAATGTGTTGGTTCAGCAGGTTTTCTGTGCAAATTATGACAATGGAGAGGAGCCAGTGGCTGGCGGAGACTGTACTAAACACACACACACACACACACACACACATGCAGGATAAACACTGCTGTAATGTCCTTCATCCTATCAACGGATATCAGAAACAATCACACATTTAAACGATCTGACGGGCAGCTGGTGGACATGAAAACTCTGCCAGCAGGTCAGACCTGAAGGCAAGAGTGTGTGTAAGTGTAAATGTGTGTGCGCTGCCCGAGGGTCTACAGTACTGCTGGGAGAGCGAAGTTAAGCTGATATGAGTGATGGAGGGGGCAAATGAAAAAAAATAACACATATTATCACTCTACTGAATACAATAATCTCATCTAAAAACAAAAACAGTCTACTTGTAAAGTCACTTTTGAAAACATAGCGTCAACTACAACTGAAAGGCTTCTTGGGACATGATTTCTCCAACATGCACTTACAGGTTGTACGTTATATGACTTTTTATAAATTTAAAATATTAAAAATACTTTTATTTCATAAAAAATACTTTGATTTTAGATTTTAATAATAAAACCCTTTTTTTATCATTTTTTTTTAATATTTAGTAATAATTATAATTATTTTAATATGTAATATTTTGTTTTCTGTTTAATATATGCGATTTACATAATCCAAAAAAGGTGTTTTTTCCACAGATTTATAATTCAGCACATAACGATGGCATAAATGCAGCTACACAATAACTACTGCAGGGAAAATAAATCTACACCTAATTAATTTGTTTTTCAGTCAAATGTTTTCAAATGTTGAAAACATTTTTAATATATAAACTGACTTATGTTATGCCCAAGCAAAAAATCTAGAGGATTTGCATCATTTTTTATAACTAACATTCCCAAATTAAATAGGCAAATACCAAAAATATTGAATTAATCTTTAAGAAATTTATAAAAATGTGGCACTAGAATGGTCTGATTGCATGCTTTTGAAACCGAGAACATATAGGTCCTAAAAGTGCTACTGTTCAAAAGAAAAAAAATTGTTTTGGTAAATGAAATAAAGCTGAAACAAAAACTATTAAAAAACATTTGAAGAAAAACGTTTAGTTTATTTCAGTTAGTTGCCAATGCAACATTTCTAATTTTAATTTTAATTTTTATTCTAATTTTCAAGTGGAAAAATTAGACAAATGAAACTAAACTAAAAAAAGTCAAATTATTTTAAATTTTAAAAATTATTTTTAAAATTTAAATTTTAAAAATATACAAAAAAAAAAGTATATATATCACAAGGTCTCAGGAAAGCCATCTAGTGCAAAAACTTTCTGATCAAGCAAAATATAATGAAACATCAAGAACCTAAAAGAGAACCATAAAGCAACTGAAGAACCCTCAACAGAGAAAAGATAAGTAGAAGGTTCCTTACTCAACCTGCGGTGCTGCAAAGAACCTTCAGTACGCCTAAAACGCTCCTAAACCACGTGTTACTCATGTCACAGCTGTGCGATGTCTTGAAATAGACTTGAATGAGTATTTGGGTGGCTGTGAATATATGCGTATGTATGCGTTTATGATCTGTATTTACTGTAGCTCAATTACAGCAGCTTTTCAAAGGAGCTGGAGCCGGAGACTCCTTTGTTTACTCCCATGAAAAGGAGACTAATCTTTTTTCATTTTAATATGTTTGGTGCGACAAAACCGGTAGGAGTTTCATTTTTCCCACAGAGAAATTCAGCAAGGCTGTGATTTCAGTGTCTGCCCACAGAAAGTCCAAAAATACGCCCATCCAGAAGCGTCTCAGCCTACACGCCGCTCGGATGATGTTTAGTAGACATTTGTTCACCACTTCTCCTCACACAATATGTGTGTCACACTACAGCGTGCGTAAGTTCTTCACATTACTAACAATTAGCGTCAGCGTCAACAGCAGCACGATCCTTCTTAATGCCACTTTATTCGAAAATTTTAGGTCTAATTTTTTGGTAATTCCTAAAACGAACTCTAATTAGGTTTTAAAAGCTCAAGTCAAAGATATAGTTTTCTCTAAGTCTTTAAACAAAGAGCATTTAAGTTTCATTATGTAATATTACCATCAAAGTGAGCCTAAGGACAGTCTAATCTCACTAACTCTAGTACAATCCTGCTTTTACTAACTGGTTATTATCCTCTTAAACATCTTTTGTTCTGATTTTGATCTCTGACTCGTGTTGTTCACTGGGTTGAGGTTGAAGCTATATGGAAAGTGTAAGTATTGTATAAAAATCTTTCTTTTGAGAAAAAAAAAATATGTAAATGAATGAAGATAGGTGCATTAAATGTGTTTGAATACAGACCAAAGATGAATTATGAAGCTAAAAACGTTCTAAATAGATTTTATCTATTTAAAAATTACCAAGTGCCATGGAAAACCCCATGAATTTTTATGAAAAAAAAATTGTGCACATTAAATGTAAGTTAACAGTAGCACACAATAAATAAATAAATAAATACCTGTTATTACTGCTCTAAATTTTATTTTTACAGATACATTTAAAAATAAATAAATAAAACTAATTTAAAAAATTGTGTGCAATAAGTTAACTGTGGCACACAATAAATAAATACCTGTTATTATTGCTCTAAATTTTATTCTTACAGATACATTTAAAAATAAATAAATACATTTAAATAATTTAGTGCAATAAGTTAACTGCAGCACACAATAAATAAATAAATAAATAAATAAATAAATACCTATTATTACTGCTCCAAATTTATTCTTACAGATACATTTAAAAAAATAATTAAATAAAAATAATTTAAATAGTTTAGTGCAATAAATTAACTGTAGCACACGATAAATAAATAAATAAATAAATAAATAAATACCTATTATTATTGCTCTAAATTTTAATTCTTACAGATACATTTAATTAATAAATTTATTAATTAAATAATTAGAGCAATAATAAGAGTGTGCAAATAAGTACTATTTTTCCCTTGACAACACACTTCATCACTATCAATCATGTAAATACTGTGGCAAATTAATATAATAATCATTCAGTATAATATAATCACAAGGTACAATGGTATATATATCCAGAAATCCATAGGATTTACAAAAACAAAAACAACAATAGGATCTAACATAATAATAATAAAAAAAAAATTATAAAAATAAATCAGGGTAATACAAACAAAAAAAATTGTAGAATGCTAATTTTCTAAAAAAATAAAAATAAGTAAATTAATATTACTATTAATAATAATAATAAAAAAGAAAGAAAGAAAAAAAATTCTCAACATTAGCTAAATTTAAATATCTATATTGCTATTCACAAACTCCACACAAAGCTCTTCAAGATGGCCACTGCAGGTTTGTTTACAGTTCACAAGACACTCATGTTCAATAGTCTATATTTTATATGATGTTACATTTCACATGTTATTGTAACTGATCTCATGAGAAGACAGTGATACCCTGAAACAGCATCGCAAATCTAATGGGATTCCCCTGTAGCCACAAGGCAGGATCTCTGAGCATTTTCTGCTCTTGTTTATCAGGGGAAACCAACATCCCCTCAGGGTGTGCGCGTGTGAGTGTGTGTGTGGTTAATCTGAGGTCTATAAGCGCTATTACAGTGACGGCATACGCTAACACTCATCTGAGAGGTGCCGTCGATCATAATCCTCTCATTTCGCTGTGGATCTGGCTCACACACAGACAGTTCATGAAAAAAACATCCATCCGTTTTTCCACTCAAAAATAAAACCACCTCCGATGAAAAAGGAGGCTCACAAAAGACGCATTAAGGCAGAAGTGCGCAGACACGTACTGTGACACAATTAACACGCTGCCACAGACTCACATTCTAACATGTTTGTGGCAAACTGCAGACTTTCAACCCTCGTGAGAAATATCAGCGGCCCAATTACCGAGAGTACGAGTGAAGAAGAGCTTCTCAGAAAGTCTGGAAGTCGTGGGAGGAAAATGTAGCTGTGAATTTAGTCGAAATTGTACAACTTGAGTGCCCTCTCTACGCTACAGTTCTCTAGGCCATCATTACAGAAGACACACATTACGACACTAATGAACACCAAGAATGTGCTGCACCCGCTACACATTATCAGTGCAAACTCTTTCCTTTTATATCCACTCTTAATATTAAATAATATGGTTTCATCCATTAAACATCTAATGGCATTTTCGTAAGATTACTGGTGTACATTTAAAAGTCAAAATTTGAAATTTAATCCAATCCAGATGTTTCTTTGCAATTATTTGTGAAATTACAGTTTCTTTTTTCACTAAGGTGTTCTAGGTGGGTAATTACTTGAAAAATAACCACTTAACAACCTAGATTATATACTTCAAGAAAAGTCCACTCTCAAGTCTCAATGATTTTTTTAAAAATCAGAAATTGGATACTTTTTCCAAAGTAAAAAAAGTATGCACCAAGGTTTCATACTAAGGGCTAAGCTGTAGTAGTATGCACACTAATTAAAACATTTTGTGATTAGGCCTTTTACATGCAGTCTGTGATCTCAGTGCTTAAAAAGCACATTTCTGTTCTCCCGTTTCATCAGAGCACCTGCTACTCCTCCAAACGACTACAAGAAATCCTTTAATTATGACAAAAGCCCAAATGCTCCAGCATACTTGCTGGACAATCCATAAACCCTTAATAAGTCGCAGTCATACTGTGATGAGGAGCTTTTCTGAACAAATTGAATTTCGAGCTGATAATGAAACTATCAATGAAAACAAACGAAGCGTTTTCTGTGTCTGTTCAGTCGCTGTAACATTAGGACCATCAATCAGAAAAGCTATTGACGCTTTTATTGCAGGAATGGTGCATGGGACACCACGTGATGAGGAAGCAGAGCAGAAACATCTCAAAAATTAATAAATGTCAGCTTTCTGATCTTTGGATTATGAACACTTTACAATAACTTTACATTACATGGTTTGAAATAGAAAAAAAAAAACATTAAAAACATTATTATTAATAGTAATAGTAGTAGTATTTATTTAATTAATTCATTAATTTTAAAATAAGTACTTGGAGAAGCTTTACATTTAAGTGTCCAATAACATTTTATTTCTGCATTTTAATACAATTATAAATAGGTAAGTAGACATCCTCTATGAAAACATAAAAATAATTATAATGGATAATAGCAATAATACATGTTTTATATCTGCATTTTTACACAATTATAAAAAGATTATTAGATTACCTCAACAAAACCATAAAATCCATTATAAATAATAATAATGATAATATTAAATTAATTTTAAAAAAAGCATTTTGAGGAGCTTTAAGCATCCAAAATGTTTTATTTCTGCATTTTAACACAATTCTAAACAGATTATTAGATTACCCCAATAAAAACATAAGATCCATTATAAAAAAAATAACAACATAATATAAAAATTTAAGTGTTTTTAGGAGCTTTATTTTAGTATCCAAAATGTTTTATTTCTGAATCTTGACATAATTAGACTACCTCAATAAAGAACATAACATTATATTACAAATAATAATTCATTATTTATTAAATATGATCAAAATATAAGTATTTATATGTATGAGGAGCTGCTTAATAATTTGTATATTTTAAATAACATTTATTTCTCTCTCTCTATATATATAATAAATTATATTTATTAAACATGGACAACGTAAATTGTCAACCATTGTTATTTATGTAATTGAGGGAGGTAATGGGTAATATTGTTTTGCATTCCCTTACTAAAACACAATGTACCCACATACTGGTCCATGAATGGTTGTAGATAAGAAATTAATTTCATAAACATGCACAGAAAAGCTCATGGATTATGTCCAAAACACACTGACTTCTATTTTATTTGGACCCATGTGCGGTTTCCCTTTGTATCAATCAACCAGGAATGCAATAACAAAATTAAGCCAAATTACAATCGACAGCGCCATAAAAATCGATGGCACTGCAACCGAAAGCATCGTGTATGAATGCAACAAAAAAAGAGAAAGTAGAACTGGCGCTCGAACGCGCGTTACATTGTAACGTTGATCAACAAAAGATCTTTATTGCGTCATAATCGCTGTTACATTGTTGCACATGGATGCGTCTGATTCTTTGATCGCGCCTCATAATTCCTCATAACAGCGCTTATGATCGGCTCTCTCGTGTGTTTAAAGGCCTCAAACTCCTCCAGACACCATTTTGAGCGTCTCTGTGTCTCAGCTCTATGGAATGTCCAAATGCATGACAAGGGAATGAACAAAGTCAGCTTGAAAAATCCATCTCAGTCATGGATGCGTCCCGAAAACGCCGTCAATCGACATTCCGAACTCGAATGGGAATAGCGAACGCATTTGTTTTCTCTTAAATCACCATCAGACAAATTAGAATGAGCTTCACCATCACTAACACGCATTCACACACACACACACTGGCAGGAGAAAAGCACTGCTGCTGTTTGATGGTGGTGAAGCTCTAATGGTGGTTGGATGGTGTTTCTGGACTTTAGAAAGGAACACTACATCAAATGTGACTTACCAGTGTGAGATGGTTTAGATAGGTCACTCTGATCCAGTCTGTGATCCCGGTTTGAAGCGATCTTCTGGGTTGCTGAGGGTCAGTCTATTCTCCGTGAGTGTGAAGGTTTCCTCCTCCGGTTGATTTTTCAGCCTGTATGGAAGCACATAAAGCGATGGGGGATGGGGGATGCCAGAAGAGAAGAGAGGAAGGGAGGGGGGATAGAGAGCGAGAGAGGGGGGCAGTAACATGGAAACACAAGGGGAGGACCTCTGTGTCTGACGCACGACTGAACGCACCAGTCATTCAGTGCACCATCCATTCGCCATATGCACGAGCAAATATCATCCAATATGGCCAAATAAGAATGCGTGCGTATGCATGAAAATAAACCACACTTCATTCTGCCCTGATAACTCATTATATGCATGAAAATCCACGCGTGTGCATGGACTGGTCACAGTCTGTGTGAAAACAGCCAAAGCGAAAGTCGGAAAAATGCGCCACTTTTTGTAATTGGAGTGCATTTTTTAAAATCACACTTAAAATTATTAAAACAATATTAAACAAACAAATACATGTTTATAATATATATTTTTTCTAAAATATATAAATAAATAAATAAACACATTACTAGCTGGATTACTTCCAAATTGCAGTCCATTACTGATTCCGGATTACATGACAAAATTGCAATTACTAACGTAAATATATATATTTGCTTGCAGTATGTTTTCTGACTGATACAAAAACCTTCAGAAAGAAACTGATGAGCAGGGTTGCCAGGTTTTCACAACAAAACCCGCCCAATTGCTACTCAAATCTAAAAAATCGCATTCCAGAGGATACATTTTTTTTTATCGGGGTTCCTCTGGTAAATTTGTATTTCAGGGGCTAAATGTGACGTTGTTGGGGTCGCTTTAACCCGAGGACAACCAGTGGCAACAGTGTTAAAGCAGCACAATTCCGCGGACTTGGCAACACTGCTGATGAGACTTCTGGTGCCCTCTGGTGTCTGTAATGCACCTCTACATTAGGGAGAGAAACTGACAAAGTTTTTTTTTTTTTAAACACAGAAGACGCAAGCGATTGAAACAGGAAATATGTAAACTAGTCTCATATTTCAACAAGTGGGGCAAAGAATAAATCTCAGTACAGTTCTGAATGGCCAATTTCCCGGTGAACTGGATGAAGAGAAAGCAGCTCAGTCCGTTGGGAAAGATCAACAATGCCATCTAGTGTTTCCAACATGTTAGATCACGTTTCCTTTGTATCAGCTTTCCTTTTGTGTTCTTGACTGATGCTTTGAAACTTACAAGATATATTACTTTATATTCCCTTACAAAAAAGATACTTAAATACTGGACAATAGTACATTTATATACCATGTCATATTACACTTAAAAAGGCACAGTTGAATTTTCATCATGGTATCAACATATCACCATGGTACATGTAAAATACCTTTGATAGCTTTTTATAGTTTTTATTTAATGCGTCACATTTTTTTGTAACAATTTCTTAACTGCTAGTGCAAATTAAAGACCAATGTCAGTGCAAATAGGGTCACCAGAGCTCCATAGGATATGAGAAACTCCACAGCGCCCTCTTTTGACAATACAGACTGTACGACAGTATTACGAATGTACGGTAATCTTAAAGATACAAGACAATTGAATTTTCATTACAACAATGGTTTCCCAGCAGATTAAAGCTACAAATAAATATTTCAGTATTTACCAAAATACCACGGTGGTTTCCATGCTATTCCTGAGAGTACCTTTTCATGTCCAAAAATACCATGGTGGTTCTATAGAAATTGAAACTGAAAGACATTAACTATCACTTTGATTTTGTGTACTTCAGGAGGGTTGTCTCTGAAACAAGTGTCTTTCAAAATGATATTTATATTTTGCCATTTATTTGCTTTCTCGCTTTATTTCTTAAATACAATTTATCCATTATTTATCATCTTATATATGAACTCAATCTTGATCCCTGAGAAAATATGATTGTATGTTATCACATTTTAGTAAGCTTATGCTATAGTTTACTGGTAATTTTCTGCCTGTTACTCTAAATTTTTTAATTTTTACGCAGTGCTATTACAGTTATTACTTATTAAAATAAAGTAAAAACAGTTAATATATATAAAAATAACATTTAATACAAAATATTAACAAAAACTATAATAGTGCAATGGTAGTAATACTAGCAATTAATATTAATATTAAGTAAAGATCATGTTCCATGAAGATATTTTTTAAATTTCCTACCCTAAATACATTAAAACTTAATTTTTGATTAATAATATGCATGGCTAAGAACTTCATTAAAACAATTTTGAAGGTGATTTTCTCAATATTTAATTTTTTTTTTTTTTTTTTTTTGCATCGTTAGATTCCAGATATTCAAATAGTTATCTCTCAGCCAAATATTGTCCTATCCTAACAAACCCAAACTTCAAAGAAAACTTATTTATTCAGCTTTCTGATAATAAATGAATCTGTTTCAAAACATTGACCCTTATGACTGGTTTTGTGGTCCAGGGTCACAAATGCTTTCAAACCAAATTCTACAGCATTTATTTAATTTTTGGTCAGCGTAGGTAAACTTTTATTGTTCTCTGTAAATCTCAGCCTTTGACAAAAAAAAAATCCCTGTTATGACTCCGAATCACCACTAGAGGGAAATGGAGGTCTATTCTCATTGGACCAGAACATCTGCTGGGCTCCACCCAAAGAACTGCGTGCCCTCAGCTTGGGAACAATTTCAAAAGTCTAACTTGTTTTTGAATAAGTACCACAAGTAATACAACTTAGCATTTAATGAGTTTTTAATGAGGTCAATGGAATTTTAAAGTGATTAAATATGATCCTAATTCTGTAAATGAATCTCAAATAATGCTGTTTGAGAAGCCTTTTGGTACATGGTGTACGTGTCACTAATAATTAAAACAAGGGGGAAAAAAACAAGCAGAAGAGTGCTGGTTCTTCGAGGAACTTCCATAAATACTAAGGTACCAAATGTCCAAAACATATGATCAGCAAGGTAATTGACAAAAGGACTAATTATATGTAATTGCTTATGTTTGAGTGGTTAATTAACCTCTTCTCTCCCTGACAGAACAGAAAAACACGTTCATCTCACCCAAGTGGCTCCTGTGTTTTCCAAAGTTTTTTGAAGTACGAATAACAAGGTGTGCTAAAAGCAGACATGACAAGGCGCCAAAACACCCCTCAGTCATCATCTTAACACAAGCAACACTGCGCAGAGCCGTGTTTAACAGGTGAATGATCGCAACACAGGTGCGGAGAGCAGAGGACGCTGCGTTATGCTAATCAGAAGTGTTGATGCGTCAACCCTCATCTGAGGAGCCAAAGCGCACCGCTGCTGCATGTGACAAAAGTCATTTATGAAACGACAAGATCAAAAGATCTCGTCGAAGAAGCATACACTGAGGGGTATCATTTTCATGCCAACTTCTATGCTAAGATGTCTGATACAATCTTTACAACTCACTGTCTACACACTCATTGTGCAGGTGATGAAGTCTGATCAGTTTGTTTCAAGCCAGATCATGCTATGCTATCCGCAAAAAACAAAGCAAAACAAAAAACCATAATAAATAAATATTCTTAGGGGTTTTTGGTTTGTTTCTATCAGAAATGTCCAGTAATTTCTAAACAAACACACATTTACTTATAAAGGGAAATTACTTATTTCTGAAAATAATATCAAAATTAGTTTTAAAACAAGAAAAATCTGTCAGTGGGGTATACAAAAATGAATAAAAAAAAAAAATAAATAAATAAACATTTTTTTTTAGGGTTTTTTGGTTTGTTTCTATCAGAAATATCCAACAATTTCTAAATTAACACACATTTACTTAAGACGGGAAATTACTTCTGAAAATAATATCAAAATTAGTTTTAAAACAAGAATAATCTGTCAGTGGGGTATACAAAAATGAATAAAATAAATAAATAAATAAATAAATATATATATATTTTTTTAGGGTTTTTTGGTTTGTTTCTATCAGAAATATCCAACAATTTCTAAATTAACACACATCTACTTAAGACGGGAAATTACTTCTGAAAATAATATCAAAATTAGTTTTAAAATCTGTCGATGGGGTAAAATCCCTCTGAATTAATTTTTTTTTACCCCAGATATTTTTATCTTGAAAAATGTATAGATTTAAATAAATAAATATATAAGTTCACTTATAATAGTTTTTTTTTTTTTTTAGAAAACAAGACTTCTTAAGTCATTTTATCTCAAGATATAAAGAAGATATCTCAAGTAATTTTGGTTATTAAGTAGAAGTATCTTAATTAAAAATATTTACATCAATGCATTTTGCAGATATTTTTATGTAAAGTGATTTAAAATAGAGGAACGTGAGCAATTTGTCACAGAGCCCGAAATTTGAACATTTAGACATTTATACTGGAAAATGAGACAAAAATACAGAGGAAGGGAATAATTTTTGCAGTGTAGTTCTCAAAACATCTCATATTTAAGTCCATTCCACAGATTTCCCCCCAAAGAATGCAGTGCATATTCTGTCTGCCTGTTTTAAATGCGATTGTGGACTTTGAGAGAATTTAAAGCTTCCACCTTGTGGAAACTATGGGAAATGCAATAGAGTGCTGCAGGGATGATGCATTTTTGTAAGTTAGCATCACCCCGGTTCCCTCGACAAAAAGCCAGCAGGATTTTTCCACTGGTTTTTAGATTATTGCAGAAAATAGGCTCTGTGGCCAACAGTGAACATGTTTTGTTCATCAAGATAATGTTCGTAAAAAACAACTTTTGAAGCCTAAAAACAATCCACAACTAAGATTCTGACAACTCTTTCAATCTTTATTGTAAACCTACAAACCTACCTATTTAATATCCCAGACAACCTCTGTAGCCCCATTTACCAATTTTTGCCTTTTTCAAGACAGGTGAATGTTTAAAATAAATCATCTATGTCATAAAACAAATCGTGAAAATATTTTGAGTTCAGGCATTTAACCAAAAACCCAATAACTTTGGGATGATAGAACCAGAAATGCAAAAATAATATAATTTCTGACGTTTAGGACGCATTTCCTGCAGCGTTATATTTCAGAGCACTTGCATCTTTTTCTCACATCACATACGCTTTCATACACACTACTTTTTTGTGTGTAATGAAAACAAAGTAACTTGAAGTGAACAAAGTGAGTAAAACTTTACACATAGGTCAACTTCTGTTCTCACAAACATCATGAAGGCGTCCCGATATGCGTAGTCCAGCTCATTGTTGCTTCTCTACACGTCTGTCTGGTTCCAAACCCTCAGATATTCCAGACTGTTTGATCTTTTTTTGTTTGTAATTCTACATAGAGTAAGAAAAAAAATCACGCTTTTCCCTTTGTATTTCGTCTCTTTTTTTCCACCAGGTCCCACAGAGATACTGATGTGACTTTGAATGAAGAACCTGAGGGCTGAGCGTTGATGTTGGTAGGCCTCGCGAGACGCTACAATCTCGTATGACTTCTAAAAAGTCCTACGACAAGCCCAGAGAGCCTTGATTCGGCAGCCGGCGAACACCGCCGAGTTAAAACGGGACAGGGAGCGAGGCAGACAGAGAGAGAGCGACAGTCTTGAGACGTACGTTTGGCAGGAACAAGGACAACACATGACAGCCATCAAGAAGACAAGAACATATTTCAGAGAGACTCTTGTCAGAAAATAGTCGAGTCGTCTGTTTGTTGTCGGCGCCGCGTTTGCGGTTCAAAATTGCACCGTGGAGAGGTAACTACGGTCAATGACTATTTTGCCAAGGACAAGCAAACATCTACCATCTGAGTGTTTTACATCATTTAAAGTATCCGAATGCCTGGAGGCAAGAATTTCAAACAATGCTGAAAAAGTGAATGTCTTTTTATTACTTCATTACTGATAGCACTGGGTGTTTTAACTCGAGGAGACCTGCTGTTACCCTGCTGAAAGAACGTGACCGGCGTATGTTGAGTTCTCAACAGGCTTTTGAGAATGTTAAACTAGCAAGACATCCTTGGTCAATCAGCTTCACCAATTAAGTTTTGCATTTGTGCAAACCAGCTCAAGGATTCATGCTGCAATGCAGAGATGCCACAATAGCAGCCATATTGGAAAGGTCAAAAAACAAATGCAAGTGAATTGATACAAACTAGGGCTGCACGATTTGGGAAAATTTTCATATTGCGATTATTGAGGTCAATATTGCGATACGCGATTGCGATTATAATAAATGGTATTGTGAGTCAACTTGATGGGGTTTTAAAGAAAATGCACACACAGATTAGTGATAATGCGGAAATGTGTATTTGTAACACTAGAAATGGTTTCAAAATAAATTATTTTTACCAAATGAAATAGCATTTGCATTAATGTAAACTTATTTTCTCAAAAGTATAGCTAAATTAAATAAAATAAAAACATACACATTTTCACAAAAATAAGATATTTTAAAGATTTTGCCCAAACAAACGGTCATTTATGAAGAATGTAACATATACTCTGTGTAAACTCTTTTGAAAAGGAAACTGGATATGTTTTTGGTCGATCGGATCACAAGTGGACAATTGAGACACAGTCGTTTACACCTGGCGTTTAAATCCATTACTTCTGTCTACTTTCGACCACTTCTGACCACATTCCTGCATTTACATATATTACAAACTCAACTGACTGGCGTCTCTCCTGTATGATTTCATGTGATTCTCTTCAGACATTAGAACTGTACATGAATTATGAGCTTCTAGAACGTTTGACCTCCTAACTGAAGATCTTTTTTACAAATATAAATAAAAACAGTATAAATAAAAATAGTCTAAGAAAAAAATCGCTGTATTAAGTGCAAACAATAGTGCAGCCATAATCAAAGTAGGCTAGGCTACTCTCTCAGTGTTCAAAGTGCAAATAGAGACCAATTTTTTTTTAAGCCTGATACAGAGCTACAGACAACTACACAACCTATTATAGGATACATACAGATAACAACATATATATGTTATGTAGCCTAATTTGCGCGCACTGTGGAAACACTCTCTAAAAGCGCGTATTAAAATTGCTTTTGAAGGCGCGTGCGCGTTTTACTTTCGGTTTCGTTTTAAGGATCGTGCGAATTCTCAGCGGCGCTGAGCGTGCTTTCTACAATACGAGACATTAATTTAACAAACGAATTTGAAAGTGAGGGGGACACAAACGGGATTTTGAAAAGTGGATGTGGTCAAAAGTGGACAAGCTGAAAACGTTTTACACCCCTATTTACACCTGTACTTAGCATTGTCCACTTGTGATCAGATCGACGCATCAGAAAACGCATGTTAATACCAGGTGAAACAGGGCCTCTAATTCTTGCACAGTACCTCTCTCTGGTCAGTGTCAGTAATCTCAAATCCAAAACATCGCCATATTTTTATTTTTTATTTTTTTGGCTACCAGATCAGTGTCGATCTCCTCGGCATCCATCCACGCTGCGCACACAAGTGAACACGCACGCGCACGCCACACGTGCACTGCCTATACTGAGAGACTGTCAGATTTTTTGTTTTAATCTTTTTTGTTCGTTTGTTTGTTTGTGTTGTTAGCAGTACGGAAAATCAGCAAACTGTCTCAGAAAGTAGGTGTTCTCAAGTCCACACTTATTTAATATAATCGCAACATTTTGCGGTCATATAATCGCACAGGCTGACATCGCGATTGCGATACGATTAATCGTGCAGCACTAATACAAACCAGTCATGAGGGCTTTTGACCAGCTAGAACTAATTCTTTTTATAAATTTGAATGATTTAAAAAAACATTCAAATACAGAATAATTTGCTAATGAATCATTCATGAAAATTTGTGAATCGTTTGTTCGATTGGAAGGAACCAACTTAGAACCATTCACTCACAAATCCGACATCACTATGGTGTATGAGCAAGTAAAAAAATGATTTTTCAAAGTTGTACATAAAGATTATTGGAGTATATTTTACAAGAAAATATTTTAGCCTTTCAGCTTAAATTTTTCCTATTTAATTTAATGTGTTATGGCATTTTTTTTGTTTGTGCAATTTGCTAGCAATTTCTGAGGGAAAACAGTTTCTACAGTACACCATTTTTTTAGTCTAAACAACTATCTATTCATTGAATATATATTGAAGTTGGTTATTGTTAACTAAATAAAAACTTTAAAACTGACTTGAAATAAAATATAAATATATAAATATTAGATGAAAAACTTGGACTTACAAAACTTAAATGAAAATGAGAAATGATATAAAATAATTACATTTAAATTAAATGAATTAAAATAAGTACTAAATTAAAATAAGTATTACAATTGAAAAGATATATATATATTTTCATAATTTTTCAGGTGTATTGTAAAAAGTCCTAAACAATTGGTTAAAATGTATTATGCTGTTTTGTCTTGGGTCAACGTCTTGATGGTTCATTGCTGCGTTTGTGTCTAAGTAATAATAGTATATTAGCTAGTGATTATTTTTGATGAGCCCAACCTGTAAAGTTGACCTTTTCAAGATAGCTGACCTGTTGAAGTAGATGGAAAAGCCAAAAGCAACTTGCATATCTCTGGCATGAATCCGGTTCATCCCTGTCATCCCATGACTTTCTGACTTTCCCTGTCAATAATGGTGTTGAAAAATCCAAAACCTAAAAGAAAGAAACAGAGGAAGTGGTCAAAATGATCATGCTCTGTTTTAGTGCTCCAAATGAAAATTAGACATCTAAAAAAAATTTAGGTAAAGGTGGACTGAGAGACAAGCTATGAAAATAATCATTATGTGTAGAAAATGTACAGATTCACATACTTGAGCACTATTTTTTAAACTTAACTTCCGTTTTGATTGAAATATTTCCTTATTTCACAAAAACAGATCAGACAAAAATCAGCAGACCCCCTGCAGTACCGCCGCTGACCCCTGTTGACCACTTTTATAAAACCTTCAGAAGTCAGTCAGAGTGTATTGTCTAATCAGGAGAGATCAGTTAAAGTAAAGTGAATGATCTCTAGACATACTTTTACTCTTTCTGTAATCGCAGACCCTCTCTCATTATAAAGCCTGGGATGACCTCTGTGTGCGTGAAGGTCTCACAAAAGGCAGCAGTGATGAGGGCTTCTAGTTTGGCTTCATTAAAGATGAAACAGAAAACACAAATACCCACTGATTGATACGAGGGATCCTGTGTAAAGCCGCTTTGCCAGACCGCTCTTCTCATTGGACATCTGAAGGTGCGTCTGTCTATCCATTAACAGCCCATTATGTTCAGCAGCAGAGCTCTTATGCACATCTCTATGAACACCTCACCACTGACCTCTCATCAAAGAGCCACGGAGAAAAGAAGAATGGAGGAAATCAAAGAGGAAAACAATAATTTAGAGCTAAAGTTCTTTGAAAACAGTCAAAAATAGCACTGAAATACCTAGTGTTTTGTGGTTACGGGTGTTTGAAATGGTTGTGCACCATTCAGGATTGAACTGCAGTTTAAATTTGAAATTGTAGAAGATGTTGTCAAATGTAATTTTAACTAGAAAAGCAAAGACAAACTTTGAATAATGGCTTAATAAATATGTTTGACAGTTTAATAAACCTTTAAAGATGGTTATACCATACAGATAGATAGAGGTAAAAAGTCAATTTTCATTTCATGTTGACCTTTCTGTCTTTACCAACACGCACACACACTTGTGTACATACAATGACACCCACACAGCCCTGCCTCCACACACACACACACACAAAACGAGTGGGTCTGAGCTTAGTTTGATGTGACTTTGAAGCAAAGCTCGGTGGAGTTGTCTTCCCCTGAGCTTTCCAGCTGTTTCCATTTGTATTCACAGCAGACAGCGACAGCAGTCACAGCTATATAATGCTGAGAACTTCCTGTAGATTAATTTTACTTTCCCCAACTTTCTTCTCTGTGTCAATACATCTTTCTATCTCTAAATGTAGTTTTTTAATACACTGACTGACTTCAGCCTTTGCTTTGAGCATGCATTTATATTCTTTCATTAACAATGTTTATACTCCGATATTAATTTCCATATTTGATTGGAGAGCAGAAAGATTTTCAGTGAACAAACACTACCAAAACTTTTAAGGAATGATTTGGATTGTCGGATACATGTCACTCCCGTAAATGACTGAACTCTGTGTGTACAGAATGAAATTAAACTCTCAGAAAAGCAAAAGACAAACCAATTTATGGAGTTTCTATGCAGTCTTGAGAGAAGTCATTACACTGAGGGAAAATATAGAGGTGTTAGTCTCATAAATTTTGAGACTGACGAGAAGGAGCTTTCAGCTGATGTTCTAGTGCTCCGCTCAGTGTGGAGAACTGTCCATTTCTGTTACAGTGGGGAAACTGTGAGACTCAGCTCCTAGTTTATTAAGGCAAGAACTTTCAAATGGTGTGTCCTGCTAAGTCTGCACTTCTCTGCTGGAGTGAGGATGAATGGAGCCAGTGGGAGAGAGAGCGAGACCAACAGAAGTCAGAAAACAGCAGTTTCATACACTCACCACCTGGGAAAATGATGCTGCACCAGCGAATTTCTTCCATGTATGTAGCCTTTATCATATCTAACGTGTGAATATAACTCTCTGACACTCTGTAGCTAGTCAGCTATTTTCTGCACTTAGAATATAACACTAACATAATGCTTACTGCCCAGGGCCAAATAATCAGATATGGTCACACTGTTGCCCCCAATATTTTATATTATTAATGCTGCTCTGCAGCACTCAATTATACGCACCGTTCTACTGATGGCAAAAAGTTATAAAAGTTATTTTTTTAGGATAGGCTACTTCAGCTGTTTAAACGCGCTCGTCACTGTTAATATGAATGAGATGGCCAATCAAATCAAAGGACAATTCAAATAAGCCGTTCAAGCACAACGCTTCAGTTTAAACGGTTGAAAGTGTGAGGTAAAATTCGCTTTTAGGATAGGCTACTTCAGCGCTCGTCAGTGTCAATGTGAATGAGTTGGCCAATCAAATCAAAAGAAGCGTGGTTTACTATTCAAATAAGCCGTTCGAGCAAGACGCTTTATCAGTTTTAACGGTTGGAATTGTGTGAGGTAAGATGTAAGTGGCTAAAACAGATAATAGTTAACAACTGTTTAACGATAGAAATGTTAAATGACTGACAGTAATATCCACTAATGCGAACTACTGGACTTTTATTGTCAAATTTGACCGTTGTAATTGTGATGTGACAGAAAACACGTTTTCGGCGCATTAGACGTAAGTGAATGCAGGCGTTTTTTAAAATCAAAATATATTTGCAAATATTTCTATTGGATTACTTTACCTCAAATACTAGTCCTTTTACTGCTTTTCTTTCTTTATTAATATTATTTTTGGACATAGTGGATAGAGTGAAGCAAATTATTCGGGGAAAAATATGTGACCCAACAGTTTCAGAACATTTAATTACATCTATTTTCATTTAATCTTACATTCATGTCTGACCAAGAAAACATAATGCTTAATAAGGATCCACCTCTGGTTTGTATTTATAATTTGTATTATTTGTAATTTTCTATACAAAATATCCTAAATATCCATGCACTAATATTACTGTTTCCCCAAGTAACTAAACAAACATTTCTCATCCAACTGGAATAATTCAGAATCATATCTCTAATTATTCTCTATGTCACAGCAGACGCACAGGATCAGTGGGCAATTAAAATCTCACTCATTATCAGAGCCACAGCGGAGCAGACTCACCTCTGAAGCAGAAGTAATGAGGTATGAAAGATACTAAATAATGTTCTCTTTGACCTTTGTGACTCTTCTTTCTTTTTACCAAAAACAGCACATCACTTTGATGTTATAAAATCAGCATGACAGGAGAGCTCATAAATACTTTTTTTTAGAGTCAGAAATGTTGTGTTCATGTTCTAACTTCTGAACCTCTTCCATTGGCTATCATTTTGTACATGGACCACCAAAATGCATGTTGAAAACCTATCCAGACACTTTGAAACATGGTGATCATGTGGGAGATGAGGGTTTGAATGCGAGCTGTCGTGTCCTAATCCCCCTCTCTCCTCTATCACTGTCTATACTCAGAGTTGCATGCTACTATATACCCACACGGAAATAACCTATATAAACATATATGTTTTAATATAGATTTTGATATAGGTTTTTAATATATGTGACATATATAAAATTGGCCGTACATATAATATAGGAAAACGGCCAATTTTATATATATCACATATATTAAAAACCTATATCAAAACCTATATTAAAACATATATGTTTATAGGTTATTTCCGTGTAAATAAATTCCATAACATGCCAATTACATGTGATACCAATTTCACGTGTTCGCACATAAGTTTTTTGCATTTTTTTTTTTTTAGTTAGTTCTTAGTTATTGCCTTGATAATAGAAAATATGAGCTAGGCATCATGTATGACAGTTGCCAAAGTGAGATATGAGCTAAAATGACCAGATCCTGCCATAAGCTATATAGGAGACATATCTTGCATGTACATATAGGGCTTTTTTGTGGATATAAAGAAGCAATACAGGAGACCTATATGGCCTGTATATGCACATATATGCACCTCAATTTTGCCTATATGTGGCATATATACGCATATATGCAGCATATATATTATCATATATGTGCATATATACTGCATATAGGTTTCATATATGCGCATATATCCTCATATAGGTTCTTTCCATGTGGGTAACTCCAACTGGCCTATGCAAAGAAAATTTTGTGTATGCATGCCAACTTAACAACCTATTGTAAATATTTTTTAAAAAAGGTAATGCAATGTATATTGCAAACAGAAATCTTTACAGGCTTCAGTCTGTTTGGCTGAATTCTACACAATTTCTACATGTTTATCATACACATTCAGAATGCACATTTAATGTTTTTTTATTATTATTTCCGTCTAACTTAGAAGTTAAGAAAATGTCTAGACTGAGGAAATGGACTTTTGATACTACATTTGACATTTACTCTTCCATACATTTCAGCAAGTTTTAAATACCTAATTATGCTACTTTATTTTGAATGGCCTATAAATCATTCATGTGATGTGACTAGTAAACCCACTAACATTTTGTAGTGTAACAGTGGCACCAACAAAACCAAATGACAAAAGAATGCAAGTTTTAGAAATATTTACTATTTTTCATGAAAAAAAGAAAGAAGAAAAAAAAAAAGGTAACTACAAACTTTTCGTATTTGCATGGAAATATCAGAAACCCTGCAATTGAATGAGGGGCTCCATTAAAACATTAAATACCATCAGTGCAGTACAAATAAAGTATCTACAATATTCCTCAAAGTAGGACAAGTAATCAGAGCAGACATAATGTGAGTGTGAAACTATTTAAAGGGAGATAATGCATTGAGAAAGCATATGCTAGTTTACCAGACGCTTTCTAAAATCAGCAATTATTGTGCATTTATGTTTTTAAAAGACCTGCAAGGATCAACAGCATTGCCCATACACAGAAAATGGTAAAAATGTAATTGGAACGTCCCTATAATAAGCTACTCCAGCTGTCTCGCATCAGATAAAATGTTTGAGAAAATTACGAGGCAGATGGCAAAGCTGCATTTAAAGAATGCAGAATTTAATTTGCATAATGCTCTTTTTGGAGAAAATTACAAAGGCAATTCTCACAAGTTGACCTTGACGTTGTTTTCATCCTACATGACTCTAAGCCCTAGAGAATAAAAATCAGGACAGATCCTATAGCCTATACCAGCACTTAAAGTTGAGAGTAACTGAAAGACTACAAAGACTTTATATTGAAGCTCTAAAGACTTTTTAACTTTAAGTGCCATCAGCGTCAGTGAAGTGAACTTCTGTCAACTTGAATTTCAAGCCATATTAAAGATGCCACACTATATCACCAATGAAAAGTGAAAGCTGATTATATTATTAATAAATATGCTAAAGTGGTGTGACCCTAACTTGAACTGAATATGTTAAAATAAGAGGCTCATGTTAAAATAAGATGCTGAAATGAAACACAGCAAATTTAAAGGGAAAGTTCACCCAAAAATGAAAATTCTGTCATTTACAGTACTCACCCTGAAGTTTTTCCAAACCTGTATGCATTTCTTTTTTTCTTCTTATTTTGCTGAACACAAAAGATGATATTTTTAAGTATGTGTGTAACACTTGCTGGTAGCTATATCTTCCACAGTATTTTTTTCCCTCCAAACTATGGAAGTCAGTAGGGACCATCAACTGTTCGGTTACCCAGATCTTCTTTTATATTCAACAGACGAAAGAAACTCATACAGGATTGGAACAACTTAAGGGCGAGCAAACAATGACAGAATTTTCATTTTGAGATGAACTATCCCTTTAACTTCCGAGATCTTGATATGCGCCATGGTTTCGGCAGCCTGCCTTTATGTACTCTGTATGATGCCTTTGGGCAACCAGCACACAGAACAGAGGGAAAGCCTGAAGACGGTTCGAAAGCAGATGTTTTGACAGTAGAAAGACATTACAGCTCTAAACTTCGCAGCTGTGCATGAGTGTGTGTGTTTGCGTAAGAGTGTGTGGCCCAGTGGTGCAGATTCGCTTGCGGCTGTTTCGTGTCCCTCGACTTTTGAAGCACTAGAGAGACAAATCCCATGTTTTTTGTTGTGAAAACTATCAGATATGTTATATAATAGTTTGAGAATAATCTAAAATAAAAAGTAGATGGTTTTAAATTTATAAACTGAGTTTAAAGGGGTCATCGGATGCAAAGTTCACTTTTACATGTTGTTTGACATGAGCGTCTTACCTCAGACCCGCCTAAATCAGCTGTAACAGTCCAACAGTTTCGAACTGGAGCAGGGATGTAAGTTAGACAAGAACATCTCAGATTGAGCAATTGAGGTGTTGTGTTGCTGGATATAATAATGAACATAGTGGCCGTCATTTACTTCCGACATCTAAGCTGCTGAAGATGCAGTGGATTAGGTTTGTTTATGAAGGGAATGCACCTCTCGATCCACATTAACACGTCTATGTTCACGCAAATCATTCGTGATCCAGCTTCACCTACAGCAGAAGTGAGTATAAGGGGTTTATTATGAATCTCTGCAATCACCTTTCCTAGTTAGCAAGTTTAGTGGCTAAACGTGCTAAATGCGGCTAAAGTAAACAGGCTCATCACTCCACAGAGAGTGAAGACGGGCGGGGCGAGCAGAGCTCTTTCGCATTTAAAGGAACAATCCATCAGAATGGCATGATTTTTGCAGAGCCCATTTTGACAAGGTAAAAATGGTGTTGTTTTACACAACCATTGAGAATTTGTAACCAAAGTATATTATAGATTTTTCATTAAGACCCTAAATAATCATATCAACTTGTGAAAAAAGAGCATCCGATGACCCCTTTAAAAGAATTATTGTTCAACGAATTGTAGTGTTTCCAATTTTTATTCTAATTCTAGTGTCACTTTCATTTTGCACAAAATTAGCAAACTACGTCAGGATCCAGATTGTAAACTATTTAAACACAATGCAAGTGCATCTCTGATCACTGACCATTTGTTAAAAAAGGAAAATATAAAACCTTTCATTTTTTTCAGGCCCCACTGATGGAAAGTGCCTTGCAGCTGGCGTGTTGGATGGTATTAATAAGCCCCTTGTTAAAAATGCAAACGGAAGAGTGAGATGAACATCCGCATTTCAGTTTGAGCTGAAACTGGTGTGACTTTACATGTCAGCTGAGCTGTGAATCACAAAATCATCCACTAACACTGCAGCTTTATATATTTATTTTTTATCAGTTCAGTGTTTGGCGTTATGAGAGATGCTATAGGCTTTAAAACTGACTTGAAAAATTGACCCCTTAAATTTGACCTTGAAGAAATAATCCGGTTCTGATTTTCTGACTTAACATCTATGCATCATTTCAACATGTCCTTTGAGTTTGTGCAACTCAGCTCAATGTAAACAGTGTTTTATTGATAGTTACATCTGTCTCTTACTAGTATCGTTGCATGGATACCAACCAAATACTTTAGATGGAATATTGTGGAAATAACTTTACACAGACAGAGTCATGGCTATATTTTTAAAACCCTGTGATACTTTTACTTTTTGCTTCTCGCTATAAGTATACTGACTGCAAAACACATCTGTTTTCACACACAAGTTAAAATTATAATCTGTGATATTTGACAGCATGACACACATGATTTGTATAGACATTTTATTTTCCAAACATCCACATCCTGAAAAAACAACTTAAACCAACGTTTGTTGGACTTTCAAGCCTCTGACAGCAACTAAAAGCACCTGTAAACCCAGACCAGTGAAGATCTGATTAAGCTAGACAAAAGTGAAATTGAAGAAAGACCCAGTACAGTCACAATTAAACAGTATTTCAGTGAGGATAATGTAGTATATTTCATATACTGTACATTTTAGGATTTACATTAAATGTCTTTTTTGGTACCTCATAAAATCTAACCTGTAAACATTCAAATGAATAACAGCAGCAATTTTATCATATAGCAAAGTAGTCAATATTTTGATATGTGCTTTGCCAGGATATATAAGTGCAGTCAGCTAATTGGATTGCATGCTAGATGTATGCCAAAAATCTTTAATATACCTGGAGAAAGATATCCATTAGCATTTCCATTTATCTCTGGCAATTACTTGACTGGCACAGGATTCCTTGGAAGCATACTGCCTGTTTGCTGCCATCTTTGCCCAGGGCATTCAGTTCTAGGAACACATTTGTTCAACCAGTCACTTGAGCTGTAAATGTCATATGACTGATCACTCTGAAAACACAGAAAAAAGGTCTCATGACAACACTAATTAGATGATGGCAGAACAAGAGCAAAAACAGCACTAAAAGAAGTGTCTTACCTGAGCTATGATGCCAAGGACAACAGACAGAGTTCTTGTCACACTCATTTAAAAAGCCTCAAAGGAGATTACTGCTTTGAAATGGTTGTCATAAAGCAAAATAGAGCAGTTAAAATATCAACCACTAGGGGCAAACTTCCAATGCTAATTAGCCAAACCAACCAAACCCTGCTGATGCCAACTGATGAGAAATGTTTGTTTGATAATTTGATTCTTTAGTTTATGTGATATGAAAATTAGGCAATATACATTAAAATACTTTCATGCTTAAGACTACCAAACCTAAGTGATATTAAAATAAGTATATTTATAGTTCTTTGATCAAGCACTGAGTAGAACACTTAAAATGTTCTATTTGCCAATGGAATCACAAAAATGACTGATTTAACATTGCACCTGCCCTGATCATTTGCTTAGTATGAGAGCTGTTTGTGAAGAAAAAAATCGATCAGCAAAACTGAGGGTAAGTTAATGTTTTATTTGAACTATTAGCTTTATTTTTTTACACTGGATGTGTAATCATGTATATGTACATGATTTGGTTTTTTGTTAAGCCTCATGACTGTGTATAGAGTTGTCAATCCCAAGTGCTCATCTTGTGAATGTAGTTTTGGATCTTTATTTTTTTTTTGGTGATGAATTTTTTGATGTTGTATTTATAATATATTTGGCTACTTCTGGTGTGGCAGTAAAACTGTGTTTAGCAAAGTTTTGTGTCATGTCTTCAAGCATGTGCCTTGTTCACTATGGGCCCTGCATAGAATTAAACACTAGTGATATTTATTTTTTATTACTCCAACTTTAAGTGTGAAGTTTAATATTCATACAGTGCTGTTTTGCAAACACTAACTTTCTTGACTTGTGATTGACTGGTCAACGTCAAGCACATGTCTCTCATTCATGTGGAACTGAGGGACAACAGTAATATATGGCTTTTCCCATTCCATTTCTGTATACAAATGTTTGTATGTGCATCAGAGAAATGACTAGAATTGACTGTTTACTTCAGAACAAGCTCTGTATAAGCTCACTCCACTATAGTTGCCATCTTCACATTATTAAAGTTGTTGTAAAGATTTATTTCTTTCCAAAAAATTCAATATATATAGTTTCCTATCCATTACTAAACAATGTGCATAGTATGAATATGGCATTCATCCATTTTTTTTTTTCTTCTTGTGTTTTTTATTTTTATTTTTTATAGCTGAGCATTTAACATTAATTTACAAAAAAGAAAGTGTGTATATGTATTTGTATTTTGGTCAAAGTGAAATTCTGAATATATCATTTAATTGCGTATAAATATTTGCTCTGAAAATCTCCTAGCTATGACAGTTCAGAGACATTTATTTTATAAAACAAATTTTATATAGAATTTATTATATTACAGAGTTTATTATTATTATTTTTGGCCCTGGTAAACATGCAGGTAGATGTCTTTGGTCATGCTGTTGTTTTATCCACCTTATTTTTCAATGCGGAAGTAAGCTGTTTTCTGGTAATGTGTTACACGAGAAGAATATTGAAGTGCAGGAAATGGTAAAACAGTTTGCACTACAAACCAGTGTGTTCATAATTAAGATAATACCTTAAAATAATATGGTAAGACCAACGAGCAGTTTGCAATATCAAGCAGCAAAACGAGCTTTTTGTGCAGCTAAAAATAGCTGGAAGTGGATAAGACTGGAAGCCAGACACAAAAAAATTACAAATGGCTGCACCCACTCTTATGGGAAAAATAAGGTGGATAGTCCAAACGTCTTTTTGAACTGGGGAAGAAAGTCTTTTTCGTGGAAGGAAATTTTGAAAGTGACAGTGTATTTTCATAGTCCGTCAAGCTCTTTTATCTGAAAACATCAAGGAGGATTTGATTCCTCATGGTTTTAACATCTTTAAACACCTGTGTGCAACAGTAATATAATCTCTGAGTCCATTAACTAGCTTTTCTGCAGTTCTGTGGGAACACAGTTTGCACACAACTCCTGTTTTCCTACACTTGAAAGTAACCTTCATTAAAGCCTCTCTGGAATACTTAATCTCTCTCTCTCATGATGAAAACGTGGTTGTTTGTAAGTCAGCCCAACACACAAATCTAATGATTAAGAAATAAAACTGGCAGTTGTTTTGCAGCTTTACAGCAAATTACGTATATCTAATTAATAAATAATGAAATGAAAGAGATGAGGCTGCTTTGGCAAAGTCCATCAAATGTGCAGTTGTGATTCATCTGTTTTGAAAAGGTTGTTTGTCATGTTTGATAGTGTGTAGGGTTGTCACAGTTCTCATTGCCATTTTCGATGTCACGTTGTACTGAATGCGGTCCTTGTAAAATTGAGTATGAATACAAATTAAAATATAAATAAATGTAGCCTTCAAGTATGTCTCATTAATGTGAATATGAATTGCTTTAACTTCTCAAGCAATTATTTTAGTCAGCAATAAAGAACTAGGAAATTGTAAAACTAATTTACAAGCATTATTTGGCTGACGTGCATCTTATGTTTCTCAGATCACCCTCTCGAATGCATCTTGGAGGAAAACTGTATTATAGTTATCCCTTCAGGACTGAAAGACTATTATTACTTGTTTTGTCATCTTAACACTAACTTGGCACCAAAATACCATTGTTTTTGACATCTACAGAGTCATAATACAAAATATTGCCTTATCCAAAGTAAGTTTTTAGTGGCATTCCTACAGATTTGTCCTGCTTTGCAAAATCAAACACATCCGGATCAAACCCAGATTACAGTATTAGACACCTGATTTTGGTAATATATTAGTTTTTTTGTGCATCTTCCATTTGGAGGATGAAATTCTTCTGTCATATGTACTGAAATGCTGCCCTTCACAGTGAACTACAAAGAAGAAAACATCTCCATTTCACACATACTGTTTATTAAAAGCTGCTTGTGATGCAACAGGTTGTAAGGCAAATGCAATCCCATGCTGTGATTCTTATGATACACAGAGCCATGAAAGAGATTTTTGTTAGACTGTTAGCAGATGTGTAAATACAGGGAAAAGTCTGAACACTCATATCCTTAACACATAATCTGTTTTGATGTTAGGAAGTAGGTTTTTAGTATGGATTTATCAGTGTACACATTATTATGTATTTATTTATTTTAAATCATCATTACTGCTGGTATCAGATCAAGCACATTCACATTTGGGAGCTTGATTTGAAGGTTTTTTTGTGCATTGTTTACACAATGATGCCAAATGCTATTGCTTTTCATCTATTTCATTTAAAACTGATGCAAAAAATGCTTTGTTTTAGTTAACAATAACACTGTTTGCTATTGCCACCTCTTTAAATCAGTATGATAATGTATTAATACTGATTGTGAGCAGTTCTGACAAGTAATACTGTATCATTTCATTTACTGAGCTGATTTACAAATAGCTTTAATAATATACTTTAACATGTGGTCACAGGTACAGTACACATTCAAGTTCCACACCTCTGAGTGTGAGGAGAAGCTCATGCTTCAGTGGACATTTGGACTGTGAAAGCAAAATTGGCTGCTCGGTGACAGGTGAAATTTAGCAGTGACCGCTGTGATACTGCAAAAGACAAAAAAACACGAAGACATATCATATTTTCTTTCTTGAGGTGTTATGGGAAGGGGAATGAAAATCAATCGTTGCTTGTCCTATACCAAACACGACTCGTAATCCCCAGTTCCTCAAAGACTGTGTTGTTGGATCAATAGATGCTCGCTGTGAGCAATGTCTTATGTTATATACTCACTATATGTTACTGTGATGGTAACAGATGTCTTGTCTTTAAGGCAGCTCTTTGATAATCATGAAGAATGGAGGACGTTTTAAAGTACATTTCAGAGTTGTTGCCTTTAATATATAGCAGCCCAAACTTTTTTGTAAGTCGTAGTTATATTTGCATTAGTTTTGAAGAGCTGCTTTAGCTATAAAACAACAATTCTTTAAGAAAGTGTTTTGCTAAATTAAGTTATTCATGAAAATATCTAGATATTGAACATATATAATGGGATTTTTGTGTGTGTGTGTTTTTAATGTACTTGAAGAGGACCATTGGATTTGCCAAAGTTTTCCAGATTAGATTGATCAAAATTTAATAATTCTTAGTAGCAGTATTCTGAGTTATTTCTATAATAGATTTCCCTTTTAGATTAAGATTAGATAAGTTTATTTAGTGGTGTACAAGTAAACTATGATTGAAAAGTTATGTTTTTGAAAGATTATGTTCACCAAGCCTGCATTTGATAAAAAAGAACAGTAATATTGTTCAATCATTTTAAAATAACTGTTTTCTATTTGAATATATTTTAAAATGTAATTTATTCCTTAAATGCCAAGCTGAATTTTCAGCATCATTACTCCAGTCTTCAGTGTCACACGATCCTTCAGAAATCATTCTAATATGCTGATTTGCTGCTCAAGAAACATTTCTGATTATCATCAATATTGAAAACAGTTGTGCTGCTTCATATTTTATGGTTAGTTCATGGTCAGAATAAGCCTAGTTTTTTATTTATTTATTTATTTATTTTGATTTATTTAGTCTTGCTATGAGACTATAGATCCACAATGATGAATGGTGAGATTTTGTCAAAAACACTGAATCTCATACTGAGAATTAAAATATTGAGCTTTTTTGAGTTGGTAAATGGGCAGTAGATTAACTCTAGTTTGTTACTATAAACACAATGTGCAGTGTCGAGTTTACACTGACCTGTCTTCTAGCCTATAATTTTGTCTTCATTTTCTCTTCAAAGATCTGCAATAAACATGGTGCGTAAAGCTTTTCTTGTGCTTACAAATTAAAGAACCGCTCCATCACAGACTATGATCAAAATAAGGAATGAACATGGAGTAAAAATAAAGGAAGAGCGTGGAAAAAATACTTTTGTGAGGTGAAAATTTAAAATAATCATGATAAAATTGCAAATAATTAATTGCTTGAATGGTGTATAAGAGAAACCTTAAAGATGCAATAGAAAAACTCTGTTTTAGGGTCAGAACGTGGAAAACATATCATCACGTACAACTACATTACGACTGTTTTTGGTACCAGAAATCTTGATTGATGTTATAGGTGGACTTCAGGTGTCTTATCTGTCATCCAGTAAGTTTTTACCAATAAAAGCATGGTGTATTCTGTCAGTCTGTAGATTTTCTGATTTTTATGCATCCCGTCCACAGGGTCTTATATATACTAGTTTTGACCTTGTGTTGGCGGTATATCTCGAGGAGATTACGGAGTTTGGAGACCTTGCTAAAGGAATTACTCTGACCCTGAGTAGATAAAACCAGAGAAAATAAACAGAAACCAAGCACACAAACATCCTTAAATCCCTCAGCCAATCAGTTCCTCGCCTGGGTAATCCACTTTGAGCAAGCACTGGCCACTGCTTTTTGACAGGCACAGATCAACCCACCTGATAAACCCGGAGAATTAATCCTGTTAATGCATCTGTGAATAGGTGTGTGTGTTTGTGTAAAAGTAGAGCGATCATGGCAATGTCAATATCTCAGGTGGATTTAAAAAAAAATTCTTTTGGTGTAGCGCACAGGGAAAATCAACTTTAGCATGGCATTAGTATTTGCTAAGATAACCGAGTGATCTTCTAAGCTTTATAATGTATAGAATGTGCACAAAATGGGTAAATGGAACAGGTTTAAGTCTTTCCCTACCATTGACAGAATTTTCTGGGTTTTCATGTTTTTCCGTGCAAGCTTTGGGGGTGTTGATAGAAGCAAAATACTCCATCTATGATGATCATTCTGAATCTGATCTGGATGTATTTTTAGACAAAAATGCGATTTTTCTCAGCTTTTTGTTCAATTTTGCTTTTTTTTTTTGAAACTTTTTTAAAAAAAAATGCATTAAGCTAGAATAAAATAAATATTAATTAAAAATAAAATAAATATAAAATTAAATGAAAAAAAATAAATAAATAAAATAAAATTAATCACTTTATATTTTTACATATAGTTAAATATATATAATAAATAATAAATATATATATATATATATATATATATATAAAACCCCCAAAATATAATATAACAAAAAATATACACAACTAAAGTAAAAACTAAAAATATAAAAATCAAAATTATAAATATTAAGAAGTACTATAAATAACACAGCTCCATCTTGGTTGACATTTATCACTGAGCTTGTTGCAGTATTTTCTGTTACACTGTTAAATGTGTATGTGTGTGTTTTTTTTTTTTTTTTAAGATTTAAACAAGTGGTTTGTCAGATGGCAGCTAAAACAAGACAGAACTTATGTCTATGTTTGTTAACTTATGTTTGTTTGTATTTCTGTTTTAGTTTTTCCAATTCAAGAGTTATAGGTTATGAAAGTCGTACACTGTGTTGTTGATTGTTTAACATGATGTAAAAGCACAAATAACCATAGTGACAGTTTAAAAAGTTTATATAAATTAATAAACGTATAGTCAAGACCGTTATTCAGGATAAATGGCATCTCAGACATGACTCCTAAAACAGAGACGTTTGGTCTGCTTATTCTAGACGATGATATAACTTTTGGACTTTGAGTTGAGTTGCTAAGATTATATCCATGTTTAACTGGAAATATTGAATTATAATAAGTAGTATAATTGTCTCTAAAACAACAAGTGCTTTGTACAGAAAGCTGTAGTTCTTGGTGATGTGGAATTCCAATGCTTTTCTTTGGTTGGCTTGTGTGAGAGGTGAATGAATGATTGATCACGGTTCTTCTCCTTTGTGGCAGTGTGAAGTTTCCACCAGAGAGCTCTCCAATGGTTCTCCTAAAACATTCATGGGAGCTCAACTTCAGTGGATTTCCATTATGCATTTGGTTATGTATGAAAGAAAATGTTTTTATCTCAAATCTTGAAATTATTCAGTAAATATTACACTTTTCACGGGATTTATCATCAGACGCCTTGCCAATGACCTGTCTAATGCATGCGTGAGTTTCACAGAAATGCAAAAGGCAAACAAACTCGTAGAATACATGAAAGAATATCCTTTTGTCATGAGAATAGAGATGGAGAGAGAAAAAAGGACCAAAGCGATTGAAAATATACTTTCAGACATAACACATAGGATATAAAGAGCTGGAGGGAGGCAGGCAGAGAGACATGAAAAGTTCCAAAACAGGCAATAATAATCATTATTCTTCTCAAGCTAAAAAGGGAAATGGTGGAGAGACTGACAGCGATGTAGAGCGAGACAGAAAGGCATGAAGTGATGGATTTATGAGGGGGATAATGGAGGGCTGCCCCTTCTTCTCCTCTGTGGAGTTTGCTGCGATGGTAAGATCTATATACATTATTCATCCCGAAAAGGGTAATTGGAATCAGCTCATCCCTGATTCAGATGGAGGTTTGGTAGGTGACGCAAGAAATTTCGACAGTAGTTCTCTGGAAGGCGGTGGAATGGATGGTGGAAAGATGCAAGGTGATTGATTTTTACCAAGCACAAGTGAGACGTGTACCTGGATCAACATGCTCTTTGAGTTGCTTATATGTTTTTGAGTTATGGGGTTTCCATTATGTGAAGAGGTGAGCTTGTGTTTTGTTTGATTGGAATGTTGATCCAGGGATGCATCCTACTTGGAAACATCATGTTGAAACGTTCAACCTTGCAGCAGTAGTAAAGCAACTAACCATGCATGGCAGATGCTACTTACCAAATTGTAGTAGATATTGACACTGGACAACTAATAAAAAATGTTATCTACAGGTGCATTTCAATAAATTAGAATGTCGTGGAAAAGTTCATTTATTTCAGTAATTCAAATTGTGAAACTTGAGTATTAAATAAATTCAGTGCACACAGACTGAAGTCGTTTAGGTCTTTGGTTCTTTTAATTGTCATGATTTTGGCTCACATTTAACAAAAACCCACCAATTCACTATCTCAACAGTGATATGCCAATCAGCTAATCAACTCAAAACACCTGCAAAGGTTTCCTGAGCCTTCAAAATGGTCTCTCATTTGGGTTCACTAGGCTACACAATCATGGGCAAGACTGCTGATCTGACAGTTGTCCAGAAGACAATCACTGACACCCTTCTCAAGGAGGGTAAGCCACAAACACTCATTGCCAAAGACTCTGGCTCTTCACAGAGTGCTGTATCCAAGCATGTTAACAGGAAGTTGAGTGGAAGGAAAAAGTGTGGAAGAAAAAGATGCACAACCAACCGAGAGAACCGCAGCCTTGAGAGGCTTGTCAAGCAAAATTGATTCAAGAATTTGGGTGAACTTCAAGGAATGGACTGAGGCTGGGCTCAAGGCATCAAGAGCCATCACACACAGACGTGTCAAGGAATTTGGCTACAGTTGTCGTATTCCTCTTGTTAAGCCACTCCTGAATCACAGACCATGTCAGAGGCGTCTTACCTGGGCTAAGGAGAAGAAGAAATGGACTGTTGCCCAGTGGTCCAAAGTCCTCTTTTCAGATGAGAGCAAGTTTTGTATTTCATTTGGAAACCAAGGTCCTAGAGTCTGGAGGAAGGGTGGAGAAGCTCATAGGCCAAGTTGCTTGAAGTCCAGGTGTTATGTTTCCACAGTCTGTGATGATTTGGGGTGCAGTGTCGTCTGCTGGTGTTGGTCCACTGTGTTTTTTGAAAACCAAAGTCACTGCACCCGTTTACCAAGAAATTTTAGAGCACTTCCTTCTGCTGACCAGCTTTTTATAGATGCTGATTTCATTTTCCAGCAGGATTTGGCACCTGCCCACACTGCCGGAAGCACCAAAAGTTGGTCAAATGACCATGGTGTTGGTGTGCTTGACTGGCCAGCACACTCACCAGACCTGAACCCCATACGGAATCTATGGGGTATTGTCAAGAGGAAAATGAGAAACAAGAGACCAAAAAATGCAGATGAGCTGAAGGCCACTGTCAAAGAAACCTGGGCTTCCATACCACCTCAGCAGTGCCACAGACTGATTACCTCCATGCCACGCCGAATTGAGGCAGTAATTAAAGCAGAAGGAGCCCCTATCAAGTATTGAGTATACAGTAAATGAACATACTTTCCAGAATATAACAGTTGAAGTGGTGTATTTTTGTTAAATGTAAGTCAAAATCATCACAATTAAAAGAACCAAAGACTTAAACTACTTCAGTCTGCATCTTTATTGAGATGCACCTGTATTACAAATTATTTTTATTGGTTGGTTTGTATTTATTTTATTTTATTTTATTTTACAATGAGTTTACCATCTTGTTTCAATTATTATAATTTCTCATGACAATAAAGAATTTATTGATGTAGAACTATTTTTCTGCCAAGTTTTGTCGTAATGTAGCAACATTGTAACAGTCAACTTGATAAGCTTTTTGTGGATGCGAAGCAGCCTAAGACCAGCTTAATATATATATGCAATAGTAAAGAATTTAATTGATGTTCTGTCATAAGTATATTAGCTACAACAGATCTGAATAGCTCATTCAGTCAGATTTAAGAGCTAGAACTATTTCATAGCAGCATCCCTCTGAAGCAGATGTGTAATGTTACCATCACCAAACCTGGTTTATGCAGTGATCTATTCACTTTGTCACCTTCCTCCAGTGCTGTTAAATGTTTAATTTGAATGTGAACCTCAGCCAGGCTGCTCAAAGTAGCGTCATATATCAGGAAGCGCCGTCGTGTGCTTGCGCTTTCCACGTATGAGTGAATGGTTCTTATTTAACGATGTGCTAATTAACATTTATAATGTGGAATGAATCTCCTCACTTATTGCATCTTTAAAACACACTCGAGCATCTGGAGTAAATCCCCTCGAGGACTTTTCAAGGTTATTTTACTGCTTGTGTTTTCATTGGAACACACAGGAGTTAATGAAATTACATTCTGAAATCTTTGCTCCAAGCCGAGCACTGCCAGTTTGTCCTTGGGCCAATTCAGTTTTTGTCTTTTTCTAATTTAGATGTTCTTTATTTTGATTTCTCTTGCTCTCTCTTCCTCGGTTCCTCATGCACTTTCCAATTTCTTATAGACTCTTTTCAGAATTACAATAGATTGGGATGTGTTTTGAATCTTGACTTTGAGCATAAGGTTTCAAATTCCAGTGTAAGCAAAAGAGAGATGTTGTTTATAAAGTATTTGGCTGGCAAAATACCAAAGCAGACATCTAAATGCTGAGGTCATCTACCCAGCCTAGATCAGAAACTATAGGCTAAATGAGATATCTTCATAATTACCTCCCAAGAGCGATTTCATCTGTTCCTTCCTAAATAAACTCCTTAAGCCGAATAGTGCATGCTGCTGTTGATTATCCAATGCTTCTGCGTTAGACTCAAATAACCATTAAAGATGTAAAGCATACTTCTTAAAGGACACATTTTTGCATAGTTTCACATCTTAAAAAATCCTTTAACAGGGTTCCTTCAGGAAATGACCAAAAGCAAACATCTAAAGTCATGACTCTAATTTGCTTAGCTTGCTAGATTCGTCCTCAAACAATCAGAGAACATAACATTTTAGTTTAAGATGAATATAACAGTGCCCTTACGAAACGAAAGACCGCCTCTGCAGAAAAGCGACGCCTACTTCTACATCTTTACCCACGCCCACCAATTCACACATGTAGAAGGTGAGCTAATACAAGCAATACACAAACAAAGGGTTACAGGATAACAAAACATTAATATTTTGACATTAATAAAGAGTGTACGAACATGAACAAGTTCCAGATCATGTCAAAAAGACACTGATTGTGTGCTTGCTTCAGTTTACTGCAGATTTATTTTTAAACAAGGCACTGTTTGGATGCAGTCTTTTTAGAGAGACTAAGAATACAAGATGATACATTGCTGACTATATTGGATCTGACAGTAATGGTGCAACATACAAGTATGAGTAACAGTGTTTTTACCATGTGTCACTATTGCTTTCTGTTACAGATCATTTAAAATGTACTGAGTATTTGTGTGTTTAGCCCAAAGTGACCCATATTTTTTATAGTACATCACAGTAGCTCTGTTATGTTATTATGCAAAGCTGTTAACCAATCACAGCAGTAGGTGTTTACTTTCAAGTCTTGAATCAAAACGGACCGTTTCAATGACGTAACATATATGTATATTTTAAAGGCTGTTACTTCTAGATTGTTTTTGATGTAAAAATCTATGATTACATTATAAATCTAAAAAAAATCCCTTAAAAGTGCCTTGCTTTAATGATGTTCACCATTCAAAATGTATCATATTATATTTTATAAGTATTTGGTTCTCCATGGACTCCATGTACCTTCTTTTTTTTTTTTCGCTCTCCACTCAAGACATGTCATTCCAATTATGCAGTACATGCAGTACATTTTATGTCCCCATCAAATACATCTAAATATATTTAGACAAAATATTACAGTTTATTAAAGATAGCTAACTTTATTTGAACAGATGTTGCTATTTTTACCATGTCCCCTGGTGCTGCTTCTAATGTGAAAAACTGGCAATTTATTAATAAATAAATCAGGTGTTTCTTTATTTTTTCCCCCCTTTCTCCAATCAAACGGTTTCATTAACTCAGTTTGGCGCACTCATGTGATTGAACTGTCAGTCCCTCGGTAAGTAATGGCTAACTTTAGCTCTTTGTTTTTATTCTGCATTCTAAATTTATTCTGCATTCTGTTAATCATTTTGATAGGTCTAAATGAAGTTATAATTAATACAATTTAAGTTCTTTTAGCTTGACTATACAGCATATTTCTAAAAGTCTGTCAAACCCTTTTAATGACATTCTTCCTTAAATTACAACCCAGTCCTGTTAAATTTCAGTTCAGAATGTAACAGGAATGTGACCCACCTACAGTCCATAAGTCCATTAGATGAGCCATCTTCCCTCTTCAGCTCGCTTCAGCATAGTTACAGAGAAGAGAGTTGAAGGAGAGAGAAAGACAGAGAAGAAAGTTTGATTGAGTGTGACACATTTCATAATTCATCATAGTGGGTTACATCATCTGAAAGCAGGACGAGCCCTCCTGCAATAGCACTGGACGCCTGAGGGGGGTGATGTTGCTCCACCACCTTTTGATTTCTGCTCTCGCTTTGACTCTGTAGAACGAGCAAGTTTGCACGTTACGGCACCGCACTGCAACGTATCTCTCCCTCATTCCCTCTGTTCTCAATCCCCTCATTTGTCAATAATACACAAATATCAAAATTCATAAGAATCAGGAAGCTGAAAGAAGCGTGTAGCTAGAAATACCAACACGAGCCCATGTGATATTAAGCAGGAGTTCAAAACCCTAGGGTGGTTTGGTATTCACTAGCACTGAGTCAGTAGTATAGAGCGATGTTGCCTCATAAATAGAAGAAAACCAGTGTGTTTGTGCGTGGAACAGCACAGCAGAAAATGGCTTGCATTAATATAAGCATCAGAATATGAGAATATTTTTTTTCTTTGACTGACAGTATATATTTTTTGAAATTATGCAGTTTTTCTGTTTTTATTTATTTATTTAAAGATGTATTCAACCATTAAAATGGTTTCTCTTCATTCTTTGTGAACTTTGTGGATGAACTTTTATTTATGTTTGTATTTATTTATTGATCGATTTATTCATTCAGTAATTTATTTATAGTTTTAGCTAACAATGCAACTCTGGTATTATTAAAAAAAGTTTTATTTTTTTGCTTTTTTAAAAATGTCATTCATTGTGTTTAGCCATGCAATACCAAAAAAAGTATGCTGTAGGCTTTCTACGGTGTTTAAAGTACAACACTAGTGGAAAACAAGTTCAAGTATCAGAATGAATTTGTTACTGACAATTATTTTTGGTGAAAGCATTATGTTATCGGTGGACATGAGGAAATAAAATACTACTACAGAACATGCTTAAAACAGTTTAAAGGAGAAGTCCACTTCCAGAACAGAAATTGACATATAATGTACTCACCCCTTGTCATCCAAGATGTTCATGTATTTCTTTTCAGTCGTAAAGAAATGTTTTTTTTTTTTTTTGAAGAAAACTTTTCAGTATTTTTTTCATATAGTGGACTTCTATGGTGCCCTGAGTTTGAACTTTCAAAATGTAGTTTAAATGCGGCTTCAGATGATCCCAAATGCGTTTTTTTTTTAATGAAAATAACTGATCGTTTCACTAGATAAGACCCTTCTTCCTCGGTTGGGATAGTTTACAACTGCATTTGGGACCGTTTGGGACTGCATTTTGAAAGTTCAAAATCGGGGCAACATAGCAGTCCATTATATGGAGAATAATCTGGAAATGTTTCCTCAAAAAACAATTTCTTTACAGCTGAAGAAAGAAAGACATGAACATCTTGAATGACAAGGGGTGAGTACATTATTTGTAAATTTTTGTTATGGAAGTAGACTTTTCCTTTAACAGGCTTGAAGACAACTCATCTCTGGTGTTTTACTGTGCCTCAAACGTTTTGAATGTGCCATGAAAGGAGAAAAAAACAAGATGCTGGAAATACTTGAGGACTGAACTGTATATAACACTGTATAAACACAAACACACACACAAGACCTATAGGAGCTCCCCAAACACACCAGCTTGTGACTGAAACATATTTCTAGCTGGTCAATGGGTGTAAAACCCATTCTCTATATTGTGCCTCTATGCAGCCAAGGTAAACATTCAGTCATGTGAATAATAATAGCTGTCTAAAGTGTGCTGCCAACAACATACAGCCACTGGAAAAGCCAGATTCCGCTGTGTGTGTGTGAGAGAGAGAGGTTTAAAAGTATTAAGGCACTTGTCATAAGTTAGTGTGTTGTGACTGGTTGCAGTGCATGATGGGAGCTTAAACGTTGAGCGATACCGTAGATGATTTGCTTGAGAAGAAACTTAAAACAAGTTGCTGTGAAATCTATTTACTGCTGTGTGCTAAAGTGAGCATCACTACCAGTATTGATTTGAACAAACCCTTACAGTAACTCTAAGCATTAAGTTTCCATTTTATGGCGAGTAATTCCTGCATCGTTTGCGCTGCAGACGTGAATGATACCTCAAATCATGTGGCTTGTTGGGGAGCCATGTGCTGTTGCTTTTCTAAGTTATCAGACTTGCTTGGAGGACAATAAAATGGGCAAAAAATCCCACAGACTTAAACTGAAGGAGGGTCCTGATTCATATCTAAATACCGGAATGTCAGAGATACTTGACAAAACAACTCTCTTACAATAAATGTAAAAATCTAACTTTAATTGCTATCGACTGCCAGTGATAGTGTGTTTTTTTTGTATTATTATATATTATTATAGTTTTTAACAGTCGGAAAGAGTACAAAAATATTCTACTCAAGTAAAAGTACCATTACATTAATGAAATTTTACTTAAGTACAAGTAAAAGTACCAGTCTGAAAATCTACTAAAGTAGAAGTAAAAAGTAACTCATTTAAAATGCACTCTAAGTTACATTTTAACAACGGGATGGGGGCAAAAATGGGATATTGCAAATGGGATACATGCAGTGGGATACATGCAAAAATTTCGGATGAGAATTTTGGACTTGAGTCACACACATTATGTGCCTTGAAGCAGGTCTTTTCCTGTGAATGCAAAACTGCATCAAGCATTCTTATGCCTTAACAGTATGGCCAGTGAAATGATATATGCACTGTATACTTGAGTGTGGCAGCTATTTTGACAGCAACAATTGTGTGTGTGTGTGTGTGTGTGTGTGTGTTAAGTAGCAATCTGTACTCTGGCTGAGAGGGGAAATCTAAGTTAATGTCATTGCATTATTAGCACTGTTTGCTAAGGTAAGTGTCTCTATTACTATTGCTCATACTTTGGTTTTGGAGATTTGGGATTTGAACAAGGCCCTTATTAAATTCGGCATGCAACTCGTTCTGCACCATTTGTGCAATACAGACGTGAATAATTCCTCTTATTGTGTGGCCTGTTGAGGAGAGGTGTGCTTGTGCTTTCTAAATAGTTGGACTTATGATTTGCATGTGGTGGGTGATTAAAACGGGGAGAATAATTTACATTTATTTGGCAGACATTTGTATTCAAAGTGACTTAAAGGGCATAGAAAGTGTTTGTTAAATCAAAATGGAATTGAACCCATGACCTTGTTGTTGCTAGCACAATGCTGTACTTAACCTAGTAGACATTTCATATACTTATAAAATGTGGAGATTAGAATGTCCTCAGACTTTAAAGGTCAATCAGGGGGCCTCAGTAAACTTCTAAGGAGGCCTCAAGGTGACTTGTGTATGGCTAAATAAGCATTAAAATAAGACATAAACAACCATTAAAATAATTAAAACAACTAAAAATCACCTTACTGTTCTTTAAAGAACCAGGGTTTCCACTGTATTGGAAAAATATCAATCCAGGCTCACTGTAAGTATGTGACTCCCCCTATAAATTTCTGCGAAACCTGAAATATGTTGGTCCAAGGTACATTCCGCTGCACTTTTTAGATGACACATCCAAAGGAGGCTCTATTAGCAGTCATTTTTATCCATTTTATTATCGTCATGAAAAATGCATCTGTGGATACAAAATTGAATTGCAAAATGATATTGCGTTGCTTGAAGCTCATTTCACAGCAGTTTCAAGTTGAAATGTCCAGTTTTTGCTGTTAAATAGCACGTTTAATTTACTTTGAAATTGTTAAACCTGACTGTGGGAGTGTTTGAAGATTGTTGTATGTTCAGAAATTAAATGAGTGTCACTAAAAGATTTGTTCTATTGCACCATCTACCTTAAATCTGACCCTAAACCTAACCAATATTATTAACAAAAACAAATGTAAGATAAAAATGCAATTGCTGATGCAAGCATGCCATTTTAGCTTCTTCATACAAGGATTTGAACTCTTTTGTGGAGTGCTGTTACTTGTGTTTCACAGGACTAATGTCCTGTCACTCTGCATTGCAAGTGCAATGCTGTACCATGTGCGCTACAGAGCAATTTGAAAAGCTGTGCATATGGTGAGTATAATGTGACGCAAATGTTAAAATGTATGCATTTACAGAACATGCAATGTTACGCAATGTGCAGTGCTGTACCAGGTGCGCTAAAGAGCAAGTTTACCTAAGAAAAGCCGTGCATATGGTGTGTATAATGTGACGCAAACGTTAAAATGTATGCGTTTACACATCATGCAATGTTACGCATCATGCAGTGCTGTACCAGGTGTGCCACAGAGCAAGTTTACCTAAGAAAAGCCATACATATGGTGAGGATAATGTGATGCAAATGTTTAAATGTACAGTATCATGCACTGTATTAAAAGTGCTTTGAGGACATAACATAGTATTGTGCAAGGGATATATTGTGCATAAATAAGCCTTTATTCATTGATACTCTTCTCCTGTAATCATAATGTGTGTGAGAAGGAACAAAAATTGTTGGTGCTCTACTGTTCATTGACTGCAGTGAAATTGATGTTTTGCAGAAATGTAGGCAGAGTCACGTATTTCCAATGAGCCTGATTTAAAAAATATGGATGGAGCCCTATGGAATCTGTTACTACTAATATTCTTTCTCTGTTGAAAAGAACATCTCAAACCACCTGACAGTTTTTATAATACTTTATGAATCCATTTGTGCTTTCTCATAATCAAGCATGTTAACTATTTAGGAGCATCAGTACTCCGTTTCATTTAGCACTTAGAATGGATGATGTCGCGCATCGTAGAGCAATCACAACCTTAGCACTGAAACTCGGACACTCGTTCTGTTGAGTGGCTAATGCATTATTCTTTATTAACACACAAATGAGCTGTTCATCACATTAAGAAAACCATGCGGTGGTGTATATGCATTATATTTTAATGGTGACAAGGGAACATTTTCGTCTTCAGAAGCGTGATTGAGGTAGGAGGTAGTGCGGGTGATGCAGAGGTCACGGGTTCGATCCCGTTATGGGGCGACCTGTGAACTGTTGCCGTTACTAATGTCGCCGCCATGAGCGAAGCCCTTAACCTCCGGCTGATCTGGCGGGGCCTGCCCGTGTGATCAGAATACAACGCATCACTTTGGATAAAAGCTTCTTTTACATAACAAGTAACCAAGTCTGGCTCATGCTCACCTGTTGTTGCCATGGAAATAGAATGCGAGGGATGCTGTGTCGGATCTGTGGGAAATACAGGGGGGATGGATGGAGAAGTTTTTCCGGCCATTATGGTAATCAAGGGAGTTGAAGTATGCATCACTTTTGATTGTTTATATGAATATTTTGTTTATGTGTTTTTTTTTTCTCAAGTAAATTGCAGAGCTCTTTGTGGTTTGAAATCTGAATGCAAAATGGAGGGAGGCTGCATATGAAAGCAGGAAAGAAGCCACTGCCTGTCAATGTAGAGATTTCCTTTGAGAGTGACTAGGAAGTGTATTTATCCTCGTTGTGTATGTGTATGTATGTATATGTATATGTATTATGTGTACATGTACATACATATATATATATATATATATATATATATATATATATATATATATGTATGTGTGTGTGACCCTGGACCACAAAACCAGTCATAAGGGTCAATTTTTCAATATTGAGTTTTATACATCATCTGAAAGCTGAATAAACAAGCTTTCCATTGATGTGTGGTTGTTAGTATAGGACAATATTTGGCCGAGATACAACTATTTGAATATCTGGAATCTGAGGGTGCAAAAAAATCAAAATATAGAGAAAATCACCTTTAAAGTTGTCCAAATAAAGCTCTTACTAATGCATACTACTGATCATTGACTAAACGCGCCTCACGACATCGTGCGATTAATCGTTGCAGCCCTACTTTGGACACAGTTTTGACAAGTTCACTTAGGGTGTACTCACTTTTGTTGCCAGCTGTGTTGACAATAATGGCTGTATGTTGAGTTATTTTCAGGGAATAGTAAATATACACTGCTATACAAGCTGCACATTGACTAAAATATATCTAAGTTTTTATTTCTCTATAGTTTTGTCCCTTGAGAAGATGAAAATGATTGCTGAAATGTGAGGGGTGTACTCACTTTTGTGAGATACTGTGTGTGTATGTAACTCGTGAGAGTTTTGGTGTTTGCTCCTGTCTTGGTTCAATTTTAGCTTTTGTGGGTTGATTTTTGTTTTTCTTTTTGTAGGTTGATCGTAGGTCAGTTTTTCTGTTAGCATGGGGCATGTCTGATGAATGGTAGTAAGATGAAGTGAAACCTGTTTGAAAACGGTCAGTGTTTCTGCTATTTTGTTTAGTTACATGCTATAAGAACAAAATTAAGCATTATTTCTGCATAGGATATGAGTAGTGCGGAGCTTCAACTTTCAACTATGAAAAGCCGTGAAGGTGTGAAGACAGAAGGCCTCCTGCAGTTTTAGGGCATCGTTAAAAAGAAGCTGCTGATTTATGAAGACTGCAGAATAGAGCAGCTGAAGGAGGTTAACTCAGGCCATCACAGTGAGCTCCTCATATTTACAAACTAAAACTGAATATTGTATGCATATGTCTGTGTTCATGCATGTACGTGCCTCTATTGTACAGTACGGTGTTTTAAAGTATCCACTACACTACTTTGACTAATCAGCCTGAGGTGCTAAAAAGTTTCACTGGATCTTAATTAGACACCACCCACAATCCAGTTTAACCAGGCACTGAAAAAGCACTTCTTATCAGACACACCTCCTTTTATGTAAATAAGGCTCAATATGCTGAATTCAGAAATGTCGTTTGCCTGACACTGGTATCATTACACTGAATCATCTGCAGAAAGCTGACAGTAAACAGATTTCGATTTGAAAAAACATATTTTGTTATATTTATCTGTTTATAAGTTGGTCAACTTGTTTTAAGTGTCTGTTATCTATTTTTTAATTGTTGTTTTTCTTTTCGCACAATAATAACATGTATTATATGTATAGTTATATTATTTAATAAATAAACCAAATAGCTAAATTATGTAAATAATGTAATATATCAGTAATTTATCTGTGATCATCTTTGTTTCCTGTGTAATAATTGTAATAGAGATGTTCTTTAGAGAACCACCAGATGGTGCCATTTATTGATAGTTCCAGCAGCGACATTTGATTAATAGAAAAGTGCAAATATCGGTAAAATCATTGGTCAAATTGGTTATTGTTCTTTCTCTAGTCATAACCAGGCATTTATCAAGCAGATAGATGGACGGTGTACTTTTACTTGTGAGCACAGCTCAAAAACAAATAAAACTATAAACCATATAAGAGAAAAAACTGAAATGTCAGCAGTTGAAAAAGCCTTAAATCAGTTCTTGTTGGCCAAACTCCATAAAGGCCATTTTTTTGTCTTCTGTGCAGTAGCTTGAAGGTTTTTGGCTCATGGACGTCATGTTCAGTGGCAGCCGTTGACTGGGGTTGCTCAGTTAGAGTGACAGTTGGCATCACAGTCGTCTGTCTGACCAGAGCCGTTGTTGCTGGACAGCTAAATTAATGGGGACGGCCTGCCATCGGCAGTGTGGATGTAGTTCTGTATTTCTTCCGCCTTTGTATGATGGACTGCAGTGAGCTCCGAGGTTTGTTCATGTGACCTTTGAAATGGTCTTGTGTTCTTCCCAGATTTGCCTGCATTCTAATTATATTCCTGCCTTGTTTTCAGAACTTTCAAAAAGTTGAGTAGGTTTTACACTCCTAAAGTATTTACATTATATAAAACTTCAAAGTAAAATTCATATACACTTGATATAGAAAATAAATTCGCTCAAATTGTAGTATCTCAGTTACAGGAGAAACAAAGAAACCAGTAACACATTAACATGAAATTAAACATTACATTTTTGAAGTAGAAAAACTGAAATAGTTTTCTGAATTTGTTTTTGTAGAACGTAATCCAATAATCTTTGTTTTTAATATGTTTATTTTATTTTATTTTATTTTATTTTTTATTATTTATCTTTTTATTTTTATTTTTATTACGGTTGAAAATTTTGGGTTAGGGCTGTCAAATGATTAATCGTGATTAATCACATACAAAATAAACATTTTAGTTTGCCTGTGTATAATTATGTGTATATATAAATACAAACACATTCATGAATATATTTAAGAAATCTTTACAAGTAAATGTATGTATTATAATTTTATATAATTTCTATTATATATAAATAAAACTATTTGGTACATAACATATTTCTCTTAAATATATACTTTTTTTTATTATTAATTATAATTAATATAATAACATAAATTATTTAGAATTATTTTTATTAATACTTTTATTCAGCCAGGATGCATTAAATTGATCAAAAGTGACAGTATAGACATTTATAGTGTTACAAAAGAGTTGTTTCAAATAAATTATTTTGAACTTTGTATTAATCAAATCCTTAACTGTATCAGTTTACACAAATATGAAGCAGAACAACTGTTTTTACCAGTGATAACAATTAGAATGCAAATCAGCATATTAGCATAATAGAATGCAAATCAGCATATTAGAATGATTTCTGAAGCATCATGTGACACTGAAGACTGAAATAATGATGCTAAAAATTTGGCTTTGATCACAGGAATAAATTAAATTTTAAAATATATTAAAATGTGTTTTTTTTAAAATCATAATATTTCATAGTATTACTGATTTACATTTTAGTTGTATATTTATTTTTACCTTTTTTTAATTTATTTTTGGCAATTTCTGTTTTTTATGGTGTAAAATGCTGTGTATCCAACTAGTATTTGTTGAATTTGGAATCTGTAGGGCACTGTATGTTTACTGGTACTTTGGATAATATATATCTCTTTACAGCTGATATTTTGGCTCACAGTGTGCACACACTGAGAATGTAGTTCCTCCAAGGCCACCTGGGTTTTGTGAAAATCAATTTTTGCTCTATCTGCCTGAAGTGAAACATAATGCCCACATAAGCTTACACACTGAAAAGCAGCCTGCTCTCTTCTCCAGAATGGACATGTCACCTGAATAATTGGAAGTGACCCATTTGAGGCCCGATGGTGACGGAGAGCACTCGGGGTCGATGCTACTGTTCGATGGCACTTCCTAGCAGAATCCATCTCCATTGCCAGCTCAAAGGAGAGATCCTCTTTCACTGTATCTGCTTAATGCATTTTACAGTCCTTTTGCTTATGCATGATACTGTCTCTTGACATGGATAATCGCTAAATTTAGGGCAGAATTCATTGCGGACTTCCTGAGGATGAATTAACGTTCATGTCGGGTGAGAATGAGATGGCATCCATCACATCACGAAAGTTGTCACCTCGAACTCGGCGTCGCATTCGCTGTATATCAGTGAGACAGACTGTGAGAGTGATTAGACAAAACACACAAACAAGCGATTAGTCTTCCATTCTGAATGCGTTTAAATTATGCAAATGAAATGATTATGGCTGGCGCCGTTTGTATTATTTTCCTACCATCCCATGTGTGATATTTGTAGCAGATGTTTGGTACGCCGCCATCAGAAACCATTTCCAACTTTTCACGTCGAGACTTTTAATGGCTTTCTATTCAAGTTATTGTGTTATAGTCAACTGGTCTGATTTACTTGTGAGCACAATTAGTTTTGCTAAGTTTACCCCGATCAAGGCTAAATGAAAATGTATACAGTAATTTGTTGTTTTATAGCTGCCTTTTAAAAATTGTTAAACCTTTTCTCTGCTGACTCGTTATTAAGGTTTGCGTTTAGTGGCCTTGTCCATAGATGCGGCCCAGAAAGTTCCTGTAAATCAGAATGGTTTATGGAGGATGACATTTATTTATTTTAAATATATATATATATATATATACATACAAAACATGACTCTGAATGACAAGTTCATTTATTTATTTATTTATTTATTTTCAAGAACATGTTGTGTGTAGTGTGACTCATTTACAGTGATTTTTAAATGAATAACAAAAAAATACAATTGTATTAGATTTGTTATTTAAAGGCAAATATTCTGTTGCAAATGTATTTCCCCAAAATTGAGAGGAAAAATCTGAAATAGATTTTTTTAGAACCATTACTGCTGTTAAATAAAATAAAAATAAATAAATAAATAAAAGAAAGAAAGAAAGAAAGAAAGAAGAAATAAGAAATTATTTATTAATTTATATGTTTTATTTATTTATTATTATTGTTATTTTTTATGAAATGGGCTATAATAATGGGAATTATTAATGAGAAAATGTTAGGAAAAATAAGCATTTTGTTATTGTTTTTTTTCTTTTTTTTTTTTTTGTTTTGTTTTGTTTTCCCATGAGCTTTTGTAGATACATGTTTCACGTAAAATAAAGTTTTAAAAATAAAATAAAATAACCATTTAAAATAAAATAACAATTTAAAATTAAATTAAATTAAATGAAAGTACATTACATTTTTTAATTAAATTAAATTTAATTACATTTAAAATTAAATTGCATTAATTTTTAAGTTAAATTAAATTACAAATAAAATAAAATAAAACAAACAAACAAAAATGTTAATTTACATTACATTTAAAATAAAATAAAATAAAATAAAAATGTGGAAAGAAATAAAAATGTAAAATAAAATACAATTAAATAAAAAAATCATAATTTGATTTATATTTATTACAAATAATACAATGACTGAAATTTTATACTTGTGATAAGAGTTTAAAAAAAATCCTGCATGTCTTGCTTCATATTGTTATCTGGCCCTTGTGTTCTTGCATATGCTTTTTCATTCATTGTTATGTTCTATTCAGCAGAAAATCCTCGGTGAGCAAATTATTAATTTATTATGGTGGTTGCTTATTGGCCCAAGTTTCTATTATTATGGTTTCTAAACTTTCTAGTTATGTTTGAGATTTTTTTTTATTGTCCTCCAGGTGAAAAACACCTCGATCAGTTCGAAAGTAATAGCACACTTCTCCTCAACAAGGAGTTATTGAATGTCACTCTAACCTCTCATAAACAAGAATATAGATAACCTTTTCCCATCAGATTCTGCCATATCATTTCACAGGATTGTTGAGAACAATAGTCTCTCAAAGGAACATATTTTTAGTGTGTAAACCACACTTGAGGAAGTTCATGGTGCTTTTCAGACCCCCAATATGTGCTTGTCCTGTATGTGTCTTTTGAAACTAGTTTTTTTCTCTGTAAAATCTTAAATGTGCTCGTGCTGCGTGCGATACGCTCATAAATGACCGTACTCGGTTTGACACTGTTTAGAGGCACACGTGAGAAAGGGCAGATAACACTCATTTGCCATTAAACGCAGCATGTGCTCACATTACCATACCGATGTCACTGAACACAGCCGATGTCAGGTTAAAAGCATCGCGGAGGGCATGTCAAATGAGGATGCACAGATTACTGAATCCAGTAATTGCTGTCGGTTAATGCGACGCGGAAGCAACAATGGCTCAGTGAAAGACTATTAATAGACTATTATAGTGTACTGCGAGCATTGGGACGTGACAACACACATGGGAATGTCAGTGCAAATGCTCAAAGAAGTTCTCATCTATACACGGCAAATGGAAACAGACAGGTGTTAGGTGACAAATGCTTTGGGGCGTGTTTATATGTCGTCCTGCAGGAATCCCAAATGCTGCTTTTGTGAGGCGAGCACCAGTCCAATGCTGCTAAAAGACAGATGGAAATGAATGAATGATGCTGTAGCTGCTGTTTGCATTGTGAAGGAATTAAAGCTCCGTAAACTGCACACTCTCATGGCATTTCGTAACTATTTTACGTTTTTGCAGATTGGTGGCAAATTCATGTGAATTTGTACATTTTCATACAATATGCTTACACCTCACTGTCGGTTTGTTCTTACTTTTTTACATTTGCATATGAATTAGATTGTACAAACTGATACAAAATAGCTGCTTCGTAAAATAGTTACGTTTTCTCATGAGAAATGACTTATTAAGGAAGCAGTCTCATGACTTTTTGGATTGACTTATTAAGGAAGCAGTGCTACTAGATCTATATTGCTGTATTATTCTATATCTATATTAAGACTATTTTTTTTATTTACAATATGATTTTTAAGTTTTTTTTATAATGACTCTGAATGGCAGGCATATTTATTAATTTATTTATTTATAAGAAAAAGTGGTGTGTGCGTGTGTGTGTTGACTCATTTACAATGATTTTTAAATTAATATCAAAAAAGGACAATTATTTAAAAAAAAAAGGATATTTTATTTAAAGGCAAAGCTTTTGGTGAACGTTTTGATGTATTAATTAATAATGTATTACCCCAAAATTGAGAGGAAAACTAAAAAAATTCACATTAAGATTTACTGCTGTAAACAAATAATACTACTAATAATTTTAGAATATTTAATAGATATACTACTACTACTACTAATAATGATAATAATAATAATGATGATTATGTTAGACTATTTAATAATAATAATAATAATAATCTGTTTATTTACAGGAAAGATTTTTGGCAATTACTGCTGTAAACAAACAAATGACAACAACAACAATAATAATTTGAGACTTTTATAGAAATAATAATAATAATAATAATAATAATAATAATAATGAATAATAATAATAATTTAGTCTGTTTAATAATAAATAAATAAATAAATAAATAACTTATTAATTATTTATTTACAAAAACTTTAACAATTACTGCTGTAAACAAACAAATAAAAATTTTAGACTAATAGATATAATAATAATAATAATAATAATAATAATAATAATAATAATAATAATAATAATAACTAATAATAATAATGTTAGACTTTAATAATAATAATTTTTTATTATTATTATTATAAGTATTAATTATTTATTAGTTGAATGCTTATTTAAATGTCAAACATTTTTAAATTTTACTAAGACAATAAATTTTTTTTTTCTTATTAATTAAATTAATAATTGATAAACCTTTTTCATTTTAATTTAATTTATTGTTAGTTAGTTAATTAAATTAATTAATTTAATTAATTAATTCATTCATTCATTCATTTATTTAGTGAAATTATGACCTGGACATATTCACATGTCATTTACCCATGATTATTTATATATATATATATACGAAAATTATTAATTGGTTTATATTTTACTCTTTAAATGTAAATGTGCTTTTCCATAAGTCAGTTGTTCTGCTTTGAGTTGTTCAGCAGAAAATCCTCGGTGAGCAAATTTATTGTTATTCACACATTGCAAATCTGCTTGGATAATAGATAACACCAGTTTAAGCCCGGGCCTAAGCCTAAAAATGATTTTCAGGTCAGAATCATCAATTATAGTGTAATTTAATGTAGGACAGGGTTTATTATGTGTCTGGAGGCCTGTAAACCAGCCATCAGGATCCAGAGTAAGGCCTACATTTGCAAATCTCTCCGGATCCTGAAAAAATGCTAGCTGACTTTGCTCGCAAAATGCAATAAATTAGATGTCATATGGTACTCGAAACACACTGTGACTGAAAGTGTCAAGAATGCAACCATTTGTGTCTCACGGACAGCAGTTTGCAAGAGCGTCATCTCACTCTATTTTCAGCCTGACCCGATTTGATTCTCTTTTCCGAGGCACCCAAGTGGCTTATTCTGAAAAACAAATCTCAGTCCTCAGACATGGTTTACGCATTGCTGCAGACATGAACCGAATGGTGGGAAAGTGTCAAAATGCACCACGGCTAAGAAATGAATGGACTGTAGACTGGCGACTGTAGAAGATAGCAGCCAAAAACATGCGCGCTATTAATTATTTTGTATTCTGCTTGACCGCCGCGTATTGATTTGCGAAACGAATCGCCAGCTCGGAACATCTCCGAGAGCTTGACACAAGATTAGGAGAACGTCAAAACCGTGTGTGATCTCTGAGGCGTGAAGTTTGAGGATGTTAACTGCAGTTTTTCAGCCAATAATGTGCAGTCCATCTATCGCTCATAGTCAGGATCTTGTTCCAGGAATGGTTTCCGAGGCTTGTTTTGGCCCAGCAGTCTCTGGGACGAGGAACGCCGAGCTTGGCTAAGAGGTCACTGAGCTACACTCATTCATGAGGAGATAAAGTAAGGTTTGGAGACAAGGGCGACTGCCACTGTGGAGGGGCCACCGCTATGAATAGGATCACGCTGCCACCGGAGTATGAAGAATGCTTTGCTATAATCAGTTTCTGCTCCCATGGCGCAATGCTTAGTTTGTGCAACCAAGGCATTATCCAGCTTATGCGGTTGTGAAGATGAAGGGGATACATGTAATTGTCACATTTTACTCTGGTAGATATTTTTCAGTTTCCACATACTTTAATGTCTTGGCTGAAAACCTAATGAACATTTACATTATTGTCTAAGGAAAATAACGGATAAAGTTAATCCTTTTTATTATTTTATTTTTATTTTTATGTGTATTTTTATATTTTATTTTATTTTATTTTATTCACCTTTTTTCAGCATGAGGCAATATGGAAAGAACATGTGGCCAGTATTATTTCAGTATTATTTATATGTATTTTTAATAGATACTTCTATAGTGTTTATTAAAAATATATTTTATTTTAATTTTAGTTTAAGATTTACTTTTTTTTTTAATTTGCTTTTGGTCATTTTAGTACTTAATTTTTTACCACTTTTATTTATTTATTTATTACTATTTTTTATTTCAGTTATTGGTTCAGAAAAGTCACATCACATAACATCATAAATAAGATATTTTCAAATTTGCCATTGTTTTTCCATTAAAGCAACATTTTTCAGCTTTATTTAAATTAACTGAACATACTTAGTAGTAATTTTAATTGACCGTAACGTTGTGTTCACACCATATGGGGTACATTGTCAAAAATGAAATCCACTGTTAAATAGCTAATTATCAACAGATGTATCGGCTAAATTTCAAATATAAAACAAATTCAACAGTAAATGAAAAAATGAAAATACCAAACCATTTTTTTTTAACTAACAAACACTGCAATTTAGTAAACTAACTATATTCATAAATCTCACACTGCATGTGACCACTTGCCCCATTATAGAGTCGGCTCTTGTCTTAAAGAATGTAAGAGTCATTTTACTGTGATAATTTGTTACCCAACAGATAATACAAAGAATATGTTGATATTTTAGTTTAGTTTAAATCTGTGACAACTAGCCCCGGTCTCCCCTCTATCAAGAAGGGAATTGAAAATGCTTTATGAAAACTTCATGACACTGTATTTAACCTCCGAGCCAAAACACATGCTGCATGCTAGTCTTGCAATTTTAAAATGATCAATTTGACATGGGCTATTTCAGATATGGGTTAATATATCATTTTTCTCACGGATGGCGTGCAAGAGATAATAGTACGAGGGAAACACACACACACACACACACACACACATAAACACACACAGAGTTTTAAAGTCTGTTACCTGTGGTTTGTGTTTGCAGTTATTTATCACTCAGTGTTTGCCGTGGAAGGGCAAAGGCTTTGTTTATTTCAGAAATGGAAAATGCCGTGGAAAGATTTGTCACTGTGTCACGGTCAAGGTTGAGTTTAAGAAGAAGCACAGCTTACTAACATGAGCAGCATGGTGTGATATGTGGCCATATGTTTACTGAAGCTGCTCGAGTGTGATTTATCACTCTAGATACACATAAATCTATGGCAATACATTTTTAAAGCATGTTTCTTTATTTTAAAATTAGTAGAGCACTATAAAAAATGACTTTGCCAAGTTGTAAGTAAAACAAAGATTATTTTCATTTTTTCTATTTTAAGATGTTGCTTTTAATTCACTGTGTTACTTGACATTTCTTTGTAATTACTTGTGAAATTTACTTGCAGTATTTTCTGAGAGAGAATAGCTTCTATATCATTGATTTTTAAATTTTTATTTAATAATTATTTAATTTTTTATTTTCCAGTGAGGCATAGTGTTAGCTTGGGGGCAATTATAACACGTTTTTTGGAACTTGCTTCATTACTTTTTTCTCTTTAATATGATAATAATTTTTGCTATTTAGAATAATTTGCATTTAAAGCGTAAGTCTAAATGTTTAATTATTATTATTATAATTCTTTTTTATTTTAGTTAAATAATTTTAATTACAGCCTTCAGCTGGTTAGTTAATTTTTTATTTATTTTTTATTCGTAATTCTCACTATTTTTCCTGACCTCACAGCCATGGTAAAATTTTGGTATAGTATTAAAGTCTCTCTTTCGTATTAACTTTAAACCAACAACTTAGAGATAAAATAAATAGTGTAAGTGTGCATTCGGAAGCAGAAGGAAAAATATTGCAAATCTGAGGGGGAAAAAAAAATTACATTCTAAGCACAAAAAAGCTTTCTTCCTGAATGTCAGGGTTAGATCTTATTTAAGTTATGTAACTTCACATTCATTTGTGCTGGCAGTATGAAATGAGTACATTAGCATTTAAACCTGCATAACCTTAAAGATTTTCGACATTTTAAAAACACCCTCCTCATCTCTTTCCCACATTTTAACAGCAAATTTGACCAGTTTCCCTGCAATTCCTTGAACTTCCCTGTGATGAGCAGTTTAAAGTATTTAAAGATTGCAGGGGGAATGAATGGTAACCTACTCTGACTTCAGCGGGACTCAAAAGCACAGACTTATGGGGAGGATTTTGCCTGCGGTGGTTTTGGCTTTGCCACTCTAACAATGCAACCCATTAATGGAACTAAATTATTTTTCCATTAAAGATAAGCCTCCGTGTGCTCGCCCAACCCCGGTCCAGCAGCTGAGCGTGAGCAATTAAAACTTGCTATGACATTTGCCATCCTGCTGTTTTGTGAAAGATGAGGGTAATGGTGGTACCGCTGCGATGACCTTCGCTTTACCCCCTGTCACTTATAAAGTAGCTCTGAACACGTTTATAAACTCAAACGGTGATCGCATGGCAACCTTTGGATGTTATAGCAGCAAACTAATAACTACACTGTTCTTGTTCCTCAGGATTGTTGAATGTGAAACCCTGAGGTGAAGTGTGCAGGCAGTTTAGAGTCAGATTAATAGCTATAATAGCTGGTTTTAATAGATTTAGATTTTAAATGCATATTTTATTTGTAGAATTATATAATTTATATAAAAATATTTTATTCAGCAAGGATTTATTTCGATCAAAATATTTCAAATCCTGTTCTTCTGAACATCAGCAAAGAATCTTCAAAATAAAATGTATCCTGGTTTCCACAAAAATATGAGGAGGTACAATTGTTTTCATAATCGATAATAAGAAATGTTTCTTGAGCAATAAATTAGCATTACAATAGTTTTTGATGTAAGACAGACTGGAGTAATGATGCTGAAAATTCAGCTTTGCATCACAGGAATAAATTACATTTTAATATATATTCAAATAGAAAATGGTTATCTTAAATTGTAATACATTTTCACAATATTACTAATTTTGCTATATTTTTGATCAAATAAATGCAGCCTTGGTGAGCATGACCACTTGAAAATCATTAAAAACATATTTATTTATTTATTAAAAAATATTTTATTTTTTTTTATTTTATTTAAGATCAACATCTTGTTTTTTTCTTCACATTAAAAACTTTTCAACGTTACTGTATTGAATTATACACTCTAAAAAGTGCTGGGTTAAAAACAACCCAGTACTGGGTGAAATATGGACAAACCCAGTGAATGGGTTTATTTAACTCAACTATTGTTTTAGAATTACTGTATTTCTTTCTTAAAGAATTAACCCAAAATAGATTGGAAATTAACGTTTATTAATATGTTTCATAAAAGAACATTTATTGATAAGTTTAATAAATAATAATTAAATAATATACTTTTTTTTTAAATTGCTTAATAAATGCTCACTTTTTGATTATTGTCGATTCCTCTAGTAATTATGAGTCTGAATTTTAATTTACAACCTATTTTGGGTTAATTTTTAGCCAGCCATATAGTAATTTTAAGTTGTGTTTAATCCAGGATTTTTTAGAGTGTAGTTATTAAAATTTCTTGTTTTTAAGAACATTGAGTGTTTGATGTGCTATTGAAATTGTTATTTAAAATAATTTCCCATGTTTTTAATTATAATTTTATTGTTTATGTTTCTTGGAAACTTGGAAATAAAAAGTTCTCTGCTATAATCTCCATCCTGATCAATATATCACAACTTATTAATCAGTATACATAAGCTAAGCTCTGAGTAAAATGTTATTTTCTGATTTGTCTTAATTGTACTCATTATTTTCGGCATTAGTATTTAATACTTCTCCCAAACACTGGTCCCAGATAATGGGATCCTTGATAACTCAAAAGTACCTTATGTCCTCTGTTTTGAAACTCGTAATGCACACCTTACGGTTCAGAAGAATTCTTGCCCTTCACGTTTCCTTTCTGTCCTGGATCCCTCCAGCTAATTGGCTGGCTCCTCATCAGTCCCCTGATTGGCTGAAGTCCTGGCCCTTCTCTCGCTCCGAGGTCATGCTAATGAGGCAGGGAGCAGATCGTCTTTCTCCGGCCTCTCTTAGCTGCACTTCCTAATGCAGAGTGATGCATGACCAGCTGGCGTGCCCGTGTACAACTGCTGCTGATTAGAAAAATGCCTCTTAGACTCGAGAAGATACAGAGATGAAATAAATGTGTTAATGAGGAAGGAGAAGTGCTGAGGATGGAGAGATGAGAGAGAAGAGGAGAGACTCTCTGCACTCACTTTAAAGAGGCTTTGAGTTTAGTCCGTGATTGGCATCAGACAGCCTCTTCCTGCTGGGTACGCCGGCTCGAGTCCCTCAGTTCAGAACGTTATAGTACTGCGAACGGCCTTCGCTTGGTTCTCAGCTCATCCTGATGCTGAGGATATCATTATTTTGAGAAGGTTTGACTTTCCAAAATCTGCATATACAGTAGGGTTCAAAAATCTCAGGCTAAATGGATTTATATTTAAATCTCGAAATGAAAATTTGGAACATTTTTAAAACAAAAGTTGTGATTGCAATAAAAAGGTGATACTTTTGCACTATGTTTAGGCCATTTAAGGATTAATTATGCTATAAAATATGCAATGGAAAAAAGTATTAAAATAGGAGAGATCCATTTACCTAAAGATGGATATACTGTATTAAGTTTGAGATTGTTAGCATCGTCTGATAATAGAGGTTTAAAATTCATGACGATTCATATTTTTAAATTGCTTCAAGTGATTTTTAGTATATAGAAAACAAAAACCTTAATATTGTTAATTGTGATTTACTGTTTTATGTTTTTCTATATGTAATATTTTTAAAGTGGCAGTGCATTGGTCATCTATTTACCTGTAAATTTACCTAAAAACCTGTATCATTATGATGAGAAAATTGTCATATTTTCATTTTGATATTTATTTTCTACAGTATGAATTGGCAGCAAAGATTGGGCTCTCTAGTGACTATGATAATGTGATGTTATATCTGAAAAATAATAACATTTATCCCACTGGATCATGGAGGAGCCTTGAAAGACCAAAGTAGTGATTTCTTATTTATTTGAAAAGGTTCAGATATTTTTGTGTCTAACAATGTTTTTCTGTTTTTTTTTTTTTTTCCAGTTTTAATTCAGTTAATTAAAAAATCCCCTATTATTATTATTATTGTTGTTGTTATTTATTTATTTATTTATTTATTTTTTTTTAAATCTTCTTGTTCAAAAATGCTTTTTTATTTAGATTTTTAGTTTTTTTTTGGCATGAAAAAAGGCTATTCTGAGAAGTGGTTACATCCAAAGATGTTAAAAAGTTTGTTCCCTTTTTCAAAGTTGAAAAGTTGAGACACAAGTTGAGTAGCTTTGATGAATGGAGAGATCTGAGACGGAAACATTTTCAAGGCTATTTTCTTCTCCAATAAGACTCAAAGATCCAGTAAATGCATACTTACTCCTGGTAACGTCTTGCCATGTTTCTTCAAATGAGCCCCTAATATGCTTCTTCACCTCACACAGTAATGAAATAAACTGTCAGGAAATAGTTGCCCGGAGGCTGCATTTACCAAAGGACGCATGACTGAAAGAAGAAGCTGAATCCGAATGATGCCCGTTTCAGCCTTGAGAGAGCTAAGAAAATGTGAAGAACAACAAACAGAGCAACATCTTGTTTGGGTGCAGCTCTTTCTGCTGCACTTCACTGAATCAATTCAAGAGCTTTGAGCTTCTGTAGTGCTCTCACCTCTGCTGTCTTTTCTGACATGAGCGCACACATCTCGCATCTGGATGTTGTGGTGGATGGATGAAGACCTGGGACACAGATGGCCACTGGAGGAATGACACAAACCAGACTTCTGCAATTCGCACAAGTTTCTCCTGCTGCTTTACAGCTGCTCCTCATCAAAGACTCTTCACTTGCAGGCATGTGAATAACGTTCATTAAAGCAGCACCACAGGCACATTTAGTTGGAATCAGAGAAGGTGATTAAGCATTGCTGCAGACAGAGGTGATGTGAATGATGTTTCTGCCAGTTAATCAAAATGTTGCACAATGCATCATTGAACGAGAAGATTTGAATGACTGAATTCATTTTCCACCTATGAATGTGCCATTCAGCCCATCAGAATTGAGACCACAGAGAAGACGAAAATATTATTTTCGAAATCATTATTCAATGGTCTGAAAATATATAACAAGGAATGCTGTGGTATAGTAAGGTAGTGGTTCTAAGCAGTATTTCAACCATTGCTATTACAGTATTTTTATGTAGCACTTTGAATTAATCTATTTTTATACTTCGTTTTCATTGTAATTTTAGTTTTGTATGTGCTTTTGTCATTTTTATTAGTTTTTGTTGTTTGTAAGTATTTCTGTTTAGCTTTTTTAATTTTAGTTTTAGTAATTTTAGTACTTAAACATTTTATTTCAGTTAGTTGCCAAAGCCGCATTTAAATTTTACGTTTTTTTCAATTAAAGGAACACTCCACTTTTTTTTTGAAAATAGGCTCATTTTCCAACTCCCCTAGAGTTAAACAGAGTTTTACTGTTTTCGAATCCATTCAGCCGATCTCCGGGTCTGGCGGTAGCTCTTTTAGCATAGCTTAGCATAGATCATTGAATCCGATTAGACCGTTAGCATCTCGCTCAAAAATGACCAAAGAGTTTTGATATTTTTCCTATTTAAAACTTGACTCTTTTGTAGTTACATTGTTAATTAGAAATGATTTTCAATTAGAAATTAATTTGAATAGTTTTAGTTCAACAATACTGATTTTAACTTGAGTGGAACTGCTTAACTGAGACAAAGAAAGGTTAACCAACTTTATGATTCTAAGTTTAGTAGTAATATTCCACTTTGGTGAGAATTTTGGTTCTTTGGTTAATTGCATTTTCAGCATTTTAACAAAACCAGCAGTGAAAACTAACTTTAAAACTATAAAAGTAAACATGTTTCTTGTGTGTGTATATTTATATACTTTGTGACCCTGGACCACAAGACCAGTCATAAGGGTCATTTTTTTTTAAAAATTGAGATTTATATACTTAAATAAGCTTTCCATTGATGTGTGGTTTGTTAGGATAGGACAATATTTGCCAGAGATAAAACTAATTGAATATCTGGAACCTGAGGGTGAGAGTTCTTAGCAATGCATATTACTAGTCAAAAATTAAGTTTTAATATATTTACAGTAAGAAATATACAAAATATCTTCATGAAATACCGTCTTTATCTAATGTCCTGATGATTTTTGGCATAAAAGAAAAATCGCTAATTTTGACCTATACAATGTATTGTTGGCTATTACAAATATACCTGTGCTACTTATGACTGGTTTCGTGGTCCAGGATCACATTTTTGTTTTTGTTTGTTTGTTTTTCGTCACTCAACACTTATTCGTTCCCTGACCTTGTCTCACCCTTCCATATTGTTGACTTCTAATGGAGATACAACTCATGCTTGGCTGTAGGGCAGTTAACTTGTTTTAATGTGAGGTACTGGAAGGGAAAGGCTTAGAAAACATGTCTTATGCATCTGTGATAATTGGTGGATGCAAAGTGATCACAAACTGGGCCGTGATGAGGTAGAAAATTTGTGACCTTTTGGGTAAGGATGACCACAGTTTCACAGGTTTGTAATTCAGACATTTCATATACAGAGCCGAGATAAGTGTGAACACTCTGGATAAAAGTTGTACAGTGATAATTGGGGGAAAAACACCAAGATCTTGGCCAATGGCTATGTCTCCGAAACACATTTTAGTCAGATGCAAAATATGCAAAAAGAGGAGACATTAAAAATAACAAGAAGGAACTAGTTTTTATACATTTTTCTAAGAAAACATATGCTTGGGGTCAGTAAATTAATCCTTATTCAGCAAGGATGCATTAAATGGATCAAAAAGTGATGATAAAGACATTTATAATGTTACAAAAGATTTTTATTTCAAACAAATGCTGTTACTTGGAATTCTGAACAAAATCTCAGTTTTCAACACTGATGATAATAAATGTTTATTGAGCAGCAAATCAGCATATTGGAATGATTTCTGAAGGATCATGTGCTGCTTAGATGAGCAGAACAGAACATGTTGTCTCAAAACACAATGCAATTTAAGTTTTATTTGACTCTACAGTATGCATATTGTGTTGAAGAAAATATACAGTAGCCTATTTATTTAGTTAATGAGAAAAAGCTGCATCAGTCAGAACAGGCCTAAAGCATCTTGACTAGTCTGTGTGATCCTTGTTTCTGTATATCATACAGTCTCTGTGCTACATCAGAGTGTCTTTAAGGATCATTTCTGGACAGCAGAGAGAAAGTCTGTCAGCTGAGCTGAAGGCAAATGAGGAGAGAGGCACTGGGACACAAAAGAACGACAAGCTCAAGTTTGCGTTTAGACTTTTGTCTGATAATTGCCTTGTGTAAAACATTGCATTTAGAGAGTTCCATTACCACAAAGAATAGTTTGCTTTGTCTTGGTGAAATTCTCTTGCTGAATAGCCACAGGAAAAAAATGCACGAACATCCCAGCGCTCAACATGCCTCTCTGATTGCATAATTCAAATGAAGACATTGAATAAGGGTCCGTGAGAATGTGGCTGTCTATGAAGAACCACATAATCAGAGCATTTGTTCCTTTGCTGCTTGTCCTCTACGAGCAGGGACGGTATGGAGAGCAGAAAGTGCTGCAACTATCTGTACTTTTTTGTTAGACTGTCGTTTGAATTGCTACTCTAATAGATTCCTGATGAACTGAAAATCGAATTCAGAAGTGGACAGTGGCTGTGAAAGCATCTACACTGGCAGCGCCAATTGCACCTTGCTAGGGCTGGTAATTTCATGGGTTATCGTTTCCTTTGATCCTGCCTGGTTGTCTACATTTGATCTTTTCCCATTATAGGGAGCACAGAGTCGCCTGTTTAATGATGTGTCGGCCTGTTAGGGCGCAACTGAAGAACAGACTGCACAAAATTGATTGAATATATAATATCTGCTTTCAAAATAAGGCCTCCTGTGTAGAAATTCAATACCAAATATTCTCTTTCACAGCCCAAAAACAAGTCTGAAATACAATTTAATTAAACTGGGTTGAAAGTAAAGGTTTCTTATGGTCTGTTAATTGGTTAACAAACTTAAAGGAGTCATTGTCCATAAAATCAAATTCACTTTGAACTTTTGACAAGCGAGTCGATGAATCATCATCAACCAATTCTTTAAAAAACACTGACAGCATCCAAATTCGTTTATTTATTTTCAGTCCCTTATTTAGAGGCCTGAAGATTTATGTCAAAAGATTTTGCTAAATAGAAAATAGTCCATGACTGGGTGATTTTTGGACACAGCTACTGATTCATTCAGAAACTAAATGTTTGAATGAATGAGTGAATCATTAAATCATACTCAACAGATTTGTTCAAAGCAATTCTTTATGAGTGATTCATTGAATCTTTCACATCCAATTTAAACTAAACTGTTTCAGAAACTAAATCACTGAAACTGATTTGTTCAAAATGCTCATTTATTTAGTAACAAGTATATAATTGATGATTTTATTCAAAAACACTGACAGAAAAGAACACATTTGACTCTACTTATGAGTGAATCATTGAATCAACCTGTACGTTCAAAAACATGGATTAATCCAGGAATGAATCAAGTAATTTTCTGATTCTTTACTAATACTCTCAACTGATTCATTCAGCAACAGCGAATCATTCTGCTGTGGCTTCTTTTGGAACTATTTTTGTTGGTAGAGCAAAAATACTCAGAGTAATCAGTAATATTGCCTAATATTGGATCTAAAATGTACATTACTCAGTATAAACATCTTTATTATGGTTCTATGAAAACAATATTGTACTTACATACTATACTGTAGGATTAAATTCAACTGATTGTTTACAATCAAAGTTATTGTGATTACCGTATGGACAGACTCAGGAAAAAAATATTAAACTTCCTATTTTTGATTCTGTACCCCAAAATATAGACGCTAGTATGTCTAGCATTGGCTCCAGGTGTTGTCAGATAAAATATTACAAAAGAATAATGAGCCAAGTAATTGTTCATACTTCCTGTGACAAAGGAAACAACCCCTGGTTTGCACGTTTGAGCCTCTGGACGGTGACGTATCAGGCTCCAGCTGCTTCTGACACTTGGTGAATGAACAGCAAGAAGCTGCAGTTTTTTTCCCTTTCTTTTTTACCAGAAAATGAAAATATTAGAGGGTGGGAAACAGGGATGTGTGATAAATTTGTCTCCTAGGTAGAGTGCACCAGCTGTTCCTTTTCCTTGAGTGCGCCACTTGATAACTTGGCCGCATCTAAACTGATTAGCTCGGTTTGAACACTTGTTCTGTACTGCCTCATCCTTATGAGTGTCAGACTTATTATGGAGAAGAGAAAGAGAGAAAAACAGCAGAGACAATGAGCCGGTGGTGCAGATGGTTGTCTGACCCGCTGGAAGCCCGGGCATCCACAGATGAGATGAGTGTTTGTGCTCAGGTCCTGTAATTGGTTATTAGAGTCAAACTGCACCCGATGTGGCCCCGTGCTGTCATAAAAAAGGAAAGAGAGAGAATGAGCGAGAAATGAAATATAAGACGGCAACTTTGAATCTTCATTATTGCTCATTACAGCAGAGGTGGATAGATAGATAGATAGATAGATAGATAGATAGATGTGTGATTTACAGCATGATGAAAGCACTATGGACGTCATCCCAGGCATGTAGCTGCACGGTTCTAGAAAGTTCAGACTGGCAAGTACAGGTAGAAAAAAGGCAACAACAAAGAGATTTGCAATTATATTAAAAGAAAGGAGAGGGGTTGGAGTCACCCTGTAGCACAGAAAAACAGTTGAGATGTGGCCATTAGAAGACCATTTCACCCTGTTGAATCCAGACTTTGACTACTAGTGGCTTGATGGCAACAATTCTAGGCTGTGAAACAGGAAAAATCAGGTCAGGCATGTCATTAAAGCATCAATAGGTAGGATCTGCCTTGTGTCAAGTTCTCATGTCATTCTGACCCTTCCTTTCTGCTGTTGAAATGATGATTTATATTGTTAATTTCCAAAAAGGACACAGCCCTACAGAAGTAGTAAATTCAATAATAGCTTTGTGTTAGGAAGTGACAAAAAAAGGTAATTGCAGAGATTCATTAAAAAAACCCTTATACTCACTTCTGCTGTAGGTAAAGCTGGATCACGAATGATTTGCACGAATATAGATGCATTTATGTAGATCAGGGGGCGCATTCCCTTCACAAACAATGTAATCCACTGCATCTTCAGCGGCTCAAATGTCAGGAGTAAATGACGACCACTATGTTCATTTATTACATCCAGCAACACAACACCTCAATCTCTCAATTCTTGTCTAACTTACATCCCTGCTCCAGCATCGAAACAATGGAGGTCGGACTGTTACAGTTGATCTGAGATAAAACGCTCATGTCAGTCAACTATTGTGGGAATGGCATCTGAGAATGGCTTGATTTAAAAAAGAGGATGTTATTTTTACAGATTAATTAAAAACCACTGCATGGATTTTTATCATTATAGGGTAGATTTGTACATACACTGCCAACACACATTAATGTTCAAACAATATGTAAAAGTAAAGTTTGCATCCGATGACCCCTTTTAAAGGAGAAGTCCACTTCCAGAACAACAATTTACAGTTGTACTCAACCCTTGTCATCCAAGATGTTCATGTCTTTCTTTCTTCAGTCATGAAGAAATTGTTTTTTGAGGGAAAACATTTCAGGATTTTTCTTCATGTAATGGACTTCTATGGTGCCCTGAGTTTGAACTTCCAAAATGCAGTTTAAATGCGGCTTCAAACAATCCCAATGCGGTTGTAAATGATCCCAGCTGAGGAAGAAGGGTCTTATCTAGCGAAACGATCCATTATTTTCATGAAAATGGGGCACCATAGCAGTCCATTTTTGAGAAAAAACTGAAATGTTTTCCTCAAAAATCATAATTTTTTTACAACTGAATAAAGAAAGACATGAACATCTTGGATGACAAGGGGTGAGTACATTATCTGTACATTTTTGTTCTGGTAGTGGACTTCTCCTTTGTCTCCTCCTATGTCTTCACAACCATTGTGATCTGTTGTATTCCTAAAGGAATCACCTTGATACAAACACCAAGTGCTCGTGCAGTTCACAGGCGTTCAGATCTGCACAGACAGACTGCAATAAACAACACTCAGCTAACCTTATTATACCGACGCTACCTGCATATATTTTAATTACCTCCCATCCTGCCAACACACCTACACGCGGCTTGGCAAACCGGGCAGGTGCATGAAGGGACGACGAGAGAGCAAGACATTCCCAGAGCAGGTGTAAAATACTGGGAAGTTTATCTCTGTAATCTGTCTCTATAAATACTCCTTGGAATATAAAAGCATTTAGAAAAGAGATTTCGCTTTTCAGTCTCTTCCGCTCAAGCAATTAAGTTGTGGCTGGAGTCATTAGCGTCTCCACTCCCACAAACAAACTTAAAAGTGAAGGCAATTACCAGCAGCATGCTGTGATTTCGAGGGTGTTTTTGAAGATGGGTGGGCTGAGTCTGCATGTGTGTGTGTGTATGAGTGTGTCTCTGATGGGCCAGCAAAATGGCAAACACCAAAATAGCATTTATCTGAACACAGGTGGTAGCAGTTGGTTAAAAAACAACAGCGCAGGAGCCAAGCAGACGGCAAACTCCGCCTTTCCATCCCGCTTTTGTTGCCTGTCTTTTGACAGCGCGTGTGCGGTGGGCCTCCCTGGCGGTGGCGTCCTGTGACGGGAGAGTGCCAGCTCGGATTGGGTAGAGACGAGGACAGCAGAGAATGAACACTAATGATGCCCATATGGTCCCACAGATAGATTAATGGAGCAGAGACTGCTAGAGAAACAGACCACAGAGATGCAAAGACGTGCACATCTTGAGTGGAAGTGCAAACTGAATGAAGTACAAAATAAATAAATAAGATATGGAAATTAATGATAGGAAACGGGAAGTGAAATATTTACTCGCATTTAGACGAAACAGCCGGTGACGCAGATTTACTGGTTACATTTCAGTGCGGACTGACTGATTTCCTGAACTACTGAAACATCCATTTTTAGTAAGATAGTGTGACTTGTCTCCAAACAAAAGCCTTTATTTAAACTACATCTTTATATTATGTGCTGCCACAATTCAGGTGGTGGTTGCCAGCTCATAGCCTTGCTGTTGCTAGGATGTTCTCTGTGGCTGTTGGGATGTTTTGGGTGGTTTCTAGGTGATTATGGGTTGTTGCCAGGATGTTATTATGCTGTTATGGGTTATTAGGGTGTTCTAGGTAGTTGTTAGGGTGTTATGGGTTGTTGCTAGGTGGTTATAGTTGGTTGCCAAAGTGTTGCTATGCTGCTATGGGTTACTAAGCGTGTTCTAGGTAGTTGTTAGGTCGTTATGGGTACTTGCTAGGTGGATATAATTGGTTACCAGGATGTTACTGTGCTGTTATGGGTTACTAGGGTGTTGTGGGTAGTTGTTATGATGTTATGGGTTGTTGCTAGGTGGTTATAGTTGGTTGCCAGGATTTTACAATGATATTTATGGGTTACTAGGGTGTTTTGTAGTTGTTAGGGTGTTGTAGGTAGTTGCTAGGTGGTTGTCAGGATGTTGCTATGCTGTTATAAGGTTACAAAGGAGTGTTGTTCTGTGTAGTTGTTCAGGTGTTATGGAGTGAAGTTGATAAGTGGTTCTGGGATGTTGCCAGGATGTTGCTATGCTATTATATGAGTTACTAAATTGTTCTATGTGAATTATTGGTTGCTAGGTGGTTATAGTTGGTTGTCAGGATGTTTACAATGCTGTTATGGATAACTAGGGTGTTCTGTAGTTGTTAAGGGCGTTATAGGTAGTTGCTAGGTGGATTTATAGTTGAAGTTTACCAAGGATATTTGCTATGCTGATATGAAAGTTTACTAAGATTGGTCCTGAGTAGTTCTTGGAGTGAAGTTTATGGTTGGTTACTGGGATGTGTTGCTATTATTATGCTGTTATGGATAACTAGGGTGTTCTGTAGTTGTTAAAGAGTTGTTATAGGTGCTACTGGAGTGGTTATAATAGTTGTAGTTTACTAAGGGATGTTGCTAATATGCTGTTATGGTTACTAGGTGTTCTATGGGGGCGGAGTTGCTAGGTGGTTATGGTTGGTTTGCCAGGATGTTGCTATACTGTTATGGGTTACTGGGTATTCCTGAGGTAGTTGTTGGGGGCATTATGGGAAGTTGCTACAGGTTCTTATAGGTGTGGTTGCCAGGGAGGTTGTACTGGGGTGTTCTGGGTAGTTGTTATAGCGTTATGGGTAGTTTCCTAGGTGGTTATAGTTGGTTTTCCAGAAGGAGGTTGCTATGCTGTTATGGGTTACTAGAAGTTCTGTGTAGTTGTAAGGGCGTTATGGTTAGTTGATAGGTGATTATAGTTTGTTGCCAGGATGTTACTATGCTCTTACAGGTAGAGTGTTCTGTAGTTGTTAGGGCGTCATGGGTAGTTGGTAGGTGGTTATAGTTGGTTGCTACTAGGGTGTTCTGTAGTTGTTAGGACATTACGGGTAGTTGCTAGGTGGTTATATTTGGTTTCCAGGATGTTAGTATGCTGTTATTGGTTAGTAGTGTATTCTGGGTAGTTGTTAGGGCGTTATGGGTAGTTGCTAGGAGGTTATAGTCTTTGTCAGGATGTTGCTATGCCATAATGGGGATGTTCTGAGTAGTTGTTAGGATGTTATGGGTAGTTGGTAGGTTGCCAGGATGTTACTGTGCTGTTATGGGGTTACGAGGGTGTACTGGGTAGTTGTTCAGGTGTTATGGGTGGTTGCTAGGTGCTCATGTGTGGTTGCCAGAACATTTAATTCATGCTGTTTCTGTTGTAGAGTGTACCGGGCACTTGCTAGGAATGTTTTTTTTGAAATCCCAGATTACACTTACATATTCATTACACTATGTCATGTTGAATAAGAGGTTGCACATCTATAATTTACAGAATTTACAAACATTGACAGAATTCTTAATATTTTCTATTATTTTCTGCATCAATTTAAAGATGTTAATAGTGATTAGCAATGAAGAAAAGCTCAGTGAGCCAAGAACCAAGAAGTGCAATCCGGTGAAAGAAGTAACTGGAATTTGTTTATTAAATCAGGTGAGAATATTGTGCAGTGCATGAGGAGAATAAAAGGAATAAACTGATATTTTCCAGCACAATGATGCATATTTGGAGTGTACATTTTATTTACAGCTGAATGCAAACCACAGCAATGCATTTGCACCTTTCTTAAATGCACGTTAATTTCAGGTGTAAATATTCTGATCTCTAGCTACCATATGGCTTGGTGTCTGTGGGAATTTTTGTCCGTTTTGTTGTCCATCAGGCAGAATTGTGTACTGATTGTCACAGGAAGGAGTTAACCGCAAATAACATGCCGAATCAGCCACACTTCATGAAAACCGCTCGTCTTTATCAGGAGGAAAGAAAAGCATTCGCCAAACAGATGGAATGAGCCATTTTTGGGTTTGGATTACAGGAAAGGTAGGCTGTCGTCAGCAGTCACAGCTCCCATTTCTCTGCCATTAATTTTAGTTTTTAAAGCCATTGTAAATTAGTTTTTGGAGCTCATCTCTCAGCCTTTCCCACATTCTCTCGGCGGCAGCCATCATAAGTTATTTCGCTGGCTTCCTTCATATTCCTCCTGCCTCAGTTGTTCTCTTCTCATTTCCTCGTTCTCTCCTTTCTTCCTCTGGCCCTTTTGTGCTGCGTTCTGTGCGGGGGTGAGTCTCTTTGGGCCCGGCTCCAAGCGCCCGCTGATGGCTGCGGGGCTAATTCAGCCCGACAGGACATTAATCATGTGCCTATCGAGATTCTTTAGGGTGACTGAAAACCGATTTGTGTGTGAGCGCGAGTGTGTGTGTATGTGAGTGTGTACTTAACTTAATGCGTGCACTAAATTACACCAGGCTGGAAATACGTAAATGAAAATTGATAGCTGATGTACGAATTATGACACGTGGTTTTGCATGTGAAGCCACTGCTGCTTGTATAACAATGCAGGTTTTAAAATGCAGAAATGTGTATGAAAAGTATAGGGATTCTATGCTCTGCCTAGAACGTGAAACAGTACAGAACTATTATGTAAGAACAAGACATTTAGAACAATGTGCATGCAAACACACTTTTAAAAAGGTTTCTTTGTTTAGTAATTTGAATAACATGAACGCATGTCTAAATGAACACAAGTTTAGCCAAGGAAAAAATTTTAATTGGGCAATACATTTTTCAAGGCTTGTTGCTATTCATAGTATGGATGTTTCTTCTTCATCAGTAATGAACAAATGCTCAGTTGTTCATTAAAGAGATCCTAAAATGAACATTTGTCATCAACACAGAAAGAGATGTTTTGAAGTTGGTTAGTATTTAGAACGGCGGTGTTTTGGCCTTTTTTTTATATACAATGTCTTTATTTTCTGGCATATTGGTCAAAGTGATAATATCCAATATAACATAATATCAAATCAACCACTGCTTATGCTCATTTCTTTAGCTGTCATCTAAAGCTTACATACATCTTTATAAATAGAAATGATTTAATGTAAATCTGCATATTAGAATGATTTTTGTAGGATCATGTGACACTCAAGACTGGGGTAATGATGCTGAAAATTCAGCTTTGCATCACAGGAATAAGTTACATTTTAAATGTAACTTGTAATATAAATTAGTTAATATTTTAAATCATAATAATATTTCCCAGTATTAATTTATTTTTTCTTATGTTTAAAAAAAAATGCAGTCTTTGTGAGGACAACACAAAGTACTAAATAAAATAAAATAAAAAAAAATAAAATACGAAATTTTAACCTATACTGTAGGGAAAATTGTAGGGAATTTTTGCACAGACAAAAAGCAACAAAAAATGCATTATTCAAAAAGATTACAAAAGACTGCTTTCAAGCCAGTTTCAAATGGTACTGGAGTCTAAATTGCACATCTGACAACTATTTTAGACCTTTTATTCCCACCAACTAACCAACCAACCATCACACACACTTGATTCTAAATCAGAGCCAACATCCTAAACTTGATCAAGTAACAATAACAAGATGCATGAAAAATAAATAAATAAATAATAATTTAATAGACCTAACGATTTTGAATACTGTATGTTGGAAACTTTACATTAATTTTGTGACACTTAAATTCACTTAGCATTGTAAATAGTTGATTTTATTTTTTTGTGTGTGTTTTATTTGTAATTTATTTAGACAAAATAGTTATTTATACACTGTAAAAAATAAAAAACACAATTTGAGTCAGCTTAAAATAATTTGTTTACCCCTCTGCCTTAAAATTTTAAGTTCAGTCAACTAAAATAAGTTTAGTCAACTTGAAATGTTAAGTTGTACTAAGTAACAACTTAGATATTTGTGTGTGTTAAACTTAACAGATGGGTAAGTAACCCAGCTGCCTTAAAATTTTAAGTTGATTCAATTCAAATATCTAAGTTGTCACTTAGTATAATTTAACATTTCAAGTTGAATAAACTTTTTTTGAGTTGACTGAACTTAAAATTTTAAGGCAGCCAGGTTACAAATTATTTTAAGTTGACTCAACAAATTGTTTTTTACAGTGTAGGCCATTTATTGATTGTCACCCACAGAGTAATCTTGTGTTTTATTGATTGTTACTTGATCAAATTTAGGCTCTGATTTGGGCTCAAGTGTGTGTGATGGTTGGTTGGTTAGTTGGTGGGTATAAAATTTCTAAAATAGTTGTCAGATGTGCAATTCATGTAGACTCCAGTACCATTTGAAACTGGCTTAAAAGCAGTCTTTTGTATAATTTGCCAACTATAGAAAAATGCATTTTTTGTTGATATTTGTCTGTGCAAAAATTCCCTACAGCCAGCAAGAACTGGCATTTCTTACCGTTACACAGCTATATCGCCGCTAGTACTCACCACAGTGCTTGTGTTGATGGTGCAAAAACAGTGTGAAAGTGACCTGCAGGGGCGAGTGAGGCATAACCGAATTCTTATTCTTCTGTCTTACCGAGAAAATACAATAGATGTGAATTGCAACCCTTGTAACTTGGTGTTTTGACACAAACATAATATCGCACCGAGTGGACCGCAATTGTGTTACGAATTCAACACGGATGCGGTTCACGGAGGTGAGGAGTGCAGGAGGAGTAACGGCACACCTCCGTTGTGATTCATTCAAAGCGATTCCTTTAATCTGATCTCTCTCAGACAGCGTTTGAAGCTCAGGTCAGACTCTCTCAGTCTGCGAGGTGTGAAGTCCAGAGGGATGATAATTCTTCAAGCTGTTGGGATTTGTAACCTCTTTGCGGAGGAGGACACGGTGGGGTAATACGGGGTAGCCGGCAGTGGCCTGGGAGTCAATTAGTCACTGCGGTGCACAATACAAGCTGACAGCAACATCGGCCGGCCGAGGGAACACACACAAACTCTCTCGCACTCACTCCAGGCTATCAGAGACAGCAGTCCCACGGCGCCGCGCTCTCCTCGCCTACAGCTTGTTAGAAGACGACGTACGCTGGGCTGGAACTCGTGCGGAGAGCGAGGGCAAATATTTTAGGGTTATGAAATTCAAGAGGGAACAATAAATATGATGCACAGAAAAAGCGTAGTAACTGTGTTAGTGATAAAACATGAAGCTGGTAGGGCGGTTAATAATGGAGGCTGACACAACACGCCGGAGACCCTGAGGCTTAAACACGCTCAGGTAAAGAATAGCACCAGCAAAAGCTTTGGAAAGAGAGAAAATGAAGCTCGAAACCTTGGCAAACCAAGGACGCCCCATTAGCTATCTTTTCAGAGTTTCTGGTGAAGTCGGTTGGCTTTGAGCGTGACGAGACCCGTGGCCACAGATTGATATGGGTTTATTTAGCAGCCTTCTCACAAATGTTGCTTAGACGTGCCATTTTTTATTCATTTATGTACATGTAGCTTGTTTTCAACAACAGCAAATTCCACAGGCAACGTACTTGCTTCTAGTCAATACATCTCCTGATATCGCAAACACGTCTATTCAGTTTGGAGGATTTGTTTGTATGCAGTACTTTGTCTCTACAAATTCCCTGATGGACATTACAATGACATTTAGCAGGTTTTTATGATTTGAAATGTATTGGAATCGATGGAGCACATCATTACATTTGTTTTTCTGTTCTCGTTTTGTTGTTTTTTTTTTCTTTTCTTCCATTTTCTCTAAATGAGATGTCCCTTTGGTGCAACTCTGAATTCCTGTTGTTGCTAACCTACTTTTGCATTATGTTGCCAAAGTACACCACTAAACACAGCAATGCCATCTTTTCTTGGAAGTGCAGAATGCCTGTATCTGCACAATACATGGAAACGACCCAAATAACCAGCTATGCATGCAGATGCAATGTAAAGAAAGTGGCGAGAACAAAGCGGTTTGTTTGTATTTTCAACGAAATTTTGCTCCCCTTATCTTTTGTAAAATACATATTCACAGACAGGAACACAATGCTTTTGTTTTATGTTTGTTTTGTTGTTGTTTTTCATTTAGTTGTTAAGTTTGAATATTTGTGCTGCTAAAGTTTGTGTTTACTGATATAATTCATTGTAAATATTGGAGTTACATTTCTCCATCAAAGTCCTTATAGTCTTATCAAGTGACATTTTCATGTTTATTAAAGGCAGCTTATAAAATTGGAAACATTCACATAATATTTTGTAAAAATTAATTAATTTATTTATTTATTTTTAAAGGATTAGTTCACTTCCAGAACAAAAATTTACAGATAATATGCTCACCCCCTTGTCATCCAAGATGTTCATGTCTTTCTTTCTTCAGTCGGAAATATATTGTTTTTTGAAGAAAACATTTCAGGATTTCTCTCCATGTAATGGACTTGAATTTCCAAAATGCAGTTTAAATGCAGCTTCAGAGGGCTCTAAATGATCCCAGCTGAGGAAAAAGGGTTTTATCTATCAATCTATTTTATCTAGTTCTTTACAACTGAAGAAAGACATGAACATCTTGGATGACAAGAGGGTGACTACATTATCTGTAAATCTTTGTTCTGGAAGTGAACTAATCGCTAAACTTAGCTTTGGAGTCATGCATATGCATTTTATTTTTACTTTAGTTTTTCTTCCCCCAATTTCATTAGTTTTTCTTTCAGAAAAGTTTTCTTTTCTTTTTTTCCCATTAACAATAATAACACTACTTAAACTGCATGAACAAACATGTTCAAATAGTGCTGTCTTAATCCACATTTATTATTAATCGTTTTATTTTTTTATTTTTTTATTTTAAACTGTATAACTGACCACTTTCCCGGGCAAATTAACTAATGTCTTGTTTGAATAGGGTGAATTCTATAACAAACCTGTTTTGCACTGTATGACTGACATTTTTCTGTGTTAGACCGAAAAACACATTCTGAAAAATGTGTCCATATAATGAAAATCAATGTTGTTCCAACTCCAACGCTCTTAAAAATGTCATCTTTTGTGTTCCATGAAGAAAGAAATGCATAGAGGTTTGGAACGACAGCCCAGAGCATAATGGTTTTCAACAGATATATGAAGAAAAAGAAAAAGATGTGGAAAAGTTAAAAGTTAAAACAGGTTCTTCAAGCTTTTCTCAGTGAAGTATGGTTTAATATAACATTGTAAATATTACAAATGACCGCAGCCCTTTAAAGTATGTGAGTAATTATGTACTTTTAAATGCTGGATATAAGTACATTACCTCTTTGGTCAGTTTTTTTTTAAAACTCTGCTAGAACAGGTAAAAAGACATTTATTTAAGTCTAAGCAGGAGTGCAGAGATATACGATGGTAATATTTAAGAGCTGTATAATTTGCTCAGGTTTACTCTCCACTCTGGGATATTTTCACAGGTTAGCTGTATGTCCCCTACAGTCATTTAAAGATAGAGAAAGTGCACCGTAGACCTCAGAGCCGCTCTTGTGGATGGGAAAAGCACAGTGGTAGGCAAGTCTGAACTCGAGTTCACTTCCCAAAACAGAGAACAGTGTTGAAGAGCCAAAAAGTGCAAGTTGTTTAATAGACAACGACTTTCACCGCTCAACCCTGGGGCGGAGAGAGAGGTCACTGCGCTCAGGTCAGATGCCACGTCCTACACACATCCATCCCCACACATGTGAGCGTATTAGCATTCATTGCAACTTTCACAAAGTTCTGGAATAGAAGTTATTCTATAGCAATACGTTTAGTTCCTACTGTGGCAAGCTGCTCTTTATGATGGCCTACGAATACTTGTTTGTCTTGTTATGCAATAACTATGGCCGTTGTTATCAAGTGCATCTTCAGAATTGCTTTTCTGTATCTTATTGTGTTGAAACTGGCCTTGACAACATTGCACCTGGGTGGTAGGACAATTGATTGTAGTTGTGCTCATCTGACGCACTTTGTCTTAACAACGCATCAACAAAATGCAGGATGCATCAGTATGATTCAAATCAATGATTTGGGTTGACGCTGTCAATAAGCTTGTACACTCGTGACTCTGACAGCCCTGACCTCTGATGACAGCATCACATTCTCTTCATGCACCAATACTGGAACTGATTCATGGACTGAAAAATAGGCTTTAGTTTAAACCAAAAGAGTATTATAGAGAGGCATAAAAGACTCTGGACTCAGTGGGATGTGATTTGCACAAAACATTGCACAAAGCCCTGAGTTGACAACCAGTTGTATAACTGAATTTGAGTGTTTTTTTAACTGATAAATATGACTCTTAAACTTTAGCATGTATTTGTGTAACTTTAGCAGGTTTGTGCAATGAAAGATACCTTAAACAGATGTGGTTTTACTTTTCTAAATGTTGTAAAGATACATTTGCTTGCCAAGGTTACATTTATTTGATAAAAAATAGAGTAAAAACAGTAAAATTGTGAAATATTTTTACAATTTAAAATAACTGTTTTTGTAATATATTTTAAAAATATAATTTATTCCTAGGAAGCAATGCTGAATTTTCATCATAATTACTCCAGTTGTCACTGTTGCACGATCCTTCAGAAATCATTCTAATATGCTAAAAAGGCTAAAAAAATAAAAAAAATAATATAGTAAGTACATGTAGTTAATTAATATTACTCATTAAAAGTCCTTAACTGACACCTTAAAATAGTGTAACCTATAAAAAAAAAACTATCACAGTTTCCACAAAAAAAGCAGCAAAGGCTATTTTCAACTCTGATGATAATAAGAACAATAACAATGATAATAATAATAATAACATTTGATGGTAATGTAAGAAGTTTTTATTCCAAACTTTTGACCAGAAGTGTACAGTGTATCATATTTGACCATAATATCATTTGGAAAATTTGAAATTGGCAAGTACATAACATCCTGGATGCTTCTGCATATAGAAAACTTTATGTATTGATGGCCACTATTTTAATTTTAATAAGCATTTCTATCAAATATTTATTTAAGAAAAGTGCTATCAGTATAATGGTCTTTCTGGATAAATTGCACTGCAAAGAGGTCACTGGAAAGCGGTATGTCTTTAAGACATTTTGTACAGCAAACGTAAGTGTGCAGTCTATTAAGAATTAATCTAGCTGGAGTCTTCAGGGTCTCTACATTGATTATTTGATCAAGAGATACACTTAGAGAAGCTAATCAGGCAGGCATAAGCCATGTGTGGTAAATGAGGGTTAACTCCAGGGTAAGACAATGAAGATAGCTGAATATCCACTTCATTTGTTTGCCCCAAGCTTGTCCAGACTCCTTCAGACATCTGTCACACAAGACGCAGTCCAGAGGTGCTTCATTACAATTTTAAATAACTGGTTATGGTCCTAAAAGTATGCTAACATACAGTTGAGGTCAAAAGTTTACATTCCCCTTTCAGAATCTGTAAAAAGTTAAATATTTTTACCAAAATAGGAGGGATCATAAATGCATGTTATTTTTTATTTAGTACTGACCTGAATAAGATATTGCACATAAAAGATGTTTACACATAGTCCACAAGAGAAAATAATAGTTGAATTTATAAAAATGACCCTGTTCAAAAGTTTACATCCCCTTGATTCTTAATACTATGTTCTTACCTAAATGATCCACAGCTGTGTTTTTTGATTTTGGTTTAGTGATAGTTGTTCATGAGTCCCGTGTTTGTCCTGAACAGTTAAACTGTCTGCTGTTCTTCAGAAAAATCCTTCAGGTCCCACAAATTTGGTTTTCCAGCATTTTTGTGCTTTTGAACCCTTTCTAACAATGACTGTATGATTTCACACTGAGACAACTGAGGGACTCATATGCAACTATTTCAGAAGGTTCAAACACTCACTGATGCTCCAGAAGGAAAAATAATGCATTGAGAGCTGGGGGGTGAAAACTTTTTGAATTTGAAGGGCAGGGTAATTTTTACTTTTGTCTTTGGGGAAAAATGTAAATATCTTCTGTAGCCTTTGAAGGACAGTACTAAAAGAAAAAAATATATGATATTTAGGCAAAAGATATTTAAGAAAGATGTACACATTTCCATTCTGTTCAAAAGTTTTCACCCCCAGCTCTTAATGCATGTTTTTTTCTGTCTGGAGCATCAGTGAGCGTTTGAGCCTTCTGTAATAGTTGCATATGAGTCTCTCAGTTGTCTCAGATGGATCTCAAAATCATACAGTCATTGTTGGAAATAGTTTGAATGCACAAAAATGCTAAAAAAAACAAATAATTTTTGAAACCTGAAGGATCTTTCTGAAGAACAGCAGGCAGTTTAACTGTTCGGGACAAACAAGGGACTCATGAAGAACTATCACAAAACAAAAAACACAGCTGTGGATCATTCAGGTAACAACACAGTATTAAGAATCAAGGGGTCTTTTGAACGGGGTCATTTTTATAAATTCATCTATTTTCTCTTGTGGACTATATGTAACATATTTTATGTGAAATATCTTATTCGGGTCAATACTAAATAAACAATAACACATGATCCCGTGTGATCGCACTTATTTTGGTAAAAAAGGGGGGTGTAAACTTTTGACCTCAACTGTATTACAATTTGCTCTTACAGTTTCTGCAGTATGCATAATGTGCTTAAAATGTAAATTTTCTTCATGTTGCAATTTGTGCTATAATTTATTTTTAAATGGCACATTTTTAAATGCTACATGGATGTAATAGTGTTTTATTTGCATGTATTGGTATTTATATTGGTGATTTTGGCCTTAATAGTGTTTCATATCAGATTAAAACTTGTGGTATCGGCCATACTGTCCCTCACCCATACAGGTCAGTGTGTGTCATTAAGACGGTCAGTCCTGTGTGACTGATGAGCGGAGCGTCCTTCAAACACTAAATGGTCTGAGACACAGAATGTTCTCTGCTAGAAAACTGGCTGGTGTTTGAGTGAATGAGTGACATATCGTTTTCATGGAAGTGATAGGCATCCGGATGTCCGCTTTTCTCATGGCTGGTTGCCCAAATAACGTCAGCTGCTCACGTGGAATGATGGAGAACAATTCCTCTCCGCTGACATCCAGAGCAAGGTGACCGTCCGTTGAATGGGATCAGATATAATGCTGGACAGAGGGGATCTGACCCATCTGTCCCACCTGCGCCGAGCTCTACTCCCACAGCTTTCACTGAATCCGAGGTGGTGCTTTGATAGATAGCGTTGGGAATAAGGATATTAGTCCCCTCGGTGAAGCGGTTGTGTGGAGTGGGAGTGAATAATTAGTAGGGGTGTAGCAGTTCACATTTCTCACAGTTTGGTTTGCATCTCAGTTTTGGTTCAGTAAATGCTTTGTATGCTGCTGTTAGAGCTGCACGATTAGATTTGCATTTTGTGAAATGTCACAGCAGATACGAACAGTTCTGTTGTCACTGTCAAAGATCATTAAGACACACTGGTAAGTCGTGAGCGTCATGAGGGTTCTTCATCACACACACCAGCGATACGAATCAGAGCGATCCATCCGTTCCAGAACAAAATCAATGAGCGTACTTCCTAAATACTAGCTCCAAAACTTCTCTAGTTAGAAATCACCCTTTCCATTCCTTTTAAATTAGAAATATCCTGAGTTTAGTTTTGTTTAGATTATGTGACCCAAGCATAACATAAAGCATTTAGGTGAAGACAGACTAGACTAATGTACTGTAAACGTATGAGGAATTTTATTTATTTTTCACCTGCGGTTTGACTTCCACTAGAGCCAGGGCTCTACGCTTGCTTTTCTCTTTATTTAGAAGCGCAGTCAAAATTTCAGGAGCACCCTCTAATCAATAATCCAAAAATCTGATTAAAAAATTAGCCTTCCCATTACGAGTTGATATTTGACTCCTGAAAATGATTTACAGGGAGATTTTGTTTTTACCTTTGTAATGGCACTTTTCTAACTTTATTAAAAGTATGTCGTCTTTTATGTCAAATTTTTAAAAAAATTTTAATTTAAAATTTCTAATTAAAACAACAGAATACGTAGAATAAGAATAAGCTACCCATCAAATGAAATCAGTATTACCAAAATTAATTTGTACTACAGAGGTGGCACAGAAGAAAACAATAGTGGCTCAGAGGTGGCATAAGTGCAATAAACTCATGTTGAGATTAATGTTTTAAATATACACTTTTGAATACAGAAATATTAAATGATTTAAATAACTGAAAAAGATACTTTAAACTGCCAGTAGGTGGCAGCAAGTCACTGTTTTAATTACTGAATCATTCATTTGATTCATTTGAACGGCTGATAGAGTCAGGAAATAACGCAAGTGACTTTCTTTATGAATGGAAAATTTAATCATTGATTCACAGTCATTCATAAACTAGACACTGCTGTGTTTGAATAGAAATGCACAGCGGCTCGGTTGTGACTCGTTTCGGACTATTTTTGACTACGAAATAGAGAAAAATCAGGCAAGAATGCTATAGTCAGACAGTGCAGGTCACTTAATATTAACTTCTTGTTTCTTTTAACTGTTGTATTAAATTAATATCTCATTTACAAACTCCCTTAAAAATCATTAAAAGCTGTCACTCATCTTAGTTCATCATGATCTCACAAAGTTCCATTATAATCAACGAAGCTCTCCACACTGCACAAGGAATCTCTTATTTACACTCTCTCTACACTTTATGAAAGGACTCCTGAGATATGTCTATGACACATTGCTTAACGTTGCAAAAACGTGTAGAAACCTTTGAAGCTCCCCTCAGCGCAAACACACAGATGCTGATCAGGTCATTCGCACATGGTGCTCCTAAATATTTTTTAATAGTCATGCAGTAGTTTTCAGTCGCAAATGCAGAGCCCTGAGAGCCCTCTTATAATTAGCAATTAGTTGTTCCTGAAGGGAATGTTATGGCATTGAGAATGTGAATGCTGCTTCTGTATGCATTGTTTAGGTTATACTGGAACAGTCTGGCTTCTTTTTAACAGCTATCACATCACGGTAGTTCTCAAACCGTGTGACGCCACCAGGGATGAAAGGTCAATGACTTGCTCTTTGATTTTCTTATTCTAGCACTGCTCCGTCTGTAACCCTCAGCGGCATCCCATAATCACCCACTGAACACTGAGATACAACCCTGAATAAAACACGAGAGCTCTGAGATCGGCATGAGATCGACACAATTTGAGATGAACCTCTCAAATCTGGAGCACTGCATGTTGTCTTTTTTTTCAGGAGTCACTTCAGGGCTGCCAGGGATTTTGTTGCTTTACAATGCATATCCTCAGTTTTTAACTATACCTGCAGCTAGTCCTCTTCACAGTGGAGAAAAAAATGGTCAGGCCAAAGCGATCGACTGTCCTGACCTTCTGACGATATTTTATAGATGAGCCCGCAGAGTAATGTGCTCTTCCTCGAGGCGAGTGCAGATGGAAGCTTTTAGCAGTGCAGTACGGTATGCTAAAGACTTACAGATACAGATGCACCATTTCCAAACTGTGTCATAGTGGAAAAAACAGATTCTGACATGCTAATGTGTGTGATGTGTACTCACAGGGCCATGGGAGCAAATGGGATACTGGTTAGGAATTTTTAACAAATGATGAGGTTGTTTAGGGGCTATGAAAGATCTGTCTTCTCAGCTAGCAGAAAGTTTGGCAAAGATAAATCTAGGTCATGTTTTTGACTTTTTGAACTTTGCGTTCTAGTCATTTTAGTCTGTTTTGATTATTACTTATCTTAGCCTGTTCGTCTATCGTATACGACCAAACTAAATGTAAAAACAGTCATCTGCACCAAATTTGGTGAAGATTTGATGAAAACTCTAGGAGGAGAAGTCAAGCCATGTTTTGGAGGTAAAACTTTAGATTAGGAAACACATTTTCACTAAGAGGTTTCCTTCAGTGGACTCCTAATTTGCTGCTTATTAATAGTAAGTAAGGTAGTTGTTGTAGTAGTTACGTTTAGGTATACACTAGGGATCTAGATTATGCTCATGCATTACACTCTTAAAAATAAAGGCTCTTTATTGGCATTGATGGTTCCATGAAGAACTTTGAACATCCCTGAAAACTTTCAAATGCAGAAATGGTTCTTTATAGTGGAAAAACGTTCTTCAAAATGGTTCATTTAAGAACTGTTTAATGAAAGGTTCTTTGGGGAACCAAAAATTAATCCTCTATGGCGTCACTAAACCTCTTTGAAGCCTTTATTTTTATAAGTGTAATATGTGCTTTAAAAGTACTAATAAGCAGCCAGTATAGTTAGTAATATGCATGCTAATAAGCAACTAGTTCATAGTAAATAATGTTCTCTAATCAAAAGTGGTCACTTTTTGACTTCTTATCCTACAGTTTACATTAATCCTACATTAAATCCTCACCAAAATTGGTGCAGATGATCTTGAGACCATGACAAAAGTTGTATCATTTGCACACAGGAAGTGAGGCCGTATCCTCACAACCCTTTGACGTGAAACTTTAAGCAGTGGCTGTTTGCACTAAGTGTAAATAGCGATATAGACTATTTACACTAAGTGCAAATAGTGATGGATGCTATTTACACTAAGTGAAAATAGCATATTTTCTTTGGTTCTATTTTACACTATACTAAAATAGCAGAATTTCCTGCTATTTATACTACTCATTGCAAATAGTGGCAATTGTATTGTAGTACATTATGGAACAGTTTGCAATAATAATGTATTATGTGTAAATTATTTATTGAATTCAGATGAACTGGATGCCACCTTGTTGGGACAATAAAGCCCTACATACACCTACCCTAACCCTATCCGATACTTTATTTTCAACTAAAGTGAGAGATTATATTAGTAGTATGTGCACATTGAACCAAAACTTTACACGTTATCATTGGCACACTGACTTAAGTACCACACAAATCTGGTTTCAAATGTAAATCTGCTCTCAGCCTTTGAAGTAGTTGCTTTTCATGAATTCACTACCGAATTCATCTATGACTAACTGATCTACTCATTTTCAGCGTGCCATTGGTGTGCCTGACCCTATGATTGCTGCTTGCAGCTATATTTTTAATTTGATTTTTATGCCATTATGGCTATGTGAAGGACTTTGAAGTGTTTCATATTAAATGTGTTAGAAATCTGTCAAAATATGTCTTGGCCACATTTCACCAAAATCTAGAGCAAGAAAACGTTGCAAAAAAACCTTACTGATCCTTAAATAGCCTTTGTTTTCAGTTTTGAGGTTAAATGTGATCTAGGCATGTTTTCATGTTTATAATAAACTTGCCTTGAGTGCAGTTCCCATGGAAGGAAGTGTTGCTGCAGAATAGTGTGAATGTTGTAATGCAGTTTCCCCCCCCCTTCTTCCTCAAGCCATTTGAAGTGAATGCTATGGCAAGCAGAGTTAATGGAGTATTTAATGTCTTTAGTTTGAAAGTCTGTCTGAAATATTTGTAGAACAGTGAAAGGGACAACAGGAAGCATAATAATTTCTCAATAAAACATTACTTTGAGTCACAGGATATTACAAGTCCGGCAGCACTGAGGTGAAACGTTATACTCACAGGACCTGAGTGTACTGTAAAACAATTACAAGTTGCTGTATTTCAAAAGTGAGCGTTTTTTGCTGTGACCTCGAAGTTTGTGAACTTTACGGTTTCTTCAGGTGTCCAGAAGAAATAGTCTGGGGAGATTACAAGAGAACATGGAGATACACGCCCTCATTATCTGCCTCCATTGTGTCCACCTCATGAAACCCAGGTTGTAGACTCATCCCGGGATTTCTAATGGTCCCCGAACCCATTAGTCACGACAGATGATATCATGAGAGCTTATTTTAAGGTGCGCATTATATCCTCATGCCACTCAGGAATAGAGGGTATAAAGCCTCGTCTGGTTTTACCTGAACCAATGCAGACATCCTCCTGCTAAAAATGACTCATGTCTGAAACCTAAAGGTTTTCTTTTTGCGCTGTTTGTCAGCATTTACTGGGAATGTCCAGACTGGAAGTGTTTGTTTATGGCCTTCGACTTGCTCAGGTCATGTCTCGAGTCATACGCACACACCTCAGAGACTTGACGAGCCTGAGGAGGCGAATCAAGGATGCCGGCAGCACTCTGTTGATCCTATCAGCTTGATAGACAGCTAGAACACGCTCGAAAACCCGGCGCACGGTGCCAGAAAGGGGGCCGGGAGGGTGTTAATGGCATTTCTACATTCAGCTATCAGCGTCTCATCTTATAAAGCAACCAAATCATGTCCATTCAGCTGACACTCTTTTGATCTTAATGGCATGATGGACTAGGGAGGCTCAGCCAAAAATGGGCTTTGCTGTCGACGGACGCTTCGCTTGGCTCGGGTCCCACCCCTCACTTCACACCTGTCTCTGAGACTGAATGGCTTCGTTAGAACCGTGTTAGAACTCATTCACACTGGCCATTCATCATCTCGCACCTCAGACGCGCGCAACTCTCCCGGCGTGGACGCGCTAAACGAGTTATTTACCTACGCTTCTTTGCGCTCTCGCTATTTCTCTTATTTTACCTTTTTTCAAACTAAATTACAGCCTTTCCTTGAATGTTTGCAAAGAGGTGTGAAAATGCGAGTCGAGATCTGACTGATAACTGAAATAACGTGCTCTTTGCGTGTCGTTATTATTGTTGTTATTGGAAAGGCAGTTTGCAAACATTTTGATCTATAGCCTGTACACATTAGGATGAAATAAAGATAAATATTGTCTGATTGACTAGGTAAATTTAATAAAGCATTACGGTCGCTGTGCTGTAATGCATGGTAATTTGTTTTTACCATGGTTAACTGTTGTAATTGTTGTTCTTATTATTGATTAACTCTGTAAATAAATAAATAAATAAATGATAATTAATAATAAAGTGCAGTAATCATTTATCTGTAAATGTATTTATTTACAGAGTGAATCAACATAATAATAATAATAATAATAATAATAATAGATTCACTCTGTAAATAAATAAATAAGTAAATAAATAAGTAATAATAAAAGAGTGCATTAATCATGTATCTGTATTTATTTACAGAGTGAATCAATATAATATTAATAATAATGAAAATAATAATAATAGATTTACTCTGTAAATAAATAAATAAAAAAATAACATTTAAAGTAATCAAAAAGAATGCATTAATCATTTATCCAAAACTAAAATGTCTCAAATATGTTAGTTACTGTTATATTATGGCAACACCAATAATAATAAAAATAGATTTACTTTGTAAATAAATAATAATATAAGTAAATAAATGATGAAAAATAATAAGTGCATTAATCACTTTCATAAATTTATTTACAGAGTAAATCAATAATGATAATAAATATTAACAATAGACATGTAAATAATAATAATAACTGATTATTATTATTATTATTGGCGATATTGCATGTGATCTATTTTTGCTGCCTTTTTTCATCCTCACAACTATAATAATATTAACTATAAGTCTATAACTAAGATTAATACATTTGAAAATGCACATCCTAGTGCTAAATTAAAGCTCCTCTGCATTTATATTGTTTAGGAGACTGTTTATCTGTGTAGCACCTCTGCAGTCTATGTTTGGAGTAAATGAGAGTAATATATACCTCAGTGTTGTCTGTGTTAGCACTTGGGATGCAGGGAGTGGATGTACTGGAATGTCATGGAGATATATTAAAATAATGAATAACATCCCTGGGCAAGAGGGAGGAAAAAACACAGTGCAAGGCCTCTAAATGACTTGCATTAATTCCCATTCTACAGACTCTTCCTCGTGCTGTGCAGTCTGTGTATGTGAGAGTTTGTATGTTTGGTGCTCAGTAATGTTCCTTACACCCTTCATTAAACATCTGCTGAGCTTTAATAGAATTCTTTTTGAAATTGTGGTTGAAGTAAAACAAAGCACAAATGATAAATCATTATTCGGTTTCAGAAGAACAGTAGGGTTCTGGAAGTCTAAACAGTTTCTGAAATCTCTGAAGTGAAATTGATTTTTTGTGATTACACATAAACCAAAAATTCAAGACAGATCTTTGATGAACTCTAAGATTAGTGAATGATGGTAAGTGTAATCGTAATATTTATTTATTTATTCATTTATTAGGAATTCCCAGTGAAGCTCTACACCACACTGAAGAGAGACTGACCGTCAGAGAAATCGGTGTTATCATGAAAATCACATCAGTTTACACAGAGGTCAGTGTTTGCAGGTTTTACAGGTTAACTGAGGCAGTGACATGTAGTTTCAGTACTTGAGAAGAAGAAATTCTCCAGAGGAATTACAGACCAGAACAAACTTTCGCTCTACAGCGGAAACTCCATGATGGCGTCATCAAGTGCACACTGCTTTTCTTCTGACATTTGCTTTTGCCCACAGCACAATAGAAACAACAACAGCAGCAATGGAGAATGGCAGAATTGAATCTACACTTATATTGCACTTTGGCTTTTTCAGTTGGTTTTTATTATATTATCAACATGGCAGTAAGAAAGCTGACATGCAAATCTGAGACTGTCAGAATACTTAAGCGCCTCTACTAGTTTCTACAGTGGGAAATGGCTGTTATTTAACTATTAGAGTATTAGTAAAAGAATGTAAGTGACTTGGTAAATGGTTTTAAATCAGTTTGTCTGTAACCGGTTTGCTGGGTTAGTGACATTAAAGATAAAAGATTAAAGGCCTCTTTGTTTTGTGAGGAGTCATATATCCACAAGCAGAACAGTATATTGCGCCTTGTTTTCCAGTCACATACTGACATGCATGTGCAATTAATTGAATTTTTCCTCTCAAAATTTTTCCTATTATTAAACTCTGGTTTATCATTGTGGTGTCTGCTTTTTCAGATAAACTCACCTGACATGATGCATGCAAACTGAAACGTGCATGTTTATATGACTAACTATTATTTGGCTCTACTAAAATGTGCTGTTGCAGCGGTAAAAGAGTCATTCCTAATGTGTTTTTTTTTTTTTTTTTAAATAAAAACTTTGTGTCTGTAGCTGTGCTAGTCACCATATGGTTTTGAGAACAGAAGGCATAGTTTAATGATGCCCACTAGTGTAATGAACATTTAACATTATTGGGTGTGTATATGATCTGTGTAATTAATGACTCGTTTTTAGCAACAGAACAGAATGTCCATGGCAGTTGGTATTGTCATATGAACAGTGCAAGACTAAGGTTCCTGTTCTAACATGCATTTTTTAATCTGGTCATAATCAGGCAGCACTTGACCATGTTAAGCGGTCAGGGATGGATTCTCACCACTTTCACATTGAAGATGCATTGGAATTAAGGTGCAAAAGCTGTCCAGCTAAAACTAGATACTAAACAGATGCGAAATTCATGTTAATATCAGGTCTAAATGGAGCCTAAATTTAAATTCTTGTCTGAATGCAGAGAAAATTTATTAACTTTACTTCATTAAAGAAAATGTTACATGTGAAAGAAGGACTCAGAGATGGCGAGAGAGAGATTTTCATGCTAATTTCAGCTCTGAAAAGACATTCTAACTGTATGAAGACCTACCAAAAAGTTCAGAGCAGGAATTTCCAAACAAAACCCATTAACAAAATGCATTTTTTTTTTTTTTTGGATCGCCAAGCTGTTCTTCAAAAAGGTACAAGACAGCATTTGGAGTACTTAATTTAGGTATCCAGTAATAAATGACAGACTAAAATGCATCCATTTGTGGAGAAGATAAATCTACTGTAATCTTCTTAAAAGTTCAAGATCTATTTTGTAATGTCATGAGCAGGTTTTGCTCAGCAGGAGTGTGCTCAGAAAATCTAACGTTATATGCTGAAAAGGCATAGACTGAGGTTGGGGATTTTGTCAGGGTTTGATATGTGGCAGCAGAGCTCATTTTGTGACACAAAATCTGCATCGTCAGTGTCTTGCCACAGGGTACACGTGTATACAGCACAAAATCATATATTACTCACCTGTTTCTCCCTGATGGTCTGTGTTTGAAGAGTTATAGAGGGACATGAGGAGGTAGAATTCTGCACTGACTGCAGAACTGGCTGGGCTTAATTGGATTATTAGTGATTCTTATGGGCTATAAATTTCTGCAAAGCAGAGCCGAGGTGTTGGGGGAAAGAGAAAGAATGGAGTGAGGAAGGAAAGAGGCAAAAGGAAAGAGACAAAGCATAAATGGAAAAAAAAGAAAGAATGAAGTAAGAAAAGACAGAAGGAAATAAAACATGAGAACGTGGACAGGACGGAAGAGAGGTAATAAAGGACAGAAAAGCAAGAAAGAATGGCAGGAAGTAGATGGGAAGGAAATAATGTTCAGGAAAAGGGAAGCATAAAAAGAGCAGGAAAGAAAACATTAGGGAAGAAAGGAAATGAAAGACAGGTCAGAAAGCATGAAGGAAGGAAAAAGAGAGAAGGACAAAGGGAGAAGGATTGAAGACAGGAAGACAAACATGATTAAAGGACCCTAGGAGGAATCTTTGGTTCCTTGAATCAGGAAGCAAAACATGAAGGAAAAAGGAAGGAGTTCTGGGAGGAAGAAAGGGAAATGATGGGCACAAAGAAAATGAAGAAAAACAGCTGCAAGGCAAACATTAATGAAGGAAGGATATGGAGGGAAAAGAACCAGAGAGGTAGGAAACAAAGTTCAGGGAGGAAGAAAAAAGAAATGAAGTGCACAGAGGGTAGCATAAAGAAGAAGAGCAGGATAGAAGGAAACTGAGGGCAGGACAAAAAGTGTGAAGGAATGCAAAAGAGTGATGGATGAGAGGAGGAAACCTGAAGGCAGGATGGAAAACTTGCATAAGCGAACTTAAGAATGAAATTACAGACTGGAAGGAAAACATGGAAGGAAATGAAGGGCGGGGCAGAAAGCATGAAGGAAGGAAAAAAAAGGACGAAAGGAAAAAGATTGAAGGTGGGAAGGCAAACATTGGTTTCTTGAATCAGAAAGCAAAACATTAATGAAGGAAAAAAATGGAGGGCAAGAAGAAGGAAGTAAGTAGTTCAGGAACGAAGAAAAGGAAATGATGGACACAAAGAAAATGAAGAAAAATAGCTGGAAGGAAAACTTTAATGAAGGAAGAAAAGTGGAGAGCAGGAAGATGAAAGGAAGGAAACAAAGTTCAGAAAGGAAGAAAAATTAAGTGCATAGCAGAAAACATGAAGAAAAAGAGCTGGATGGAAGGAAACTGAGAGCAGCGCAGAAAGTATGAAGGAAGGGAAAAGAGTGAAGGATGAGAGGAGGAAAACTGAAGGCAGTTTGGGAATGAAATGAAACGCACTAAGGAAGCAAATAGATGCTTTTGCACCGCAAAGTTCTACGAATCCAGAAGAGTCATTCCTAGAGAACCAGATTGTGTTCGCATTGGCAACAGGAACTCTGAAGGGCCCAAAGAAACGTCTTTATTTACAGAGGAAACTGACAACAAGCCGATCGACAGACAAGACAGAGCAGATTACTTCAAGGTATGAAACAATCTACTCTCCTGTCTGATTTGTTTGTTGGACAGAATGGCAGATTTAGCGTTGTGATTGGTCAGAGCGCCTGTCAGTCAAGCTATTTGCGAATGGTCAATTTGCATTGTTGTCATCAAGGATAAGAAAAGAACACAACACTGCAGACAACAGGTGAATGCCATTATCACTGTTTTCCATGATCCATGCTTCTTAAAAATGCTGGGTAGCCGGTGTTTTGTATGCATTTGGCCAGTCAACAAACACGTACATCACTGGTAGTTGCTACTGTTTTAGACCCTACCCTGAAGTAGGAGCTAATTTAGTTCCTCCAAACAGAGTTCCAAGATATAAACTAGTTCCTGCAGTGTGAACACGCTAAAAAGCGGGTACGTCCACCAATACTTCTAGGAACTATGAAAGGTTCCTCTTGTGTGAAAGCCCCTAATGAAGTGCAAAAAAGAAAGAAAGAAAATGAACTTGAGAAGGTAGAGAAAGAGATGGCAGAAAACCAGAAACTGTGAAATAAAGAAACTAGTAGTTGGTCTGTTGGTGTGTGTGGTTAAGGACAGGACTGCACTGCCTCTCTACAGGGATCAGGCCTTTGCGTAGAGGCTGAACGGGAGGCATGTGACAGAGCCAGAATGAGGGAGGAAAGAGCAGGACTGGAGGTGTGCGCCGCTCGTCTCTTTAACTGTGGCTCAGTAATGAGGCAGCACCGGTGCTGAAGCGCTGTACAGGCTGTGCCATGCACTCGCCGTCGTGCTGAGAACATGCCGCACTGCGGGCGGTTTGGGCTGTGCCTCGGAGCCTCTGTCTGCAGTCCAAGTGTGTGGCACCCTGCGGTTCTGAGACTGCCAACTCCGTTCACTTCTGCGAAGGACTTTGGGGCTTCTGGCCCTCATTAGAGAATGAGCGAGTGTCCTTTGATACACGGCTTTGCCCTTTGAATCTCACGTTACCTTTCACCCTTCTCATGCCTTTGGCAACCAGCCTTCCGGCTTTTAACTCTTTATGACAAGTCTTCTTGTGCTTTCCATTTTCTGATCAAAGGACAATTTAGTTTCCTTTTCTTCTGTACCTCTCATTAAGGCTGTAGACCTCACGATAAGTCCTAGGCAGTTCAACTACTTGTGTTTGAGCAAAAGTAGACGGAAGTAAGGGAACAAAGGAATACAGGATTCCCAAAGTTGTCTTTCATTGTGATGAGCTCTTCCCCTCCAGGGTATTGTATTGTACTTCCTCTGTCTGTCTTCCCTCGGTGGAGTAAGTCTCTCTGAGCTCGAAGAGGATATAAGGCTTCTGACTCATCCCTCAGGTAAGCCCTGTCCTGAGGGTCAACCCTGTGCCACCCTTTGAAGCTTGTTGTAATTAAAACAAAATGTATGTTTCTTCTAGTTAAAGTCAACGGGATATAAAACCTGTTTTTGTTCCATAATGTAAAAGTTTGGGTGGGACTTGAGATTATGCGTTGAGAATTGATTGGATTGTTGAAGTGGATGTTCTGTAGCGAAATGGTTGTTAAAGTTAGCTAAAATGGAAAGTCGTTTCAGACTTGGGGCAAGTTGTTATATTTGGATTAAAGATTATCAGGACCAGCATTCCTTGTTCTTACTTTGGAATAAACTGCCCTGACGATTGTGGACAACAAGATCAGAAACATGTATTAAAGGAACACTCCACTTTTTTTGAAAATGGGCTCATTTTCCAACTCCCCTAGAGTTAAACAGTTGAGTTTTACCATTTTCGAATCCATTTAGGCGATCTCCAGGTCTAGCAGTAGCACTTTTAGCATAGCTTAGCATAGATCATTGAATCCGATTAGACCGTTAGCATCTCACTCAAAAATAAAGGCTTAGTTCACTTCCAGAATAAAAAATACCTGGTAATTTACTTACCCCCATGTCATCCAAGATGTTCATGTCTGTCTTTCTTCAGTCGCAAAGAAAGTAAGGTTTTTGAGGAAAAGATTCCAGGATTTTTCTCCAAAAAGTGGACTTCAGTGGTGGCCAATGGTTTGAAGCCCAAAATTGCAGTTTTAGTGCAGCTTCAAAAGGCTCTACTTGATCCCAGCCAAGGAATAAAGGTCTTATCTAGCGAAACTATTGGTTGTTTTTTTTTAAAAAAGACAATTTTTATACTTTTCAACCACAAATGCTCATCTTGCACTAGCTCTGCAATGCACATGCGTGATTCCTTGCATTTCATAATCACGTTGGAAAGGTCACACCTTTTTTTTTTGTAAAGAGCACTTGACTTTGCTTGCACGTTCGCTTTGTAAACACTGGGTCGGTACTTCTACCTACATCATGTCTGATTTTTCCAACATGATTACGTAATGCAAAAGCTAGTGCTAGATGAGTATTTGTGATTAAAAAAAATATATATATATATGTAATTAAAAAAAAAAAAATAAATTGCGATTTGTTTTGCTAAATAAGACCCTTATTTTTTGGCTGGGATTGTGTAGAACAGGGGTGCTCAACCCTGGTCCTGGAGATCGACTTTCCTGCAGAGTTCAGCTCCAACCCTGACCAGACACACCTGAACCAGCTAATTAGGATCTCAGGGAGCACTTGATAATTACAGACAGGTGTGTTTGATTAGGGTTGGAACTAAACTCTGCAGGAAAGTCTATCTCCAGGAACAGGGTTGGGCACCCCTGGTGTAAAGCCTTTTGAAGATGCATTGAAAATGCAATTTGGACCTTCAACCCACTGGCTTCCATTGAAGTCCACTATATGGAGCAAAATTCTGGAATGTTTTCCTCAAAAAACTTAATTTACTTGCGCCTGAAGAAAGACATGAACATCTTGGATGACATGGGGGTGAGTAAATTATTAGGAAATTTTTATTCTGGAACTGAACTAATCCTTTAAGAAAGTCATTTTGACTTCATGTTGACATCAAGTTAATCAAGATTGGAGAGTTTGTGGGCTTGCTAGCATGGATCAGTGGATAGAGGTTATGGACAGAGGTGCCATTTTCGTATCGGTTATGTGCGCAAGTGTCTTTTATGTATTGTAGATTAATGTTTAGGCTTTCGTGTGTTCATAGTATTTTAGGGTCTGTGAAATGTCAAAAATCGTCTTCATCTCTGAATGTTAACAGTGGTTTCGCCCCAGCAGTCTTAGTGATCAAAAGAGACACAGAGTTTCCTGCAGGTCTTCCTGATTAAAATGCATGCGTGACTGCGTGACATTTCAGACCTAAAGAGATGCTCTTTCCCCATCGTCTTCATGTTCCTCAGAAGTTTTGCTCACAACTTTTACCTAATGGATGCTGGAGCTTGTAATATGGGCTTCAGGTTGCATTACTTATTTCGATCTGTTTCTCACACAGTGTGCAAAAGTTGAATGGACTACTTTCATGGTTCTTTAGCATCCTTTTTCGAAGCTTGAATGCACCAGTCTGTATTCGTTATAATTGCATGCAACCAGTACAATTCGTCAAAAAATGTTCCTTTTGTGTTTCACAGAAGAAAGAAAGCTGTAAGAGTTTGGAATGACATGAGGGTGATTAAATAATGACTGAATGTTCATTTTTGGGTTGAACTATTTATTCCTTTAAAGACACTTATAAGTACAAGTCAGGCTTCACCTTCAAAAACACTTACAGTCCTTCAGGGAATGCTGTCATACTCCTGAACTCTTTGTAACTTTTTGTTTTCAAGAAGAAAGGCATCTAGTTCTGAGGAATGACGTAGGTGGAGATCTATTCGGGACTCAAATATTTCAGTAAAGGTGAGATAATGTTTTGATCTGGCTTGTGAAGAGGTCATGGAAGGATTTTGATCTTATCCTGGTGTGGTTGAAACCATTTTAGTTTTATTTACTAAGCATTTGTATATGGACATTATCCTAGAATAGGATAAAAAAATCTCATGAGATTTCATAAAGGAGGTCCACTCGATCCCGTAAAATGTCACGGCGGTACAATCTGTTTAAAACATGTATAAAATCTTTACGTCATTCCAAATGTCTCAAAAACAGCACCATAAAAGCAGTCCATATGACTCATGCACTATATTCCAAGTCTTCTGAAGTCATACAATAGCTTTGTGCGAGGAGCACACTGAAATATGTCATTATTCACTGAAAAGCTTTTGAATCTCATTCACAATAGCTCATACATAATTCCAAACACCATTGGTTGTTATGTATCTCATAACCAAATCCAACGTGCAAGTCTGAATTTTCATAAGTGTGAATTTGAATCAAACGCATGAAAAATTGGATGTGCAGGATAACAAACCAGCTTTCCTAGACAGTGTTGTGAGAAGTGAGAGAAGATGTCTAGAGGAAGGTGGAAAATTAGACAGATATCTACAAGTAACCAATGTCTCTCTGGTTCCTTTTTTTGGCTCTTTCTTGCTCTGTTTTTACAGTAAGGGTTTATATTTAAGGTGTATGTATTTCTATTATTTAAAAAATCTTAAAAAACTTAAAAATAAGCGATTTACCAGGGTTCAAGCGCTTTAAGGCATTTAAGCACATTTTAAAAAAGACATTATTTAGCAAGCCTGTAACCACCTAAATCAATGATTTTAAAAAACCATTTTTAGCAAATATATAGCGTCAGTTGTCGTCTCCTTAAAACTTTGCATGCTTGTTTAGAATCACCTGTTTTTCTTTTAGACTTTATAGGATTTGGGGTAAATTTGGACAGGCCCCTTTTCTGAACAACCCTGTTATAACCACCCAAAGGGTAAATATCAACATTTTTTTGATAATTATTGACCTAGAGAGTTCAGGGAATTGTACTGCAGTGTTTTTTTCCAGATTGAGCAAAAAACCTAGGACGAGTTCACAAAACTAGGTTTTTGACATCATCTCAATTGTTTAACAAATGATTTGATTGACAGCAGTGGTTCTAGAGACAAAGTTGTCCGGAATGAGGAGTTCTATTGTATGATATGAATGTCGCACATATGTGCGAAAAACTGTATAACTTACAATTGTTTACGCCTTTGAAAAACGTGTTATATCGCCCCCCAGTAGCCGATTTCTTTCAAAATTCTCTCAGACCTTAGAGGCTGTCAGTTGAACAGGTCCACCAAGTTTTGTTTCGATTGGCGTCCGTTAACCTTGTCTAACAAGTGCTCAAACTTCATCTGCCAATGGTGGCCATGTTTTTTTGAGATATTATTAGGCGCTATTAGGAAAAACACACAAAAATGGTTTTAATTGCGCAACCATTTGTCCTTTCAACATGAAAATCAGTGTGCACAGTCTTGTTCCAAAGTGCCACAAGTGTCTGTACCAAATGGCCAAGCTCCACAATTTCTCTCCATGTGACCTCATAATGAGCTCTTACATAAGTGTTCCATGGGGAGTTGGGCGAAGATATCTAATTCCGTTCAGGAGCTATAGGCATTTTACTAAAAGTGGCCCTTTTGAACATTTTGGCATTCCTTTGCAACGGCGAGTCGAACGCTGGTTTGGTTCCATTTGGGCAAAAAACCTAGGACTATTTTGCAAAAGTAGGGTTTTCAAAAAATACTGTTATTTGCTGTAGCACCCCTGTCAGGCCAATTGGGACGAGCCTGGGTCACGTTGTAGGCGGTGTGAGTACTACCATCCCTGCAAGTTTCAAGTCTCTACGACTTACGGTTTGGTCTGCACGATTAGTTTTACATAGGGTTGGGTATCAAAAATCGATTCCGATTCTAGAATCGGATACTTAAGGTCAGGAATTGGATACTTCTTGTAAAATGTAAATTTCGACACTTGTGATCAGAAGTCGAAAAAGCTGTAATATTTGTGATAAGCTAAACATGTTGCAGTAGATATGTCACCACCAATATGACAAAGCATTTTAATTTAACAGATCCTTGAAGATCAGAAACGATTCAAATACCAATGTGATTCTGTTCCTAAATTACAATGATTCATCTGTTTGATTCCTCAACCTTTCTTCCGTGCAGCGTATGGCCAGTGTGATTTGAACATTCAAATCTGCGTTTGTGCTGCCACTGATCTAAAGAGAGCCACTGTTATGTATATAAATGAAACGGTTTCACAGTCTTTTCAACCACACAGTTCATTATTTCTGTGTTACAAACATTCAAATAATCACAAAAGTACTGGGATAAAAGTTCATAGTCTGGATATAAACTCTATGTGCGGTAGAAATCAAAATAGTAAATCATCCTTTTGAAAGTTAATTTGACATTCCAAATAATATCAAAGATTTATCAATTACATTGTTGTGCCAGTAGATGGCAAAAGGGGGTTATTAATAATGTATTTGTCTTTGATCATTCATTCAAAAACACTGATTCATCCAGTAATGAACCAATTAAATCTTGAGTGAATCACTGAATCATTTACTTATAAATTAGGCCTACATGTGATTTTGTTTAGCTGTCTAATGTTTTTTTTCTTCAGAATCGTAAGAGAACCACAACTTCCATTTTAAAAAAACAAAACAACAACAACAACTAATTTTATCCAGAATGACGCAGCTCTATTTTGCAAACATCTCTTAAGTGAATGTTGTTTTTATGTAGCCTGTTGATTTTTGTTCATGGTATTCAGCTGAAACTAAATGTTTAGCAAAAAAAGAAACAGAATAAATATGCTTGATATCATCTTTTATTCACATTGGAGTCGAAACTGGGAATCGAAAAGAATCGGAATCGATAAGCAGAATCGGAATCGGAATCGGAATCGATAATATTCTAACGATACCTAACTCTAGTTTAAGTGGAGATCGCTGATACGTGACCATTCTAACAATTACAAAAAGGTTTCATCGCTACGCGCTTAAACAAACACTCATTGCTCTTTTATAGAGCAATTTGTTGAATATCTGCCTCCTTATTTTTATTATTCATACAATGTCATGACGGTAAAACCTTTATGTCATTCCAAACCTCTCAAAAATGTAAAAAAACACCATAGAAGCAATCCATGACTCATGCACTACATTCCAAGTCACGCACTGAAATATGTCATTATTCACTGAAAAGCATCGGAATCTCATTCTCAGTGTCTCATTTATGATAACCAAATCCAATGTGCAAGTCTGAAGGTGAATTTGAATCAAACACATTAAAAAAATTTGATGTACAGGAAAACAAACCAGCTTTCCTAGACAGTGTTTGATGTGAGAGAGGGTGTCTAGAGGAAGGTGGAATATTAGACGGATGTCTACAAGAAACCGATGTACACAGATCAATACCTGCTTTATGATTTGTACAGAACAGAAGATGGGTGTGACGAGAACATTACAACATAGATCAGAGAGCTACAGCGTTTATCAGATACTTAGATCGACGCTCTTCATCCCAGCAGTCTCTTGCTGTTTTTCCTCCAGGAAAGAAACTCTCGCTGCGATGTTAACAAGTGCCTAAATGTCTTTAAAAGGAAAACTATTGTGATTCTGTTGCTTAAAACTTGCAAACACTTTTCGCCTGAGCCCTGTTATTTCCGTTCAGTGGTGAAATAAGGCAATTTTAATTATTTTGTTTTCCTGCAGGTGACAATGACAACTGATGACTGTATTCTTGATATGCACCGTGTCGCTCAGATGCTAATTTTAATTGCTATGTGAACAACATGCAATATAACGAGTATCATACGCATTAGCGTAATGTTTAATCATGCGCTCTTTTGGAGTCTCAACGTGACCGGCACTCTAATTAACACTTCAAGCCAATAACAATGCTAATGCACTGACCTCTGACCTCCCATTATTTAACTTCAGATATTTACTGGCATGGCTATAGGCCAACACAGGTGAAAGCTGTTGATGCAGTATTTTTTTTTTGCATTTAAAATCTCTCTTAAACTAAGTTAAGAATATTTATTGTGGATATTCCTGTTATGTCTTGTCCATGTCATATTTTTCTCTCTGCTTCCTCTTATGCCTCTTGCTTGCTCTGTTTTCACAGTTAGGTTTATTATATATATTTATATTATTAAAAGAAGCGCCTTGTTTTTATTTAGATATGCAACTTTAAGTTTTAGCAACTGCTTCTTTGACGAGCACGATGACACTTATTTGCGTTTTAACATCGTCTAAAACAACTGTTTTTTTCTGTGGGGACAAATAATAGAAAAATGTAGGCCAAGAACAAACACTGAGATACTTAAGAGTGCGTCTGACATTTAAGAAGCATTTGACTTTTGTGTTTTCTTCTGATGTGTGTGCTCAGTGTTTAACACAGTGCATGGGAAATAATGGTGCATCCAAGTTTTAGCATATTGTTAAGTTGTGCAATGCTTCATTATGGGTCATAGGAGGCTGTACTCTAGTTTCTTGAGAAAACAATCTTATCTGATGCCTTTCTATGCTATGCATCACTACCAGAGCAGATAATGGACCCACGTTTGTTTTGGAAAGCACTGCTGGACAGTCAGTTTGATTAGTTTGTTAAGTTTCCTGGGACTTCCATAATAAATTACCCACGCTTCATAATTTTGCCGTAAACGGGACTACAGCATAATAACTGGCGTGTCTAAAGCGATTCATACTACAACATGGAGAGGGGAGTAATTTAGCTGTCACTCATGTAAAACCACCTCTCTCTCTCTCTGTTAGTTTGTTCAATTAAACATGCTCTGCTAGTGAATGGGGCAGGGTGTTGAGAAATAGTTTTGATGATTTAATAACAGTTTTAATAGAGTTATCTGTCTGATGGATCTTTTAATTTGGGCTGTAGACAGAGTTATTATCAGGGAGGAAACTGAGAGATATTTCTCAGAGGTCCCACAGGGCTCCTTAATTGACACAGTGTCTCTCTTCCACTTCTTTACACATCTAATTGCCACCTCTGGCCTTCATGTCTGTATCTCTTTTTTTCTTTTCTTTTCTTTTTTCTTTTCTTTTCTCTTTTCTTTTCTGCATTTTGTTATTCTTTTCGGTTTTCATTTGTAGTCTTTCTGTTTAAAAAAAAATTTAAAAATGTAAACATTTTGTTCTTTTTTTGAACTTTTATTTGAATTTCCTCTAGTCTTTCTATTTTTTTTTATTTTTTCTATTTTTTTCCTGCATAATTTTGCGTTTTTCTTTTATTTTCTATTCTTTCTAATTTTTCTGTCTTTGTTCTGTTTCTAACTGTTCTTTTCTCTTCTTTTCTTTTCTTCTGCACCTTTTAGTTCTTTTTCGAACTTTTATTTGAATTTCCTCCAGTCTTTCTATTTTTTAAAAAAAGTAAATATTTTTTTCATGCATAATTTTGTCCTTTTTCAAACGTGTATTTTCATTTCCTCTAGTCTTTCCTATCGTTTTTCTTTTTTCTATTCTTTTCTTGCTTCTTTGTTCTGTTTCTAACTTAAGTTCTTTTCTTTTCTTTTCTTTTCTTTTCTTTTCTTTTCTTTTCTTTTCTTTTCTTTTCTTTTCTTCTGCACCTTTTTGTTCTTTTTCAAGCTTTTATTTAAATTTCCTCTAGTCTTTCCCAACTTTGTTCTTTTTTTCCAATTCTTTCTCATTTTTCTGCATCTTTTTGTTCCTTCGAGCTTTTCCTATTTTCATTTCATCTAGATTTTTCTTTTCTTTTCCTTTCTCTGACTTTTTTCGTCATCCAGTCTTTTCCATATTTTTTTTTATTAATTTTCTTTCTCTTCCTATTTTTTTTTTGCGTTTTTGTTTTTTTTCTAACTTTTCTATTTTCATTTCATCTAGTCTGATCTTTTTTCTTTTATTTTTCAACTTTTTTTCTGCAGCTTTTTGTTCTTTTTCCAACTTTTTCCATTTTCATTTCATTTAGTCTTCCCCGTCGTTTTTCTTTTTCATTTCTGTTTTCATTTCCTCTAGTCTTTCTAATATCTTTTTCTTTATTTTTACTATTTTTTTCTGCAACTTCCTGTTCTTTTTCTAACATTTTGTGTTGTCTAGTCTTTCTCATCTTTTTGCTTTTCTTTTCTTTTCTGTCCTTTTCTTTTTCGTTCTTTTTCTCTTTTTTGTACTTTTTCTTGCTCTGTTTTCATTACCTCTAGTCTTCCTAGTCTTCTTCTTTCATTTTTTGTATTTTGTATTTTTGGACTTTTGTTTTCAGTCTTTCCCAGTTTCTTTTCTTTTCTTCCACTTGTTTTCTTCTTATTTCAGCACATTTTTCCAGTCTTGTTTTTCTTGTCATCTTGTCACCTCATTTGATCTGTTTTCTCATCTCGTCAATCCCTTGTTTTTCCTTATTTTTATTCTCGTCATCTGCAAGTGTTGTGGCGTTGATGGGGACGCCTGGAGTGCAGGATGCAGCAGTCAGACTCGTTTATTTGTGAGTGCAACATTCTCTCAGGACATCTGAGGAACATTCAGAATCTTCCTCTCTGGGCGTCTTCATCTGACCCAGAATTCACATCAGCAAGTCCATTCCACCTAGACTCACTGCCATGTGTTTATCAAACACACACACATGCTGGAAAACATACCATATGCATTCAAAACAACCACACTTCTGCAAATTTGTTTAGATGCATCAGTATGTAGGCCATTGCCTAGATTCTGATTACCAGCAGAGATGCGCACAAATGCTTTTCTCATGCACAGGAAAACTAACACAGTTTCCTCTCTACTTATTGGACGGCTGTGCGATCAGCTTTTCCCCAGATGTTTGTTTTAATGGGCCAGGCTGACCCTGCAGCAGTGAATACGGCTTCTGTTTATGGCTATTGTTTGAGAGAGAGAGAGATGTTGCTCAATAAAGCAGCTTCTCTCTCTCCCCAGAGTCTCCAGAGCTGAAGTTTCAGTCTGCTGCTCTTCCTGGCTCTATGATCTATCATGAGATGAGGAGAGCAGCCGAGAGCGAGCCGATGCGAGACAATAGAGCCAAATAAACAGCGAGACAGAAGATGGCAGTGGTGTCTTGCTCTTTCAGATCAGCAGACAGGCGTTTGAGAGACGGCTTGCATCATGACGTCTGTTTTGATGAATGAACGACACACTTCTTATAGCGCCTGCCACATATGTACTACAGTAAACACTGCGAGGTGAAACCGTTTACTAAACAGATGTGCCACCTGCGTCTTATTTACTAACCACTGGCAAAATGTGCTGAAATAGTCATTAGTTGAATCCCAGGTGATGTGTTACTACACTATGTACTTTGCCATCTAGCGTATGAATTTTAGACGGATTGCATCTGCTAGATGAAGAATTGTGGTGTGAAAATTGCTTTCAGTGATGTCAAGTGATGCTGGTTGATGCGAGAAGACAAAGTGATCTTCCATGAGTGTTTCTAAGAGCAGTGTCAGGTCGCTAACAGATTGCGAATGATTCATTGAGGTCATGCGGTTATTGCTTCTGATCATTTTACAGTATTTGCGCTGGGAAGGAAATGCTTAAACTGCCTCTCATTCATTGTTTTTCAGTGTTTCATCACCTGAACAACAGACGCCAAAGTACTTAATACACATGGGATAATAGAATTTAATTTGCTTAAATATGGAAAATTAACTAAATTAACTATTTTAACGAATGCTTTCAGTATTGAACTCACTCAGCTGAACTGTATAACTTGAAAGCATTGCAAGTTTTTTAATAAAATGTCTGCCATTTGCATAAAGGTAAATTCGGTGTTATTATTGTTAACTAATACTAAAATTTAGACAAAACGTTAATTGAAATAAAGCTGACATAAAATATAATGATTAGATTACAAACGCCTTGGCAACTAATGGAAATAAGAAGTTGAAGTGCTAAAAATGACTAAATAAAATAAAAAACTACTTAGAAATATTAAAAATAAAATAAAAAATGTACGCAATTAAATGCAAATGCAAAAAAAAGTTAAAACTGAAAATATTAAAAAAAAAATCTAAATATGAATAAATCTTGTAATATATAAAAAATAACGCTGTATATTCTTAATATCAAGTTTGCTAAAAAAAAAACCCCAGCATGTTGCAGTGCATTTTGGGATTGCATTACTGGTGAAAAATGCATGCTGTGCTGCTTTAGAATTTGGCAAGGATGAGGTGCAAACAGCAAGTCACTTGAATACCTTTTGAATGCAATGCTTTTCTTTGCTTTCTAGGTAGTCAGCTGAATGGGTTTTGAAGCAGAGCCATTTTGTCCAATATACAGCATTAGGTTTTAATTTAGTTGCCTAAAGATGATTTATATATGTGTGCATGCATGTAAGTGTATCTGCATGTTAGGCTCAGGGCTTTGGACAGATGATTTCTAACTTCATGACAGACGGGTCACTAAATATCCAAGTACTCATTTTTAAGAACTGGAAACTTCCCATAAATATGTAGATGACAGTGGCTGTTTCATTAATGGTAGTTAATGGTCCGTGCTAAATTAGCATCATTATGAAAAAGAAGTGCTAATGAAGGAATTTGTTTGTTATTAATTGTTTTTCTCTTTGCATTTCTTGAACTGCTGTAAAATGCTAAATGACTTCATAGAGGGTGTCACCTTTGTTTGATTTGATGCAAACTGTTTTATTATGCACTGTAGTATGAGGCCACAGAAAAAAAGGGCCATGCAAAGACATTGAGAACACCTGGATTCTTGGAGTACATATTGACATTGTCTAGACAGGCATCGATGGCAGTGTCCTAATGGAGAGAATTAGATTTCCTCCTCATGTTTAATTTATGTGTTGTACAGGAGTCAACAGGAGGACTTCCTGTTCATGTAAAATATAAAACTCACCTTGGTGCCCTTCATTGTGAATGAAGGGGTTGGATAAAAGCATAATAATGATAAAGCCTGTGCAATTTATTATATTTAGTTTTTTTTTTCTTTTTTTTTATTGTAACACTGCACTTTCTTAATTTGTTTGCAGCCCCTTTCTCTGTTTTTGCTCTGTTTATGACCCAGTCTGGTCAATGAACAGTGTCTCCTGGTGATTCCAAAATAGAGGTACAAAAAATCTGCAGAGAACGCTAATACATAATAAAAGGCACTTCTCAAAAGGTATCTATTTAAAAAATATTGTCCTCTTTTTCACCTTTCTTCATTATTTTATAATAAAATATTTCATTATTTTATTTTAAAACTGAACCCTTTCTGTTTTTGCTCTGCTTATGAATTTCAATTTTATTGGTGTTTTTGAATTTGATCAACTTTATTGCCATTTTTTGCATATTTTTTTATTTTATTTTATTTTATTTTTGAATTTGATCCATTTTATTAATATTATTGCAAATTTATTGCCATATTATATTGTTTTATTTTATTTTATTTTCACTGAATTTTAATAATTTGTTTGCAGCCCCTTTTTCTGTTTTTGCTCTTTTATGAATCTCAATTTTTATGCCATTTTTAAATTTGATCAATTTGATCAATTCTAATGCCAATTTTTATTGCCGATTTATTGCCATATTTTTTATTTAATTTTATTTTCACTGAATTTTCTTAATATGTTTGCAGCCCCTTTCTCTGTTTTTGCTCTGTTTATGAATCTCAATTTTATTGCCATTTTTGAATTTGTTTAATTTTATCAATTTTATTGACAATTGTTACTGCCATATTTTTATTTAATTTGATTTTCACTGAATTTTCTTCATTTGTTTGCAGCCCCTTTTTCTGTTTTTGCTCTGTTTATGAATCTCAATTTTATTGCCATTTTTTAAATTGATCAATTTTATCGATTTTATTGATGAATTTTATTGCCAATTTATTTTATTTTTTTATTTTATTTTGTTTTTTATTCTTTATTTTTATTTTATCACTGAATTCTCTTAATTTGTTTGCAGCCTGTTTTTACCAGTCTCAATTTTATTGGCATTTTTGAAGCAGCCAGAAGTTCAGACATGCTGTCTGGGTCTGATTGCTTCTCTGCGGTGGCCTGTAGCAAACTACTCCACCAGAATCAGCTCTATAAAAACACAGTTATTATGATATGCCTTGAAATAATGGTTCAACCATATACACAGGGGGCAAGAACCTTGTCTAACACATGAACACGTGAATGCATTGTGTAATGCTGGAAAACCCTCGGACACAAGGTGTGCATGACTGGGACGCTGTTCACCGCTTTTTACCAAGTCAGGTTTTGTCTCAAACCTTTTAACAAAGCTCTTTTTAACAAAGTACTTTCCTGTCCTCTGTGGTCAATGAACAGAGTGTCTCCTGGTGATTCCGTCCCAACAAAGTACAACAAATCTGCAGAGAACATTGATCCATAATAAAAGGCACTTCTTATAAATTCAAAAAGTATTTGTTTAAAAAAATGTCCTTTTATTCACCTTTCTGCATTTTTAATTTTTGCTTTAGCTGTTTTTGAACTCTAGCTTGCTTGTGGAACTTGGCATCACCATACTGCGGGTATTGTTGGCGTTTGTTTGATAAATTGATCATGATGTTCCTCATTTGTAAATCACTTTGGGTAAAAGCATCTGCCAAGTGATTAAATGTAATGTAAAAGTCAAAACCGCTGCAAGGTTGTATCTAATACAGAGAAGGCATCTCTGATTCTAGAACAGGAGGATTCGCTTTCATCACTCTGTTCTAATGAGTTTTTGATATACATCCGTTAAAGCACAACAGCACTTTTAGTTTAGTAAAATTAAAATTAGCATGGAAAAGAATTACTGTTAGACTGGAATAGAACCCAGAGCCCCAAAACTATCCCACTTTTTTTAAAACAAGGTGCGGATTGTTTTGGCAGAAGTTATATTTACATATAAATAGTTTTTTATTCAGTCTCTCCATAACTTACACTTGAGAATTGAATACCCTGCTGTGCTTCTCTCTGTTGTCAGATTGTAAATATTCTCATTGCACTTGTGAACTCTGTAAAGTGTGTCCTAAAAGATGACTTCCCAGCAAGCATTATGGCAGTTTTATACAGATTGGGTGAAGTGTTGCGTAAAACCATAATTTTTGAGGTCTGACTTAAGTCTTCCCACAGAGTAAAGGTAAAATCACAGAGCTGTAATGAAGATGCATGCCGGCGTGGAAGCGGTCAGATATGCTCCAGAGGCGTTTCATTCAAGATCACCCTGTGAATGTGGCTGCCATGAAGGGAAACCACGTGTTGCACGTGTTTCTGGCATATTTCTTGAGCTTCCTTCAAATTACCAGGGCAGTGCTCTAGTATGTCGTGCAATTAGACCCCCTGGAGCAGGATCACACAGATAATGAGAGAGGGATGTGACTGACAGTGCAGTAACATATCCGTGTTCCACAGAGGGTTAATTGGCACGTATGTTCTTTTGAGCATGCATGTTTGTGCTGGCCAGTGCTCCAGGTTATCAGTCACCTCTGGAACCCGCAGTGTCCAATTATAATTGATATGTAGGGAGTTTCAAGACCTTGAAGTTGATTTTTGGTGTTGGGGCCTATGAAATGATGCACTATCAGAAAAATTGTTTTTTTGACCAATGGTGAGTCAGAAAATAAGACCAAGCTCTACGGCAGTTGTTGGTGTACAGATATGTGTTGTTATGATTATGTTCATGGCAAAAAAGTACATAGCATGCATATGCATTCTAGAGCAGTGGTTCTCCACTCCAGACCTGGGGACCCACTGCTCTAAACATTTTGTATGTGTCTCTTATCTGACACACTCAGTTCAGTTCATGGATCTCCCTCCTAATGAGCTGATGATCTGAATCAGGTGTGTGTTAAATAAGGGACAAAATGTGCAGAGCAGTGGGTCCCGAGGCCTGGAGTTGAGTTCGAGTGTCTTTTTTTTAATTGTACGTAAGGCCCTTTACTCGCCAACTGAAAGCAGTGCATAAGCAAAACATGTCTGATTATGTCTGATTATTTTATTTTATCACCATATATTTTTTTATTTGATAATAAAAAATTGCTCTCTTTTTGCAGAGAAAGGTTCTGCAAACAAACTTTATTTTATTTTATTTTATTTTATTTTATTTTATTTTATTTTATTTTATTTTATTTATCACCATTTTTTTTTGTTTGCAGCCCCTTGCTCTCTTTTTGCAGAGAAAGGTTCTGCAAACAAAATTTATTTTTATTTCATTTTATTTTATTTTATTTTATTTTATTTTATTATTTACAGTTATTGTAAATTGTCTCTTTGTTTGCAGCCACTTTCTCTGTTTTTGCTGTTTATTTTTAATTTAATTAATTTAATTAATTAATTTAAATTTAAATTTAAATTGTTTTATTTAGTCATCACAGAATTTTCTTAATTTGTTTGCAGCCCCTTTCTCTGTTTTTGCTCTGTTTATTTTATTTTATTTTTATTTACAGTTGCCACTGAATTTTCTTAATTTGTTTGCAGCCCCTTTCTCTTTTTTATTTATTTATTTATTTATTTATTTTTACTTAGTTATCACTGAATTTTCTTCATCTGTTTCCAGCCCCTTTCTGTTTTTATTTTATTATACTTATTTTAGTATTTATCATTTTATTTTATTTTATTTTATTCTTCACTTTAACATTTGGTTGCTGATTCATGTTTTATTATAGGTGATAATTTGCATTTTTTATGTCAGTTTGTTTAATAAATGAAAACATTAACAACATTAAATGTTTAATTCTTTATTTTCATATGTATGATTGGCATATTATTTGACATGCAAACAAAGGGAGTTTAGATGTTTTTTTTCTTTTCCACTTTGAGCTCTGGCAGTACCATTTCTTTTTGCAAACTCAGTTACTGAAGTATTTACATAAGTCAGAAGTAACGGTAAAGTCATTTTCGAAGAGCCAGTGACAAGGAACACCCAGAGGCTTCAGAAAGCTTCCATTAATATTTCATATTGCTAATTACCCAATAAATTACTTAGGATGCAATTGCAAAAAGCATTAAAACATATTGAGAGAGCCATTATAGCAGATGTATAAGTTATGAATATGATTGGACTTCATTTAGGAACCGTGTCTGTATTGATTGGGTAATGAAATGTGTCTTTCCCTTTCCCATTCTCTGTGTAGTGTTCATTTAGGATGTTTGCCACGAATTGTTTTAACACTTGAATGCAAAGGCTTGACATATTTACAGTGAGCTTCTTTCTAAAAGCTTGATGTCTGTCACTGTTCAGCACGTTCAGTTGCATGCTGGGATACTCAGGCATTTGTGACATTTGGAAAAATGCATTAAAAATAGAATGTTGGTGCTGAGCGGTAACTAATATGTTTATTTGCCCCTGACTGTGTTTTGAATGGACATCAGTATTCAGTTTTCATGGCTGATTAACTGGAAGAGATGCCTACAGGATTCACATACACCAATGCCTCAGTTTTAGATAGACTAACCTGCCTAAAATGACCACTGCAGATCAGGATCAGTATAAGTTGTATTTATTTGCCTATAGATTTCTTAAAGTAAGTTGTAAGCAATGCTTGTCTTTGCAAAACTGGTCACAATAATGAAGAGGTTGCCTTAACTTAATGGAGAAGTTCACTTCCAGAACAAAAATGTACAGATAATTTACTCACCCCCTTGTCATCCAGGATGTTCATGTCTTTCTTTCTTCAGTCGATAAGAAATTATGTTTCTTGAGGAAACAATTTCAGGAATGTTCTCCATAAAGTGGACTTCAATGCCCCAAGTTTGAACTTCCAAAATGCAGTTTAAATGCAGCTTTAAATGGCTCTTAACGATCCCAGCCGAGGAAGAAGGGTCTTATCTAACAAAACATCTGTCATTTTCTAAACAAATTGACAATTTATATACTTTCTAACCTCAAATGCTCGTCTTGTCTAGGTCTGCATGAACTCTGTTTTATTCGGGGACAATGCGGTCAAGACAGTTAGGGTATGTCGAAAAACTCCTATCTCGTTTTCTTCCCCAACTTCAAAATCGTCCTACATCGCTGCAGAAGTACCGACCCAGTGTTTACGAAGTAAACATGCAAAGAACATCAAACGTCTTTACAAAAAAAGGTAAAACAGCGATGTAGGACGATTTTAACGTTGAAGAAGAAAATGAGACGAGAGTTTTTTTACATACCCTAACTGTATTGACCCAGATTACACAGACTACACATGCGCATCGCAGAGACGAGACGACCATTTGAGAATAAAAAGTATATAAATTACATTTTTTTTAAGGAAATGACCAATAGTTTTGCTAGATAAGACCCTTCTTCCTCGGTTGGGGTCATTTAGAGCTATTTGAAGCTGCATTTAAACTGCATTTTGGGAGTTCAAACCTGGGAGCACCATTGAAGTCCACTTTATGGAGAAAAATTCTGGAATGTTTTCCTCAAGAAACATAATTGGCATAAACATCTTGGGGGTGAGTACATTATCTGTACATTTTTGTTCTGGAAGTGAACTTCTCCTTTAAAGAATAGATCTGGAAATGTGTTGAAAATCTACTCTACCTTTGGCCATCCAAGATTTAGATGAGTTTCTTCATATTCTTCATATTTAGAGAAATGTAGCATTACATCACTTGCTCACCAATGGATCCTCTGCAGTGAATGGGTGCCATCAGAATGAAAGTCCAAACAGCTGATAAAAACATCACAAAAATCCACAATTAATCCACACCACTTCAGTCCATAATCCATAATAACGCTTCCTTTAGTGAAAATGTCCATCCCCTGTTATTCTCTCACACCAAAATCCGCCCACATATTTGTTTAGAACATTTTTTGACTGTTTTAGTTTGCAAACTGTGTATATTTCTCATATGCATATTTCAGACAACTTGTTCACTGGAAAAAGCATGGATTATGGACTCGTATTTTAGTCGGAAGCGACGGCCTGAATTTAAAAACGCCTTAATGAAAGATTTGTTTCTTACAAACATGCAGTTTTTCACTTCACAAGATGTTAACCGATGGACTGGAGTGGTGTGGATTACTTGTGGATTATTGTGATGTTTTTATCAGCTGTTTGGACTCTCATTCTGATGGCACCCATTCACTACAGATGAGCAAGTGATGCAATGCTACATTTCTCCAAATCTAATAAATAAACAAACCCATTTACATCTTGAACAGCCTGAGGGCGAGTACATTTTAAGCAAATCCTTTTTTTGGGTGAACCATTTTTTTAACAACACCAAAAATCTGCCACAGCATTAAATCTGTTGTTATTTTTGTCTGCATCTGAAGTAGAAGAGTTTGAGTGGCATAGAGGAACAAAGATAAAGACAAACATTCTGTCAAACATTCAAATGCACAAAAAGTAAAGTTGGACCAACTTTGAATTTGGCACACTTCAAATGCTAAATGCACTGAAATAAACCCATTTTCATTTGTTTCAGCGCAAACCTCCTTTCTGTGTAAATTAAGTTCATTGCAGAACGCTCCTTATTCTCAAAGCCATTTTTCACTCCAGATTTTTTGGGAGTAATTTGCTCTGTTACCTGATTTGCGTAATTCCTTTAGTGAATATGATGTTGATAATAAACGTAACCGTGGGTGCAACTCTCTATTGCTTTGAGAACTCGAATACGGCAGTCAGCGTGGTCTCGTATCTCTCTTTGCTTCAGTTAAAGGTCAGTCTTATTAGCTGCCTGGACTCTTCGCTCTATTTTTCAGCCGACAAAGACACAAAAACAACTGATGCCGATGAGGTTTTAGTGTAATTATCTTTGCATTATAAGTATAGGAGCATGAATGGAAGGGCATGAATTGGCCTCCCATTAATGTATCATTCGTCTTTATTTTTAATCAGCATTAATTTAGCATGAGATGTGGGTGAATAGAGCATCAAGGAGGTTCCTGTTAGACTCAGGAGTCATGAAGGTGATGTTGAACTTTCAATGACTGCACAAGTGCAAAAGTTCTGCAATTAATAACACAATCAAGTACCGTTAAGCGTTTCAAAGTTTTGTACTTGATTATTCAGAACATATCTGTAGACTGGGGACAGCCTGAGAGATGGAGAGAAGATGCAGTGTAATTAAAGACTTTTGGGGGGGGGTAAAAAAAAAAATCATAGAGTGATCATAGAGCCGAGACTGATCAAGGGGTTGAAGTTTGCTTCAAAGAAAAATAGCTCCCTCCTCTTCCTCCTAACTGAAGACCAAAGCCACCCTCCCTTGACTGTTTGCTCAAATCCGCCCTAAACCAAACCCACCCTCCCTCTCTTTCTCGGAGCCTCAGAGCCTCGCTGATGAAAGACTAACATGAGCAGATGCGTATTGAGTTAGAGAACCAGCCATGATGAGCTTTCATCAGTGTAAGGCAGTGGAGAAGAACCGATGATGGTGGAACAGAAAGGAGAGGACAGATGGGGGACATTAGACAGAGACAAAGGACTGAGAGAATTTATTATTTATTTATGTATTTTTATTTTTATTTTTTTCAGTGGTAAAAGCTATACACAAAGACATTTGTAGTACTTCTGAAGAAAAAATAATTAGGGATGCATAATAAATATATCATACTTTTTTGAATATTATTTGCATTTTTTTATTATCTTAAACATGCTATAACTTCTATTCCACAGTGATTTGTGTAATGCAGAGCTCGCAAAACACTTTATTCATGCAGAGAGAATTACGTCAGTTTATTTGTATAGCTTATTTCCCACAGCCTAGTAGACAGGGATGCCAAGTCTGCAAAAACAAAACCAGCCCAATTGCCAATCAAAACTATTTCAATAATTTTTTCCCCTCTATCAGGGTCCCATCCATTGAAATAGCGTTCCAGAGAGTTCGCTTTAACCTGCAGACTAAAAAACAACCTGCGGCAACAGGGTAAAAGTGGCCCAATTCCACAGTACAACCACAGACTTGGCAACACTGCTAATAGTTTGTTTCAGTTTAAAATAATTAATTTTGGCTTGGCATATAATGCATATAATACTTTGTTTAAAATGATAAACACCATCATTTTTGTTTTATACTTATTTTTAATTCCTGTTCTGTTCTATGTATATATAAACACACATATTAATATATATATATATATATATATATATATATTTAAGAGAAATAAGTTATTTATGTACAAAATATTTGTATTTATATATAATATAAACTATATAAAAATTATAATAGATTCATATACTTGTAAATATTTCTTAAATATATAAATGAATGTGTTTGTATTTATATATGCATAATAATCACACACATTACACACACATATATTAGGCAAACTCAAACTTTTATTTTGTATGCGATTAATCGCAATTAAAGCCCTAAAATTAAGGGGAACTAAAATACATATTTGTAGTGTTTAACAATTTATTAATAATTTATTTTATTTTGCATAATTTCTTAATGTAATAATACATTTTCACCAATGGACTGTTTTTCTCAACATTGCAGCAACTATATTTGCTATATCCATGATCAGCAAATATTATTTATTTATTTATTTATTTATTTATCTGTATTGCCAATATTGGATATTCAATTGTGCATTATGTACATTATTTTTTAGTTTTTAGTAAATCAGGCTGTCAGACGATTAATCGTGATTAATTGCATGCAAATTAAAGTTTGAGTTTGCCTAATATATGTGCGTGTACTGTGTGTGATTATGTATATATAAATACACACTAGTGTTGTCACGATACTGGAATTTCTAACTTTGATACGATACCTTGAAAAATATCGATATTCGATACCATTTTCGATACCACGAAAACTGCCACAATATTAAGGGGGTACTTTTTTTTTTAATTTAAAGATAAATATAACAAATCTAGAACATGACAATGAGGTATATTTTACATAAACAAAATGTTTTGAGGTACTACACTGCTACAGCCCTGTTCAGCTTCTTAGCTTCATTTGAGTTTGCTTCATACTTTCTTTGCTGTTCAAATACAGCTGGTAGTGTAGGTTGTGAGCATGTTGTTTTTGTTGCAGGTCGAGTCTTATCTTCTTTCTGGTGCCAAACTTTAATAAACTTTTTTTGTTTTGTTTTGTTTTTAGACCACACTTTTAAAATGAACTGAACTAACTAATCTTAGAACTTAAGCTAATGGTAATAGATATTTGTTAACATTAGTTAACATGAATGAACAATGAAGAATACTTCCAAAACATTTATTAATCTTAGTTAAAAGTTAATTTAAACTAACATTTACTAATACATGAACTAATTAAAATCCAAAGTTCTATCTGTTAATATTTTTTCATTGGACCAGAGCTAACATGATCCGTTGTCTTTTTATTACCTACCGTTATCAAAGATTAAAATATACTGTAACTAATGCATTGCTCATCGTTCATAAATGCTGGTTAATACATTAAAATTTTTTGATGAACAGATTTTAATGCCGGACTCACAGATAATCACCGATCCACGCATGCAAACGTGCGTGCATCACACGCGAAAAAATGCTCAGTTGCTCACTGGATCGACATCAAGACAAATTGCAGAATTTAAGTAATAATTTTTTGAATAAACTTAAATAAGCACAAGTTTAGTGTTATAAATCCGTTTGTCCTTTGAAACTTCCGCGTCGTCACTGAGAGTGCGGGTCATGGTTGCTTAGCAACGGCAGACGCCACGGAAGCGCAAGCTACAGAGCGCTTTGGAAAGAAGGAGAAATTGGTGCGCCTAGCGTTTTCCACGCGTTTTTAGGCGCGATATGTGAACGGCCCCTTACGCTATTTAACCAGAGCGAATGAGACGAGACAGGCACTGTGGTCACGTGTGGTGTTTGTCAACGCGCCTTTGGAGAGAAATGAAATTGACAGCTCGGCTAGTATCGGTATATCGATACTTCGGGAAATTAGTATTGGTACCGTTCAGATATTTATCGAAATATCGATATTTTTGACAACACTAATACACACAAATTAATGTATATATTTAAACGGGTCATCAGATGCAAAGGTTACTTTTACATGTTTTTTTAACATTAATGTGTGTTGGCAGTGTGTGTACAAATCTACCCTATAATGATAAAATCCATGCAGTGGTTTTTAATTAATCTGTAAAAATAATATCCCCTTTTTTCAAATCGAGCTCCCACGATAGTTGATTGACATGAGCGTTTTACCTCAGATCAGCTGTAACAGTCCGACCACTAGGGCTGCACGATAAATTGCATGCGATTGTGAGGCGCGCTTAGTCAGTAAAGCCGGTACTTTGATTAGTAGTAAAGCTCCATCAGGTGCGTTCAGCTGGAGCGGCAATTAATACACAGAGCCGTAAATCACTGACAAGCTACGCAAAATCGCGCTCATAATCGCAGATGAATCGCATTCGATTATGAGCGCGATTTGGCGTAGCTTGTCAGTGATTTACGGCTCTGTGTATTAATTGCCGCTCCAGCTGAACGCACCTGATGGAGCTTTACTACTAATCAAAGTACCGGCTTTACTGACTAAGCGCGCCTCACAATCACATGCAATTTATCGTGCAGCCCTACCGACCACCATTGTTTTGATGCTGGAGTAGGGATGTGAGTTAGACAAGAATATCTCAGATTGAGTGATTGAGGTGTTGTGTTGCTGGATGTAATAATGAACGTAGTGATCGTCATTTACTCCCGACATCTGAGCCACTGAAGATGCAGTGGATTACGTTTGTTTGTGAAGGGAATGCGCCTCCTGATTTACAAATATCCGTCTATGTTTGCGCGAATCATTCGTGATTCAGCTTCACTTACAGGAGAAGTGAGTATAAACGTTTTTTTTATGAATCTTTGTGATCGCCTTTCCAAATAATGTGCTAGTTAGCAAGTTTAGCTGCTAACGTGGCTAAATTCGGCTTAAGTAAACAGGCTCGTCACTCCTCAGAGAGAATACAGGGGCGGGGCAAGTACAGCTTATTAACATTTAAAGCAACCTCGACCAGAACAGGATGAATTTTGCAGAGCTGATTTTGGCAAGGTAAAAATGGTGTTGTTTTACACAACCATTGAGAATTTTTAACCAAAGTATATTGTAGACTTTTCATTAAGACCCTAAAGAATCATATCAACTTATGGAAAATGGGCATCCGATGACCCTTTTAAGAAGAATGTTATTTATGTACAAAATATTTGTATTTGTATATAATATAAAGTCTATAATTAATACATATACTTGTATTTCTTAAATATGTACATGAATGTGCTTGTATTTATATATGCAAAATAATTACACCCAGTACGCACACATATATTAGGCAAACTTTTTTTGTATGCGATTAATCGTTCGACAGCCCTTACACACACACACACACACACACACACACACATATATATATATATATATATATATATATTATTATTATATCTTATTCTTTCTATCTTATTCATTTGTAAGTATTCATTTAGCTTACTTTTATCCAAAGTGACTTTCAAATAAAGAATGTGTTGCTGTTTTACTTAAGGAGCAGGTCACCTGCTGGGAGCTATGTTGAGTAGTAGCTTATTGAAATCATGACTTTTTCATTTCAGTGTGAAATGACACAGGAAGGGTTTTTTCGCAAGCATAAACGAATAGAATGGAAGATAAAATGAAGAAAGCCTGTTGATGTTAAAATGAATACTGTTTGAAAGGTAATCTTTAGTGCTAATATTCTACATTTTTGTGTTAAATGAATGACCGTGAGGCATCGGACTCGTGAGCGGCAAGATCTGCGGTGCTCAAAGCGGCGCTGGGTTGGGGGGGCGCGTCGAGAAGTGATTTGTCTTTGGGTTGAAATCTTCCAGCTGACTAATGAGCCATTCCTCTTTCTACTTCTTCAGGTAATCATGCTAAGAGCTCGGGAAAACTGCAGGGAGTCAATAGACGTTTTCCGCCTGCTATATCTAGTCTTAAAAGCAGGAAGGGGAGAGCCCTCCCCCACAACTAATCTTTTCACTTCCTTCCTCCTGCAAAGTCTTGAAAGTGCAGTGACAGGCACAAAGACAGTCAGAAAGAACACCTAGCACTCGCTCTTCAGACTTCAATACATCATGTTTCACAAAGACAAGCAGAGACACTGATGCGGGAGGAATTAGTGCTCCAGGCGGCTATAAATACCTTGACGTTTGCTTAAAGGATCGTGATGGCGCGCTCTATCCGGGTGCCTCGCGTTTTCCTTTCGAACGCAATAATATCTAGTCTTTTCAGGCTTGACGGCAAGGCTAATGGTGTTGAGATTTTTCTCTCCGAATTGGATCTTATTGTGGACTGAAGCGCTCACTCAAAATCTTATCTTGGCCAAAGTGCTGATTCATGCGTTTTGCTGACTGCACGGGTCAGGGCCGCGCTGTCCGTCAACAAAACTCTGCAGCCTATGCAAAGGACTCAAATCAACCCGTTAACATTGTGAAGAAGTACAAAAAGAAGGCATGATGAGCTCACATTCATTTCAGATGAGATTAGATTGAAAAAAAGAAATAAAAAAGAAACATCTTGGGAAAGTAAAGCTGCCTTGCCTTAAACTGATTGTATAATATGACTTTTTTTTTTTTGCTTAGGGTTAATGTGCACTCAGTTGTGCACTATTACAAAAAAACAAGAACTTATATCATCCTAAAAGTTTATTTTGTGATATGAGATCAATTTATTTATGTTTGTTTATTTATTTATTTGACTGAAACAGAGAGAGTATTTTAGTATAGCATTATGGTCAATTTAGAATTTTCTGTAATTAAATATTTTTATATTTAATTTTTTAATTTTTAATTTTAATTATTTTATTTATTTCACTTTTTGTGGAAACTATTTTCTTTAAAATATTTTAGTTGTGTATAATTATAAAATAGTCCAATATTTAACACAGATACAGTGCGGACAAGTCATACAAGATAGTTTGTAAAATATATTAATATATTGAATGGCTTTTTAAAATTTATGTTTACCTATTTACATATTCAAAATACTTTAGTTTGCTGTTAGGGTAAATTTGGAAATTTCTTTAACTTTTTTTAATTAATTATAAAATATTTTGATATATAATGTATGGAACTACAGTGGTGAAACACAATATTTATTTATTCATTTATTTATTTATGTGTTTATTTATTTTACTTTTTGTGGAAACTATTTTCTTAATATTTTAATAGTGTAGAATTATAATATAGTCCAATATGTAACAAATACAGTGCAAACAGTTCATGCAAGATAAGGTAAATTTTGAAATGTCTTCAATTTTTTTTTTTATTATAAAATATTTTGAGATATAACATGGAACTACAGTGGTGAAACACAATATTTATTTATTTATTTATTTGTTTGTTTGTTTGTTTGTTTGTTTTACTTTTTGTGGAAACTATTTTCTTAAAAATATTTTAATTGTGTAGAATTATAATATAGTCCAATATACAACACACATACAGTGCAAACAAATCATGTGAGATAGTCTGTAAAATATATTAATATACTGGATGGCTTTTTGAAATTTATTTTTTACCAATTTAAACATTCAGAATATATTATTGTGGTGTTAGGGTAAATTTTTAAATTTCTTTTTTTTAATTAATTATAAAATATTTTTATATATAATATATTGAACTACAGTGGTGAAACAGTATTTATTTATTTGTTTTACTTTTTGTGGAAACAGTTTTCTTAAAAATATAGAATATAGTCCAATATATAACACAAATACAGTGCAAACAAGTCATGCAAGACAGTCTGTAAAATGTATTCATATATTGGATTTTGAAAATGAAAACGTCATGCAAGATATTAGACTGTACTGCATGCCTTGAATTTCAGAGTTGAGTTAACTTTTATTCTTTGGTTTCTTGGATTCAGTGCTGTAACTGAAATTGTGTGCTGATGGCTATAATAAAACTATCAATCAGCTATCAGGCACAGTCCTGCAAGACCTTATTCGTAATGTCTTTTAATTATATTTTCATATTAAAAGGCATGTTTTCAAAAAGTCAGATGAAGTCTTACAGTATTATGAAATATAGTCATAGTCAAAATGAACCCTAACACCTTGTGAAAACACTTTTTGACTGTTTCTTTAAAAGTAAGGAGAATTGTTCATGGATTATTCATGGAAGTATCGTAATTGTGAAGTGCAATCGAAATCATAGCACAGTTATGTTACTTATGACATAAGCTGTCTGCAATACAAGCCTTTTTTTAGAAAGATTTATAGTGCTTTCCAATCCAATTGTTAAGCAAGACAGGTTTTTCAGATAAATCGTCCTGCTCTTCTTGACTTTCTCTTCACGTATCCAGTGGAGTAGGTGATTTCTAAATGAAATGATAAAACACAGCAAGATGCACATCTTATGCACACATGGACTGCCATAATTCAGTAAATTCATTTTTAAATTCATCCCCTCAGGATAATCATACTTTCTCTCTCCACAAATCTGAATTCTCGCAGCTCCCCTCCTTCAAGGATCTTCATCTCATCCCATGCCGTGGTCCAGCAGAAACCTGTCGGCATGTGATCTAGGTTTCTTGATCCTGGAGGGAAAGGAGAGGTAAAAGTTGAAAAACAAAGTTGGACTTCATTCACATTCATTTTGAAGGCAGTGCTGTTTCACCTTCAAATGCCGTAGCGCATAAACAGAAAACTTAAAGATCGTGTAAGAGAGTTTTCTTTTACTTTTTGATGAAGTGATATCTTTTATAAGCCTCTGAGGTGCATATATTATCTAGTCGACTCGTCCCAGGATGTGAAGCTCACTGATGTTATATCATCTTTAATGCAGGATTGTGTAGTTTGTCTTGATGTCTTGATGTCTCTGTCGTCCCAGTCCTCCCCGAAGCACAGAATCTCTGGCTGGACCCAAAGTAAAATAGAAAACAAGATTGTACAGCAGAAATCCATAAGCCTTCTACTCGGGTACAACAGGGCTAAAGGCCTCTCGAGGTAAAGGGTCTTTCAGATTAGCAATGAAAAATACAACTTTTGTTTCAATGCACTGATTTGGACAGGATTGAGATCTTAGTAATGTGGGAGTGTCTGGATTTCGGGTTACAAAAGGTTGTGTGCTCTGAATGCATAAACTGGACCCATAGGTCTGATATTATCATAAAATTATATACCGAATTATAATTAATTTAAACCAGATGTTTTAGAAGGATATGTGTCCAAATTTCAAGCGAGAATAGATATAGACAGACATTTATGGATGACTGTTTCCGCCACTGAATTTATCTCACATTTCTGACTTTTTTCTTCTAATTGTGCAATAAACTCACAATTGTGAGTTATAAGGTCAAAATTGAGGAATATAAACTTGCAGCTGTGAGCAATACAGTCAGAATTGTGAGATATAAACTCACAAATGTGAGTTATAAAGTCCAATTCTGTGGAAAAAAGACGTTTCATACAGCTGAGAGTTTATATCTTACAATTCTGACTTTATAACTCTCAAATACATGTTGTAAAGTCAGAATTGCAAGATACAAGCAGTTCTGAAAAAAGGCAGAATCGTGACTTTGTATTGTTTATTTCTCGGAATTGTAAAATTATAACACACAATTCTGACTTTATAATTCACAATTGCAAGTTTGCATGTATATCTTGCAATTCTGAGAATGAAACTTAGAATTTAGTTTATATAACACAGCTCTAAGAAAAAAGTCAGAATTGCGAGATGCAATTACCCGTTTTATTTGTATTTGGAAAAATAGGCTTCCATAGACATGCAATAGGATGTAAAGATATTTTGGAATTTTTAGGCTTCTGCTAAAGTCTTTGCTAGTTTTCTCAGCGCTATGTACAAGAAATGAAAAGAGTCTTAGAATGTAATTTGAACAATACTACCATCTGTTTCAGTACTGCATTGAGAAAGACACAAAGAGAAGCGAACACCTTTCTCCTGCAGGTTTTGTGTCAAGCTGGACTGAAAGTTTAACAATGAAATGCTTTGTGAAATATTATTCAGAAGCACTCGTTAGACGACATGTTGGGTCACAGATGTGGTGAAAATAGAAAGTTTTCTGTAAGACCATGACAATGTGACATTCTAAAAAAACAAAAAACGGTGCTTTTCTTCATATTCAGATTTTTGCATTTTGATTAAATAGATTAAACTTGTCCATGAGCTGTGTACAAATTCAGAGCCAATGAACTTAGCATCTAATTAAAAGTGCATTTCTTTTCGGCATTTTATTAAAGGGGTCCTATTATGCTTTTACAAAGTCTTGATTTTGTTTTGGGGGTGTATTAGAACATGCTTTCATGCTTGGTGGTTTGAAAAACGCATTATTTTTTAACATAATTTACATTATTACAATACATTTCTCCCAGCCTGGCACATATGGCTTGATCAGTTCCAGGTTTAATGAAGGCCCGCCTTCCGAAAAAACGAAATGTGTTCATGATTGGTTAGCTGTCCCACTGCGTTGCGATTGGTGAACACCTTAGACAGTGTTTCAGTACTGCCACGCCGCTTGTCAAAGAAGCAAGTTCTGTATACAGCTATTAGCGCAAGCTTGATTAAAGTGATTCTTACGTTTTCAATATGGATATTTTTCTTACAAAAACGCATTGCTTTGCTACAGGAGGCCTTTATTAACCTCCTGGAGCTGTGTGAGGCACTTTTTATTGTGGATGGATGCACATTATTGGGCTTGTTTTGGACTGATGAGGAGAAACACCCGTCTATGTCGTTCTAAAGCTTGGGAGTGGCAGGATAAATTTTAATATAACTGATTGTATTTGTCTGAAAGATGGAAGTCATAAACACCTATGATGCATGGAGGGTGAGTAAATAATATGCTACAGTAGTGTTGGGTCCTATCTTCAGCCTGCGAGATCACCAATACAAGATATTATCGTGCTAATGTATTTAATTATTTTACATACTTAGTTTCATTGCCCGAAACCAGCTCCAGCATAAGGCTAAAAGCAGCCTAACATTATCAAAGAACATCATCACTGATTAGCCTACACTGTAAAAAAAAAACAATTTGTTGAGTCAACTTAAAATAATTTGTAACCTGGCAGTCAACTCAAAAAAAGTTTATTCAACTTGAAATGTTAAATTATACTAAGTGACAAATTAGATATTTGAGCTGAATCAACAACTTAGCACAACTTAACTTAACTTAACAATTTCAAGTTGAATAAACTTATTTTAGTTGAATGAACTTAAAATTTTAAGGCAGCAGGGTAACAAATTATTTTAAGCTGACTCAACAAATTGTCTTTTTTATTTTTTACAGCGTAGCCTATTCTAGTGCAAGTTTATGCATTTTAAAAAACACTTGTGTTATAAGTGAAGCTATCTACACTGTATGACGACTAAATCTCTTACCACACACTGCACATGTCTGCAGTACGTTACAGTTCTGAAGCGTACCTTGTCCATACCATCCTTCCAACAAGTAGAATTTCCGTGGGCGGGATTTAATTTATTGATATTCTAATGGACCGCGTTGTGACATCATTGCATGCGGAAAACAGATGATGAAATGTTTCTTGAGCAGCAAATCAGCATATTAGAATAATGTCTAAAGGATGCTGTGACACAAGACTGGAGTAATGATGCTGAAAATTCAGCTTTGTGTCACAAAAATAAATTACATTTTAAAAAATATTTTCAAATAGAAAATGGTTATTTTCAATTTTAATAATATTTCATAATATTACTGATTTTACTGTATTTTTAATCAGATATATGCAGCCTTGGTGTGCATATACCTTCTGAAATTTTAAAAGGTAGTTTATAGACTAATAAAAAGTATTATTGTTGAAGGGTTATGAGGTACAATAAGTAGAGACTGTAACATTGAGGTCAGAATGAAGTTCAGCATCTAAGTTCAGCGTTCAGCAGAGTGACAGCTAAAGGGAAGAAACTCTTTCCTGTTCTGCAGGTTCAACAGTGAATACTCTAACATAGTCAGAGGAGTTCATGGTAGTTTATGGCTGAACAGACACTTTTATCCGAGACGACCTACTTTACATTAATGCATTCATGGTACAGTACATATTTCATCAAATCATGCATTTCCTGGGAATCAAACCCATGACCTTGGTTTTGCTGGAGCCATGCTTTTACTATTTCAACTAAAGGAATGCATTTTTACATGGCCGTTTACCCTTGTTCTCACTCACAATAGTCAGCAGCCACTGGTGCGCTTTAGTGCTTAACTATTAAACGATTACGAGTGTTTAAAAAAATAAAAACAATAGCATTTGCATTCATGAGATTCATCGCCCTTGTGTCTAATTGTTGGCTCATTATGTTAAACTAGGACTGAGGAATTCTACTATTCAGAGAACTCCAAACTGAATAATGCCCATTTTAATGAGGGGAATAACTCGCAGCGCTATCGTAAATGCTTCTGGGTATTGGCACAATGCCTCCTCTCTGACTAATGACATCTACAGGGGTTTAACTCTTCAGGTATCTGATGCAGGTACTGTATATGAATGACTTCAGTCTGTGTGGAGTTGCAAACTGCGTAGCGTGATCTTAAATTCATTGCTGACTCCATTTTTTTAATGCACCGCCTATGAATTGATGATTTGCATCAAACTTGGAATAGACTGCAGGAATAGTTCACCCAAAAATGAAAATGTGTTTTACTCTCCTTCATGTTGTTCCAAATCTGCATGACTTACATTATTCCACAGAAATGGAAAGGATTTTTGTTTCTTTCTGTACAACAGAACAGTTCTGTATGTCTGTCAACCTCCAAACAGGACTAAAATACTCCATTAGACATTTTGCAATATAGAACAATATTGACAGAGTTAGAAAGTAGCTTGTTACTAGATTGACCATATTGATTGAGAAACAAACTAACTGTTATAATTAACTAAAACTATGAAATCAACTTTGTTAACTGAAATAAAGGCAAAAAAATAAAATAAATAAAAATAAAATAAAATAAAGTTTTAATGAAATTATAACTGAAATTATACACATAGAAGCTTATTAAAAAATTAATAAAATTAATAATACAATGAAAAAAAGGCTAAAAACACAGTGGCTGGTCAGCCAGCTAATGATCAGTTAGAAATATCGTATTAACAGGGTATTCGTTGTCTGTGAACTTTTCTTTCAGTTAGGAACATAAATAGTTACACTAATTAGTCTGTCATAGAAGATACAGTTACTAAAAAGTTATTTCTTCAAGAGCATAATGTTTAACGACTAAATAATAAGCCTGTGTTTCATTTTACGGCAAATGTAAGATTTTAATGCACTGCTGTCAGTGGCCACACATCCAGAGAGACAAAGAGTTTACATACAGCGAGCATCTGCCATGCTCTAATGAGTGAGTGTGTTCATGAATAAGTCATATCGATTAAAGAGGCAGAAAGATGGAGAAGGACGTCGTGCATTCAGTAAAACAGCTCTGCTACTTTGGGAGCGAAACCGCCAGTCCGACTGTCCACTATGGGATTCCAAACTGGTTATGGTGGCAAATTAGCAAAGCAAATTGGACGCCTTGAATACCATGAGTATTGTTAGGAATAAATTGTGATGTTTACTTGTTATTTAACATGACCAGATTCCCCACGACAGCTCTGTTTGTGGGACACATATCCAAATTAGCCAGCTGAATTATATTAAAAACTGGATAATATACAGTCAGCCGGTCATTATCGTAAAATAAACCCTGACAGGGTGATCGGGACCCTGAAGCGAAGGGGTCTTGAGTCATCCTAAAGGAGTTTATTTTACCATAATTGCCTCCTGTATGTTATCTAGCCTATTATATGACTACTTATCAAATATGTGAATAAATTGGCAACTGGAAACTAGCATAAAAGATATATATTTAATATAAGAAAATATTGAAGGCAGAATGCCATGATTGATCAGTCAGAATAACTTTTTTATAACCATTCTTCCCCTTCTGCATACTCTCAACTATATACATTTTTATGGATGTTATCGTTTCTACCACAGGAAAAAAAACAGTTCAGCCTTTTCCCTTACAATCCTGAGTTTATGCTACAGTTTTGAGTTTTTTTCTTGTAATTCTGAAGTTTTTTGGAGTTTATATCTTATAAATCTGTAGAATTTGAAGATATAAACTCAGAAATTTGAGATATAAAGTCACAGTTCTGAGAAGAAAAGGACAAATTGTGAGCTAGAAACAATTATCTCACACAATTGCGAGAGCATAAGATGGAAATGTGAGATAAAAAGTTGCAATTACCTTTCTACATTTTTTTGTGGCATAAAATAAAATGAAGTAAATAAATTAAATAAAAAATAATTTAAAATAAAATAAAATGCAAGTTTGATTTTACATATTGCAATTCAGATTAAAAAATGAAATGGGAAATAGAAAAATGAAATGAAATTGAAAAAGAAAAAGTGACAGTTACTTTTTTTTTTATTTTTTTATTCTGTGCTCTACTTTGTCCCAAGTATGCTGTCAGGCATCAAAACTTTTGATTTTTCATACTGAAATTACATAAAATATGGGAAAGAATGAGCAGTATGCATTAGATGGAAAGAATGAGCTCTAACTGTGTCTTATTGCAGGACTCATTTATCATAATTATAAAATCGAGCTGCATGGAGAGATTGCTTATTTTAAGATAAGTGTTGATATTTCTCAAGCCCTCTGGTTGGTCTGTTTCACTGGGTGTCTCAGGGTGTTACTGATCGCATGCTGGTAGAACCTTAACACTGAAGATGCTCGAAATAAAGTTTGCTAAAGAATAAAATCTAAAAGGATAATAAGATGTCTTTAATACTTCTTAAGTTACAAGCATGCAAACTTTGGCAAAACAAATTAAAAATTATTTTTTTTCCCATTTTTGAATAGTCGCCATTGGCATATGTGCAACAAATATTGCTAAAGTCAACACATTTTATTAATAGACCTTCCGATCTCTGTTTAAAAAATGAAATATTGATGCTACTTCCAAAATCATTTTACCCCCCCTGTAATTTGGCTCCAAATCTCAAGTACAAATTGTTATTTTGAACCCCTCGACATTTAATATTTTGGCTTTTATAACTATTTATGCTTGTCTGTCTTAAGAAAAAATGAATAAATAAAATTAATTAATAAAGGAAAAATACATTGTCTGAAATTAGGTTAAGCATGCTAAACTAATCAGTAAATGCATGTTGTTGTTGTTAATGTGGCATCTTGGTCCACGTTCATTCTGTTCTTTTATATTGATTCATTTGTTTGGTTGTTGTCTGGGTGTAATTTAGCACTTGTAGAAAGAGCATAGACCCTCAAGATGAAGTCATCAAGCAGCACGATGAATTTATAATTTGTTTCGGCCATGACGATATAGCTATGTCCTTGCAAGATCCTGAATTATGAGTCAATCAGTAGTGCAGTTGCTCTGCTCTCTATTACATTCACTGATAACAAACAGCCTAGTGAGGTTAATGAGACGTTAATGGGAGGAGGAATACGCAAGAATGCCTGTTGCTTGTATTGTTTGTGTGCTGCTGTGACTCTAGATAGCTGGAAATATTGTACTTATGTGTCATCAATATGCATTTATTTACCCTTTTAAATAATATAAATTAATAATAATAATAATCCTGACTGCTGTTGGTCACACAGATATAGCATCCGGAGTATAAACAACATCATAGGTGGTTAGCGTATTACTGTTATCTCACAGTATTTAGTTCTGATTTGTCCTTCCTGGCATAATTATTGGTTGTTTATGGACTTGTTTTTTTGGGGCTAATTAGTTTCTTCACTCCTCTGGGTGACTGGTGCTCTAAGAGAGCACATATTATTTGTGATGTTCCCCAAGGCTCAGTTCTACATTTATAGCACACACTAAGCTCAGTGACTTTCAGCGAGATTACAGTTTCCACAATATTGTCTAATGATAATTAGCACATTTCAAAGGACTCGACTAATCTTTCTCTAAGATTTTTTTTTTTTTTAATGTACTGTTGGAAATTGCAAAAAATATCTTTTGTTTATCTTACAAAGCTATAAGATTAAATGGAGAACAAAAAAAGACTTTTGCTTACATCTTCTGCGTCTGTCATTTCTTACTATGTTTGTTAATTCATTTATCATTTTTATCTATCTTTCAGTTTATTCTTTCTACCAATTTGTCTGTCTATCTATCTATCGTTCTATCCATTGTTCTTTCTATTGTTCAGTCATTCTATTTATCATTATTTTGTTCTGTCTATTGTTCTATCATTCCATTCATCATTCTGTTTGTGTTTCTGTTTATTCTGTCTACCATTTTTATCTATCTATCTATCTATCTATCTATCTATCTATCTACCGTTCTATATCTATTATTCTAGCGTTCTATCAGTCTATCTTTATTATCATTCTATCTATCGTTCTATCGATCCATCCATTTTGCTCTATGATTCTATTTATCGTTCTATCATTCTGTCAGTATATCTATCGTTCTATTGTTCCATCCATCCATCTATCTATCTGTCTATCAATCTGTTTATCTATCATTCTATCTTTCTGTCCGTCCGTCCATCAGTCGTTCTGTCTATCTTTGTTCATTCTTTCTACCATTTTGTTGTTCCATCCATCCATCCATCCATCCATGCGTTGTTCTATCTATCATTCTATTTATCATTCTATCATTCTGTCATTCTATCATTCCATCCATCCATCCATCCATCCATCTATCTGTCTATCGTTCTATCTATCTTTCTATCCGTCCTGTCCATCAGTTGTTCTGTCTATCGTTCAGTTCATTCTTTGTACCATTTTATTGTTCTGTCCGTCCGCTTCATCCATCCGCCCATCCATCCATCCGTCCATCCAGTTCTATCTATCCATCCATCCATCGTTCTATCATTCTGTTCATTCTTTGTACCATTTTATTGTTCTGTCCGTCCATTCATCCATCCGTCCATCCATCCGTCCATCCAGTTCTATCTATCCATCCTTCCATCGTTCTGTCTGTTGTTCTGTTCATTCTTTCTACCATTTTGTTGTTCCGTCCATCCATCCATCCATCCATCTGTCCGTCCGTCCGTCATTCTGTCTATCGCTCTATTTATTCTTTCTACCATTTTGTTGTTCTGTCCATCCGTCCATCCGTCCATCTGTCCATCCATCATTCCATCTATCATTCTGTCATTCTATTGTTCTGTTCATTCTTTCTACCATTTTGTTGTTCTGTCCATCCGTCCGTCTGTCCATCTCTCATCCATCATTCTGTCTATCATTCTGTCATTCTGTTGTTCTGTTCATTCTTTCTACCATTTTGTTGTTCCATCCATCCAACGTCCGTTCCTCCGTTCGTTCGTCCTGTCTATCGTTCTGTTCATTCTTTCTACCTTCGATCTGTCGATCTATCTATCTATCTAGACCTTAACATTTTTAAAGTTTGTCTTGACCAGTTGTACTTTTCTAGTGAAGAATTGCAGTTATAGATTCCTTTCAAATTTGAATCAGTTTTAAATTGGATACATTTAATTCTAACTTAATTTCTGAAAGACACAGCACAATCCCGGCAAATGAATAGATAAATGGATGGATGAATTACATTGAGCGCAGTGAGTTTCTGTTCATATATTCATAATCTAGAAGGCATCGAGTCCATTCATGAGAAAACGCTATATGTGCCGTTGCTCCTGACTGGGGTGGCGTCCAAAATTACCCGAACTAATGGTTAGTGATTTCCCCCAAGAACCACCCATCCTACTACACTTCCTTTCCCTGCTGCTTCAATTAAACAAATGACCCATAAAACAACAGGGCAATAGAGGATGCCAAGCGTAAAGAAACCCGTGCCATCTGAGGGGAGTATGGTCTGCTTTAATGAGAACCGTAATTTAATTCAAATCATTGTGAGGGAGCAAAATAGTTTGTAATGAGACAGTTATGTAATGATCAGCATGGATATTATGCATATCATTAATATTCCATGTTTATACATCCATAGCATGATGTGTTTTAAGAGGATGCAGGGAATGGATATACTGTAGACGTTCTCTAGTGACTGCCAAGGGTTCTGGGTTATGGATACGGGTGTTATATCATGGATGGGGCATCACCTGTGGCCATTTCAAGTGCCCTGCTTCAATCAGAGCTCCTGCGGTGGTCTGGGTTTGTATTAGAGTAAAGTGGTACTTTATATCAGAACACACACATATGGCCTCTCCAGCCCGTGAGAGTCCTACTGGCTTCTGACTCGTTCTCTGATCAAAAAGGATGGATCTGAGGACTTCTGTGGAGTGTAACTGCTGGACTGTGATGGAAAATGCGTAGCTTTACACTGTGTCATAACTGCGTGTGACAAAACAAAGTGATAGGTGTTAAATGTTTTGTAGTATTGTTTTTCCATCCACAACCACCACTCGTGACCCACAATGGGAGGTTTTATCAGTTGATTTTTTTCTTTTTGTGTGTGCTTGATTTTTCTCACACATTGTGTTTTTAATGTTCCAAAATCCTGCTTTGAGTGAGAAAACATCAAAATAGTTTTAGAAAAAAATGTTCTTTTAGATTAAAATTTAGAAAAAAAAATGAGAGATTATAGATTATAGACATATAGATTATTTAAACAGGTAAAAATAGTCACAATGAAATTATTTGATCAAAATTACAGTCAAAATACTGAATTTATGAAATGTTAAAATGTAAAATCTTCAGATAAAATAATAAATAATATAAATAAATAAATAAATACATTAAAATTGTGCGCTGGAAAGTTCAGTCCATGGTAGAATCTCACTCTTCTGAACTCTTGCTCCAAATTATTATATTAAATGCGTGCGTTTGCCACCTACAATATTTCACTTTCTGTTACAATTTTGCATAAATGCATTTGTGTTTGACGTTATAGTCTTTTTACATTTTATTCATTGCGGTGGTACTAGCGCTGGGTTTTATACACCCTCTGCATTACTGCCTCCACTTAAGCATCTACCAAACCATCCATCTTTCCTCTCTCATGCCATCCATCTTTTGTAACTGTCCATCGTCCTTTAAGCCTTCATTTTTCCTTGTCTCCCTCTTTCTCTCCCTCCCCGATTCCCACTTCCACTCTCGGCCGGCCTGTTTAAGGTCACTGTCAATCTTATTATGGGGGAGGATGTGTAATTACCTCATCCGTCCATGCAACCACAACCAGCATCTCCAGACCAACCTGAAGGTCCGGTGCAAATCCAGCACACACATGCAAGCTCAACACAAGACAGTTATATAAATTAACTCAGCTGGTATTTGGGTAGTAAAAAGTCTGAAAATGTATCGGTTAATTCCTGTTTCTTTCAATAGATCCTGTCCCAATATGGTGCCCCATTTTGTCATTTTGTGATTCAGAAAGGCGCTCAAGCTTTTGGCTGCTATGTGCTATTGATTCTCTCATTGTCTGCCCTAGTGCTGGTATTTTGTAAGCAGTGTTTTGTATAAAATGCCTTGAATTTTAGCAACAGTGTTAATCTAAATCACTGACAAAAATGTTCAAAGGGTTCAAAAGTTTATTTTTCATTGTCAATGTTAAGATGACTAGAGAAAGCCAGAGGAGAAGTGCATGGCGCTAGCAACACCAGGATCATGGGTTTGATTCTCATGGAATGCATGAACTAGTCATTTTATATAAAAGAATTTTCCTAATGCATACATGTAAATATAGATAAAAAGATGCATAAGTCAATAATGATGATTGTCTGTGAAAATACGAGAAAAACAAAATTGGTCTATGATGCATTAATATAGTTTTCTTTATTGTTGATATAAAAAGCACAGTGGGTGATTAAAAATGCACAAGTTTTGCAATATAGAAATAATTGTTTTAGATAATTGTCATAGTATGTACAGTAAGTAGTACTGCTTTTTTTTTTTAACTTGCTTTTATATAAGGAGATAATAAATAAAATATGCCATTTGAGTAAAAGTAAAATGGACTGAAATGAATATGACATGACAGTGAGTAAATTTATATTTTCCCTTCTTGGGCAATCTTGCTTAAGCTGCACCTTGCTTAACATGGTACTGTAGCTGTGGTTTTGGATTATAGCCGGTTTCCAGCTGGTCTAAGCTGGACTGCCAGTTTAGGACATTCAAGACTGACTCATGCATTTTTTTCTGAAAGGCAACAATCCAACTGTATGTATGCTCTGCAAGACCTCACTTTCTCTTAAATATATCTTGCTGGGCTACACTATTTTTTAACTTTTTCTTCCATCAGCTTCTAAAAAATAAAGTTGGCAGCCACCACCAGCATTTTCGATCATTTTCACACAATTTCATGGCCCCCAGAATGTTTTGTTGCATGAATATTTGAACATGCAATATATCAAAAGAAAGACCAGAGCCTCTGCTTCTCAACAAAACAAGACAAATATTCTAGCTTCAACACTTGAATGCATGTATGCAAAGACTACATCTGGATTCAGAACTATGATCAAAACGTAGATGGAGCAGATCGCTTCCATCAACACCCACAAAGCATCACCGTCCTAAACCACTTCCTGAGTCGGCATTTCATTTAGGAGTCTCCAGCAGAATTGATTTATATGCAGTTTAATGTTTGATGCATTATTTTACATATGCATCTGCTTACATATACAATCAGTTGTTTCTGCTGCTTCTTCACCATTTTTTTATCCAGAGATTCTGTACTCTTTCAGAAGATGTGTAATAGCGCCTGTAACAGTGAAAGCACGAAGAGCTGGAAAATTCTGTCGATGGCAAATGCCAATCTTATGAATGACGGAAAATTCTGTCAGTGGTGGAAAGAGTTAAGGACTTGTTTAATTAGATCTTGTGGGAACAGGTTTGAGCATTTATATTTAGTAAGTAATTATGTTTCTTAATAGTTTTGTATTCAGTTCGGCACATTTGGGTTTTATGTTACATCTTCTGTTGTTTAATGAATATTTATTGCATTATGATGTTGTTTTGTGTTAATGACAGCACCTACTGTGTACTAATATAATTCAGCTTGTGGAAACGTTACCTGTGATTAATTTTTTTCGTGATTCTTCATGTGGCTTCCTCTTTTACCACCTGCATTATTACTGTATGGTGGTTGTCAAATACGGGTATAAAATAGATGTTAGTAGCAGTGTGCATTGTTGGATTTTTCTGGTTTAAATTGCAATTTTGGTTGTAAATTAGTTTTATACTGTAAAAATGTACAGGTTGTTCTGTAAATATGTTTACTTTTTTAAATACGAAATTATTCTGGCAACCACAACTGATTTTGTTTTATTTATTCAGTGCATTTGTTTTTATGGTATTATAGACTTATAAATAGAATACAATGTAATGCCATAATGCCATGCACTGTAAAAAAAAAAAACAATTTTTGAATCAGCTTAAAATAATTTGTTACCTGGCTGACTTAATTTTAAGTTCAGTCAACTCAAAAAAAAGTTTATTCAGCTTGAAATGTTAAATTATACTATGTGACAACTTAGATATTTGAGTTGATTCAACTTAAAATAAGGCAGCTGGGTTACTTACCCATCTGTTAAGTTTAGCAAACACAAATATCTAAGTTGTTACTTAGTACAACTTAACATTTCAAGTTGACTAAACTTATTTGAGTTGACTGAGCTTAACATTTTAAGGCAGCAGGGTAACAAATTATTTTAAGCTGACTCAACAAATTGTGTTTTCTTTTTTTTTTTATTGTGAGAATAACCTTAGCTTATGATATGACATAAAATTTGACGTCCTACCTACTAGTATGAACAGCTAGTAACCACTTTGTTGATAGTATATCAGCTAATAACCAACTTAGTTACACTCTAAAAAATGCTGGGTTAAAAACAACCCAACTTGGGTTATTTGGCAACCCAGGCTGGGTAAATATTGGACAGAACTGGGTTATTTTGACTCAGCTGATTGGGTGAAATGTTTTTACCAAACAAACTGGGTTATTTTATTTAAGTCAACTATTGATTTAAAAAAAATTATATTGCTGGCTTAAAATGGACTAAAACTTATTAAAACACACAGAATTACTGGAGGCCACAGCAATAATCAAAAGATGAACATTTATTATTAAGTAAGAACACATGGACAAAATACAAGACAAATTGAATTTTCTTTGGGTGAATGCAGCATAGTTTACAATATTACATACATTTAAACTTGTTTAAGAAGCATTTTAGACATAATAAATGTAACATTTCAAAGTATCATTTTAATTAGTGTATTCAAATGTTCTCTGTAATTGGTTTTTACTGAAATAGCACTAATTCTTGTGCCGGTGTGTCGCCAAAATCTGAGCCGGTGAATTGCTGCTGTTCGCCGGGGTAACTGTGAACTTCAGACCGCAGCCTCGCGTTTCACTTATAGCTGAAAGATGCCCATAAACAAACAGTACTGACATTAGAGAAAATATTTTAACATCAAATTAAATTAAACTCAGGACTATAACAAATAAATTCCATTTATTTTATGTAAGGCAAAGTGCGTTTCCATCATGTGAAGTGACTGTTGCTGACGCAGCTGACTGACATCTCGTCCTTTGCGTTGTGTTGCATAAAATAATACAATTTATGGCACAGTAAAGACATTAGAAATGAAATCAAATGTATACAAACCTTTATTTTGCCGAAGAAGTGCAACAAATCAGTGGCACTAAAAACCGCTCTCTTCTGTAGAGGACACAAAAAGCCCACGCTCTGACTGTAACTCAGCAGCTGCACTGTAAAAAATAAAAAACACAATTTGCTGAGTCAGCTTACAATAATTTGTTACCCTGCTGCCTTAAAATTTTAAGTTCAGTCAACTAAAATAAGTTTATTCAACTTGAAATGTTAAGTTATACTAAGTAACAACTTAGTTATTTGTGTTTGCTAAACTTAACAGTTGGGTAAGTTACCCAGCTGCCTTAAATTTTACGTTGATTCAACTCAAATATCTAAGTTGTCACTTAGTATAATTTAACATTTCAAGTTGAATAAACTTTTTTTGAGTTGACTGAACTTAAAATTTTAAGGCAGCCAGGTTACAAATTATTTTAAGTTGACTCAACAAATTGTTTTTTACAGTGTGGGTTGTTTAGTCAGAGAAAGGTTTAACTCAGCGGTTGGGTAGAAAAAAAATAACCCAGCATTAAAAATGACCCAGCAAATTAGTTACAGAAAAAAAAACTACCTGGTGTCTAGGTATTGAAAATAACCCAGTAAAATGACCCAAGTTGAACTCAGCATTTGAGTTTAAAAAAAAATAAAAAAAATAATAAACCTAGGACCTGGGTAAAAATATTAAAAATAACCCAATAAAACGGCTGAACCCAGCATTGAGTTAAAAAAAATAATCCAGCATTTTTTTTTAAGTGTTTAGAAACCAGTGTTCCTATATACATCTGGGACTGATTTTCCAGCAGGCTTGGAAGACAAAAACTTGAGACTCTGTAAACATGAACACCTGATTTGTAGTTCAGCCTGGCAGGAAGTTTCCTGTGATGTCATCAGATACATGATAACAACGTACAGTTCACAATATGGGGAGAAAGTCATTAGAGAAATCAAAGTGGTGAACCCGATGTTCCAATATGTCTTTGTCAGCCGGCTTCATTTCCTTCAAACGCACTAGATGACCCTGTCACAAAGATGAATGTTCATCTTTTCCTCCACTGATCTCATTTTGTCTTGTGCTTGTACTCCTCTAGAAAAAGCATGTTTAGTTTTATTTTACATACAGTTGTCGTTTACAGCGCAATGTGTTTGTGTTCATTGATAAATCTGAGTCTGACCCAATCTGGATCCAGAACCAAGCTGCTGTCAGTGTTGTCCACGCTGATAGTCATCTCCACAAACCCAAAAGTTTATCTCCAGTCACATTTCCTCCAGTTCAGTACATGAGCAAGCACTTTGTGTTTTCTGCAATTAAATTTTGAGGCTTGAAGTGCGTGCGCCAGCATATAGATGCAGTTTTACATGCTTCCCAAAAAGCAGACAAAATAAAATTCCTTTCTCCTTTGTTTTCCCGTCCCACTTGGTCGGCGCGGTGGAATCGGGCCCCTCGGAAATCTCCCAGTCTTTGTCTGGATGGATTGAGAGGCGTTAATCTCAGCAACGGTGATTAGAAACGGGCGCTATTCTTCTTCTGAATACCAACGCGAGAGAGGAGAAAGCAGGAAATTTTCCCAAGGAGGAAACTCGTAGTGAGTCTCATAAAGATGTGGAAAAGGTCAACAAGAATGCAAACAAGAAATATTTCAAACGAGGACACATTTGCTTGATTAGCTGAATATAAAGAGCAAATACAAATAAGGCGCATTAGTCCTGCCGAAGCTCGTTTCTCTTTGTGCGCTTTCATCTGGGAGAGTCCTTGCATTGAGGAAGATGAAACAAATACTAATTAACATCATCACGTCGTGTTTGTCTTTTAATCAATATTTGAAATGGCAACTGTACGGCGAAGGAAATGCCCACGCTTTCCTGACGTTTCCTCATAAATCTACCTGGGTTTGTGTAGGTGTGTGTATGTCATATGTTCCTCTACAAGTAATTAGAGGATTAGAGCGGCTGTCTTTCTGATGAGGCAGGCAGTTATTCTAATCTTGTTACCGCAGCTGCTGTACCTCTCAGGTTTTTGTTTGTTAAATCTTGTTATTTAGACATCTGCTGGCTTCATTTACACCTCTTGCTGATCTCTTTCTATAGTTCAGACAAAGAGAGACGTGCACTGATAGTTTGATATTTCAGATATGCATGTTTTATTTGTTCACGAGCTTGTCCGATGCATTCACAACAGCTCTCGTAGGTTGCATTCTGATGGCAGCATGAATGGGAAAAATTACATCTGATGGTTTTTAATTTTGATCTGACTTCTTTTATATGTGGAAATAGATCTGATGCTTTGTGATTTTTATATCAATTTAAAGGAACGTTTAAAGCAGAATTCTATCTGAATATAATCTGATTATGTATTGATGTTCCTCCAACATTCTGGTTATGGTTTATTGTAAATTAGTGGTGTCAGCTAGATTTTAACCAATTTAAGATTAATGCTACATTAATAGTAAACTTTACTGTTCAAAAGTTTGGGGTTAGTCATTTTTTTTTTTTTAAATTAATACTTAGATTATTAATACTTAAGAAAGGGTGCATTAAACTGATCAAAAGTGACAGTCAAGACATGTATCATGTTAAAAACAATTCATAAATGCTGTTCTTTTTTAACTTTTTATTATCAAAGAATCCTGAAAAAATTGCGAGGAATAATTGTGGAATAAAAAGTGGCATAAGCAAGCTTATAGTTACTTGCCACTTTTTTGCAATTATTTGTGCAAATTTCCAAGTTAAATATGTTTCAAAACCTTCTTTTTTCAGTCTAAATGAATACATGTAAAAGTAAGTGTATTTTTTTATTGAGTTTAAAATTGACTTAGTTTCTCTGACTTTATTTCTGCCAATTCTTTTTAATAAAAAAAAAAAGTGACATCTTACAATTCTGATTTTTGTGACACTTTTTTTTTTAAAAAAGAGTTTAAACTGTAACTCAAAATTGAGATACAAACTAAAAAAAAAACAAAAAACAAAAAAAACAGAAATTGTAAAATTGTGAGCATCAAAACAAGAGTTTTATTTATTTATTTATTTATTTATTTATTTATTACAGTGTACACAAACCAATTTGGTGTAGAAAGAATTTCCACTTCAAAATTGCTAGTAAATTTCACAATTACAAAGAAATGGCAAGTAACATATTGAATTAAACATGAAATTTTGGAGTAGAAACTTATGAAATAATCATTTTTTTTGTAAAATGTAAACCAATAATAATAAAAACCTTTAAAAAAAAAAAATGTGACGTTAAATAAAAAAAAATACGATTATTAATATTATTATTATTATTATTATTATTAAGGAATATTTGTTTTGGAGCAAATCAATATATTCGAATGATTTCTGAAGGATAATATAATGCTGAATACCAGAGTAATGATGCTGAAAATTCAGCTTTGCATCACAGGAATAAATTCCATTTTAAATTATATTCAAATAGAAAAGTTATTTTAATTGTAATAATATTTCACAATATTATGATTTGTGAGAATAAGAGTTTTGATGCATTTGTACAGCTTACAGAAAACAAGTTGACAGTGGAATGTCATGAAAGTAAAAAAAAGTTTGACATTTAATTAGAAAAAAACTAAAATATTATCTAAACTTTTAATGCTCTTTTGCTGCCTTGCAGTGATTTTTGTATTTCTTTCTGAAAATTCAAATTTATGAGTCAATAAAACTTGTTCATAATTCTTTGTAACGACTGTTGCATATGTAAAAACTGAGTAGAAACTGAGTGTTTTTTGTGCTAATTTTCTCCTTTATACAATTATTTGCCCCCTCCCTCATGTCTTTGCCCTCATAATTAATGATTGTACAGTTTCCCATCAGCCTCTGGTGTACATCACCTTCTAGTTAGAGCACTGACTCAATTTCCGAGTGTCTGATATGAGCCACATTTAAAAGGTTATGTGAACACCCTCACAAAAATCTCAGAAATGGTAATTGGGTGTTTGCGCTGCACTGTGAACACAGCATAGACATACAGAAAGTGACTCATCGCCTTCATCTTCACATTACAGATATATATTGTTGTCTCCACATGGAATAGTGGTAAAGTGGGTTGGATTTGTTTCCCCTGGGCATTGATTCAGTGTTCTCTCATTGGCGCGTGGGCAGCAGGGCCGTGCTCCTGACACATCTGATCTGTTGTTTTGTGTATAGGGCGAGCAACAGGAAGAGAGGAGAGCATGAACCAGGGCTAAAGACAGACAGCCTGTGGCTATTACTGCCACCTTCACTTTGAAAATAGCTGCTGCTTGTGACTCAGGTCAGATTCTGTGGTGATGTTGAGATGTTTCTAAACAGCGCTTTCAAGGTGACCTAGAACAATAAGTGAATACGTTTTCTTTTGTTTATTCATTTAGACTGGCTTTGAAACAGTTTTCACTAGGAAATTGCTAATAAATTTCACAAATAACTGCAAAGACACGGCAAGTAACTACGGAAGCTTGTTTCTGCCACAGGATAAAATAAAAAAGGTAATTGTGGCTATTTTCCCCACACAATTCTGACTTTTTTTCCTCCCAATTTTGTATTTTACATTTCTGTCTTTTTTTTCCTCACAAAGAGATAAACTTGCAATTCTGATGGGGAAAATGACAAAATTGTGAGATCTTAACTTAGAATGATATTTTTATTATTGTTATATTATTTTTTTTCTTTGCAATTTCAAGTTCTCTTCTGACCTTTTTCTCAGAATTGTAAATATATAAATCTCTGGAAAAAAAGTTAGAATTGCAACATATAAACTCAGGACTGCAAGGAAGAAAAGTCAGAATTATGGAATAAAAGGTGACAGAAATAAGCTTTTATAATTACTTGCCACTTTTTAGCAATTATTCATGGAAATTTCAGTCTAAATGAATAAACGTAAAAGTAAATGTAGTCTATGTCTCAAAATAGACTTTGTTTCTCTGAATTATGAGTTTTCATTTGGCAAATTTAATAATAATAATAATAATAATTGTGTGTTTTTTTTTTTTATTTATATTGTAACTCAAAATTGAGATACAAACTCAGGAATAATATTTTTTCAGTATACACAAACAAATTTGGTGTAGAAACAATTTCCACTCCAAAATTGCTAGTAAATTTCACAATTACACAGAAATGGCAAGTAACACATCGAATTAAACAGAATTTTGGAGTAGAAAGACGTATGAAATAATATTTTCTCATCAAATGTACACCAATAATATTAATAACAAAAAAGTACGAATTGCAAGATATAAACTTAGCGAGGAAGAAAAGTCTGAATTGTCTAATTAAAAAGTGGCAGAAATAAGCTTTTATAGTTACTTGCTACTTTTTTGCAATTATTTATGGAATTAAGTTCTAGAAAGTTTTTTTTTTTTCAAAACCTCCTTTTTTCAGTCTAAATGAATAAACAAAAGTCTAAGTTTTAAAATCAGTTTTCATCTGGCAATTCTTTCTAATAAAAAGAATAATAATTTTGACTTATCACGCAATTCTGATTTTTACAATTTTTTTAAAGTTTATATTGTAACTTGAAAATGAGATACAAACTCAGAAAACAGTCAGAAATTGTAAAATTGTGAGTTAGCATTAAAATAAAATGTTTTATTTACAACTTTGATAACTCATATTTTTTCAGTATACACAAACACATTTGCTGTAGAAGCAAGAAGACTTAATATTTTCTTGTAAAATGTAGACCAATAATAATAAAAAGTCAGAATTGCAAGATACAAACTCAGGATTGTGAGGAAGAAACGTCTGAATTGTGAAATTAAAATGTGGCAGAAATAAGCTTTTATAGTTACTTGCTACTTTTTTTTTAAATTATTTATAGAATTTTCCAAGTTATTTTTTTTTAAAATCTCCTTTTTTCAGTCTAAATGAATAAACATAAAAGTCTATGTCTCAAAACTGACTGTTTCTCTGAATTCTGAGTTTTCATCTGGCAATTCTTTTTAATAAAAAAAATAAAATAAAATAATAATAATAATAATAGTGACTCATCTCACAATTCTGATTTTTAAAAGTTTATTGTTTACTGTGTAGCAGATGACCTTGAAATGCATAATAGCAGTGGTTTTACAAAAATATTAATTGTTTACCCTAAAAAAAATTCAATAAAATTTGCTTTTCATTTTAGGTTCTTAAGATTAGCATATTGGTTTATGTGCTCTTTAAAGTTCTAAACAGAGAAAGTTCTTGTGGAACTCTTAAGGTTCTCCTATGACATCATACTGTAAACCCCCATTTGGTTCTAATTGGAGTCTTCATTTTTAGGAGCATAGCGTGAATCTGCACAAGATCGCTTTGTCATTCTCCTGTAAAACGGCCTCATTCTGTCTTATCAGCCGCGGGTCGTGAGCAGAGGTGATGAGATGGCTTCATTTTGCTGATATCAGCGGTCTGGCTTAGCTAATTACGTTGGATGTAATGTAATCTGTTATATCTGCCAAGGAAATATGGAGGCTAGGTGCTTTAGCACAAAGAAATTCTCCCAGTTCACCCCACAAATGTGAATTTGGTCTTCGTTTACTCACCCTCAACATGTCTTTGTAAACCTGTACTTTCTTCTTTGTGTGGAAGACACAAGAAGTTTTTAAGAAAGATAAGCAGGATTTGGAGTCCTGTTCCAAAAGTCTTTGGAGAGACCGGCACTGAACTGATGTTATGAGGACTGAGACGGGCCTTTTGTGGGAAAGTCACAACTAGTATGCAAAACAGGCTTTCCAGCAAACTAACCACTTTTGTATTCAGTTTTGTTGTTTTTGCTCTGAGATTTTGGCCCCTGGAGGGTGACGTAAGAGGAGGATTGAGTCTAATTTCTTTCATTACAGAGCAGTGTAGATGTGCCAAATTCATTTTTATCTGCTTGTCATCAATCCTGCCGCTTCAGTGCTGCTTAAGCTATTGATTCGCTGGACTTCCCTTGAGTACAGGAAGCTTCTCTTTTGAACAGAACTGTAAAAGAATGGTTAGAAGTAACACCTGGTGCCCGTATATTTAGAGAAAGTTGAAACAACCACATTCTTGAAACACAAGTGGTTATAAAAAACAATAAATACCCTCAATAAATCAGAAAGATAATATGTAAATATAGTACTTCAACCCATTCAGACCCTCTGTCCATTACAACAGTATACGCTAGTAGGATTATTAGATTTGAATGGCAGTTAATGGGTGACATACTGTATCTTTTGAGGAAAAAAGTTAATGTTATAGTTTGTTATAAATTATATACTATTTTTATTTATTTTCTTTGTTTAATTTGAAACAATTATTTATTTATTTATTATTTATTTTGTATTTATCTGAATTTATTCAAATAATGTATTATTATTTATTGAAAAAAGTTACAAATGAAAAAAGTATGATTATCTTGTTATGCTTTTGTTATTTTTCAGAGCTAGTGGACAATTTAAATAACTAAATATATGATAATCTGATTGTCTGATTGTTTCTATAAAGTAATTTAAATTTAAACGGGTTTAAACAGTTGTCGTGAATGCAATTTGCAACCATTTGGCTTTCTTTAATTTAACATTTTTCATAGTGAAACAGGATAGTCAACAAGGAAAAAGTGGGGCTTGTGTTCATTGGGAATTGATTTGGGAATTGAATTAGGAAAAGTATGCATTATTTATAAGAGCTTGTAGTCCCTTTTGAAACACTGCCGGAAGCTCTTGGTTGAAACTTAAGCAGCCATGATGAGTTAGAAAGTAAATTTTGTCAGAGTCAGAGGAAGTTAGTAAATTCTAGGGATTTTTTCTGGAATAGCACGCAGTGATAAATCATGCATAATAGGATAAGGAACATGCATTAAAGTAAATATGATGTTGCTCCTTTTTTTAAATTTTGTCCTTGGAAAAATGCATTTTCATGCCCGCTGTAGCCCTGTTAAACAGACTTCTGAAGACGCATGTAACCTGTTCCTGATGTGGATGTGTTATGACATGGACTGAAGCCATGAAAAATTGAACATGTCTCCCAGAGGTATGCATCTAGTCCTACTTAAACTGTGATTTTCACTCCTTCTTTTCACACTTGAACGCTCAAACATGAGCTTCACGTTTTTTCTTTTTATAAATCATTTCCCCATAACTCTAAACCCTTTTAGCTGACAGAAACATGCTTTACAATGATGGCAGTTTTAAAGCAATAATGTGTACTGTCCAATTCCAATAAAAACAGTGCTTGTTTTTATGATTTTCCATTTCTTACACATTCATTTTGATTATGACCATAACTAGCTGTAGTTCAGTAATTATACGAGGCAAAGCTGATCGGCTGACGTGTGGGAATCAGCAGGCCATCTGAATGGAGTTCAGTATGTGTCAGTGCTCACAGAGGATGCTAAATAGGTCTAAGCTCCCTGGCAAGGGGCGGTTGGGAACACGGCCCATAGATGGGGCATCTGCCCTCTTTGCTCATTAAGTGGTTATGATTTTCCTGCTGACACGTCAATGTCATTATCCCTAAAACTTCTGTAGCTGAAGTCCAGTTAGGATAATTTGATAACAGCAAATTACTGAAGGATATTTTTAATATTTTGTACAGTTAATGCTATTTACCAATGCAAAGAACACCTTAGCATATATGGTTTATTGAACTATTAGACAATAAATATATATATATATATATATATATACAAAAAATGCATGTTTATTTATACATTTTTTTGTGTTGAGTATCATATTTAATACATCAGGCTTTTATTGGTCATATATTTTCATATAGTGAGAATATGGTGCTCATACACACGTGGACAAAATTGTTGGTACCCTTCTGTCAATGAAAGAAAAACTCACAATGGTCACAGAAATAACTTTAATCTGACAAAAGTAATAATAAATAAAAATTCCATGAATGTTAACCAATGAAAGTCAGACACTGCTTTTCAACCATGCTTCAACGGAATTATTTAAAAAAAATAAACTCATGAAACAGGCCTAGACAAAAATGATAGTACCCCTAACTTAATATTTTGTTGCACAACCTTTTGAGGCAATCACTGCAATCAAACGATTCCTGTAACTGTCAATGAGACTTCTGCACCTCTCAGCAGGTATTTTGGCCCACTCCTCATGAGCAAACTGCTCCAGTTGTTTCCGGTTTGAAGGGCGCCTTTTCCAGACGGCATGTTTCAGCTCCTTCCAAAGATGCTCAATAGGATTGAGGTCAGGGCTCATAGAAGGCCACTTTAGAATAGTCCAATGTTTTCCTCTTAGCCATTCTTGGGTGTTTTTAGCTGTGTGTTTTGGGTCATTGTCCTGTTGCAAGACCCATGACCTGCGACTGAGACCAAGCTTTCTGACACTGGCCAGCACATTTCTCTCTAGAATCCCTTGATAGTCTTGAGATTTCATTGTACCCTGCACAGATTCAAGACACCCTGTGCCAGATGCAGCAAAGCAGCCCCAGAACATAACAGAGCCTCCTCCATGTTTCACAGTAGGGACAGTGTTCTTTTCTTGATATGCTTTATTTTTCCATCTGTGAACATAGAGCTGATGTGCCTTGGCAAAAAGTTCCATTTTTGTCTCATCTTTCCATAGGACATTCTCCCAGAAGCTTTGTGGCTTGTCAACATGTAGTTTGGCATATTCCAGTCTGGCTTTTTTATGATTTGTTTTCAACAATGGTGTCCTCCTTGGTCGTCTCCCATGTAGTCCACTTTGGCTCAAACAACGACGGATGGTGCGATCTGACACTGATGTTCCTTGAGCATGAAGTTAACCTTGGATCTCTTTAGAAGTCTTTCTGGGCTCTTTTGTTACCATTCGGATTATCCGTCTCTTTGATTTGTCATCAATTTTCCTCCTGCGGCCACGTCCAGGGAGGTTGGCTACAGTCCCATGGATCTTAAATTTCTGAATAATATGTGCAACTGTAGTCACAGGAACATCTAGCTGCTTGGAGATGGTCTTATAGCCTTTACCTTTAACATGCTTGTCTATAATTTTCTTTCTAATCTCCTGAGACAACTCTTTCCTTCGCTTCCTCTGGTCCATGTTGAGTGTGGTACACACCATGTCACCAAACAACACAGTGACTACCTGGAGCCCTATATATAGGCCCACTGACTGATTACAAGATTGTAGACACCTGTGATGCTAATTAGTGGACACACCTTGAATTAACATGTCCCTTTGGTCGCATTATTTTCAGTCTTTTCTAGGGGTACCATAATTTTTGTCTAGGTCTGTTTCATGAGTTTATTTTTTTAAATAATTCCGTTGAAGCATGGTTGAAAAGCAATGTCTGACTTTTATTGGTTAACATTCATAGAATTTTTATTTATTATTACTTTTGTCAGATTAAAGTTATTTCTGTGACCATTGTGAGTTTTTCTTTCATTGACCGAAGGGTACCAACAATTTTGTCCACGTGCGTATTTGAGGAAGAAAAAAAAAATATTTTAGAGACCCAAACTAAGCAAAACTATGCAGTTTAATGTAGAAGCTTATATTTATATGACCAAAATGCATATAAATATCAATCATCACTCTATATGTCCCAATAAAATGACTTAGTAAGATATTTAAATGCTTAGTTTTATGATTAAAGCTCAAAACATACAGGTTGAGGTCAAAAAATTTACATTCCCCTTTCAGAATCTGCAAATTAATTATTTCACCAAAATACTGAGCTGAATAAGATATTTCACAAAAATAAAAAGTTGTCTACATATAGTCCACAGGAGCAAATAACTGATCACTGATGCTCCAGAAGGAAAAACGATGCATTAAGAGCCGGGGGGTGAAAACTTTTTGAATTTGAATATCATGGAAAATTTAACTTATTTTGTCTTCTGGGAAACATATGACTATGTAGCCTCTGAAGGGCAGTACTAAATGGAAAAAAATAAGATATTTAGGCAAAATAAGAAAAATGTACACATCTCCATTCTTTTCAAAAGTTTTCACCCCCCGACTCTTAATGCATGGTTTTTCCTTCTGGAGCATTAGTGAGTGTTTGAACCTTCTATAATAATTGCATATGAGTCCCTCAGTGTGAAAAGATGGATCTGAAAATCATATAGTCATTGTTGGAAAGGTTTCAAATACACAAAAATGCTTGAAAACCAAAGAATTTGTAGGGCCCTGAAGTATTTTTCTGAAGAACAGCAGGCAGTTTAACTGCTCGGGACAAACAAAGTACTCATGAACAACTATCACTATCATTTTTTTTTTAAATGTAACTATTATTTTCTCTTGTGGACTATATGCAAATCTCTTTTATGTGAAATATTTTATTCAGGTCAGTACTGAATAAACAATAACATGCTTATGAATTATTATAACATAATTATGAATTATTTTGGTAAAATAATTAACATTTTGCAGATTCTGAAAGGGGGATGTAAACTTTTGACATCAACTGTAAAATTCAATGCAATACAAGCCTGATGCTCATATTTGATACTCACATTTCAACATGATTTTTCAAACACTTGATGTATAATCAAGTAAACCTAAGTTTCTTCAGTCCAGTAGATGTTCATTTTGAAATATCACTAACAATATCAAAGTTATTCTTAAGCTAGTTCACAAAAATCAGTAAAGATTTCACAACACAAAGATACGTGAACCAGCAATCTGAAGGTGGGCGTTTTTAGGCTTATTACTGTTTCCATCAGGTTTTTCAGCAAAGTTTTGATCATTTAGAGGCCTTTTTTCGATTTACGTATCCAATATGATACAGAAGTCTTTATAGGGTTAAAAAATTAATCAAGGTTAATTAAGCATCTATGCCATGGATAACAGAAAATATTTATTTACTTACTTATTTTGATGCTGCATATGTGGCAACAAGTCCACATTGAAGGTTGATTGGGATAAATGTGAATTCTAACGTGTAGCTCTCTCCAGATTTCATAGGAGTCTTTGATTGCGTCTTTTAATAAAAGGTCAAGGAGTGTTCAAATCACCTATACGAAATATGTGTGCATTTATGTGCTTGCAATATACCACCATCACAGATGATGTAACCATGCGACATCAATAGTCTGATTTGTGAGGTAGGTATGTGTGATCATCTTTGTAACCCGTTGGGTGAAATAATGGCACGTCTGTGAGCACCGCCAGCCTTGATTGCAACCATAAAATAAAATGCACATGCAGGCATTTTCAGCCAAAGACACCTATATGTGTGTCTATATATAAGCTTGTCGTCTGGCGCTCGGAGCTCCTCTCGACGTGCTAGCGGTGGCGTCCAGGGACAGCGCAGGCTTCTGGGACTTTTGACACTACAGAGCAAATGCCAGTGAATTCTGCGACAAATGTGTGGTGGTTTAAAGAGTTTCAGCGACAGACCGGCATCTCATTAGAAACCCTCACCAGATGGGGAGATACAGGTCCACAGCGGTTTCTGTCCTAGAGAACAGAAATATTGCTCTGAGTTTGCTCTTTATAGCTTTGGCTTTTTGAGCTGCAGTATGTTGAAGCATCAACTTTGTTTTAGAGGTTTCTACTAAAATTTCTTAAGAAAAAAAAAAGCTGACAGAAATTGAAGAGATGTACATTTAATGTGGTTTCGGAAAAATACAAAACAATTGAGTTTATAGCGAAATCCCTGACTTTGGAATCAAATCTGAGCACATTTTGAGATCTAAAGTTAGATTGCTGTAGTCTTTATTTTAGGAGAAACATCTTAGAAGCAGAAGACTCAAAGAAAATCTTAATTTGCTCTTCATTTAATTTCTTTTCTGTCTAGAAGAAACAACTGAGATTTTAAAAGGGTCTCATCTGGTGTTTTTCCTCTTTCTCTCCAAGAGCATTTTGGAAGGAGATACATTGACTCAAGTCAATACTTTGATTGAATGACCTTTGTGATTTCAGTCCCAAAAATAAATGAAAATGCAGTTCATTTCTGTGCACCACATCCTGTGTAGATTTGGCTATATTTCTTCAATTCCCAAATGTGATTGAATTATATTGCACGTTCCTCCAAAGGATCTAGGAGGCCAACTCTACCCTTCTCCTCTCTATAGATCCCAACTTTGAGCATTATTTGACTGTTTAACATTGTCACAGGCTTAATGAAAAAATCAATGTAAGTGCTTTAAGATGCCCTTGTGCTCACACTATGAGTTTCCTGTTCCTTTTTTGAATGTCAGAATCATTCAACCTTTTCTTCCTAATTTATACCTTTGAATAATAGTGTAGACTTTCCCAGAAATGCTCAATTATTTTGTTTCATTTTTGCATGTGTGATTGGGTCACTCTGAACTTTTGCAAAGGTGTTAGAATAGTTTTACTAAATTAAATTAAAATAAATAATCTAAAATGAAATATAAATTAATTAAAAATATAAATTTAATTTAATTTTAAAATTAAATATAAATTAAAATTTTAAATATTTTGTGAACAATTTTGTTGAATCTTGAAGCTACTCATTGTGCTCCATATGCTTTTAAACCCCAAAAATGACAAAAAATAAGAAAGACAGAAATTAATGTGGGTTTGGAAAAGTATGAGAGTGAGTAAATGATAACAGCGTTTATTTCTAAGTAATCTATCCATTTGAATAAGACTGGGCACTGAACCAGTGTCTGATTTCTATGAGTTTTATGCAAATATGTCAGCACAAGCAGTGTCAACATTTTAGTTCCCTTGACGTGGCGATTCAGTCAGGGAATTCATGAACTGAGTCCCCACGGTGCTCAGAGGACAACCTAATAGAGACATAGCACAATTTAGCGTAATGTTTTCATAAGGTCATCATGCTACACAAACACTGGAGACAGTGCTATTTGCTCACGGAAGTCATCGATTCCCTTTGCACTGTGTCAGTGTTTACTGAAGCGCTAGTCATTTATTTTTCAGGTCAGAGGAAAAAATGAACATTCAAAACAAGCAGCGTTATCTCTGCACTAGCAGCGTTGCACTAATATCGACATTATCATTACAGACCTCCATCGAATCCTCACTAATGGCCTATTATAATCATTAATAACTTGTTTCTCTGCATAATGGATCATTAGGTGATCAATGCACATGTATTATTAAAATTGGCAAGCCTTTGCTTCTGTCCAGACACATTGGCACTTTTCCTGATCGGGCTGTCTTGGATGTCACCTCTGTTCCCTCACGAGGACGTTTGGAGGAGATGAAATGCCCATGGCCTCAGCTTGCTCAGCGTGTCCCATTAACATCGCCACCGAGTGCAGCAGGTATTGGAAGCTTGACAAATATTCCTCATAGGTCCTGCATGTTGAGGCTGATTCATGGCCTCTGTCACAGAGGAATGTGCTGAAGAATTCACGTCACTCACGCCGCCATCCCTTGAAAAATGAAACGCGCGGCTCGCTTTTTCACAATCCGCAACATGATTCACAATGTCCTGTGTTCCTCTCTGAGCCAGTGCTGTGCATCTATCTATAGCTGTCTGTCTGTTATTCAGTCAGTGTTATTGTAGTAGTGTTTCTGTACAGTTAGAATGTTAATATTTTAAAAGTATCTATCTATCTATCTATCTATCTATCTATCTATCTATCTATCATTCGTTCGTTCGTTCATTCGATATATCGTTCTATCTATCATCTGTCTATCTATCGTTCGTTCTATCTATTGTTCTGTCATCCTATTTATCGTCCATTCGTTCATTCTATGTATCTATCGTTCGTTCTAACATTCATATTGATCGTTTGTTCGTTCCATCATTCATTCTATCGTTCGTTCTATTGTTTTATATCTATCTTTTGTTCGTTCATTATATCTGTCTGTCGTTCGTTCTGTCTATCATTCGTTCGTTCTATCATTCTAACTATCGTTCTATTGATCGTTTGTGTGTTCGTTCTATCGTTCATTCTATCTCTATCGTTCTATATATTTATCGTTCTATCCAGCGTTCTATCGTGCTATCATTATGTCTATCATTCTAGCTATTGTTCTATCTATCTATCTATCTATCTATCTATCTATCTATCTATCTATCATTTGTTTGTTTGTTCGTTCTGTTTACCTGTCTATCGTTCTTTCTGTCTGTCGTTTGTTCTATCTGTCTGTTTCGTTTGTTCGTTCTCATTCTGACTATCGTTCTATCGATTGTTTGTTTGTTCATTCTATCTGTCTATCGTTCTATATATTAATTGTTCTATCTGTTCTATCTGTAATCGTTCTGTGTATTGTTTGTTCTTTTTATCTATCATTCTATCTATTTATCATTCGTTCTATCATTCTATTGATCATTTGTTCATTCAATCGTTCATTCTATCCGTCTATCGTTCTGTCTATCCTTCGTTCTATCTATCGTTTGATATATCGTTCTATCTATCATCTATCGTTCATTCTTCATTCTATTTATCTATTGTTCTATCGTTCGATATATCGTTCTATCGTCCGATATATCGTTCTATCGTTCTATCGTTCATTCGTTCGTTCTATGTATCTATCGTTCGTTCTATCATTCTACCAATCGTTTGTTCGTTCTGTCATTCATTCTATCTATCATTCTATATCTATCTATTGTTCGTCTGTTGTTCTGTCTATCGTTCATTCATTTATTCTATGTATCTGTCATTCGTTCTATCATTCTACTGATCGTTTGTTCGTTCTATCATTCTATATCTATCTATCTATCCATCTATCTATCTATCTATCATCGTTCATTCTATCTGTCTATCGTTCGTTCATATTATCATTCTAACTATCGTTCTATCGATCGTTTGTTTGTTCATTCTATCATTCATTCTGTCTGTATCGTTCTATATATTTATGGTTCTGTCCATCTAGCGTACTATCTATCTAGCGTTCTATCTATTGTGCTGTCGTTATATTTATCATTCTGTCTATCGTTCTATCTATTGTTCTATCTATCTATCATTCATTCGTTCTATTTACCTGTCTGTCGTTCTTTCTGACTGTCGTTTGTTCTATTTATCTGTTTCGTTCATTTGTTCTATCATTCTAACTATTGTTCTATCGATCGTTTGTTCGTTCTGTCATTCATTCTATCTATCATTCTATATCTATCTATTGTTCGTCTGTCGTTCTGTCTATCGTTCATTCTATCTGTCTATCGTTAATTCGTTCATTCTATGTATCTGTCATTCGTTCTATCATTCTACCGATCGTTTGTTCGTTCTATCATTCTATATCTATCTATCATCGTTCGTTCTATCTGTCTATCGTTCGTTCATTCTATCATTCTAACTATCGTTCTGTCGATCGTTTGTTTGTTCATTCTATCGTTCATTCTGTCTGTATCATTCTATATATTTATGGTTCTATATATTTATGTAGCGTTCTATCTATTGTGCTGTCATTATATTTATCATTCTATCTATCATTCTATCTATCTATCGTTTATTCGTTCTATTTACCTGTCTGTCGTTCTTTCTGTCTGTCATTTGTTCTATTTATGTTTTGTTCGTTTGTTCTATCATTCTAACTATCGTTCTATCGATTGTTTGTTTGTCTGTCTATCTGTCTATTGTTCTATATGTTAATCTTTCTATCAGTCGTTCTGACTATCGTTCGTTCGTTCTGTGTATTGTTCTTTCTATCTATCGTTCTATCTATTTATCATTCATTCTGTCATTCTATCGATCATTTGTTCATTCTATCGTTCATTCTGTCTGTCGTTCTATCTATCTATTGTTCGATATATCGTTCTGTCTATCTGTCTGTCTCTATCTGTCTATCTATTGTTCTATCTATCATTCTGTCTATCTTTCTATCTATCTATCTTTCGTTTGTTCTATCTGTCTATTGTTCATTCTGTCTGTTGTTCATTCTATCTATCTTTGTATCATTTGTTTGTTCATTTTATCATTCTAACTATCGTTCTATCGATTGTTTGTTGGTTTGTTCATTCTATCGTTCATTCTATCTGTCTGTCCTTCTATCTATCTATCGTTCTATCGTTCTATCACTCTATCTGTCGTTCTATCACTCTATCGTTCTATCTATCGTTTGTTCTATCTGTCTATCGTTTGTTCTATTTATGTATGTATTGGTCGTTTGTTCGTTCTATCTATCATTCTCTATATTTATCGTTTGTTCTATCTATCTAGCATTCGATATATCGTTCCGTCGTTCTATCTGTTGTTCTATCTGTCGTTCTATCTATCTATCTATCTATCTATCTATCTATCTATCTATCTATCTAGTTGTCAAGGCAACATTTTGAATCTAGTTTTTCATCTAATATTTTGTTTTCAGTTTTTAACTGAACAAAAACCATTTTTGAGTATCTATCAGTTTATTTGTTATATTATTTTATATTATATTATATTATTTTATTATTTTAGTTAAAAATATTTCTTTGAATGTTACATCCTTTTCTTTTGTTTCCCTACTTTTAAATTGCAATTCTATAAATGGCACCTCACTTCAAGTTAAATTCAAATTCAGGAATTTAAGTGCAGTTTAAATCATTCTCAATTCATTTCTGAAAGATGCACAGTTCTGCTCCTACAGTAGCATCTGTTGCTATAGTTTACCTGAGGGACTTATCTGACTTGTGCCTGCCTGCTCGACTAGGTTTTATGGTGCCAAGGAGCAAAATGAGATGTCTTCTGACCAGATTCGGTCACCTGGTGAGGAAGTTTCCACACGGCAGGTGGAGAGCAGAGAGACTTAGCGGCATCCTTTGACTTCACGAACCGACAGGTGTCGAGTTTAGCCTGAAGAAAAGCATCAAGAAGCGCCGGATTCAGCTCAGAACAGATGTTAACAGGCTGATGGTTCATCTCAGAGGTTTATGAGAGAATTAGGTGGTTTTCGTTCAGCTGTGAATGAGGCCAGATGCCACCGTGAGGGAAATTAAAGAGGAGTTTAGAACTGTTCAAGAGTTGCCTTCGAAAAATTGTTTGTCTGTGTCGGCCGCGCAACTTTTGGAGTTTGATCCAGTCAGTAATACTGCAGTGATAGCAGAATTGGTCAAGGTTTCCTCAGGGAGAGCCACAGACAGATTGAAAGATTGAATCCATTCAGTGGTGCGAATCAAAGGTCAATGGGGTCAGCGCGGGTGCTGCATGAGGTTTACCTCACTGCCATTTCTCTCCCCTGCGTCGGCGTGACACTTTTTGCCTTTTTACCCGTTAGAAGCAGCTGTCAGCAGAGCCTGAAAACACATTTTGCGTCTCAAAACTAGTCAATAACGTCCACGCGAGATGAGCAGATAGAGTTAAGCAGACAGTCCACGGCACAGTGGCTGAAATACAGGCTGTTTCCCCTGATAAAGCCCATCCACATATCAGCGCCGAAGATAAATCACAGGCCTGCTCACGAGCCGCACGAAAAGCCCTCGCTCACGTATATTAGCTATTCGCTAAGTGCTGGAGATAACGAACAGATCTCCATGCGCACACAAGCCGCTACACGTAAACACACACCACAAAAAGCCAAAGTTGTGCCAACTTTTTGATTCAGCGAGAGCGACTGGGCTTTTAGGAGCAGATGTCTCATTCTTGTTATTTAACCAGTCCATACGCTCTCCTTACAAAAGAGACGGCGGCAAGATAAAGACGCCCAATATTGGCGTTCAAGAGCAGACCTGGATAATACATCATCCCAGAAACCCATTTTCAGGTGCCGGATAAATCTACAGGGGTTCTTTTTACCGTTTGGAGGGCCGCAGCTGTATATAGAAGAAAACACGACAGAGAAACAGGGAATGCAAGAGAAGGCAAGTAGAGTCCTTTCCTCCTTCAGGGGCCTCCGGTCGCCGAAAATCAGACTTAACCGACTTAGGCACACTCTTTTGACACCTGTGACAAACACTTGGAGCAAAGCAATTTTACTTCCTCCCTGTTCTGAGAGAGAAGTGGTGTTTTTGAGGGTTTCTTTGCAGAAGCATCAGTGACAAAAGCACCACGATGAAGCTAAACTGTTACACACTTACACTCCTAAAAATAAAGGTTTTCACAGTTATGTGATAGAAGAACCATTTTTGGCTCCCCAAGAAACATTTCAGTGAACAGCTCTTAAAATAACCAAAGAACCTATTAGTGTAAGGGAGAATTTAACAGGAATACGTTTTTGAATTAATTACCCCATTAAGTTTCTGTATCTGTATTTAAATAGAATCACATGTGGATGGGAGTTAAACTAGAAAATAGCACATTTTTAGATATAATCCTTTTATATTTTCCATTTAGCAAATATGCTTAGAATTCATTAAATACTCATTTAAAAAATGCATTAATTATTTTTTTTATTTGCACTGCAGTTTAAAAGTTTGTGGTTGGTTAGATTTATAGTTTTTTATTTATTTTTTGATTTTGAAAAGAAATCTAATGCCTACCAAGGCTGCATTTGTTTGATAAAAATACTGTGAAAACAGTAATACTGTGAAATATTATTACAATTTTAAAAAGCTGTTGTCTATTTGAATATATGTTAAAAATAGGGCTGTCAAACGATTAATCACGATTAATCGCATACAAAATAAATTTTATATGATTTATATTATATATAAATAAAAATACTTTGTACATAACATATTTCTCTTAGATATATACATTAATGTGTGTGTATTTATATATATATATATATATACATAATAATTACACAGTACACACATATATTAGGCAAACTCAAACTTATTTAGTATGCAATTAATCGCAATTAATCGTTTGACAGCCCTAGTTAAAAATGCAATTTATTGCTATGATGCAAAGCGGTATTTTCAGCATCATTGCTTTAGTCATCAGTGTCACATGATTCTTTAAAAATCATTTTAATATGCTGATTTGCTTCTCAAGAAACTACTTCATTTTTTTGTGGAATTTGATGTACTTTTTTCAGCATTCTTTGATGAATAGAACGTTCAAAAGAACATTTTTTTTAAATTGAATTTTTTGTAACAATGCAAAAAACATTTAGTGGTGTAAAAAGTTTAAATATTTCTGAAATATTTTCAGACATACTGTATGCTGAAGTCTCACTCAATTTAATTCTCCTGAAAGAGTTCATTTGCATTAATACTGCATTAGTGTTTTATTAGGACATACTACATTAGAGTTTTCCTTTGGGTGAATGTTCAGTCAGTGTCTTATAGGCAGTATGCTATCATTGTCCGGTGAAAAAGCAGTATTTTGCCAATCTCGTCATTCTGTGTCCCTGGGTGACAGAGAGGAAGGAAGACTGACAGTTACACTACCATCTAGCGATAAAGAGGCAAGGAAAAACGCTATGAGGTTTATTCCTCCTCTCTGCCAGCCTCTCACACACACACACACACACACACTCAAACACGTGTGTCAGACCTCACTAAATAACACAGCGGAGAGAGCCAGAGGCTGAGGTGAAGGTCACTCACTGTAATAAGACAGCACTTCTCAATAACGACCTTCACAAACCTCAATTTCTACAAGAATGAGATTGGGCAGGATGTAGCGAGCCAAGCGACAGGGCCGGCGCTCGCTCAGGCTGGACGCTGACGTCTTCATCCTATAGAAGCTGGTCGTGACCCAGACCTCCTACGGCGTCCTTAAGCCCTTTGAAAGAGCAGAGCCACACACGTAGACATTTTATTGATGTTTGAAGCATTGGTTTCAAGAGTGGCGACAGCTTGTTGTTGTTGTATTTTTTTTATTTGCCTCAAAATGTGCTAATTGCAGTTTTACAGTGCTGTTTAAATGGACACACTTGACTTTCCTTGACATGCCATACTTTTACACAATAATTATTCATTCTTCATCAATTTTCATTCCAGATTCCTCAGTCCATGGTCTATTAATCTGCCAATCTGTTCTAGTGGCTACGTGCTGAGAATACCTTAAATGCTTTCATCAAAGCATTTAAATTCATCCATTAAAGTCTTATTGAAGTCAAAATTGTTTTGTTGCTTTTAGTTCATGTCTTAGTTCACGTGTATATTTTTCTTCTCTTTTTGTGTTGTTTGATTTTTTTTTTTTTTCATTTGTTTTGTTTGGTTGCATTTTGTTTTGTGTGTTTTTCATTTGGTTCTGTTTGGTTTAGTTTGTTTTTGTTTTGCTTTTTCATTTTGTTTTGGTTGTTTTGTTTGCTTTTTGTTTTGTTTTCATTTTTGTTTTGTTGGGTTGTTTTATGTTGTGTGTTTTTCATTTGGTTCTTTTTGGTTTATTTTTGTTTTTCATTTTAATTTTTGTTTGCTTTATCTGCATTTTGTTTTGTTTGGATTTAGTTTAGTTTTGTTCTGTTTTATTTTGTTTTGTGTGATTTTCATTCACTTCTGTTTGTTTTAGTTTATTTTAGTTTTTCATTTTTTGTTTGCTTTTTGCCTGCTTTTGGTTTTGTTTTCATTTGTTTTGTTTGTTTTAGTTTGGATTTGGTTTAGTTTTATTTTTGTTTTGTTTGGTTTTGTGTGTTTGTTTTGCATTTACATTTTGTTTTGTTTGCTTTGTTTTGTCTGCTTTTTGTTTGGTTTTGTTTTGCTTTGTTTTCATTGTTGTTTTGCATATTTGTTTTTTTTTTTGTGTGTTTTTCATTTGGTTCTGTTTGTTTTTGTTCAGCTTGGTTTGGCTTGGTTTTCATTTTGTTTTGCTTTTTCATTTTAGTTTTGCTGGTTTGTGTTTTCTGTTTTTTTGGGTTCAGTTTTATTATTGTTTGATTTCATTTTGTTTTGTGTGTTGTTTTTCATTTGGTTCTATTTGGTTTAGTTTATTTTTGTTCTGCTTTGTTTTTGTTTTCATTTTGTGTTGCTTTGTTATTTTTTGTTTTGTTTTGTTTTGTTTGTTTTAGTTTAGTTTTGCTTTGGTTTAGTTTTATTTTTATTTTGATTGGCTTTGTTTTGTGTGTGTGTGTGTGTGTGTGTGTGTGTGTGTGTGTTTTTCTGTTTGGTTTTATGTGTTTGCTTTGCATTTTCATTTTGTTTTGTTTACTTTTTGTGTGCTTTCTGTTTGGTATTGTTTTGCTTTGTTTTCATTGTTGTGTTTGCTTTTCTTTTTGTTTGGTTTGGTTAAAATTTTAGGTTTGGTTTCATTTTGTTTTCTTGTTGTTTTTTATTTGGTTCTGTTTGTTTTTGTTGTTTTGGTTTTGTTTTCATTTTGTTTTGCTTTTTTTTGGTTTTGTGTGTTTGTTTTGCATTTTCAAATTGCTTTGTTTTGTATGCTTTTTGTTTTGCTTTGTTGTCATTGTTGTTTTGTTTGTTTTTTTGTTTGGTTTGGTTTAATTTTTGTGTTTTGTGTGTGTTGTTTTTCATTTGGTTCTGTTTTTGTTTTGCTTGGTTTTGTTTTCATTTTGTTTTGCTTTTCATTTTGTTTGTTTTTGTTTTGCTGCTTTGCTGTTTATTTTTTCTCCATATACTTCAAGTATAAAAACTGCTTGTCAAACATTTATGGATTTTTTAAAAAAAATACATAAGTCCAGTTTATAGAATTCACATTTTCATGTCATTACTTTGTTATAAAGAAGTTTAGAATGATGTGTGAGCCAAAAATGATTAAATATATTGATAATCATTTTGAAAACTGTATTTTACCACCTTTTAGCAGTTCTGCCCTATTGACTTTTCTCTTTTCTTCTGTCCTATTGAGTATTCGCCTGTTCTCTCCACCTTTTTTTTTATTGAGCACCGCGGTGAATAATTTAAAACACTCTCTTTTTTAAGTAATACATTTCAATGAAGCTCTACTTTTATGTTCTTGAGTTATAAAAAATAGTCAATGCCATGTCCAGGGAGCGTTAGTTCTACCGCATTGCAGGCATGAAGCACTTCAAATGAATGCAGGTTTTTATTAAGCAAATGACCACCTGATCCTTAATGACCCAGTTAGGGATGACCGGCCATGAAAGAAAAAAAAACCCTTTAGATGAGAGGCAGAGAAGAGACTGTGGAATATTAAGCACTATGTGAAAGCAAAGGGGAAAAATATGCCGTATTTGACAGAGGCCTCATAGGAATGGATGTTTATTGGCTTCTCTTACTGTAAATCACAGAGTGGTCCACAGAGAAATTTGGTTAATAGCGCAGTCAACATTGTTAATATGTTGGCCGCTGGATGCAGACTGCAAAGTGCCTCTGATATGTTCCAGTGGAACTGTAAACACATATCCAAGTGCTTATAGCTTGTCAGAAGAATGATAGCAGTTCATTTGCTGTGAATTATTAGATGCACAACACTGCACTGATGAGCCGACTTCTGCGAAACCTCAAGAGAAGCGACTTATAGACTGTTTTTGTTTGTGTAGCACCACATCAAATGACCAGCATCATTTACTGTGAATGCAAACATGCAGTAGCCCTGCAGAGTCTATTAAGAAATGACTTGGATTTGTTTTAAACTGCTGTGTGACCTCGACGACCCTAATAACAAATCTGTGCTTCCTCCCGCAGTCTTTTAATTAAGGTAAAAAATATGCACTGCTGAGGTGCATTGCTGTGCTGCTTTCATAGGGTCAGGTTGAAGTTTTTATGATATAGCATGCCAAAGGTCACTGATGTGTTTATGAGCTGCATCGCATTGCTTTATGTAGAGGTTTTTGATAGAGCGTTTATGGGGAATTATCATGGTATAAAAAGATCTATAGACCTACTGAAAACATAGGTGATTTCTTTGATTTCTTCTGTGAGAAAACAAAAAATCAGCACTTGGGGGGCTAACTAACTAAACAAACAAATAAATGTGTCACTGCATATTTTCAATTTAGATTTTAAAAGTTAAAATGTGTTGTTTTATCACATATTTTCAGAGTTTATTTAATTAGTTCTGCTGTTTGACAAAATAATTTTAAGTACAAATATTCCATTTATTCACTCAATTAATATAAAATCATAAAAGGAACAGATAATAATTAAACTAATTCATTTGAAATAGTTTTCGTGAATTTTAACACTGCCACTTTGATGTCAACATCCTGCATAACTTGCATAAATAGTAATAATAATTGGGCAAACCATGTGTGATAAGTTTGGGGTCTGTCAGATTTTGATTTGATTTTTGATAGTCTTATATGCTTACCAAGCCTGCATTTATTTGATCCAAATAAAATTGTGATCCTGTGAAATTATATTATATTATATTATATTATATTTAGTATAACAATTTTTAGGATTCTTTAATGAATAGAAAGTTCAAAAGAACAGCATTTATTTAAAACTGATTTTTTTGTGACATTATAAAAGTTACTTTAAAAATATTTGAAAATTTAAAATGTTGCTATAAAAATGACAGTTTTTTAAATTTTAAATAAGATGACAGTGTTGCTATAAAATAACTTTAAAAAAGTAATAATAAATAATAATATGCATGCAGTAGAAACATAACACCTCAAAATATATAAAATATAAGTACAAATGCGTAAGTAATTAGTTCATACATAGACTTCCTCTTGCTGACAGGTTACTTTGGTTAGTTTGCAGATGAACTGTTCATGTTTTTACTCAGTTTGACATCTATGAATGTTGTCAGTGGTGTCTGAGCTCCTTCCACATTTTATTTTTGTGGCATGACTCTGACAGGCGCTCTTCTTGTCATACAGAAAAAGCGTTAAACATTAAACGCTAAGAACTCCAGAGACTCAAATAAACACGAAGTGTGCTTTTTCTGCATTTCTATCGAATGTGAGGGTTTATGAGAAAAGAGTTTAATCTGTGGATAAACTGAGATAGGCGCGGTACACGACTTTCCAGCAATGCGGCGCCGGCATGAATAAATTAAACGGATCACTGTGTTACTATTTATTTAGCTGTTTCCTGTTTCATTTGTGCTTTTGTTGTTGTGTTTGTCAACCTCAGCTCTTTGTCATGTGGTGATTATTCAGAGCTCATCTTTTAGTCTCGTTGTGGTTCATGTGTTAAATCTCAAGGTTTTGTTCTAGTTATTCAAAATCTGGGTGGCTCAATTTACCCCTTAAGCGGCCTGTTCACTGTCTGTCATTCAAGATAATATAAGTGAAATATGAGCGGTATCACGAGCACCTTGCGGGGCTCTTCAGCTCAGACACAAAAAGCTGCGTGATCAGTCACTGCCAGTCAATTTTTATAAGTATCTGTCCTCCACCCGTGTGGTTTATTCTGACAGGACGTCACTCTCCATGACGCTGAAAAATACTAGCAGGGGTCGTCGTTGTGTGCGCTGATGTAAAATGCCGATGTTTCATAATTTTGTATGACACACCAGACAGAGCAGCTCTGTACTTGACAGTTATAATAATGTCCCAATAGTTTGGTCCACTAATTTTGATTAATTGCATTAACGTTCATATGATGACATGAGGTAATTAGAAAACAGCAGTTTCAGTGGAGCGGGTGGCACACAAGTATATGCACAGATTACCCATATATAGGCTGTATATAGCACATATTAAAAGAAACAAGCTATATTTTAATTTAAAGAACGTTTATTATTTTATTTTATTTTATTTTATTAAGCATTGTGATATCTTTTATTCTTGTTACTGGGACCTTTACATTACTGTAATGGGAAAATGATAATACACCTTGTTAAATATTTATTTAAAATAAAAAAATTCTGAATTTTGATGTTCTTATTCTCATAATTATTGTTGTTATTGTTGTTGAATTAGTAAATTAATTAGTTATTTTTTATTTTGCAGTCTTTATGTTGATTAAAAAAAAAATAACAGTAGAGTATTTTTATAGTAAAATGGTAATGTTATTTTAATATTTTATAAATAACAGTTTAATACTTTCTGATATTCTCTTTTTATGATGATGATGAATTAGTAAATTAATTAGTTACAGACTTTTCCCAAATAAATAAATGTTTAAGAATTATAAATGAATAAATGTTTAATAATTAAGATCAATATTTTCATTGAAAAAATTGTATTTTAATAATTTTATATTCTATTATTATTATTATTATTATTACAACATAAACAATTGAAACATTTAAAAATAATTAATATACAGTATTTGGAAAATATTTGGTAAAATGGGGAAATGTTATTTTATGAAATATTTTATGAATGTTCTTTATTTATTATGTTATTTATATTTGTATAAGTTTCCTCTTAAGTTAATACGATTAAAATATGCAAAATGGTATTTTAATATAGTATTGATATTGGCATGTTTTTTGAGAATATTGTTGTTACTGAATTTCTGAAATATTCTTTATTATTATTATTATTATTATTATTATGATGATGATTATTATTATTATTATTATTATTGATGTTGTTGTTATTATTTATTTATTTATTTATTTCAACTGTAAATTGTAATATATTCTAAATGTGACCTGGACATATTTTTGTCAGATTATAAAGGACCCACGACAAGTCTTGCACAAAAAAATAAAAAATAAAATAAATAAAAAAATATATATCTCAGGTTGATAGGCCAATAGATAAGCATTAATTCAGTACACTTATAAATAAGACCCGGCACTCGAAAGCACAGGTCCGTAGTTGCAGTGTGCTGTAATTCACCCCGGTACCACCTGCCACGCAAACTTCACAAACATCCAAATACTGCAGACTTAATAACAGCTCATTTGCATGGGGGCGACCAATAGGCGTGAAGATCTGTCTTTAATGTCACATAAATTGGTCTGTTTCCTGTGCTCTGCACTCCATTATTACAGCCTGTCTGTGTTTGTTTACACGCAGAAGCTCGATTTGCATTGTGCCCCATTACTTGCAAGTCAATTAGTCTGATCAATAAACCGACGGAAAATAGAGACAGCTGTGCGTTTGTCTGAACACACATTATGAACCGCAAGCAGTTTCCTTTGCATTAATGTGCGACCGTGTTTGAAATGTAATACAAGACTGGTGCTCATTGCACACTGTACTGTATACTACCTACTATTTTTAGGGACCCGAGTCATATAAACCTGGATATTCAACATTTTATCACATGACCTCATTACACTGCATGTATAATTCAACTGTGAAGTCTCATACATAAAAGTAGTTATTTTGCATTTTTAATCCAATTTTGTTTAAAAAATGCCTTGACGCTTGACAGGAGCATTGCATACTACCACTAATAATATACCGTAATAATGCTATTGAAACAACCTTTGTGTGTCCATTTGTTTGCATTGTGCATCTCTTCCAGCGTCCAACCTTCAGCCATATTTTGAATAATAAGGTCATTCCTGAGCGCTCATATTTCTTTCCTTTAATGAGAATAGCATGTACACTCCTCTGCATCTCGGCAGATCGAGCCACATTGTTATGTGACCAACCTGGATTTAAATAACGTGTCAGGCTCCGCTGTTGTTTTAGCAGGATGATGAATACGATAAAGAACGAAATTTACATTTCCCCCCTGGAAGACTAACACAGAGCTGCTGATTTATGACTGTAATGCAAAGTTTAGCAAAGCTAATTAGGGACAGTGTTCCCTGGGTCAGATTTAATCAGGGGAACGTTTACAACGGCTGCCGAGGAGAGAGAAGTGCTGCGGAAATGTGAGGAATGAGGTATTACAGTGGAGCTTACGCTCTCAAGAACACCAAACAGTGTGATTACAGGCCTTATACAGTGAAGGAAAACACTTTTTTGATGAACGAGAGCTGTTTTCGCAATTAGCCAGGTTAATGTGTTGGTTTAAGACCTTATGTTGCTGGTCCTGTGAATTAAAGCATCATGACTGAAGAAAATTGTTTTTGGTTATAGATAAGTTTTAATTGTGAATGTTGACTTTATTTTGAATGCATTTGTGCACTGGTCATGGAAAAATAGCATAAAACTTGCCAGAAAATACTGCTCAGTTAGCTGGTTTATCAGGCAGCGAGCTTACATGACAAAAGCTGGGGTCAGGTTTTAAAAGAACTCTGTTCTGCTCACCAAAGCTGCTAGGGGTGGGAATCTTCAGGCACTTCACGATCCAATACGATTCCGATTCTAGGAGTCACGATCCGATTCCAAAACGATTCTTGATCTACACCCCACCCCCAATTAAATCTTCTGCTGTGCAAATACATCTTTACAACCTCATTTTAACCAAAATTGCAGTTTCTTTGCTTTTTGTTTATAGTTGGAATCTCTGTATGTCAGTACTGCCATCTTAAAAGTAGAGGTGTGAATCTTCACTGGTTTCATGGTTCAATTCCATTGCAATTTTCATTATCAACTCAATATCATTATGCATCACATTATTATTATTCTTATTATTGCACATGGCTACATTTTCATATAAATTTTTTATCAAATTTATTTTTAGGCTACTTTTTAAAACAATCACTTATTTCAAATAAGTGGTATTTAAGTATCCAAAAGTTTTCAGCTAATAGTTATGTTTTTTTTCCTCAACATTGTTACCGTTTGATTATTACTGATGAGATCATAGACAGTGGCAGCTTTAACAGACTGCATGCACACTAATGCACAGATCTATTTCGATATATCAGATGTTTTGTCCTGCTCTGAATCTGGTATCAGTTTTGTAAAAAAATATTCGAAAATGGAAGTGCATTTAACCGCAGCCGCAATCGATCTTTAGATCAACAAACACAAAGTGCACGTGAAAGTCTGCTAGTGCGCAAGTTTTGTGCATCGAATATAGTGCATTCCAAAACAGCATTAATGAAAGCATTATGTAAAGTAAAACACAGTAGGTGGAAGTACGCACTGACAAGCAATGCTCACGTGTCTAGCACAGAACACGGAAAGCGCTGCGCTATGAAACCCATTCATTTCAGTTGTTTGTGGCACGTGAGGACGCCTTGTTTCTGCGTCGACCAAAGCTCGTGCGCACACACGCCACGCTTAAAGTTCAATATAGTTGAACTTTTGTCACTGTCGGGCAGTGCAGCGCTGCTTACAGTGCAAATTCTGTGCAGTGAAGCCTTTAATCAAATTTAATCAAAAATGTGAAAAAAAAAAATAATAAAATAAAATTTTACATAACAAATTTTTATTTAAATATGTTTTAAAATGTAATTTATTTCTGTGATGCAAAGCTAAATTTTCAGCATAATACTCTCCAAAATCTCCATTGTCACATGATCCTTCAGAAAACATTTTAATATGCTGATTTGCTGCTTAACAATTATGATTATTATCAATGCTGTAAAACAGTTGTGCTGTATCCTATTTTAATTTGGAAACAGTGATGCCTATTTTTCAGCATTTATTTTAAATTAAAATCTTTTGACACATTGTAAATGTTTTTGCTGTCACTTTTGATTCATTAAATGCATCCTTATTGAAAAAAAAAAAACCTACTTAAAGGAGAAGTCCACTTCTAGAACAACAATTTACAGATAATGTACTCACCCCCTTGTCTTCCAAGATGACTTCAGAATTGCCCTATATCGCTGTTTTACTTTTTTTTGTTAAGGATGTTTGATCTTCTTTGCATGTTTACTTTGCATAAACTGGGTTGGAACTTCATGTACGATGATTTTGAAAAAGGGAGAAAATGTTTTTTGTCTTGAGCCAGAATTCATGGAGTTCAGGGAGAATAAGACAAGACAAGCATTTAAGATCAAAAAGTATTTAAATTGTATTTTTTTAAATGAAAATATCCGATCGTTTCGCTAGATAAGACCTTCCTTGGCTGGGATCATTTACAGCTGCATTTGGGATGCATTTTGGAAGTTCAAACTCGGGGCACCATATCAGTCAGTTATATGGAGAAAAATCCTGAAATGTTTTCCTCAAAAAACACAATTTCTTTACGACTGAAGAAAGAAAGACATGAACATCTTGGATGACTAGGGTTGAGTACATTATCTGTAAATTGTTGTTCTAGAAGTGGACTTCTCCTTTAACTCAAACATTTGAACGGCAGTTCAAAATTTTTTTTTTCCAAAAATTTTTTTTAAGTTTATTTTTTTTATTTGTCATACTAGAACTAAACTTGAATTTAAGTGATATTTAAAAAAAAAATCAAAATGCATTTTACGCCCAAACAAAATCACTTGAACTTGTCACATTGTAATTTTGACTTCCAAGCTTGTAAGTATGTGCTTTCCAGGACTTGAATGCAACAGTAATCAGATCTGAGGTGTTCAAATGATTTCATTCAGAGTAAAATGGACATTTTAGGCTATTTCGTATTTGCTTTTTGTTGTTTTTACTTCCTGATGACAAGAACCCATTTCCAGACAGCATGTGCTTTAGATGCATAACTGATGCTATGTCTTGTCTGTTATAGAAAACAATAGAAAACAATATATTGTAAATGAATATTTTCTGGCAAATCTTTTCATGTAATTCAATAACGACCAATTGCAATTAGCATCCATGATTCTTTATTTGAATTACAATTATTCATTGTTGGTTCATAAACAGGCTGACATTGTGGTTTTTCACTTTGCATGTAAGTTAAATTCACAACATAAAAACAGAGAGAGCAAGGAAGAATGAAAGTGAGTGGCGTCTTTGGCCAGTTATCCTCCCTTAAAGGGTATTGAAGTAAACTCTCTCTATTAATAATAGAAAGCGCAAAACCCTGGACATCCAGTGCGGTTCAACACTTAAAGTGTTCGGATCACTCCCACAGCTTATTGAATCATTTATGAAACAAGCGAGACGCTGGAGTTTCTCTCCTGTCTCACTCACTGATATGATGATTCAAAGGCGATGTTATTGGATACAGTAAATTGAGCTTTGTGTTATCGTTGAGTTTTACTTTCGTACAGTTTTGACAAACGATGAATCCCGGAGCAAAGGCTACCTTGAGTCCTTGAGTCTTGTAATGATTTCAACTCTTTCCACAGTAAATGAACGAACCGTTCCGCAAACTGCTTTTATTGCCTCTCGAAATAGTCAGAAAGGTCAAGACAAAGAGGGGATCAGTGCGGATATGAGGCTTCGCTCTGAAGCGTTCCCAGTTTGCCTTTTTTCCAAGAACATTCATTTAATATCCAACCCAAATGTGGTTTGACATCTTTGGCTGGAAAGACAAAAGCAATAGACGTGGGACAGATGGAGAGACACGTCAGCCTTTTGGGAAACGGAGCTCTGAAAGACTCAAATAACAGCTTAATCCCATTTAATTAAAATTCAATAAAATAATTCACGCTAAATAAGTTTTAATTTGTTCACGCATTTAATTGAGTTTAGAGCCAGGAAACACAATGAGTTATAATAAAGCACAACTATCACTATATAATTCCATTATAATAAATGAAGTCAAAGGAATAAAATAATAAGTCAAGCGTGTATAGGTCAGGACCGCTCTAGTCTTCAGAAACCACAACCAGACAAAGATAGCTGCAGAAAAGGGCAACGCTATTCTCAGAATAACCGAGAGATGTTACCGTTCTGTCTGATAAGATAATTGTGATCATGAGTTTTAGTGGTTAATTAACACTGTTTTCTAAAGGTTGTAGTTGTAATTGTTACAGTTGAAGTTTACATACACCTTGCAGAATCTGCAAAATGTTAATTATTTTACCAAAATAAAAGGGATCATACAAAATGCATGTTCAAAAGTTTACATCCCCTTGATTCTTAATACTGTGTCTTTACCTGAATGTTTTTTTGTTTAGTGATAGTTGTTCATGACTCCCTTGTTTGTCTTGAACAGTTAAACTGCCTGCTGTTCTTCAGAAAAATCTTTCAGGTCCCACAAATTCTTTGTTTTTTCAGCATTTTTGTGTATTTGAACCATTTCCAACAATGCCTGTATGATTTTGAGATCCATCTTTTCACATTAAGGACAACTGGGGCACTCATATGTAACTATTACAGAAGGTTCAAATTCTCAATGATGCTCCTGAAGGAAAAGTAATGCATTAAGAGCCGGGGGGTGAAAACTTTTTGAATTTGAAGATCAGAGTAAAATCAACTTATTTTGTTTGGGAAACATGCAAGTATCTTCTGTAGCTTCTGAAGGGCAGTACTAAATGTTTTCACCCCCTGGCTCTTAATGCATGTTTTTTCCTTCTGAAACATCAGTGAGCATTTGAACCTTCTGTAATAGTTGCATATGAGTCCCTCAGTTGTCCTCAGTGTGAAAAGATGGATCTCAAAATCATACAGTCATTGTTGGAAAGGGTTCAAATACACAAAAATGCTGGAAAACCAAAGAATTTGTGGGACCTGAAGGATTTTTCTGAAGAACAGCAGGCAGTTTAACTGTTCAAGACAAACAAGGGAGTCATGAACAACTATCACTAAACCAAAAAAAAAAACCAAAAAAACACAGCATTTATAAATTTTAGAATTTATAAATTCAATTATTATTTTCTCTTGTAAACGTCTTTTATGTGAAATATCTTATTCAGGTCAATACTAAATAAAAAGTAACATGCTTTTTGTATGATCCCTCTTATTTTGGTAAAATAATAAACATTTTGCAGATTCTGCAAGGTGTATGTAAACTTTAGACCTCAACTGTATGTATAACTACAATAAGTAAAATCACTAAAAGTAAAAGCAATAAAATTAAATTAACACTAAAAATAAATATTTTTTAAAACAATTAAAATATTAAAATTACATTGATTTGAACTTGAGAACCCCTCCAACTTGGCACAATAAAAATAAAGCACTAAAAAATAAGTAATATTGCACTCAAAATCATGCTTTTGCACTGAATTTATATATTTGCAAACCATGGATAGATGTACTCTGAATAAAATGTGTCCAGCTCAGTGCAGTGCTGAAGAGCCACAGGTAAAGGGGAAGACAGGTGGAAAACCTGATCCACAGTGAGAAATGAGGTGGAAAAAGATAAAAGAGGATTAAACAGGCTAGACTGCTCAACAAAGACCCTGTCTGACATGATCCGGGGTTCATGTGTGTGAGAACGGGGGAAGCAGAACATGAATATATGGAGGAAGACTTCAGAGAATCACAGAGTGTGTTATTTATGAAGGGAGCGTCACGTAAGAGTAACACTTTTTTTATAATCAAGCAGAAGCTTACCAGTAACATCCACAGTGGATTGAATGAATGTGTCAGTAGTAAGCTATAATTCCACTATGGTTAAAGCCCACTTACCTGTTTTATGTCAACAAAATGAATATTCATGAGCAAAGCTGATAGGTTTAATATTTTGTCCACTCTACTTTTGAACACAATCAGACATCCTGTTTGGAACATACATAGAGAATATCAAATTTACACACATACCTCCTCTGTATTTTTTTTTATGATCAAGCCAGCAAAACCCATTTTAGTTTAGTTTAGTTTAGTTTATTTATTTTATTCAGGACAAATACATTTCTACCAAAACTAACAAATTCTTATTTATTATTTATTTATTTATTTTAACAATACATAAGCTTCATTACATAGATTTTTAAGGTGTCCATTTTATTTTATTTTATTTTATTTATTGTATTCAGCTATATATATATATATATATATGTGTGTGTGTGTGTGTGTGTATTTTTTGAGTCCATCTATTTTTGCAATATTTTTGCATGAATTATTTAATAATTAAATTTTATTTATATAAATGTTTATATACATTTTTAGCTTTAGATTTTATTTTTTTTATAGAACTCTCATGTGGTTTTAGTTGAGCCATTTTATTGTCAATAAATCATTATTAATCAGTAGATGTTAGTAACTGTCAGCATATTTGGTTATCTTTTATTTTGTGATTTCACAAGAACAAAGTGATTGATGAAAGATGGTAAGACCAAAGCTCCTTATGCATGCTGTGCCATACAGATCTACTACAGGAATTATCATTTATAATAATTCCAACTGCATTTTGCCATAAATGATAATGTTAAGAATCAGTTTAATAGATTTTGCATAATAAATAACTACGTATATTCCTGCAAACTTATTTAAACAGCTAGTCTGCAGAATAGTTTTTTTTGGGGCCATAACTGGCACAAGTGCTGTGCTGTAGTTAATTTTGCTTTAAACTATAGATAATTATTATTTTTGACCTCTTTTCTGGACGACACATCTGTTTCTATTCTCAGCTGTAGGCAGAATCAAAGCCTGTGGATGTGGCTCGCTCTGTGACATTAATATTCATCGGGTGCTGGAGTATATTAGATGTAGGAGATTCATGCAATTTGACCACTGCTCTTCATTACGCTTTTCTCTCCTCACTGCTCCTGTTCAAACCTTTCTCCATCCACAAAACAAATGTTGTTAATACAAAACCCATGCATTTGGAAAAAAAATAAATAACTAACTATATATATATATATATATATATATCCAGGTTATTTCCTTTTAGAAATGACAGCATGTTTATGTAGATTTGTGCATTTTTGCTCCATCCTTTTTTGTGGTATAGAAAAACAACTTAAATATTAGTCTGTTCCGCAGACTTCAAAACGCTGGAAAATAAAGCATTTCTTCTTTTGTGTTCTTTCTGAAGCTGCCACTGTAATTGCATGGAAGGGAAACAGTCAATCAAAATTTCAACTTGTGCAGCAAAAAGAGCATCATAGAGATTTGTAAGGGCATGAATGTGAATAACTGATAGAGAATTGTCATTTCTGGGTGAACTACAGTAGTTCCAGCCAAAAGTGAAGGTCTTTTCTAAGGTGAAGAAGGTTATTACATTTTCATGACTGATTGCAAAAACAAACACTTTTATTTCTTTGGAATTGCATGCACCGGTGAGTTATTCGCAGTAAGAGCAGGAGAGTGTATTAAGAAAGCATGCTGATGAGGAAATGAGGGGAGAAAATGAAAGAACGGAGGTATGAGAATGGACAGAGAGACTAACAGAAAGGATAAGAATAGGTTGGAGATTTGCAAACAAATTTAATAACCAGCTGGCAGCGGCGAATCAGTTTTCTTGCTTTGTACTTTGCACAGACCTCTTAGACAGAAAGAGAGAGAGAGAGAGAGAGAGAGAGAGAGAGAGAGAGAAAGAAAGATGGAGGGAGTGAAGCGTACAGTAGATGCATATTGTATTGCCACGGGGGAAAAAATCACATCAGTTTAGACTTTGGTTGTTTGGGCAGTGGACACAATATCAGATGTACATTGAATTTGAAGACCGCGTAAAATATGACCTGCTGTTTTGAAACCCAGAACGATGTGTTTATGCAGTCTCTAAGTGATTTTAGCATGTTGCTGTGTGGTTTGGGGGTGTTATGAATTGGTTATTTTCAAGTCAAAACAGTCCATCGTCAAGTATCTGTGATATTTAGAAAGAAACAGTGCACATCTCTTCAATAAGTCACACGATTTGAGAAATCACTGCAGGATGAATTGTTTGTGCAAATCATTAAATCTCAAGTCTTGGCAAACATCATCTTGCAAAATGGTAATGAACATCTAACCAGTGCTATTTTAGAATTATCTAGTATTTATTCATATTTTGAATTGTCTTTTATTTTCAAATCTTCAGTTTACATTTTTTTAAAGTAATTCTGTTATGTGGTTTTGTAATTTTCTTTTTTTTTTTTAGAATATATACATATATATATTTCCATTTAGATATAATTATTTTTAATTAATTAGTTTTAGTAATATACTTCAACTTCAACAAATATTTCAGTTAGCCGCCAAGTTGCCAGTTTTCATCTGGTATTTATATTGTATTTCTGCCTTATTACAGAAAATTATTTTACATTTTTAAAATGCATTTTTTGATGTTTTTATATTCTTAGTTTTCTTTTTCATTTGATTTTTAACTAACAAAAAAAGTATCCCTTTTAAGATTTTATGAATGTTTATTTTTATATTTTCAGTTTTTATTTTAGTTTCAGTAATTTTGTCATGTGCTTGTGTCATTTTATTAGTTTTTTTAATAGTTTCATTTAGATATAATTATTTATTTTTCAGTTTAATATATTCTGTCATGTGGTTTTGTCATCTTTAAATATATATATATATATATATATATATATATATATATATATATATATATTTCCATTTAGATATAACTATTTTTAATTAATTAGTTTTTGTAATTTTAATACTTCAACTTAAATATTTCAGTTTGTAAGAAAGTTTGTTAAAAGTTGCCAAAGTTGTCAATTTTCATCTGATATTTATATTGTATTTCTGCCTTATTACAGAAAATTATTTTACACTTTTAAAATACATTTTTCGATTTTTATATGCTCAGTTTTCTTTTTCATTTTATTTTTAATTAACAAAAAAAATATCTCTTTTTAAGATTTTATGAATGTTTATTTTTATATTTTCAGTTTTAAGTTTAGTTTTAGTAATTTTGTCATGTGCTTTTGTCATTTTATTTGTTTTTTTATGGTTTCATTTAGATATAATTATTTATTTTTCAGTTTTATATATTCTGTTTTTTCAGTTACAATATAATTATGAAATATAATTATTTTTAATTAATTACTTTTAGTAATTTTAATACTTCAACTTAAAAATATTTCAGTTAGTTGCCAAGTTGTCAGTTTTCATCTAATATTTATATTTTATTTCTGCCTTATTACAAAACATTATTTTACATTTTTTTTATATTTTGAATGAGCTTTTGTTTTTATATTCCCAGTTTTCTTTTTCATTTTATTTTTAATTAACAAACAATATTTGTATTCATTTTTAATATTTTATGAATGTTTATTTTTATATTTTATATATTTAAGTTTTTAATTTTAATTAATTAAATTTTGTCGTGCTTTTGTCATTTTATTAGTTTTTTATAGCTTCATTTAGATATAATTTTATTTTTTTATGTATTTCCATTTAGATATAAGTATTTTTAATTAATTCGTTTTAGTAAATTTAATACTTCAACATATATTTCGGTTAGCTGCCAAGTTGCCAATTTTCATCTGATAATTTGTTTTATATTCACAGTTTTATTTTTCATTTTATTTTTAATTAGCAAAAATATTGTATCCATTTTTTATATTTTATGAATATTTATTTTAATATATTTAATTTATTTATTTTTTTATAGTTTCATTTAGATATAATGACTTATTTTTCAGTTTTAGTTGTAATAATTTTAATTCAATTTAATTTTGATTTCATTTATATATATATTTTTTATGTCTGCCTTATTTCAATTACCCAAATTCTTTTTAATAGATATTTAATGATTATATTTTAATTGTATTTTTATATTTTCTGTTTTACATTTAAATTTATTTCAGTTGCCCAATTTAAAAAAAAAATATATATTTTTAATATTATGTATTTGAATATTTAATATTATGTTTTATTATGTTTGTTATCAGGTTTTATATATAGAGCAAAGGATTTAACCAAAGCAAATTAGACAATTGTGCATTAGACTGAATATACTTTGTTTAGCGCTTTAACTTGTGTATAAAAGTTTTGCTGACACTCAGAAATGAATCAGCATTATTAAACGAGAAAAGTCACATCTGCTGCGTGACTCATTACAACACATTCATCTCTGTTCAGATGAGTCAGTGGAGATGGTGACTTTGGGTTTTGAGTTTTTCGTTTGATTGTTGAGCTAATGATCTGACTGTATGAATATTAGAGTCTAAATTGTTCCAAGCTGCTTCGAAATGAGAGTTTTGCACTTCTTTCTTCTTCATTTTCTCCCGTTAAAGTCTGATTATGTGGTTTAGTCTCATGGTGCCGAATCTACCGTAAAATGTAAAATCATAATCCTGACCCAACTTTGTATATATTTCAGTTCCAGTCGAGCAGACTTTGGATTAAGCAAAAAAGAAAGCAGAATTTAAAAAATAAAAAGCACTAAAATTGTAAATTGTCCTTCAGTCGTCCAAGCGAAGCACCTGTTGAATGAAATTTACGCGCGTAACTGCTTCAGCGGGATGAACAAAAGCTATTGAAGTCTTTGATATGAAAATAAGGGATATTGAAATGAACTCATTTTTCTTTGATCTTCCCTCTAACGATGAGAGACGGGATGTCTTGAAAGGAAGGAGAGACTTGACCTCTTTCTCTCCGTCTCTCTCCGAATCCCTGAAGTCGGACGCATGAATGTGGTGTCATCCATGTTAGTGTCTGTCCTCGAGTCAACCAGACTGTGCTGTGAATGCTGACTGCTTCAATATTTCAACAATCCTGACTTCTAAAAAGCAACTAGTGTTGAAAACACGCTTCTCGAAAATGGACTTCTCCCAGTGTCACTTCAATTTTACAGCAGATTTTGGAGTCTTTGCTTAAAGGTGAAGTTTGTCATGTTAAAATACTTTCTCCAGTGCCAGTTTAATGTGCAGAGACAACTACGACTCTGTGGCACTTTCAAAGCATTTCTCTGTTAGTTTGATTGGTCTGACGTGTGGTCAACATATGGTTCAACCAGTGGGCGAAACTTCATGGTTGTTTGTACAGCGGTAGAAGGTGTTTTGAAAACCAAACATTCTTAAGAGGAAAAATCTTCTTAAAGGAGAGGTCCACTTCCAAAACAAAGATATTATGGTTCAAGACAGTTAGGGTATGTTGAAAAACTCCAATCGTATTTTCTCCCCCAACTTCAAAAATCATTTCAAAATCATCCTACATCGCTGCAGAAGTACCGACACAGTCTTTGCAAAGTGAACATGCAAAGAAGATCAAACACCCTTAACAAAAAAGGTAAAACGGCGATATAGGACGATTTTGAAGTTGAGGGAGAACGTGAGATGGGAGTTTTTCGACATACCCTAACTGTCATGAACCGGAACAAAAACAGTCCAGGCAGAGCAAGACAAGACGAGCATTTGGCATTAAAAAGTATAGAAATTGAATTATTTTAATGAAAATAACCGATCGTTTCACTAGAAAAGACCCTTCTTTCTCAGCTGGGATCATTTACAACCGGATTTGGGATCGTTTGAAGCTGCATTTAAACTGCATTTTGGAAGTTCAAAATCAGGGCTCCATATCAGTCCATTATATGGAGAAAAATGCTGAAATGTTTTCCTCAAAAAACATAATTTCTTTACGACTGAAGAAGGAAAGACATGGACATCTTGGATGACAAGGGGGTGAGAGTACATTATATGTGAATCTTTGTTTTGGAAGTGGACTTCTCCTTTAACTTGTATTTTCTACACTCTTAGAAAAAATGTACTGTGCAGAGGCTGTCACTGGGGTGGAACCTTTTCAAAAATTACTAATTTGTAACATTTAGGTATTAATATGTGTACTTTAGACGCAAATATGTACATTTAAGATACTAAAATGCCTCTTTAGGAGTAAATAAGGTATAAAGGGTAACGTCCTAGTGACAGTTTTTAAAGCTATTTTTTTTTTCTGAGAGTATTTATTGTCTTATTTTACCAAAAATAGTTCTTAAGAATTTTTCTTGAGGTTGTTCAAATACTTCAAAAATATTTAGCAAAAAATGATTTTGTATTTAAGGGAAAAAAAGGAAGAGGGAAAAATAAATAATTTAATTTAAGAAAATGTTTTGACAATTATTTGACAAATTCTTTAGTTTTTTTTTTTAAGAATTGCACATTTTTATGATCTTTAGACAAAGCAACTTGTGTCACCTAACTCTTAAAAATAAAGGTGCCAAAAGTGCTTTTTTATTTTTTTGATGCTCCATGATGCCTAATGTATTTTATTTTATTTTATTTTATTTTATTTTATTCAGTTAACAATTATTTTATCTTGTATAATGCTTTTATTTTATTTTATTTTATTTTTTATTTTATTTTCAGTGAGCAACTATTTTTTCAGTTAACTATTATTTAAATTTATTTTATTTTAATTTATTTTCACTGAACAATTATTTTGTCAGTTAACTATTATTTATTTTATTTTATTTTATTTTATTTTATTTTATTTTCAGTGAACAATTATTTTATTTTGTTTTATTTTACTCACTTTTTATGCATTTAATGTGTCCTTGCTAAAGAAATGTAAAAAAATTAAAATAAAAAACAAAGTGACCCAAAACTTTAACAGTGCATTTCAATATATTTGTTGTTTAATAAGCCATTTTTATCATGTTTTCTTATTTTTCTTCCATTATTTATTTTATTTTATTTTGCTTTATTTTATTTTCAGTTAACAATTATTTTATTTCACATAATGCGTTATTTATTTATTTATTTAAATAAATGTATTTATTTTTTTTCATTTATTTTATTTATTTTAGTTTCAGTTAACTGTTAAGAACATGTAAAAAAAAAAAAAATTCTAAAGAAGTTTTTGTGGAATGGAAAGGTTCCAAGAATGCTAAAGATTCTTCATGGAACCATCGATGCCAGTAAAGAACCTTTATTTTCAAGAGTGTTCTAAAACTTTCAGAGGCACATTGACAACATACTGTAGCACTGTGGAAGTGAGTTTTGGATGTGTAAACACCACTCAGGATTTTTACAGAAAATGCAAAATCTAATTATGTTTACCATTCTGTTGGGTGCCACTAGTGTTGTAGAAATGATATGGTCTCTAACGATTGTTGGTTATTTTTCTCGGACAGTTCTGATCAATATGAATGAATAGCTTTGACACACATGACTTCATTGTCTCTTTGTTTTGTGAATTTTTCCCTCTGAGTCTGAGTTTCATTTTCAATGAATGTTAATGAGACTTTCTTGGCATTTTGGCTGAAAACAGAGCAGATCAGTCTCGATAGCTGTAGCTGCTGTCAGTGAAACCGTCCATGCTTGGTGGTTGTGTACAAAAATGTAGGATTTATTTTCCCTTATCTTCATATTTTTGCTTTCTAATGATGAGCCGAAGCCCACTGCGCACACGCACTGACTCTGTAAATCAATTTTTGGGTTTCGCAGAGGAAAATCAGCTCGCATTTCTTCAGTGTCACAAGCACAGAGCGTAATTAGCGTGAATAATTAGCCAAAGAGGCGTTTTAATTATTCACTCCAGGAAACAATTCAATTTTCATGGAGTACCACTGACAGCCCGTACGGCGGGTCAGATGAAAGTGTGATTACTACAGGAAACCATTTGCAATGTAAAAATCACACCTCTCATGTAACCATACAGTCCGAAATATTAATCACTTTCATACGGTCTGTTCTTTGAGAGGGTATAGCTGTAGGAACGTCTAAGGTTACGTATGTAACCCCGGTTCCCCGAAGGGAACGAGACGCCGCGTCGAAACGCTTTGGGAACGCCTTCAGCGTGACCGCGCTCTGAATCACGTGTGCAATCAGACCAATGGAAGAACGAAACGTCATAGGCGGGTGCCGTCACTGACCAGGAAGCATAAAAGCACGTGCGCCAGAACGAGCGTCAGCTTCCAGGAGAGAAGCAGCGCTCGCAGGGACGCAGGAGGATGGCTACGAGACGCGGCGTCTCGTTCCCTTCGGGGAACCGGGGTTACATACGTAACCTTAGACGTTCCCCTTCAGGAACTCGAGCCGCGTCGAAACGCTTTGGGAACGAGATGCCCACGCCGCCAGACCCCTAGTCCCTGCCTAGGAAGTGCTAGGGCGAAGGACAGAGGCACCAGGCGAGACCCGCAGGTCAAGTTCATAAAACCTGACAAAGGTCAAAGGCGAGGACCATCCCGCAGCGTTGCAGATATCTTGCATGGGGACCCCAGCAAGAAAAGCTTTGGAGGCAGCCATACTCCGGGTAGAGTGGGCTCTGACCTCCAGAGGAGGAGGAAGGTCAGAGGACTCATAAGCAGAACAAATAGCGTCCACTACCCAGCGACTTAAAGTTTGCTTAGAAGCAGGGAGGCCCCTTTTTGGGGGGCCATAACAGACAAACAGCTGGTCTGACTTTCTCCACCTGGCAGCTCTGTGGACGTATGCATCCAGTGCTCGCACCGGACACATACAATTACGCTTCTGATGGTCAGCATCCAGAAAGGGAGGAGGACAGAAGGCCTGAAGTACGACAGGCCGTGGTGTAGAGGAGGGGACCTTAGGGACATACCCCGGTTTAGGGTAAAGAAAAGCTTTCGACAGGCCTGGCGCGAAGTCCAGGAAGGAAGGGGCCACAGAGAGGGCCTGAAGATCCCCCACTCTCTTAAGGGAGGAAAGTGCTAAAAGAAGGACAGTTTTAAGAGTAAGAAATCTGTCAGAAATTTCCTCGATAGGCTCGAAGGGAGCCCTACAGAGAGCCTCTAACACCACCGACAGGTCCCAGGTAGGGACACGAGGGCGTACCGGAGGCCTCAGCCTCAGTGCACCGCGGAGGAAACGTGTAACAAGGGGGTCCCTACCCACGGAAAGCCCACCGAGAGGGGCGTGGTAGGCCGCAATGGCCGCCACGTAGACCTTCAAGGTGGAGTGGGATAACCCTGCAGACAACCGGCTTTGCAGGAACTCCAGCACTGAACCAACTGGGCAGTTAACTGGGTCTTGCTGGCGGTGTCCGCACCAAGAAGTGAAAAGTTTCCACTTTAAGGCGTACAGTTTCCTCGTGGAGGGAGCTCTAGACTGGAGGATGGTCTCAACAACCTCAGTTGAGAGACCGGAAGCTAAGAGGTGTGCCCCCTCAGAGGCCACACCCAAAGCTTCCACAGCTCCGGCCGGGGGTGAAGAATGGAGCCCCCTGCCTGTGAGAGGAGATCTCTCCTGACGGGAATCTCCCAGGGAGAGCCGTCGAGGAGAGAAATCAGGTCCGAGAACCATACTCGGCCCGGCCAGAACGGGGCTACTAGAAGAAGGGACACCCCGTCCCGGCGCACTCTCTCTAGAACTCCCGGGAGCAGAGCGATCGGGGGAAAGGCGTACAGACGTAGCCTCGGCCACGTCTGCACCATGGCATCCAGCCCCAGGGGAGCTGGATGAACTAGAGAGTACCAGAGGGGACATTGCGTGTTCTCCCTCGTGGCAAAAAGGTCCACCTGGGCTGGACCAAACACTCTCCAGATCTGCTTCACCACCTCGGGGTGAAGCATCCATTCCCCGGGCCTCGGCCCCTGTCTCGACAGGATGTCTGCTCCCACGTTGAGATGCCCAGGAACATAAACTGCTCTCAGCGAGAGGAGTTTGTCCTGGGACCACACAAGGATCTGGTGCGCCAGCTTGTACAAGGGGCGCGAACGCAGACCTCCCTGGTGGTTGATGTAAGAGACCACCGAGGTGTTGTCGGTGCGGACCAACACATGGCGGTCTCTTAGGTCCGGGAGGAAGTGTTTCAGAGCCCGAAACACGGCCAGCATCTCCAGGCAATTTATGTGCCACGTGAGTTGGTGACCACTCCACAGACCGCGGGCAGGGTGGCCACTCATGACCGCTCCCCAACCGGTGAGGGACGCATCCGTCGCTAGCGTTACGCGGCGACAAGGAGCCCCCAACACCGGGCCCTGAGACAAGAACCAAGGCTTCCTCCACATGTCCAGGGCACGTAGGCAGCGCCGCGTGACCCTGATCATGCGAAGTGAGTTTCCCCTCGGGGAGAACCCCTTGGTCTTGAGCCACCACTGTAGGGGCCTCATGTACAACAGGCCAAAAGGTATCACGTTGGACGCTGCTGCCATCAGACCCAGCAGTTGCTGGAACTGCTTCACAGTGAGTGACCGGCCTTCCTTCACTCTCTTGACTGCAGTGAGGATCGACTCGATCCGAGCAGGAGACAGACGTGCCTGCATCGTGGTCGAATCCCACACCACACCCAGATAAGTGGTCCTCTGTAATGGAGAAAGCACACTTTTCTTGGCGTTCAGTCTCAACCCCAGCGCCTTCATGTGAGCGAGAACGACATCTCGATGCCGAACCGCCTCCATCTCCGACTGGGCAAGGATCAGCCAGTCGTCGAGGTAATTGAGTATGCGGATGCCCTGGAGTCGCAGAGGAGCCAGAGCTGCATCCACACACTTCGTAAAAGTGCGGGGGGAGAGTGCTAGGCCGAACGGAAGAACCCGATATTGGTAAGCTTCGCCCCTGAAAGCAAACCTCAGGAACTTCCTGTGATGAGGAAGGATGGAGACGTGAAAATATGCGTCTTTTAGATCTATCGTGACAAACCAGTCCTCGGACCTGATCTGAGACACGACTTGCTTGATGGTGAGCATCCTGAACTTCAGTCGCTTGACTGAGCGGTTCAGAACGCGCAGATCTAAAATGGGACGCAGGCCCCCATCCTTCTTCGGAACAATGAAGTACCGGCTGTAGAACCCGGACTCTCTTACGTGAGGAGGGACCACCTCGATGGCCTCCTTCCTCAGGAGAGTAGCTACTTCCTGTTCCATTACCAGACCCTGCTCGGGGCCCACCAGCGTGGGAAAAACCCCGCTGAACGGCGGAGGTGGTGCGCCGAACTGAATGCGATAACCTCGCTCTACAGTATGCAGGACCCAAGCAGACACATTGGGCAGTAGTTTCCACGCTGCCAAATGATCTACTAAGGGAACCAGCCTCTCGAGGCTGGTCTCTGGTGTTACGTGGGCCGCTGGAACGGTGTCCTGAAACGGGAATGCTTTGACATACTGCCTCAAAATAAAATTGGTGCAAACTAGCAACCGAAAACGAGACAGCACAGACAAACACAGAGCGCTGCTGAAAGACAGAAGCTGACGCTCGTTCTGGCGCACGTGCTTTTATGCTTCCTGGTCAGTGACGTCACCCGCCTGTGACGTTTCGTTCTTCCATTGGTCTGATTGCACACGTGATTCAGAGCGCGGTCACGCTGAAGGCGTTCCCAAAGCGTTTCGACGCGGCTCGAGTTCCTGAAGGGGAACCCATTTTGACATTGGTAAGCAATAGTGCTTTTCAGTTGATTTACTCTTCTATAGTCCTGATACCATAACATCATTCTTTGCTGTACGCATTATTGTAGATCATTGAGTATCATTAGCCCTGTTCAGATGGAATTAATTTTATATGGGAGGTGGGATGATGTCAGTACCAGTGATATTAATCATGCTGCTCTTTAGTACTTAGTGATATTAATTTTGTTCACATTTTCTTCAGACATTTTATGGACTGCACATTCCAGTACCAGCCACATGATCCATCAGAAATCATTCTAATGTGCTGGTTTGTGGCTCAATAAATATTCCTTTTTATTTTATTTTATTTTATTTTATTTTATTTTATTTTATTGTGTAAACTGCTATACAGTATATATATATTTAAGACTCTTTGTTGAATAATAGCTTAAAATGTACAGGATTTATTTGAAATATCAATATTTTGTAACATGAACAAATGTCTTTACTGTCACTTTTGGTGTATTTAATATGTCCTTGCTAAAGAAATGAAAATAAAAATAAATACTGACCCAACAGTGTTTCAATATATTTGTTTAATAGGCCAATTTCATCATGTTTTCTTATTTTCCTTCATTCCAACCATTATTTTATTTTATTTTTTTATTTTTTTTTATATTTTAAGTAAACTGATACTCCGTACAGAAAGATTAGAAAAGTACAGCATTTATTTAAAATATAAATATTTTGTAACATAAACATTAATTAATAATTAACTAGACTGTCCCTTTTGATACATTTAATGTGTCCTTGCTAAAGAAATTAAAAAACAAAACAAAAACAAACAAGCAAAAAAATAGAAAAAAAAAAAAAAAAAAACTTATCATACTTAAGTTTAATAAGCTATTTTTATCATGTTTTCTTATTTTCCTTCATTCCATTAATGTGTCCTTGGTAAAGAAAGTTAAAAAAAATATATTTTATTTTATTTTATTTTATTTTATCTAAACTGATACTGTGTACATTATTACATTTTTCAGGATTCTTGGATGAATAGAAAGATTATAAAAGTACAGCATTTATTTGAAATATTTTGTAACATAAACAAATGTCTTTACTGTCTTTTTTTACTTTTAATATGTCTGGTAAAGAAAGTAAAAAAACATAAAACATAATGACCCATTTTCATCACGTTTTCTTATTTTACTTATTTTATTTTATTTTATTTTATTTTATTTTCGAGCCTTTGAATACAGGAAAATGTTTAGTAAAGCCTGTTTGGAAACAATCATTAGTTTTAATCCATATCTATCGAATTGTGTGTCACAGATCACAACTCACACATCCACATACAGTCTTTCCCCATCCTTACTTCCTCTGTCTGTGGGTTTGTATAGAGCTTTGAAATTGATTGTGACATTACACTGTTTGAATAGGAAGTCTGGCTGCCGGGGGTTAGACCACTTCCTGTGTCCTGGGCTTCTCACACAGCCAAAAAAGCAAACTGGTAGGGGGGCGATTCAGTGCTTTACTGGCCACTACAGGTCAGTCTCTGTGCTCCTTCCTTTCATCGATCAGCCTCAGACCTTCTCATTGGAGCTCAGTAGGGTGGAAATCTTGCGTATAGGTCAGGTGTTTCACACAATTCAGCAACTTTCTCTACAGAGTAGGAAATCTTTGTAAATTGACAGAGGAAAAAAGACAAGAAAGAAAAAGAGATGAGGTACCAGATGAGGACTTTTCATTGTGGTCACATCTGTCATGTAATCACACGTCAAAGATTTCACTATGGGCTCAAACATTCAGGTATTTGATTGCTGGTGCTGCTGTATTTTGTGTGACTATGAGAGAGAACAGTGCCAGATTCCTCTGGAGAGCAAGTGTGCTGCGACAATACTCTCAGATAATGAATCACCTCCCTCAGGCGACTAGCATGAGAAACACAGAGAGAGGGGGAGCGGTTAAAGCAATAGCTCCAACGTTTTGGCATCTGGTTATCATTAACCAATGCTAATGTCAACAGAAAACATGAACAAGTTTCACTCAATCATCTTTACTGTTTAGACGCTTCTCTACAAGATGTGTCATGTTGTGTGCGACTTGTTATAGTTGTAGGTAGGTAGGTAGATGGATACATGGATACATAGATAGATAGGTTTTAGTAATTTTGCTATGTGTTTAGTCTTTTTTTATATTTCTAAAATATATTATTTAATACTTTTTTATAACTTGTTAGTTACATTTTATTTCAGTTTTACTTGTTTTTGTACATCAAGCAATGAAAGTATTTAATATTTTTTTGTTTCAGTTGACATTTATTTTATTTATTTTGAGAAATAATTTTTATGGTTTTAATTTTAGTTTGTTTAAGTTAGACAATTTTAGTTTAGTTTTAGTTAGTGTTAGTGTTAGTTTAGGTAACCTCAGTAAAATAATAATAATAATAATAATAATAATAATAATAATTACTATTGGCAATAATTGCAATTTATTTAATGTGAGTATTTATTTATTTAAAAGAGTTTATTAAACATTTTAAAAATAGTATCTATAGTACTGGAACTGGAAATAACAATAAATAAATATTACTATTATTAGCATTAATTGTATTTATTTATTTAAAAGTGTTTATTTAACATTTTAAATATATAATCTATATTACCTGAACTGGAGATGACCTCAATAAAATATTATTGTTATAATTATAATTATTATTATTATTATCAATAATTTTATTTATTTATTTATTTATTTTGAAGTGTTTATTTAACATATTAAATATATAATCTGTATTACCGGAACTGGAAATGACCCCGATAAAATATTATTGTCATAATTATAATTATTATTATTATTATCAATAATTTTATTTATTTATTTATTCATTTAGAAGTGTTTATTTAACATTTTAAATATATAATCTATATTACTGGAACTGGAAATGACCTCAATAAAATAATGTTATTATTATTATTATTTATTTATTTTATTTTATATATATTATGTTTATTGTTACTTTATGCATTTATTTTAAATATATAATGTAACATTTTGCATATATTATCTAAATTTTGTTTTGTTTTTTTTTTACTTTTTTGGAGGTCATTGTGTGTCACACAAACATGCAGTCTTCTTTTTTCCCCTTCTCCTCTCCTCCTCCATGTTGTGTCCTCTTAACACTTCTAAATCACATACTGTACATGAAGCACATACACAGGATAGAGTTGGAGGTGCAAATGCTGTGTGTGTCATATACTCATAAACATGCTTCCATATGATGTAGGTTTATAATTTTCTCCAGCACAATAAAGGCAATAAAACCCTCTAGTCCATCTCTCTTCTCTTTATGAGACAAACTAAATTCAAACCCATTCGCCCTGTTTTTAATGTGAACACTGGTGATATATCTATTTTTCCCCCAGTGATGTTCTCTATGTTTCATACCTTTGGTAATCGGGTCAGTGTGATGCACTATACAGCTTGTTAAATGGGTCAAATATCAGAGGTTGCTTATTGATTTCAGGGTCTCTTTGCAATACAAAGACCTGAAGCTTCGCGTCCTTCATCAAGAAGCTTTTACACGAGGTATACACATTCTGTACGAACGTCTATAACATATAGTCTAATAGCAGTATTGAGGTCAGCAGATGTGTTTTTTAGAACCTCATATAATTGTCTTTTAGAAAAAAACTTGGTCACGTGATCTAAATACTGCACACATTTAATTAAAAACTTCACCAAACCGCAAAAAATACAGTTGTTCTCAGTCATAATGGGACACAATATATAAACAATAAAGAAACAGTGAGAACAATGAGAAAACAAATAATTACTTTGAACACCCAAAACAACAACAGCGTAATGATGATCAACAACCGGGGGTAAACAAAAGAATTATGAAAAATAATTGAGGTATAAAAGTAGATACTATGAGCTTCCAAAGAGTGATTTATGATGTTAGTAATTTTTGAGACGTGGGACAAAATGTTTTCTCAAAAAATGGCAACATTTCGCCCTTTGAAATTAGTTAGATGATCTCTAGAATGTTAGCATAAAATGACACTTTTTGTTCTTTATTTTATAAAATTTTTACATCATTCCTCATCATTACTGAAACCACTTGTCATCAGAGTATAGTGATAATGGTTTAAAAATATTAAATAGCAGAATTTAGCATCATTATTCCAGTCTTCAGTGTCACATGATCCTTCAGAAATCATTCTAATATGCTGATTTGCTGCTCAAGAAACATTTATTATTTTTTTTAGTTAGCAAATTTACAGGTTTATGAATTATTGTAACTAAAAAAAATAATAAATGTTTCTTGAGCAGCAAATCAGCATATTAGAATGATTTCTGAAGAATCATGTGACACTGAAGACTGAAGAGTAATGATGCTGAAAATTCTGCTTTGATCACAGGAGTAAATTACATTTTTCTATTTATTTAAATAGAAAACCATTATTTTAAATTTTAAAAATATTTCATAAATTTTACTGTTTTTATTGTATTTTTGCTTCTTTCCAATTTTGTATTATCACTTATAACTTTTTCTTAGTGGCTCCATGTCATCATGAAGGGCACTTGCCCACACGTGTCGGAATTTTTAACGCATATAAATGGTCAGGGTCATCAGACTATAGTGATAAATGTACATAATGGTTTAAAAATATTTTTTGTTATGTCTTTAAAAAAGCAATATTTATCAAAAATAAAAAATAACAGTAATATTTTGAAATATTATTGCAATTTATAGCACATTAATATATTATAAAAAAATAATAAATATAAAAAAACAGTAATATTTTGAAATATTATTGCAATTTATAGCACATTAATATATTTTAAAATGTAATTTCAGGATTCTGTGATGAATAGAAAGTTCAAAAGAGCAGCATTTATTTTACATGGAAAGCTTATGTAACATTTCAAAATATCTTTCGTCACATTTATTACATCCTTGCTAAATAAAAGGAATTTCTGTGATTTTTCCTGAGAACGTATAAAATCAGGCACAAAGTTTCCCTTCATCTTCAAGGTCCTCTTTCTATATATCCTCTCCATTAAGTTTAACAAGGCCACACCGACTTATAGTTTTTTTTTTTTCTTTGTCAGAATCATAAGACGTAACCTACTTAAAAAAAAAAAAAAAAAAAAAAATGTTGATCTCAGTATATAGCAATACCAGATACTACCAAATGTAATATTTAATTTAATTTGCCAGATACTATTTTATTTTATTTAATTTATTTGAATGCAGTTAATACCTTTATTTATCAAGGATGCATTAAAAGAATTAAAGGTGATAGAAAAGTAATTTAATGTTACAAATAATTTTAATTTTTATAATTGCTGTTTGCTTCTGAACTTTCTATTCATTAAAGAATGCCAGATACTACCAAACACCTCTTGTCTTATTTTATCTCTTATTTTTTTTTTTTTAATTTAATTTTAACTTTTAATTTAATTTAATTTAATTTATTTTTTTTATATTTTATTTTATTTTATTTTTGAATGAAATTAATACCTTTATTCACCAAGGATGCATTAAATGTATTAAAAGTGACAAAAAAAGTCATTTAATGTTACAAATAATTTCAATTTTATTTTTTTTTATTTTTATAATTGCTGTTCTTCTGAACTTTCTATTCATTAAAGAATGCCAGATACTACCAAACAAAACTACCAAACACCTCTTATTTCTCCGATTGTGTAGTCTATTTTCATCTCAGTACTGAGATATGATGTAAATGAGTGTTGAAGAAGTGCATGTGTAAATTAGCTGCATTGTCATGTGCGTAGTCAAACCCTGATGCTTGTGTTGTTAGCAAACAGCACGAATGATTAATATAGCGGACAGGTGGTACTATTATAAATGTTTGCTCTCCGTTTCCTTGGTGTGACTTATATATTCCCGTCTCCTGTTGACAAGAAGACAACAGACGTCTGTGGTTTGCCTTGCTTTTCCTCATCTATCATGGGGGAAAGATAGATGGGACAGAGGATGTAAGGACACTAGCCGGATCCAAAGGCAGCTAGCCTAGCATTACAATCTCCCTCATGCCTTTACATGAACAGAAGCTCTGGCTCAGGCGAACGTGAATTTGCTCATGTCAGGATTGTGCGACAACACAGGCCCTGTTCACAGTCGATATTAACACTCACCTAAACATTAAAAATTGATTGCAAAAATCTCATAAACCTGTAAATATGCTAACTATAAAATTGTAATATTATCTGCATTAGTACCTTTCAAATGTTTTGGGGCAGTAAGATTTTGTTTTTTTTTATGTTATGTTATGTTATGTTATGTTATGTTATGTTATGTTATTTTTATTTTATTTTATTTTATTTTATTTTATTTTATTTATTTTAACGTGTCCTTGCTGAAAAAAATGTAAAAAACAAAAAACAAAACAAAAAAAACATGCTGACCCAAAACCTTAGAACAATGTTTCAATATATTTGATGTTTAATAAGCCATTTTCATCATGTTTTCTTATTTTCCTTCCATCCATTATTTTATTTTATTTTATTTTATTTTATTTTATTTTTTAACGTGTCCTTGCTGAAAAAAATGTAAAAAAAAGAAAAATAAATAAATAAATACAAATATGCTGACCCAAAACTTTAGAAAACATATGTCCTTGCTAAAAAATGTAAAACAACAACAACAACAACAACAAAACAAAACAAAAAAAAAACAAACCAAAAAACATGCTGACCCAAAACCTTAGAACAGTGTGTTTCAATATATTTGTTGTTTAATAAGCCATTTTCATCATGTTTTCTTATTTTCCTTCCATCCATTATTTATTTTATTTTATTTTATTTATTTGAATGCAATTAATACGTTTATTTATCAAGGATGCATTAAATGAATTAAACGTGACAGAAAAGTTGTGTGATGTTACAATTTAAATTTCAAATGAATGCTGTTCTTCTGAACTTTCTATTAATCAAAGAATCCTTTAAATAACATATATTTCCATAAAAATCTTAAAAACAACTGTTTTCAATGATGATGAATGTTTCTAGAGCAGCAAATCAGCATATTAGAATGATTTCTGAAGGATCTTTTGACACTAAAAACTGGAGTAATTATCCTGAAAATTCAACTTTGCATCACAGGAATAAATTACATTTTACAATTTATTCAAATAGAAAACCGCTATGCTAAATGGTAAAAATATTTTATCAGTTTTACTGTTTTTATTGTATTTTTGCTACTTTCCAGTTTAATATTAACACATAACACTTATAAACTGTAAGGGAGCTGGCTCTAGTCATTAAAGCTGAATTCTGTAATCTTGTTCTCGGTTGCTCCATGACATCATGGATGCCACTTGCCCACACCTGTCGGGAGATTTAACGACCTTTAGCATATGCAAGCATATAAATGATCAGGGTATAAATCACCTCACGTTTCGACATTTTAGCATACGTCACACGCTTCCACCGAAACACAAAATATACAGCAGCGCATTAAAGAATGGACAATAAGAGAGCGTCTCAGAGCGGCGTCACCCTGGCAGCTGTCCATCATCTAAACAACCCAATTCCATTGCCTATAACAGCCCTCGCTGACTTATGTTTACAAGAGATACTTCAGGCCGCAGAGCTCTCGGTCTTGCTTTAAACAGTTCATTTATGGATGCGGTAAATCACTGACCCTGTCACCCGCAGAATGCCGTTGTCACACTTAAAAAGAAAAACATACGCAAGCTGGGAACAGGTCAAATAGTGTGGCTGGTCATTTCCCCCACCTTTAAATGTAAAATATGAGCCGTGGCCTGCTCTCTGACAGGATAATCCGGAGGGAAGCTGCGGCCCGTCCCTGCGGAGGTTGGAGAGATTGCCTGGGCTTTTCAGGGTTTGGTTTTGCCACTGGAGGATTGAATATGAGGTTCAGCTACAGGGCAGCACATTTGACTGACAGCTGTTAGTTAAATAGAGGGCATCTGAGTTTGATGTGATTGATTATGTGGTTGGTATGAAGTTATGGAAGCAACCCAAGGCTAACCGGAAGGTTGCCGGTTCAATTCCCACACGGAACGAGTCATATGGCATCACCACTGTACCCTTGATCAACACACTTAACCTCAGGTCACAAGAGGACTGTACCTGTTAGAAGTGTACTGTAAATCACTTTAGATTAAAGGAAGAGTTCACCCAAAAATGAATGTTTGCTGAAAATGTGCTCAGCCTCAGGCTGTCCAGAATGTGATTGAGTTTGTTTCTTCAGATTTGGAGACATGTAGCATTACTTGCTCATCAGTGGATCCTATGCAGTGAATGGGTGCCGTCAGAATGAGTCCAAACAGCTCATAAAACATGATACAAGCTGTATGTTTGAAAGAAACAAATTAAGACATTTTAATTTTAAACTATTTGTCAAAATGTCCATAATCCATAAAAATGCTTTCTCCGTTGAAAAAGTCTATGCCTTGTTGTCCTCTCTGTTTTGGACTGTTTATATGCTTGATCTGTGCATATTTCTCTCTTGATTCAGACAAGATGACTTCTGCACTCGTAACGCATTTTTATGGATTATGGACTCATATTTTATCTGGAAACAATGGCTTGAAGTTAAAAACATTTTGATGATGGATTTGTTTTTTTACAAACACTCCACTTTTTACTTCTCAAGGTGTTAACTGATGGACTGGAGTGGTGTGGATTATTTGTGAATTATTGTGATGTTTTTATCAGCTGTTTGGACTCTCATTCTGACGGCACCCATTCACTGCCATTAATGAGCAAGTGATGCTTTTCTCCAAATCTGATGAAGAAACAAACTCATATACATCTTGTTTGACCTGAGGGTGAGGACATTTTCAGCAATTCACCAAACCAGTTATAAGTAGCACGGGTATATTTGTAGCAATAGTCAAAAATATGTTGCATGGGTTAAAAAATGATCTATTTTTCTTTTATGTCAAAAAACATTAGGATATTAATTAAAGATCATGTTCCATGAATATATTTTGTAAATTTCCTACCTTAAATATGTCAAAACTTAGTTTTTGATTAGTAATATGCATTGCTAAGAACTTAATTTGGATAACTTTAAAGGCAGTTTACTCAGTATTTAGATTTTTTTTTTTTTTTGCACTCATTCCAGGTTTTCAAATAGTTGTATCTCGGCCAAATATTGTCCTTTCCTAACAAACTATACATCAGTGGATTTATTCATCTTTCAGATGATGTACAAATATCAATTTAAAAAAATCGACCCTTATGGCTGGTTTTGTAGTCCAGGGTCACATTTGGGTGAACTATTCCTTTAAACCAACTATTGAATGTTTCATTTTTGTGCATGATGTTTGTGCACTGTTTGTTTTCCATTTAGAAATGGCCATGAAAGCTTTAAAGCTGCCTTACTCGGTCAAAAAAAAAACACACAATGCTTTCACAGCTTTCTCTATCACAGTTTGTTTTTTAATATTGTGATTTATATTGGTGGCATTTATCTTGTAGCTTGTTTGGTTAGATTGGTGTAGAGCAACTGTACATGCTGGCTTTTAGCCCTGGGCACCAACACTGTGTTTGACGCGCCTCATTCGCGGAAAACAAGCTGAATGCATTTCGGCGAGAATCATTTATAAAATCATTCATATGTAAATCGCTGCATTGCAAAATGCAGAGAAAACAAAAGATTTACCCAGAAATTCATTCTGTATGGAATATTCATCAATCAGCTTCATGAAATGAATTCTGGGAATTCACACATATTCTGTACACTTATTGGCTGCTTTTGCTTTATTTTCTGGTCCTAATTATTGTTTTATATAAATACTGTGATGCAGTTCACAGTTACAATTTGTCTAATTTCAAGCACTTTTGCAGAAGCCTTTAGATCATCAGACTCATAAATTCAGTGACATATCCAAACTTTTTCCTGCTGGTGTATCTGTGTGTTTCTGCAGGAGTATAGCGGCTCAGGCAGGCATGTGCTTGCATGTGTGTCCATAATTCATAAGCACTCTGTCTTGTCAGCAGTCCGCCGGACGTGTGGGGTAATTCATGTCACGGGGGTTGCTGAACGGTGGGTTGGTCAGTGGGTCGGCCCGAGGTGTCCCGCCGTGATCCACATCCGCCGTGGAGCTGCTCGTTCACCCCGGGGTCAGCCGTTTGTCATGGCCCTGATATATGAGGCCTGACCGGGCAGAACTGCTGAATTCGGATCCCCATATAATGAAAAATCCCTGAGTGTGTGTTTGTGGAGGAAATGCAATGTGTGATCTATTGCATGCAGACTGTATGGTGACTATCCAGCACATTTGTGCTGATTTCATACATTTTTCAGAGCAGGAAATGATATTGCACAACTGATTTACTCTATTCAGACAATTAGCAACAGCAGGCCTATATGGTGTACTTTTTATATATATTTGGACTATTGTAGCATGCACTGATTTAAAACAAGCTTTAGCTCTATGATGCTGTTGTTAATTTAATGATGAATAAGCTTTATTGACCTTAAGTGTGTCATGCCATCATGCTCGAGCTTCACACGTGCGTTTCTTTTATGCCGTCAATGGTCCATGTCAGTGTTATCATTGCATGTATGCCTAATGAGCAACTATGAGTGTTTTACAAGGACAATTTAATAGCGGTTATTAAACCTCAGCCTGTCTGCCTTTCTTATTTCAGAAATAGAGGGAAAGACCTTTTGCATGCAATTTGACATGCCTATGGGCAATAAAATCCTGCTCAGTGAGTCATGCTTTTCTTACTATTTATAGAGGGGATTGCACTGTTCCTTTAATTCCCTATAGTATAACAACATTAGGATTTTGCGGTGGCTTGTTAGAGGCATACAAAAGAATATAATGCATCTTAAGTTTATTGCATTTTAGTGTCCCGTGTGTGACCATGATGGTGTTTTGTTTTTGTGAGTATGACACTATGCAGCTGCTTTATACTGTATTAGTATCCACCTCAGCTTGTGGAAAAGCTGTGTGTGATGTACTTTTTCTGACAGTGTAACTATGAGAAAACCGCCTTAGCGAGCACAAGTAATTAACGGCGGTCCCCGCCCTCACAGGAGTTGCCAGTAAATGGAATATATCCCATTGATTTAAACACATCCCAGAATTCCCTGTTTTGCGGGTTGGGTGTGAGCTGATGAGAAGATAATGCACCAATTTGTGCAATAAAAAGTGCCGAGCTCCCGTTTGCTAAACACACTATTAGGTGGTGTGCGACAGACTGCCATTAATATCAGAGACCTTCCCAGCAAGGTCTAGAAAGCTGTCGGGCCTGTATTGTATTTCAGTTTGGTTCGATGGCAATGAGATTTTGGACTTCTTAAACTCAACATCGGGACGGTCCAGGTTTAATCAAAGAATATATAGACGGCATATGGCACAGGATTTTTAAAATGAGGTACGGGGACCTCGAGGGGAGCCCTAGGAGGTCTGTGAAAAATGTAAAGAAAAACTGTGAAAATGTATAAATAAATACATTTATAAATAAATAAATAAAAATTAAGTAAACACGTAAATAAATAAATAAATAAATAAATACATAAATAACATTTTTTTTTATGGAATATTGCACTATTTATTATTATGACATTATTATGACATATTATAATGTCATGGATTATGACAACAATCCTATCAGTTCCTAAAGGACAAAAATCCTATCGAGAAGCAGTGTTGCTCAGATGGAAAGAAAAGACAATTTCCATTTCATCAGATAAATAAGTAAATAAATAAACACACACACACACACAAATAAATAGCAATTATTTGTTTTTGTTTTTATAGAAGATTGCACTTTTTATTATTGTGTCATCATAAATAAATAAGTAAGTAAATAAATAAATGACAATTAATATTTTTAATAGAATATTGCACTGTTTATTATTATGACATTAATATGACATATTATAATGTCATGGATTATGACAACAATCCTATCAGTTCCTAAAGGACAAAAATCCTATCGAGAAGCAGTTTCACTCAGATGGAAAGAAGACAAATGCAATTTCCATTTCATCAAATAAATAAATAAATAAATAAACACACAAATAAATAAATAAATAACTATTATTTGTTTTTGTTTTTTTATAGAATATTGCACTATTTATTATTGCCATAATAAATAAATAACAATTATTATTTTTTAATAGAATATTGCAATTGCAATACAATTTTCATTTCATCAATTAAACAAACAGACAAATAAATAAATAAATAAAGTGCTATAGTGATTAGAAATAATAATAATAATGTAACATTAAAAACTAAATATTTTTCAACTAATATTTAACACACATCTATATGTAAATTTATAGCTGTCTTTAATTTTTTTTTTCCTGAGATTAGCAATTTCAAGTGTTTTTTTAATTGCATTATGCTATTAGGTTTTTTCTAGTTATTCATTTTAGAACTTATTTCAGTTGACACATTTACATAAATGTGAAATTTTGAAGTAAAAACACTGAAATAACATATAGTAAAACATACTGCAATAATCTTTTATTTACAACTTTAAAACATAATATTTTACCAAGTGTACCAAGACTCGTGTCTCTGAACTCCCGCTGTTGCATTTTGCGTTTGGAGACGAGCCTGCATAGAAACGAAGTCAGTAATATCGGAAAACACTGTATTACTCTGAGACCCAAACGTCTCTTTCTCACACCAGATAGGAAATCATCGGCTAAATTGGATCAATAACTAATTAACACTTAGCATCTTTGTGCCAACCTCTTTACCTCTTCACGGGAACGTTTTCCCTCGCCCTGTGGATTCACGTGTAATTTCGCTATTTGCTGAGCTCTATGCTATCTCATCTTTTCTTTACTTCAAGCACTTACTGTACAAGGTCTTCAGAGCAGATAAAGGCCAGTATTGATCACAATGGCGCAGAGTAAAGAGGCTGGCAGAACCACTAGAGAAACAAAGGCTTCGGTGAACAGGCTGTTGAATGAAAGTCTGGGTATTAATAGGGCAGAGAACAGTACTTGAAAGGTCAACCAGCGGTGTAGATTAAACCTAGAAGGTCAGCGATCTGAAAAGGATTTTTGTTGCCTAATCTGCTCTGACTAATTGGTGAACGTGAGCATGTTGCGTATTCAGGACTTTTGCTCTTAGCTTGATGGGATGCATTATTTTACGAATCACACGAACAGAAAAAAAACCCGACAGGATTGGGAACACAGGCCCGGCGGGATCGTTAATCTGGTGAGAGGATCAGATGTATAGGTGAATTATTGATGCGCTGCTCTCATCAGATATGGGAGGTTCATTTGTGTAAAGATAAATGAGTTGTGGACGGAGCCGGTGGCTTTACGAGAGACTGTTAGTTTGTGCTTTCAGTGGAGGATTAGTTAAAGTTTGGCTTTACAATTTGCATATCAGCACTGTATGGACTAAGGCTGTTTTTGCATTTGGTTTGATTGCTTTGTCCAAACCTGAGTATGAATCGGCCTCCTTACCGAGGGCTCTTTTTACTTTTAATTATTTGACTTCCAACTGCGATACATTTGCAGCCTTTACCGCTGTAACAAGATAATGACTTGGGAGAAAAAGATGCTAGCTTAAAAGTTTTTTTTATCTTTATTTTTTTATCTTTTTTTTATCTACCAAAACAACACACGGTGAACAACACTTGCGTCTGTATGTTGTGGATGCACTGAGATGCAAACAACACGAGCTGTTTGGCAAAGGCTGTTACCGTGGTGAAAAGCAGCAATGTGAAATCAATTATTCTATACAAGACAATTTATACTATTTCAGAAGCAGTTCACTTTCACAAATTAGACTGTATTGCTTTAATACTAATAATTTAAATATATAATAGACCAACATTTTCAAGCAGACAATTAATGAGTGAACAAATGAATTAATTAATTCCTTAAATATTATAATTAATTTATTAATAATGAAATAATTTTTTTTAAATATTTTTATTTTTATATTTTTACATTTATATCAATAATAATAATAATAATATTGTTATCATTTTGTTATTAAATATTACTTAACAATTAAAATATTACTAAATATTGTTTCAAATATTTATTTTATTATTTGCATATTTTTATTTGTGTTTTTATTTATTGTTTTTGTATTTATTTATGTACTTGATAATACTTTGTTATTATTATTCGGTCTGAATTCAAGGTTTTATTACACCTCTCCCGCCCCTCATTTCACATTATATTTTTGGGTCTGAACTGGCATTATTATTTGATATTTTGAAATTAATATAATTAATATTTTAATTATTAAATAATATTTATTTATTTATTTATTTATTGTTTCTTTGATTAACCAATATTAGCGTTTGTTTTAAACATTAATTAACAATTAAAATATTACTAAATAATTTATATTAATATTTATTTTATTTTTTGTATTTATTATTTTTGTATTTATTTGTACAATTAATCATATTTTGTTAATTGTTACATGTGTGTATGTATGACTGGTCCAAATTTTAGTTTTTATTAAATATTACCTATTCAGTCAATTAATTAGTATTTTAATTTAATATTTATTTGTAAATATGTTTTATTATTTTAGATTTTTGAATTTATATTATTAATAATATTTTAATAAATAAATAAAAGCATATTTATTTATTTATTTGATATAAATTTGAGATTTTATTAGATATTACTTAACAATTAAAATATTACCAAATATTGTTTAAAATATTTATTTTATTATTTGCATGTTTTTATTTGTATTTTTATTTATTATGTTTGTATTTATAATATTGTTTATTATTTGGTCTGAATTCAAGATTTTATTACACCCACCTCTCCCGCCCCCCATTTCACATTCTATTTTTGGGTCTGAACTGGCACAGTGTCAGCTGTTTGCCACTGCAACTAGTTATCAAAGCAGGCCAGAAGATGCCAGTTTCACTATTTCATTCATGTTTCAGTTGCAATGGATTTACCAAAAAAACTTTACACACACACACAGCAGCCCTTTTGCTTGTTGCTTGCTGCTACAGATTCATTGCAACTGGTGTTTCAGCACAAAGAATAAAACTCTCGCTCATTAAACATTCTAGAAACATGTTGGTGTGTGCTTGTAAGCAAGTAGGGATGAGAAACGAAGTGATAGACATAATTATTACAGGTTGTACCATCGCCTACCTTCAAGTCCAGCGGGCGTCTAATTGCTGTGGTAACAGCAGAGAGAGAGAGAGAGACGGCTTCAGTGATGACGAACAGACATATTCAAACTAATGTTCTCTGTCTTCACAGCTCTTAATCTGGCCAACAGAGCAGTGACCTTCTCTGAGTGGCCTTTAAATTTTAATGAAAGGTCTTCTGAGAGGTTAAGTAAGTCCTTTGAGAGAGGAGCGTACTTAAACTCTTGAAGAAAGCGAGAGAGGGAGAAAGTAAGTGGGAGTGAATGAGACGGAAAGCAGCAGAATAAGGATAAGGCTATTTAGTGGCCTACTTTTGTTTGTCCTCAGGCGCTGAATGAAGCTGCCAAGGTAAATACCTGGGTTTACAGGGCATTGACCCAATAATGTGTTTTCATTGTTTAAGAAAGCGTGATGCAGCCTCGCGTTGAGTAGCTCAGCCTCAGGGCCGCAGCGCAGCCGTGCTTTAAGACGGGCCGCGATCCGGACACATAAACCCACCGCCTGAATTATGCAGGGATTTTTCTGGCATTGAGTTAAGTTGAGCTGATGAGGTGGTGTTGTTGTGATGGACACCCCTAGTGGCTGATGTTGGTATCACAAGTTATGAATTTTTTGTTTTTGCATGCAAGTTTTTGAGCATGCATTTGTGAACAGTAATGTTAACAGATTAGATTTAAATATTCAGATGCATATACTTTAATTTTAACTGTGAATAATTCTTTTTAGGGTATTTACATAAAATAATGTGACCCTGGACCAAAGTAGCACAGGTATATTTGTAGCAATAGCCAAAAATACATTGTATAGGTCAAAATTATCGATTTTGCTTTTATGCCAAAAATCATTAGAGTATTGAATAAAGATCATGTTCCATAAAGATATTTTGTAGATTTCCTACCGTAAATATATCAAAACTTAATTTTTTATTAGTAACATGCATTGCTAAGAACTTCATTTGGACATCTTTAAAGGCGATTTTCCTAGTACTTTTTTGCACCCTCAGATTCCAGATTTTCAAACAATTGTATCGCTGTAAAATATTGTCCTGTCCTAACAAACCATACATGAATGGAAAGCTTATTTATTCAGCTTTTAGATGTTGTATAAATCTCAGTTTAAAAAAATGGACCCTTATGACTGGTTTTGTGGTCCTGGGTCAAGATTGTCAAGAATAAGAAGATTCTTACATGGTTAAAACATATATAATTGCATTTAAAAATTATTTAGTCATTACAAACATGACATAATCAGATGTTGGAATTTGGGAGATTAATTAAATCAGAATAATATTTTGAGAGAGAGAGAGAGAGAGAGAATATGTTGCGGTGATTTATAACCCCCCTCTCCCCCCCTTTTTTGCACACTATTATATATTTCAGTTATTTTCATACTATTTCACTGCTAAATTTAGTTGCTGGAATATATATATATGTGTGTGTGTGTGTGTGTTTTAGAAAATTGCTAGTAAATTTCCATGCAAAAAAAGTTACTCATTGAACTTAACTTTAAATTTAAAGATTCTAAGTTTAAAAGTTTCTTTTTGAAATTCAAATTCAAATTTCAAATGTAAAAATTCCTCTTGTAGATTCTTACATTGTTAAAACTTAAATCAAATTTAAAAATTGTTTTAAATTTCATTCATGATGAGATTTACATAATCAGATGTTGCAAATTGGGAGATTCATCAAATCAATATACATGGAGAATATATTGTACTCATTTATAAAAACGATAGGAAAAAACATTTTTCTCTGTAATTCCACTTAATTTTTGTTTGTACTGTAGTTTCCATTTAATATTTCATTTCTTTGTTTGTTCTTTTCACTAGTAGTATACACTGGAAAAAAATAGCGTAGGAACAATTTTTACTCCGAGACATAAGTAAATTTCACAAAAACTTTTTTCCCCCTGTAATTCCACCTCCAGTTCAAATTCTTTCTTTCTTTCTTTCTTTTTCTTTTTTTGCAAGCCATTATTTTCATACTATAAGTTATTTTCATACCATTTCACTACTAATTTTAGTTGTTGGAACATTATTTTTTTTTGCATCCATTAGAGTTTATACACTGAAAAACAATAGTGTATCAACAATTTTCACACATAAATTGCTAGTAAATTTCACAAAAAAAGTGTTAATTCATAAATGTATTAATTTGTTACAAAATTTACACAATCAGCTGTTGAAAATTGGGTGATTAATCAAATCAAAATACATGGAGAATATATTGTATTGATTTATAAAAACGATAGGAAAAACATTTTTTAATGTAATTCCACTTAATTTTTGTTTGTACTGTAGCTTGCATTTAATATTTCATTTCTTTGTATGTTCTTTTGCAAACTCCTTATTTCTTTGAGTTCTTTTCACTAGTAGTATACACTGGGAAAAAATAGCGTAGGAACAACATGTACTGCGGGAAAAATATTACAAATTGAAAAATCTTTTTATAGTGTAGTTTGGTCACACTGATTATGGATGGCAAATGGTTTATGTTTCTGAGCTTAACAGACTGTATGGTGGATTTTTGATTATGAGTCTGATGCTACAAATGAGTGAGTGCAGAAATAAGCAGCTGTTTGGTGCTACCAGCCAGTGTTGCGTAGGTTTTGGCCAGGTTGTGCAAATCTGCCGTGCACCTGGCTCTGAGAACCTTTTCCTTCCTCTCTCTACAAACAGGTTTTTGGGCAAAGAAAAGGACTGATTACTTTGGCACTCTTCTTTCCCATATTAGATTTACATTTAGGTTAAGCAAATGCTTTCATGGACAACTTCCAAAACTGTGATTTTAAATAAAATTATACTTTTATGGGTAAAGTATGTGAAAGTAGAATGTGACACTTTCCTGTTAAAACTTTCTTTTTTTTTTTCAAGTATTTTATACAGGTGAAGTTGATGAAAAACAATTTGCGTCACAGGAATAAATTACATTTTGCAACAGGTTCAAGTAGAGAACAGTTCTTTTAAATTATAATATTTCACCATATTACTGTTTTTCCCATGATGGTTTCACTATCAAGAAAACTGTTAGTAACAGCCTTTCACACCATGAGATAAGCAAATAGCTTCTTCCCCTAAATTTTGTCCAGTACATCAAAATGCCTACAGTATGATTGAGTCACAAGCAGCGCTGAAATCTTATTAGTATGAGCCCAGCCTTGTTTTGCAGCTGATAGGAGTGAAGGATAAATCCAGATGATGCAGTCATTACTTATGTGTAGTGTGCGTCTGTGACAGAGCGATTTATGATCCCAGGAAACGCAGCCTTGAGAAGTCAGAGGTCTGAACTAACGGTTTGTAATGACACACTGCAGGATCCCCGAGGGGCCGCCGGGTGCTGATGATGGTGGGACACTTTGGAAATGAAGTCACAAATCACAGTGCACTTGTTAATGTGATGAACGGATCTTGGCTCGTGTGGATCTGGACAGGTGCGCTCGCACATTTGTGGCTATTTCAGCAGGTGTGTTCTGAACAGGTGTCTGCCAACAACAGACGAATCGCTCGAAGGAAGCACAACTGCTGCTTTCACACAGTCATATACGGAAAAATATGTTAACATATAGAGGATACACTCTTCAAAATGTATTTGAGACCTGATAGTACTTCTTCTGTACATCAGTGCATGTTATTGCATAGATAGATAGATAAACAATGTATAAAATAAATTTATATAAAAATATAAAAATTTCTTTCTATTTTCTTATAATATTCTGTATATGTAAAATGTATTTATTTATGTATTTATTTAAAATATAACATATTAATATAAAATGTATATAAAATAAATTTTAAAAATGTATAGTATAGTATAATAGAATATAATATCCTGCAATTGTAAGTGTTAAGAAAGAAAAAAAAACATTTTTGTAATTTTGACTCATGTTGCAAGCTTCTGTGCATCAGTGCATGTTATTGCAAAGAGAGGTAAATAAATTAATTAATGTACTAATTATTAAATATATACATTTTAAAAAATAATAATAATTTGCAACAAGCAAATATATAATATAATATCCTGTAAACGCAAATTTAAACAGAAAATAATGTTATTTTCATTTTCTTTTTATTTGGTATTTTTTTAAGTTGCAACATGTTGCAAATCAATCAATAAGTAAATAAATAAATAAATAAATAAATAAAGTCATTAATAAATAAATAAAAAATTTATTTAATTTTCCCCCTCCATTTTCTTATTTTTTTATTTATTAAATATAACTATACTATATTAAAGGAAAAAATAACATTAATAGAAAATAAATTACAAAATGTATAATATGCTATAATAGAATATATCCTGTTTTATGCTATAATATGCTATAATAGAATATATCCTGTTTTATGCTATAATATGCTATAATAGAATATATCCAGTTTTAAGAGAGAAAAATTTATAATTTTTATAATTTTGACTTATTTTCATTTTCATTTTTACTTGTGTTGCAAAGTTCTGTGCATCAATGCATGTTATTACAAAGAGAACAGTAAACAAACAAACAAACAAACAACAACAACAACATTAAAATAAATAAATAAATACATATTCTACACAATATATAAAATTAATATCTAATAAATTTTGCTTTGGAACAACATGTACCATATATTATAGTATAATACAATATAATATAATATGTAATTTTCATTTTGACTGTTGTTGCAAGTTTCTGTGCACCAATAAATATTATTGCAAAGAGAAAAATCAATCAATCAATCAATCAGTAAATAAATAAATAAATAAAAAACACATTTTTATAAAATAAAAAAAATAAAATATATATTTCTAATAATTTCTAATAAAATAAAAAGTATATAATAATATACTTCTAATAAAAAATATATATTTCTAATAATATTCTGTGTATGTTAAATTTATTTATTTATTTATTCATTCATTTTAAGTGTTCGTTTTTGTTTATATATATTAAAAAAATTATAATAAAATAAATATTTGGTGAAAAGAACCAAAAAACATTGATCTGTAGACTATATAATATAATGTCAAGAATGTTTTAGATGTCTGAAGAATTTTAATGGCTGATCTCAAGAAACACATATAGTGTAACATACCAATAGTGGTATATGATAAGAAGAGGAAGGACCATTGAAAAACCTTAATTCTTAGGAGTGTTTGTCTAACAGATTTAGAAGTGGGTCACGGAATACAGGACAGACGAAGCGTCCCGAAATGATGAACAAACAGAAGCAGAGAGGACTTAGCGTGAGAGGGATTCTCCGTATCTTAAGTCAATGCGATTCCATCGCTTAAAAAAAAAGAAAGATGAATGAAGATGAGATTAAAGGAGGATCGAGAGGGCTGGAAAACAGCTGATCGATGGCTCTGCATGAAGATCCTTTTGTGCAGTAATTACAGCAGAGTCACAGCTGCCTTTGTTTCCCAGCGCCGAACTGATGAGCGGCTTCACGCCAGCGTTTGTATGGAAGACAATTCGGCAGAAGGTCACTTCCATGGTTATGGAGCCATGGAAACACTTTTTCCCCTTTTATCAGGTGTTTGTTTTGTTTTTCATGGATCCGTTTTGCTTTGAAAATAAATAGCAAGCCTGGCAAATGTCAACATGAGCACATTGATTGCCACAGCTGAACCCAGTTCCATCGAGTGAGGACAGAAAATCAGTGGATTGAGTTATCTGAGGCTCGGGTCTTGACCTTTGTGCTCGTGTCTGTGATAGCGGGAGCCTTTATTGATAACGCTTCTCAATAAGGGGCTTCTGAATAGTGATCGGACCAACTTCAAAATGAGACGGGGTATCGATTACAAATGTCTCGGTCTCTGCCGATCACAACGCAAGTTGAGAGAAGAGGGCAGCTTGGACTAGAATCAATTTATTTTTATTTTTTTCAGAACAGTTTTCCACATCCGGCCAGTCAAGCTTTATTTTTTGACTTCCTGCATGTTTCATGAATGTATATTTAGTATGATTATCTCCATAGTATCTAATTAAATATTATTGTATTGGAAATAGGACTCAAATAGCATAAATGTAGCCACGTTAAATGGTTAAATTTTTTCTCTTTTTAATTAATTAATGAATTAAAATAAATATAAACATAAATGAATGAATGTTTGGCGTGATAGAAATATTTAAAAAATATTTTTTAATATAAAATTGTATTATTATTCTTTTTTTAATAAGTATTTTAATAATTACCATTTCACTTAAGCTATAAAAATAAATAAATATATCAGTTTATTAGGTTTATTTATCTATTCAAATTTTTTATTAACTAAATAAAACCAATGTTTGGTGTGAAAATACATGTTTATTTATAATTTATATATAATTTATTTTAAATAAAAAATATTTCAAAAGTAAAACAAAATGGCATTAATATGAAAATAATGCTATTGATTATTTAAAATGAGTATTTTAATAATTAATATTTCACTTAAATAAATAAATGCTTATTTATTTTTCTCTTTGTTTATTTATGGAGCTTTTTTACTTCCATGTGAAAAATAAATGTTTCAGTTTATATCAGTTATTAATATTTATTTTCTATTAACTAAATCAAATCAATGTTTGGTGTGAAAATACATGTTTATCTATCATTTACGTATAATTTATTCTATATAGAAATATTTAAAAAGTGAAATATTTCATATTTCATTAATATGAAATAATTATATTAATTATAATAAATTAATATTTTAATAAGTGATATTTCACTTAAATAAATGCTTATTTATTTATTTATTTATTTATTATTTCATGTGAAAAATAAATGTATCAGATTATATCAGTTATTAATATTTATCTTCTGTTAACCAAATCAAATCAATGTTTGGTGGCATTTATGCATAATTTATTTCAAAAGTAAAAAAAAAAAAATTGCATTAAAATAAAAATTATTTAGTATTTATTAGTTAGCATTTAGTATTTTAATAATTGATACTTCACTTAAATAATTAAAATGCTTATTTATTTATTTTCTATGTATGTATTTATCTATTTGTTTGTTTATTTATTTATGGAGATTTTTTTACTCCCATGTGAAAGAATGTGTCAGTTTATATACATTTTTTTATATTTATTTTCTATTAACCAAAACAAATCAGTGTTTGGTGTGAAAATATATATTTATTTATAATTTATATATCATTTATTTTAAATAGAAATATTTCAAATGTAAAAAAAGGGCATTAATATAATAAATATTGATTTTAATTATTTTACTCCCATGCATGTGAAAAAGAAATGGCTAAATGTTTTTTATCAATTCCTAATATATATATATATATATATATATTTTTTTTTTTTTCTGTTAATCAAATAAATGTTTTAATTAATTTGGTGTTAGTGTTTGTTTATAATTTATTTACTTCATTTGAAATACAAATATATTTGCACCATTAAAAAAAATGTATTTTCTGTCACTTTTGATCCATTTCTTGAGTTTTAACGTTGCCATCTTGGCTCATAATATTTGTTTCATAACTTTATTCCACTGATTACAGCTGGAATTATTTACAGTTTACATTTTTATAGCTTTTATACGTAAAAGAACATAATGTGGCATTCAGACTCTGAATTTATGGGTACCTCAGACTAAAACGTTCACCTATTTGTAGCTAAATGAGTCCTATATCTAACATCAATTCGCACTTGTTTCTTTGCTTAACCGTGGTATAGGGCGTAATATAGACTGTGAACCAATGTGTGCTATAAATTTTCATGCCGATTGGCCTCAGGGAGTGATTTGATGTTCCTCAGGGGACGTTTAACGAAAAGCCTTGCGCTTAGAAAACGAACACCCAACGTATCGCTCTCTTAGCCTCTGAACACATACAACTACAATTCTTATTTAGAACGAGGCTGCTCGGAAAATCGCACAAGTCGCTTGCAGCTGTTATTTTATATTTAGTATATATGGGTGCAAAGGCAGGGGAGTTCCTGTCAGAGGCGTGATGGAGCTTCCTGGCAAGCCGGCCAATCCCGGTCGACGGAGTTTTTATGTCTATAACCTCTCATGCTCTATAAACCTAAATTGTCCTATCAATCACAAAAGCACAATTATCAGCAAAATCTCAAGCCGACGCTTCTGTTATCATCATTTATGCTGAATTTTTTTTACTCCTTAGCGGGAGCTCATAATGCCATTTAGATTGATTCAGGTGAAATTTACTAGTGTATTTTTATTGCAACAGGGACTGTGAAATGACTTTAGAGGACTGGAGCGCATCAGTTTTGCAAGCCGTTGTGACGTTAAGCAGGTGAGGGGTCGAGAAAGAGGCGAAAGAGTTAAAGAAGAAATGTGATTACTCTGAAAGCTATTGGTTTAGGCTGAATAAAGCGCTTGAGACAAGTTGAGAAACAGCTGCTTCAGTTGCATCAGTGAACAGAAACGAACACACCAACGCAAATAAATGCACTCGAACATACACATATCTCAGCTGCGTATTGATACTCCCAACGCTCTTTGGGAAACGCGGACACTCTTTTGTGATAATCTCCTCGGACTATTCTGGGCACGGCTTCTCGCCGGCCCCGCCGGTGAAATCGATGTCAAGTCGGACGGAAATTTGGTTAGAGACACCGAATGCGGTTGTAATCCCATCATGCTCAGAGTCACAGACACATTTCAGCCAGAGTTAAATATGGTTGTTTGACGGGCTGCCGTGATCGATTTCTTCTTTCGGCAATGTTATAACTCCATCGTGGGCTTGCGGTGCAGCTTTTATTGCCGTGGCTCCTCTCGAGGACGACGCTAATGTTGCACTAAAACTCGGAGCGTGTGCGTGCAAATAGCAGCAATTACAGCGACACAAACTGAGCTCTGGAGAAACATCATGTCTACATGTAAGGCTAAAAAGATTTTGTTGAAATGTTGCGGAACTGCTCATCAGCTGAGTGTGTTGCCGTAACTTTAACTGGTGCGGCGTGTGAGAGGAAAGAGCATAAAATGCCTTTGGATGATGTCTTGGTCTTTTTTAATATAAATAATAAATGGCAAGTGACAAATATTAGTACATTCGAAATGTTAAAATATACCATCAGCTCCTGCAACACTGCAAACCTTTGAGGTTCTTAGTCTTTGTATTGAGCCAGCAGGTCAATCTGTGACATTTAGATCCTCTTTTGGTCAAAAAGAAGTGGGAATTTCATAGCAGAATAAAGCTGGTCATGAATGTGAGTTTGCAGTCAGTTGAAGAAAGAATGAAAATGTTGTCCCAGGAATCGTATTAATATAAATATGAGTCTATTTATATCACATGGTGACTGGGATGTGGCGGTTGAACACCATGTTACCCCTCGAGAGCTTCTCCATGTATGCCAGTGGTAATACTAATTTAATTTTATTTTATTTTATTTTTTATTTTAAATTTATTATATTATTTATTTTTGTTTTTACTTTTTTGTTTCTGTTTTAATTCAATATTTCATTTTTATTTCAATTTTAATATTTAAAATTGATTTTTAATGTAATTATTTTATTTTATTTTAAAAATGTATTTAATTGAATTTATTATTTTATTTTTTAATTTTTTGTATTTTTAAATTTTATTAAATTTGATTTTATTTAAAAAAATTCTTTAAATTTGTAATTTATTACTTTATTTTTAATTTTTGTATTTTTCATTTATTTTAAATTTCAATATTTCAGTTTCATTTTAATGTAATCATTTTATTTTATTTTTAAATTGTATTTAATTTATTTTTATTTTTCATTTCTTTTTTAATTTTATTGAATATTTCATATTTATTTTGATTTCAATACTTCAATTTAATTTTTAATGTATTTCTAATTTAATCTATTATTTATTTTTGTTTTTATTTTTCGTTTCTGTTTTAATTTAATATTTCATTTTTATTTCAGTTTCAATTTCAATATTTCAAATGCATTTTTAATGTAATTATTTTATTGTATTTTTAATTTAATTATTAAATTTTATTTTATTTTAAAATTTTATTTGTAGTTTATTATTTCTTTTTAATTTAATTTAATATTTCATTTTTATTTCAATTTCAATATTTCAATTTCATTTTTAATGTAATCATTTTATTTTAATTTTTAATTTTCATTGTATTTAATTTTTTATGTATTTTTATTTTTCTTTTCTTTTTAAATTATTTTATTTTATTTTATTTTGCAGCCTTAATGATGTTGGCAAAAAAGGAAGTTTATTTCACAGACGGAGTTGCTACATTCAAATCAAACATTACAAACATTTTTTTTTCTCTCTAGAATAATGTGCACTAATGAGTTTCTCACAATAAGTACTTGTTTTAAAAAAGTAAATGACTTCAATGTTGACTTAATTTAAGTTGATTGCCCAGGTTGTGTAGCAACTAGGTATTTTATTCTATTTATCTTAATATTATCTATTATTAATGTTGTCTGTGTGACTAATATTTATTCATTAAAGATACATGTTTGAATTTAAACACATTTTATTATTTATTTTGTACATTTTGCACATTTACAATGCTGGACACAGAACATAAAACTCACTTTAATAAACGTCTTAATCAAGTGAGCAAATAAATAGTAAATATTTTGACATAGAGGAGCATAATTTAAACCTACATTTACGAGCGCACAAGGCAGTCAAGTGTCTGAGAAAATCTCAAGGGGAAGTGTAATTCCAAATGCAGATCCAAGATTAATCCTACTAATCAGAGTCTCTCAGTATATTGTAACCCTGGTACCTATTGGATTCAGGAGTTCCTCTACCTGCACATTCATATCCTCCATTTACGGCACTGGTACTCTCTACCCCCAATTCACATCAAACGTCCCTTGTGAGACGAGAGCAGACAAACAAATGAAGAATAAATAAAGCTGCGTTACAAATGTCAGCTTGTGCTCTCGGCGGCGTCACACGGGAGTAAAAAAAGCTCCAAAATAATGAGACATTATGAGCAAGTGCAGTTTATCTCAGCGCGCAGGAGCGTGAATCAAACCTCTCGCTTTCCTGCGACTTCCAGGGGTTTATTGGAGAACATGGATCAGATTGTCAGGGTCTCACCCAGAGGACTGGGTCACTTTAGCTCTAGTTCACAATTGTGTTTCTGTCAGTTAAAAATAATACGCCTCATTCGGCTGTGTGTAAGGCCAGCGCAAGATTATGTTAACCTCATTTTATACAAGATGCTGTTTACAGCATGCTGATATGGAAATGCAATATATTGTTTTGCAGATGCGGTTGGTTTGGGTGGCCTGGGTAGTTTGGGGAATAAAAATGGAAATTGTTTTAAAAAATCTTCTGTTTTATCTATTGTTGTTTTAGTAGTCTTGGCACGTCATGTTCACTGTCTGGCTAGAGTCAGAGTACACGGGGTTTTGTACAGTCTGTCTGGAAAGTCGTGTTTACAATATATCAAATTTGCTACGCTGAACTTTTAATGATGAGGTAATCACTGGATTTGCCAAGATTTGCAAAGTTAGTGACATCAGATTTTTTTTTAAATATATAGTGTTATCTGCCTTATCTTTATTTATTTTTTTGTTTGATGTAAATGATCTAAAGCATTAGTTAATGTTGATTTTCATAATAACAAGTGCATGGTATCTAATGGTTCTATTCTATTCTATTCTATTCTATTCTATTCTATTCTATTCTGTTCTATTCTATTCTATCCTATTCTGTTCTTTTGATAAAAAAAAATTATAATACAGACATTATTGTTTTAGCTATTGTTTTTGGATTTGCCAAGGTTTACAAGGTTACAAGGTGTACAAGGCAACAAATCTTTATAATACAGTTAGAATTTTTTCAATTATTTTTTTCCACAGTATTTAATTTAATTTAATTTAGTTTTTGCAGCCTAAATAATGTTATCTAAAAAGGAAAGTTATGACAAAATTCTTACATTTTGTTAAAACATTATTTTAATACATTTTTTCGATTTCTTGTTAATCATTCACAATAAGACCAGAAATGATGTTTTAATAAATTACCTAAAGTATAATTTACTATTGACTTTCATAATAATAAGTGCAAGGCATCAATTTTGGTGAAAAGAAAATCCACCATGGCACATGGCTATTCTATTCTATTCTATTCTAGTAAATTTTACAAATTATTACTAAGAAACAAGAAGTAACATATTGAACTGAATTGAATTCTATTCTTTTCTACACTGAAAAATATTGGTGTACAGTTTCCACTTAAAAATTACCCTAATTTTACAAATTATTACTAAAAAAGTAAAAACTGAAGTAGTATTTTCTTGCAAAACATACTAATTTATTTATTTTTAAAAATTCTATTCTATTCTATTCTACACTGAAAAAAGACTTGGTGTACAGTTTCCAATCCAAAATTACTAGTGAAGTCTTACAAATAATTACTAAGAAATGTCAAGTAACACAGTGAATTAAACATAAAATTTTAAAGTAAAAACTGAAGTAGTATTTTCTTGCAAAACATACTAATTTATTTATTTTTAAAAATTCTATTCTATTCTATTCTACACTGAAAAAAGACTTGGTGTACAGTTTCCAATCCAAAATTACTAGTGAAGTCTTACAAATAATTACTAAGAAATGTCAAGTAACACAGTGAATTAAACATAAAATTTTAAAGTAAAAACTGAAGTAGTACTTTCTTGTAAAACATACTCAAGTACTCATTTATTTATTTATTTTTAAAATTTCTATTCTATTCTATTCTATTCTACACTGAAAAAGACTTGGTGTATAGTTTCCACTCAAAAATTACTAGTAAATTTTACAAATTAAAACAAGTAACACAGTGAATTAAACATGAAATTTTGAAGTAAAGACTGAAGTATTATTTTCATGTAAAACATACTCCAGTACTCTTTTATTTATAATTTTTAAACTATTCTATTCTATTCTATTCCGTCGATGGAAATTGTCATACAAACATTACTGTTTTATCTAGTGTTATTTTTCGATTTGCCAAAGTTTGAAAGAGTACAACAAATCTTTAAAATATATTAAGAGTTTTGTTTAACACTGGCGCACCATTATGTATGTTAGTTTATAATATTTCTTTAATAACTCTGTCTCTAAATTGTGGATCTGAACTGTTATTGATGTTTTAGATTATAGCAGAATATTAGGTTAGCACACATCAGTCAAATTGCTTTTCCTGTCTAAAATAGCAAAATAAGCTGCAGTATGAACCTGCGCTTATGACATGCATCAAAATGAGACTATCCACTGCATATTCATCTTCATATTCTGAATTATATTTGAGAAATAATAAAAACGTAATACTCTTGGATGGACAGACTCTACACAATTTTTACAGCTCACAGATACCACCATATCATTACTTGAATTATATTTCTTCAATTCCAACCTACTATTGTAGCATAGTCGATCATTTCAGATCAACACGCCTCTAAATGGCACATACAATCCTAAATCCGTCGCTGTGCGTGTATCTAAGCGGGCCGTTCTTGGCCAGAATGAGCTGCAGTGTGGACCAGATTGTAGTCATAAGTCTGTTTTAACGAGTTCAACCCTTCCATCTCTCTTCTCTCTGGCAGGCGGTTTTCTCTCTCTCTAACTCCCTCCATTGTCAGCTCACACTTTTGACATCCATGACTGCGTTTGGATGCAGATTGCCATTTTGGATGGTGATTGCCCATCGGATTGCCATATGGTAACGTCCCCGCTGGACAATGCAACAGGATGCTAAGTGGCTCTGGAACGTGAACCAGCCGGGCTCGAGTTAACGCCTCTCACGTCTAATTGAGAGCCGGCACAAAGCCGTTCCTGCATCTCAAGCCCATTCAGATCATCTATTGTTTCAGAGCTGCCTCTCGCCGCACAATAGAGCGCTTTATTTCTCATCGGCCTTGACAGTGAGAGGGAAGAGGCTGCTATTTTTAAAAGCATGTGGGTGACCGCGTTAGCTAATAAACGCTCGCATTACACCAGCCAGCGCGGAGAAGAAGAAAGAGCGGGAGAGAGAGAGATAGACGCGGCACGCTTGGGCATTCAACAATTTGCAGCTGCACAATCCTGACTCCTCATTACACGGAAAATCCACTCCCATCAGCCGCAACGCTTCTTCAGACACCACCTCCTATATTTTATTTAAAGCTCTCTCTATGAATAGTATTACCATTGAACACAGGCAACAGGCGTCGACCATTCTCTCGCTAATGTACCGGATGATGTAGTCGCGTATCACGCCGCTAGAAGTCAATTCTGTGCATCTTACCCGTCCTTCTCTCGCGGCTACCGCGTCCGATGCGATTTACCGTTCACGGCCGTTTAGAAAGACACGTTTGCGGCTGCCTTCCCCCCGCCGTGAAAAAGGAAAAAGATTCGCATTAGATGAACTGGATGTTCCCTGCCAGTTCGTTAGAATTGGCGCTTCTTGATGGATGGTTATAGATTTGCTGCTCCAGCAGCGTTTGGCCCTAATTGGAGTCTTATCTTGACATCTGTAAATATATGGGCATTGACTGGCCAGTCAGATGCATTAGCTGTTGTGTTGGTGGCACCTCATTTGTTTTTTGCCACAAAATACTTTTCACGCCGTGTGCAGACAGAGTTTCATAAACACCGAGTGTTTGCACTTTCGAGAGCTTTATGGGAAAGCCTGCTGACATTTTTGGATGGCCAATCCTGGTATGATGCTGGTAGCACTGCAGAATGCTAAATAGTGATACATGAAATCAAAATTGGCTTTTGTTTTGTTTTTTTAGTTTGTTTGTCATTCTGTTTGTCATTTAATTTGTAGTTATTCCAAAAAAAAAAAAAAAAATCTCCATAAGCTTTCATCAAAATGTAAAATACTTGCAAAACAAATGTACATGAACTATAAGTTAATGCTAGCCAATAGGCAAAATGAGACACATCCAGGCATTTTATTTTATTTAATTTATTTTATTTTATTTTATTTTATTTTGGTTACTGTTTTAGGTAACCCAGACTTTCCTTGTGACTTTCTTTTTTTCTTTTTGACAGATTTTCTTTTTTTCATTTTTCTTTGTCAATAGTTAAATGGATAATTCATAAAAAAAAAACAATAATACAAATAAATAAATAAATAAATATGATTGATTGATTAATTTTCTTTTCTTTCTTTCTGTGGTACACAATAGAATACATGTGACAGTGGACCACAAAACCAGTCAGAAGGGTCCATTTTTTTATTTATTTTATTGAGATTATCTGAAAGCTGAATAAATGAAATTTCTATTGATGTATAGTTTGTTAGGATAAGACCATTATCCTATATATTTGGCCAAGATACAACATTTTTAAATTTGTCTAAATGAAGTTTTTAGCAATGCATATTACTAATCAAAAATTAAGTTTTGATATATTTACGGTAGGACATTTACAAAGTATCTTAATGGAACATGATCTTTACTTACTGTAGTATCCTAATGATTTTTGGCATAAAAGAAAAATCGATAATTTCGACCCATATAATGCTGGCTATTGCAACAAATATACCCATGCTACTTATGACTGGTTTTGTGGTCCAGGGTCACATATTTTTAAAAAATGTAGTGTTTTTGGTCCATACCCAACAGCTGGAACACTCTTAATTTTTATCAATGAATATTTGTTTTATGAATATTGACATTGACTGTTTTCTTATATTGAAAGGAAGTCATACAGGTCTGAAACAACATAAGGGTGAGTAAATGATGACACAGTTTCCAATTTATGGATGAACTATCCCTTTAACACAGTATTTTAATGCTGGTTAATGTTAATGTAGTAGTTTCAAGTGTTTTTGATGTTTTTTCTTGCTTAACACATACCTTTGTGATAAAATATGTTGCAAATGTTCTTTCATGTTCATTTAATCTGTTGTATGCTAGTTTAACTTTTCCCACGTATGCAGCCAAATAATAAATTATTATATCAGCAAGTTTCTGTCACTTGCGTCAGTGGTGGAGTTACTTAGACTTTCATTTGCAAATCCAGACAATAGTTTCTAGCAAGCTTATAATTACTTTAGAGTACCCCAGCATTAATAGCTAATGCCACGAATTTGGGCATAGAGAGCCGATTTATAAAGTTAATGTGTTTTATCACTAACAGCACAGTGATTAGTGATTGTTACCTCATATTGAATGAGTTTCCCCAGAGTGTTCAAATAACTATGGCACACTTCTTATTGCTTGATCACGACCACAGCCATTTATCACCATTAAGGATGACAGCCTGGGTGTGTTTGCATGTGACGTTAACTGTGCAACTATACGACAGTGCAACTATCTAATGCATACATGCATGCACGTGTAGTTGCTCAAATGAATAGTTCAAAATGTACATTACCCTCAGCCCATTCAATATTGTTTGTAGATAAGTTTGTTCATCAAAACAGATTTGGAGAAATGCAGCATTACATCACTTGCTTACCAATGGATCCTCTGCAGCAAATGGGTGCCGTCATAATAAGAGTCCAAACAGCTGATAAAAACATCATAATAATCCACAAGCAATCCAGACTACTCCAGTCCATAATTTAACACCTCAGTTAAAGGTGTAATAATGGCATTTAATTGCAGATTTAACAAACTATCCAGTGCATTATGGTTTGCACTCAAGAGATCGGTTTCTATTTCAATGTGTTTTTGCAGCGTTGAGCAATGTAGCCAATCACAGTCATATCTGTTGATTTCTTGAAACCAACAGCCAGTCAGAGGCGTTTAAGTTAGAATCCACTCACTGCTCAAATCGCTGGAGTTTTTGTTCAGGTGTTGTGTTAAGCACAAATCATCTCTTTATTACAAAGTGTAGACGTAGTGTAAATTAGAGATTCTTTGTGCAGCGAGAGAACTTCATTGACTATAATGTAACTTTGTTAGATCACAATGAGCTAAGATGAGTGACAGCTTTGTAGTGATTATAAACAAAGACTATAGAATACCCAAGACTTGTCATTCGTATAGTTTTGAATGGGGAAAGATGCAACGCTCATTATGGCCGCGAGGCCCCGCCTTCTTAGTGAAAGAGCCAATTGTTGACTAGTAAAGTCAGTGCGTTGGCTGATCTCGCCTGAAATATACGCATTTTCTTAACACTATTGTATAAGGAATGATATTTATGGGGCAGTTTGTTGTCATATTTCATTGGTGATTTCAAATATGAAATTTAATTTAGCTTGGTGAACAGTTTTGGAGAATTTTATGTTTCCCCATTCAAATAGATAGGAGCTGCACTTGCCTGCCCTAGAGGCATTTCAAAGATGGTCGCAGAGTGAAATGACTTGCCTTAAAGGGACCTTGTTATAAACAGAGTGTTCTTTTTGCCATAGCAATAGACAGCACTAAAACCTTTATATGTAAGGTTAGAGCACCCTCAGTGATTTGATTCTGGAGCCAGGCCTGAACCCAATGTTGGGTAGTCTGTGCCAAACAGGTTAAAACCCGATACGTTTGTCAACGTCATTTTGTGTTCTGTGCTGAGAGAAAACCTCCTGAGGAGAAACTTCTTGAATGAAATTATGGTTCGTATTAAGTTCTATTTCTATCCAATTACTGTACAAATAGGAAAACGTCTGTAGACTAACATTTTTCATTTTTTTTTTAGTTTATGTGCGTCACAGCTAACGCCAGCTTCTACAAACTACAGCATTCACCGGATTTACACTCAGCCATCATGGAAGTTGATGTTACTTTTCAAACCTGACCTAAGATTGTCATGTAATGAACTGGAATAGCTTACTGATAGCAGTTTTCTTCCCACAGATTCCCATTGGCTGCTCTTGCTGCTCCTATCATGTCCTAAAATGTTTACTAAATGTTTTTTTAGTATTTTATGATTGTAAAAGACTGAATTGCCATTGAGTAAAAAATATTGTATGTTTGTATGTAAACTGTTATTGTCCTATATATAAAACAAATTTTAAAGTGCATTTTTAGGTAACACTTTACAATAAGGTTCATTAGTAACATTAGTTTACTACTTTAGTTAACATGAACTAAGAATAAACAATACTTCTACAGCATTTATTAATATTAATACATGTTAATTTCAACATTTACTAATGCATTATTAAAATCAAAAGTTGTTTGTTAATATTAGCACTGAACTAACATGAACAAGCAATGATTAATAAATACTATAATAAATGTATTGTTCATTGTTAATTCATGTTAGTTAATACAACTAATGGAACCTTAACCTATCAAAAAAGCAAAACAAAAACAACCCAGGAATGGTCATTTTTAACCCATAATTTTTTGTATATTAAGCAGGGCTGGCAAACGACTAATAGCGAATAATCGCATACAAAATAAAAGTTTGAGTTTGCCTAATATATGTGTGTGTACTGTGTGTAATTATTATGCATATATAAATACAAGCACATTCATGTATACATTTAATAAATATTTACAAGTACATGTATTTATTATAATTTTTATAGAATTTATATTATAAAATAGTTTGTACATAAATAACATTTCTCTTAAATATATACATTAATTTGTGTGTATTTGTATATACATAATAATTACACACAGTACACAAACATATATTAGGCAAACTCAGACTTTTTTTTTGTATGCGATTAATCACCAGTAATATTATATTAAAAAATATAACATTTTAAACTTATTTGCTGTAACCATAGCTTCCAGCTAAGATACAGATCCTCTTTATGCAATAATACTTTCTTCAAAGTTGTCTCGTCTGAATCAGGAGAGAAATATGCACAGATCAAGCAGAGTTTACAAGCAAAAATGGTCCTAAACAAATATGTAGGTGGATTTTGATGTGAGAGGACAACAGGGGATGAACATTTTCACTAGAGGAAACATTATTATGGATTTTGGATTTAAATTTTGGCAAGAAGTGATGGTTTTTTAAGTTAAAACGTCTTAATAATGGAGTTGTTTCTTACAAATCAACACACAGCTTTTCACTTCACAAGATGTTATTTGATGGACTGGATTTGTGTGAATTACTGGTGGATGTTTTTATCAGCTGTTTGGACTTCATTCTGACGGCACCCATTCACATCCATTTGTGAGCAAGTGATGAAATGCTACATTTCTCCAAATCCGTTCAGATGAAGAAACAAACTCATATTGGAAGGCCTGAGGGTGAATAAAATTTGAACAAATTTTCACTTCACACATCACACAGACAAGAAAATCCATAAAGGAGGAGTTTATTGGTGGATGTTTGAGTGTGACATTGATGATGAATCGTCACACGGTGTCAGGTTTCAGTAGGCGGGGCCAAGCGTGTGACTCAGCACGGTCGTGTCGTCGGGTGGCACTCTTCGCTTTTGGAACGCCGCTCTGCTTCCAAAACTGTTTCTCTGACAGTTGCCATGGAAACTGGGAGACTCTGATTCGCCCTAAGAAGTTTGTGTATGAGTGTGCATATGAGTGCATGAGAGAAAGATAAACATGAGGCTTATATGTGTATTACAGTTACAATCTGTTCTTATCTACACCCGACCGAGCATGTGTGTGCGTGTGTATATATAAATGAGATTGATGGTTTATTTTAGTGCATCTTGCCATTTTTGTGAGGCCCATTTCATCATTGCATGGAAACGTTCAGTGGAAAATCTTTCTTTTTTGGCTGCCAATGTGCTGATGGCAGATTTTTATTCCATGCAGTAACCCTAAGTGCTCAAATAATCTCCATGCTCAAATATCTAATATGCTTTTTTATTTAATAGATTATATAAATGGCAATAAAAGGTGTTTCCTCCTCCTCCAAATACTTATCAGAAAGAAGTTATTAAATGATGGGGGAGGGCGGCCACCGGATAGGGGGTTGCCATGGCGACGGACCGGAGTGCCGGCAGTAATTTGTGGGAAAGCGCATGGCATTTTCTTTCTTATTCTGAAACACGGAGCTGACTCGTGCAACGCTGCAACTTCCTGCTTCTAAGAAGTTTTCTGAACTTCTCAGGGAACAGAAACGTGCCGGGATGTTCTGAATTACATCCTCTGTTATTCTGCAAACTTTTTTGGAAGGGATGTTTGCATTTATTCGGATGTCAGCCGATGCTTTGTGTACTTTTCCTCATGGGAACTTTTCCTTCATATCTCTTTCTCATAATGTGAGCTAATTAGTGTTTGCTAAAACAAGCATCACTGTTAATATAGCTCATACTTTGTTACAAACCACTAATCTGCTGAATTAAATTTTTATGCATAACTATTTGTGCTACAGACATTCAGTGTGTTCAGACTTCCACGGTGCATCTGAAATCGTGTACTGTAAAATAAATAAATAAATTAAAAATAATTAAACTGTAAAAAACTGTTTGTAATTTTACTGGCAAAAGACTAAACATGTTAAGTAAATGTTACTTTTTTTTATTTATTTAAACAAATAAATAAATAAAAATAAAAAGAAAGAAAATGTAAATTTGTTTACAGTAAGTTCCTTTACTCTATACTGAAAACTCTGTATGACAAACTGTAATAGATCTAATGGGACATTTCATGTAATTTTTACAGTAAAAATTATTTTACATTTTACAGATTTGGAAAAGAAAAATTTAGCACTTGGCATTTCCAGAATTCCCTGTGTAACACTTCACATTTAATGTTTTTCATTGAAATAACTATGTCTATTGTTATTTATTTATTTATTTATTTATTTATTTTTTCTTATCAGTTACGACATTAAGGTTTTATGTTTAATCTTATATTGTAAAATTAATGGTTATAGCATTGTTTTAGTGTTGTGTGTTACTATGATGATTTATATATTAGTATTTTCCTCAGTTCTTGAAAAAACTTGTTTGTAATGATTATTCCATTTGCGTTAAAGTTCCTTTTATTCTTTCTTTGTTTATTTTTTTGTTTGTCATTTTTAAAATAGTTTTTTGTTTACCTGTATAATTTTGTAATTTATATAATTTAATTAATTAATTAATTTATTTATTTGTATTTGTGTAATTTTTTTACTTAATTAATTAATTAATTTATTTATTTAATACCTAAACTATTCCTACCACACGTTTTATGGTAAAGTTCTGGCATCCACAGCTTCTATTTATTTATATACCACCCACAACGCCCTAAACTGTAAAAAATATTTGCAATCTTACTGGCAAAAGACTAAAAATGTTAGGTAAATGTTAACATCAAACAAACAAACAAACAAAGTTTTTTTTTATTTTTTATTTTAACTGGTTTACAGTAAGTTCCTTTGCTCTATATGGAAAACTTTAATAGATCTATGACATTTCATGTAATCTTACATTTTTTCATGTAATAATCTTAAAATTTTGTGAATAATCATAAATTGACATTCCCAGAATTCCCTTTGCAATAACACTTCACATTTGATGGTGTTTCACTGAAATAACTATGTTTATTCTTATTTTTTAGGGTTTTATTTTACATATTATATTGTTAAATGAATGCTTATGACATTATTTTATTGTTGTGTTGTTGTGTGTTACTATGGTGTTTTATATATTAGTATTTTCAGAATCAGAATCAGAATCAGAATGTGCTTTATTGCCATGTATGTTTACACATACTAGGAATTTGTTGTAGTGACAGAAGCTCCACAGTTTTATGGTAAAGTTTTATGGTAAAGTTCCAGTTTTATGGTAAAGTTCCTCAGTTTGTGCAAAAGATGTTTTTTTGTTTTTTTGTAATTTGTAAGTTATTTTTCTATGTAGATTTTTGTTTACTTGTATAGTTTTGTCATTTATGTTTTTTTAACCACACTTTTTATGGTAAAGTTGTGGCATCCAGTGCTTGCTTGCTGGATTTATTTATTTATTTATAGCTTAGCATCATTGGAGGGAGTTTTGCATGAGCAAGCATGACTCTCAAACACTAATAATAAACTACACTCAAATGCACAACACTCACTTACTGTCATACAAGGATATTCGTTCATAATTTCCTCTGATTTGACCTCAAAATCTGAATTGCCACATTAATCCAGAGCTGGTAAATGAGAACAGGCATGTCTGCTGTGACTCAACATGAACAGCTGGTACACGAGTTGGGTTATTTTTTCCCCAGAGTCTTTCTTGTTGATTGGAGGATGTTCCGTGTTTCTCTCTGTCGTGCTGAGAGTAGTGTGATAACAGAGTTTGTGTGGAATGCACAATTGTTCAAGCTGTGTGATATTCGTGCGCGTGCATGTTGGGTGGATGAGATCTGACGCAAGCCATCAGACGGTTTTGCCGACGTCTGACGGCAACAAACACATCTGCGTGCAGCCTGGAGTAGATAAACAAGCATTTACTCAGACTAGCACCAGAAACAATAAGCTCCTCAACCCGTCTCTGTCATTTACCAGTGCAGCGGCCAGACCCGAAGTTCATCTCAGGCTCAGCTCTCCAGTGCTGACAGACTGGGCTGAATGAGCTCTCGTACTGCAGTCTCAGTACACTTCTGCACTTCACACTTCTGCACATGATTTTGGAGCCCGTGGCCTGATTAATTTAGACCTTGTTGTGACTGTAGTGTGGGTTCAGCTCAGTGCATTCCTCAGTATAAAGGTACAGCAGAGATGCAATCAGAGTTTGTAGTGGTAGTAGTAATGGTGAGTCAGAGGAAAAAAAGCTAATGAGTGTTCTTCCAGATTAGAAGAGGAAACTAAATTGGCTAAGTTCAGAAACTGTGTCTAAACAGTGAGGGGTATGTTTTTGCCTGTATGTAGATACCATTAAATATTAAAGAGACACTATTCATCATGTGTTATGCTTCTACCACCCATTAATAACACATGTGTTATTTCTCTGCCAGCTGCATATTAATAATATAATATGTTAATAACTAGATCTACACTGTAAAAAAAAAACATTTGGTTGAGTCAACTTAAAATAATTTGTTAACCTGCTGCCTTAAAATTTTAAGTTCCATCAACTCAAAAAAGTTTAGTCAACTTGAAATGGTAAGTTGTACTTAGTGAAAACTTAGATATTTGAGGTAATTCAACTTAAAATTTTAAGGCAGTTAGGTATCAAACGCAGCTTTTAAGTTTAACAAACCAAATTTTTTTAAGTCAACTCAAATATCTAAGTTGTCACGTAGTACAACTTAACATTTCAGGTTGACTGAATTTAAAATGTTAAGGCAGCAGGGTAACAAATTATTTTAAGTTGACTCAACAATTTTTTTTAGAGTGTATATGTTTATATTTTATTATTTTAATTTAGCGTTTAAGATTTTTTTGTTTACAGTTTTATTTTAAATGTTGATATTTAATTATATTTTATTTTGTATATTAATGATATACTGTTAATAAAGAAATATATATATTTTTTTTTTTTCTGTTACAAAAATATTTTATTTATTTTATTTTATTTTATTTTTTTATTTATATATCTTTATTAATTCAATATGTTTTTGTTTTATTTTAGTATTGTGTGTGTCTGTGTGCAGGCAATTATTTTATAGATTTATTTATTATTATTTTTTTATTTACATTTGATTACTTTTATAAGTTGTTATTTATTATTTCATTATATTTTATTTTGAATATTAATAACATACTGCTAAAAATAACTAGATCTTGTTTTTGCTCAGATGTTTCTAATACTGTTTTGTTTATTTATATATTTTTATTTAATGATAAACTTTTTACTTTAATATTTATTTTAATATTGTGTGTGTGTATGCGAGCAATTATTTTTATTAGATGTTTTTTTTTTAGATTTTTTAGGGTTAGGTTTTTTAGATTTTTTTTTTTTTTTGTTTATTATTTTATTATATTTTATTTTGCATATTAATAATATTAAAGGAGAAGTTCACTTCCAGAACAAAAATTTACAGATAAAAGAAATTATCAGTCGTAAAGAAATTGTTTCTAAGGCAAACATTTCAGGATTTTTCTCCATATAGTTACCCTAACTGTCAAGAACCAGAATACAGTTCACGTAGAGCTAGACAAGACGAGCATTTGAGGTTAAAAAGTATGTAAATTGTAAATTTTTTTTAGAAGTTTAGAAGTTAACCGATCGTTGTGCTAGATAAGACCCTTCTTCTGCGACTGGGATTGTTTAGAGCCCTTTGAATTTGCATTTAAACTGCTTTTTGGAATTTCAAACTCGTGGGCACCATAGAAGTCCATTATATGGAGAACATTCCTGTTTTTTTTCCCTCAAAAAATAATTTCTTTATGACTGAAGAAAGAAAGACATGAACATCTTGGATGACAAGGGAGTGAATTATCTGTACATTTTTGTTCTGCAATTGACTTCTCCTTTAATAAATAACTAGATGTTGGAATTTTCTTGGTGCATATTATTGCTAACTGGCTTCTAGCTGGTCTACAATAGTCATTAGCTCCAAACTAGCAAAACCAGCATTCAGATGCCCAAACCAGTTTAAGGTGTACAGACTTGACTGATCAGCCATCTAATGAGCAGCATTGACCAGAAAGAACCATGTTCTGGCTGCCAGCATAGACTGGATTTTCTAGCAGGGGTGGATTTGGACAGTTTGGTCAGATGTCTTTGTAATTACCTGGCTGCTTCATACCGGAATCCATCACTGCACATGAATCTGGCATTAGCTGTGGTATCCACTTACCTCTAGTCTGGGGTTGCCTAGCGCTGTGACCACAGTAACCAGGCAACATCAGAATTCACATATTACACTGCAGTCAAGGTCTTACCTGAGTGGGCACTGTTATGGATGCTCTAGCCTTATTTAGACAACTATCTTAGCTTTCACCGAGTTAATATGAGCAGGGTATGTCAAAACATTTTTGGTCCAAAACACAGTTTTTGAGAATTTGACTCATATAATGATTAATTATTCTTCATAAGAGAATTTTTTGGATTGCTTCAGGTTATTTCATTTGCATGCACAGTTTTGCACTGATTATGCTAAAACTGACAAATATATGTTTGCACATTCATCAATGCTATCAGAACCAGAAAATTGCATTTTGTTTGTGTAGTTGTTTTATTTTTATAATCTATTTTTTTATCTTTATTATTTTTATATTTTATTTATTTATTTATTTATTTATTTTATTTTATCTCTGGTGCTGACTTCTGAAACAGACAGTTTTATTTTTATTTTTATCATCTATTTATATTTTTTAAGCTTTATTTATTTTATTTTATTTTATTTTATTTTATTTTATTTTATTTTATTTTATTTTATTTTATTTTATTTATCTCTGGTGTTGACTGTTTCAGAAGTCAACACCAGAGATAAATAAAATAAAATAAAATAAAATAAAGATAGAGATAAATAAAATAAATATATATATCCTTATTATTTTTATTTTATTTTATTGTATTTATTTTATCTCTGGTGTTGACTTTTGAAACAGAGTTTTATTTCTATAATCTATTTTTTTTTAATCTTTATTATTTTTTATTTAATTCTGTTTATTTAAATATCTGGTGTTGACTTCTGAATCAGACAGTTTTATATTTATTTTTATTTTTATAATCTATTTTTATTTATTTAATCTTTATTTATTTTATTTTATTTTATTATTTATCTCTGGTGTTGACTTCTGAAACAGACAGTTTTATTTTTAATTGTATAATCTATTTTTATTTTTTAATCTTTATTTATTATTTTTATTTAATTCTATTTTATTTAAATGTCTGGTGTTGACTTCTGAAACAGACAGTTTTATTTTTTTATTTTATTTTATTTTATTTTATTTTATTTTATTTTATTTTATTTTCAACCTCCGGTGTTGACTTCTGAAACAGACATGTACACAATAAACCACCATAATGGTGGAAATGTGTTTTGTTTAAAACATGTACTGTTTGACCTTTGCCAGATGAACGAACCCATCTTAAGCAGTTTTCATGATCTTTCATTGCTATCGTGTTATTAAGCATAATTGGAGTAAGGTAATGCATGCAAACACACTAAGGTCAAATAAATGGCTTAAACATTGTCTTTAATTGGGGAAAAGGGTAAATGCTTTAAGCAAAACTGACACCTGTATTTCAGCACGTTACCTCGTTTTCTCTTTGCATATAAACGCCTTTATCAGTATTCTGTCAGCTTGTTCAGCGAGCTCACACCTGACTCTGAAACCGTTCTGAGGTCAGGACTGGAGAAAAATGCGATAATTTTGAAATCGCATGTAAACATGTTTTTCTTGCGTTGCCCGTTTATTGATTTGCAATTTAACAGGTTTGTATAATGAGCTGTTTTTTATTCTTATCATTGTTTTGTCCATATAAATACAATCATTAGCTCTATTCTAAAACCTAGAGAAGCGGCCTTGCTGTCTGATGCCTACATAGTGATGATTGAATTGAATTTCTTGATGGTTTTAGATAGGTAATGCCGGTCGGTTACTAGGTCAAGCTGGATACAGCTGCAGACCAACTTGGCCTTTGTAGCCATGCTAAATTTACTCTCGATGTGCCCCAAAACCAATGTAATCTCATAATTATTAATATACATATTAGGTAAAGTGAGGTTCTGCCACACGTATGTGTGCAAAGACATTAAAACATCATTTACGTACAGACAGCTGTACTAAAGCACACATTTTTACAAATCATTTAATCTATCACTGTTTAATTCACAGTGTTATTCAGTTGATTCTGTTTATTTATGGTTTAATTAATCTATCTCTGTGATTTACTTACAAATTGGAGTCAATAATTGTTTACAGATTACACAATAAAAACTGCGGTTACTAACATAATTAAGGTTACTCATTTTAGGTAATGTATTCTGACCACTTTTCAGATTACTTTTTGATTACTTTTTTTCAATCTAACTTTTATCTTTTTTTATCTATCTTTTAAACACTTAAACATACCATATTGATAAAAAAAAAACAAACAGAAAGAAAATATATTCCATTTTTTATATCAACATCATAAAAATGCATTAAATATTATACTAAACCAGGGTTTCCCTTAATGTAAGAACTGCAGTGGTTATTATTATTATTATTATTATTAAATGTAAGAACTGCGGTGTTAATAATAATGATAATAATAATAATAATATAATTTTTTAAATTTAGAATTTGTAATGTTACTTAGTAATTTATTATTGTTATTGTTGTTGTTATTGTTGAAATACAATTATTATTGTGAAATACCTTACAGTTCAATTGTATTATAGTGACATTTTATGCAAGAACTGCATAATAATAAATTTTTACAGATATTTAAAGTTATTATTATTATTATTAATATTGTTAACATAAATTACAATGATTATTGTGAAATACCTTACAGTTTAATAGTGTTATAGTGACGTTTTATGTAAAAATGCAGTATTAACAACAATAATAATAATAATAATAATAATAACTTATTGTATTTTGAATTTTAATAATATTTAATATTTTTTTTACAAATATGTAAATTATTATTATTATTATTATTAACATAGAAATTACAGTTATTATTGTGAAATACCTTACAGTTCAATAGTGTTATAGTGACATTTCTTTATTGGTTCATTTAATTTTTAATTAAATAATACATTTTTAACGTATTATTAAATACAATTAATTCATTTTTACTCACTTTTGGCACTTGACAAGTTACATTTTTCATTTAATCATTTAAAATGGTGAACAATTGTTAGCTTTTTTATTGGGTTTTTGTTCTTTGGGGGGAAAAAAAGCTAAACAAGCTAGGAGATTGAAGGCAGGTATCGTACAGCTCAGTGAGTGGCGCTGGTCATTGGGTCAGAACAGCAGGAACCGTGTGAAATGTGAATTCGAGGTGGCGACATCAAACTGCAGTGCAGTTTCCATTAAGGGAGAAATGAAAAGTCAAGATTGTGATGTTGAAGTATGTGGAACTCCAACTCGTGTGACAGCAGTTTAGCTCCCCACACCGCTATGAGGGCTAAGTCAAACAGAAGCTAACATTAAACTACTAGAACATGAATTATCACTGGATGTGTGTGTTTTGTATGTAGATATATTCATGTGTTTGTGACTTAGCTGCTTAATATATTCTGCATCTGCATCTGCAGAAGCGCACAGTAGCAAACATCCTACTATACATGACTGACTGGATCTTGTGCAATTAGCATTTTTCCCTTTAAAAATGTGTATTTGTGTGCATGTGTGTGCTGTCGAGTGCGGCTGAGACAAGATTTTCTCACCACCCTAAAAATAACCACGGGTGACCTGGGAGAAATCCAATCCCCACATCCAATTGTGGCAGACGAGGCTGCTCTTAACTACTTCAAAAGGTAGAGTGATGAGATTTCAGCCGATCGATATCGCGCTGGGGACCGAACCACACCGCCTGGCCCCGAAGTGCTCGCTTGTTTGCCTCTCATCTGTAAGCTCCTGTGTTAGCACTCGAAAATACTTGGCATGTCCAAACCTTCGCTTGTAAGTAGACTAACCTTGGGACCCCCTCTTTAGGGACATTGTCAGGTCTTTGCTCTCACAAATTGTCTCAGTGTGTACTGCACACTCTCCATTTACATCCACAGGTAAACAGATATTCACACTTTTACAAAGGCAGGGAAGAAGGGTCTTAAATACAAATGAACACAGCCTGATTCATTAAATCGTATCACTGGGTCTTTCTAGTGGAAATGAAGTCTGTTTATTAAACTAGCCATTCACTAGTCATGAATCGGTATATCGTTAACACGAATTTGGTCTCACATCAAGATGTGCCATGTACTATAAGATGTCCTTGTGTGTTTCTATTTACTGTTTATAATGATAGTTTTATCATGAAGTATGATGTCCTTCATTTCCAGTGTTGCCAGATCCACTGTTTTCCCACGGAATTGGGCTACTTTAAAGGGAACCCTGGGTATAGAGACTTGTATGGCTTAATATAACGTAAATTATAGAAAGTAGAAAACCGATGAAAATTCACATCTTTATATACATATTTTGGACTATGTATGGCGCCGTTATTTTGATTATGCAGAACATTTGTACTCAGTGAGCTGCTGGCACTGTGAGCAATGCTATTTCTACCAGAAAATAAAAAAAATACTGATATAATGACCACAGCTACTGAAAGAGCTTACTGATGGTGATGGATAAAAGCCAAATATCAATTAAACCAAATACCATCGATTTTCCACACAAAGAGTCTAAACACAACCGGATATCGAGTGAGATCCATAGTCCCTCCATATACCACAATATGTATATAACAATGTGTTTTTTTTTTTAAATAGCGTAATTCTTTTATGTATTTTCTACTACATATTTCAGTATGAGGCATCACTTACGTTATATTAAGCCATAAACGTCTTAATACCCAGGGTTACCTTTAACACTGTTGCAGCAGGTAGTTTTTCCATGTCCGCAGGTTGAAGAGACCCCAATAATGTCATATTTAGCCCCTGGAATTTTTTTTGTCAAGTCAACTCAAATATCTAAGTTGTCACTTAGTACAACTTAACATTTCAAGCTGACTGGATTAAAAAAAATTAAGGCAGCAGGGTAACAAATTATTTAAAGCTGACTCAACAAATTGTGTTTTGTTTGTTTGTTTGTTTGTTTGTTTTTACAGTGCACTGACTTTGTAGTATGGGACAAAATACTATGGAAGTCACTACTATGTACTATGTACTATGGCTACTGTTTGGTTAACAACATTCTTTAAAATATCTTTTTTTTTGTGTGTGTTTAACAGAAATTCAGACTGTTTTGGAACCGCACAAAGGCAGATAAATGATGATAGAATTTATATTTTTGGGTCAACTATCCCTTTAAACATCAAATATGTTTTACAGTAACTGGTGGCCATTTTGTCTCTTTACAAAGCGTTTTGCTTTCAGCGAGGACATTAACATTATCTGACTAAATTTGTATCATTAAGCCATTATGAAATCTGTTGTTGGATATGGTGATCGAACAAAAAGTTAAAGGTGCTGTATGTAATTTTTTCACTGTACTAAAGCATAAAAATACCAAAGTAATTAAGTTTGCATACTTGTTTCTGGAATTAAAAACAAAATGCTACAGTCAGTTATTCTACTTTGAAATGTACGTTCCGTGTTGAAATGTCTGTTTTTGTTCTGGTCCATGTGACTCCGCCCACTGCCAATTTACCCAATAGGAGTTCAACACCCGGGTTGCCAGTTAGTGGAAAATACAGCGTATTGCAGCCATGAAAGCCAGCAAACAAACTGGGTCAGAGGTTGCAGATTCCACCCGATCTAAAAACTTTTAGCATCCATATAAAGAGCTCTATGTCCAGAGGCATATTAAAATGTGGATAAATCAACACATCAACTTTCTATTATCAACTGTGCTCATTCCTGTTGCGAAATCTGGCAACCCATGGGAATGTTGAGATAAAGAGGATGGGGCAGGACAAAGAACTGTTTCCAATATTTTGCATATGGACTGCAGTACCTATTTCAGCCAGTAGCTGTCAATATTAGTTAAAACATCTAATCAATACTGTGAAAATTATTATGCTAGCGGAAAATACAGCGTCTTGCAGCCATGGAAGCCAGCCAGTGAACTGGGTCAGAGATTGCAGATTCTACCCGACCTAAAAAGGCAACTCATCAACTTAGTGTACAGAATGTCCCATTCTATTATCAACTGTGGTTATTCCTGTTGCGCAATCTGGCAACCCACGGGAGCGTTGAGATTAAAGAGGAGGGGGCGGGTCAAACAACTCTTTCCAATATTTTGCATATAAACTGCAGTACCTATTTCAGCCAGTAGCTGTCAATATTAGTTAAAACATCTAATCAATACTGTGAAAATTATTATGCTAGCGGAAAATACAGCGTCTTGCAGCCATGGAAGCCAGCCAGTGAACTGGGTCAGAGATTGCAGATTCTACCCGACCTAAAAAGGCAACTCATCAACTTAGTGTACAGAATGTCCCATTCTATTATCAACTGTGGTTATTCCTGTTGCGCAATCTGGCAACCCACGGGAGCGTTGAGACTAAAGAGGAGGGGGCGGGTCAAACAACTCTTTCCAATATTTTGAATATGGACTGCAGTACCTATTTCATCCACTAGCTGTCAATATTAGTTAGCCTTTAGTAATTCTCCGGAGCTGTGTGGAGTACTTTTATGATGGATGGATGCACTTTAAATCTTGACCCCCATTCACTGCCATTATAAACCTCTGAAGAGCCAGGACATTTTTTAATATAACTCTCTATTCATCTGTAAGAAGAAAGCCACATACACCTAGGATGGCTTGAGGGTGAGTAAATCATGGGGTAATTTTCAATTGTGGGTGAACTATCTCTTCAAGCAGAGTTATGTGGTGACGGCAGCGTAGATACAGATGTTTAGAAACGCCTACTAACCAACAGCACAATGACATGCAACCTCCACCCATTTAATCACTGTCAATGCGAACGCCCCACGGAGGTGTATACACTTACACTTGACTCAAGTGATTTCTGCAGGTTGTTGTGTGGACACTGACACGGTTTTACTTTAAAACTGTCACTCACATTATGGGCATCTTATCTCTTGCTAAATTACCGCCTAAGAATGATTTGCTTTTAAGAAGTGCTAATGTGATGCCATGTTCCCCGTGGCTGATCGTGACCGTCATGATGGCTGACAAAATGATGTGCTTTTCATCAACACCAAGGCTGTCATTTCGCTTAAGTGTTTCAAGTTGTCAAAGCATTTCTTTGCGCTGGTGCCCAATTTTGTTTCAAGTCATAAATGTGCATTAATATAATATCTCAGAGTTGCTGACTAATAGATGTAAGGTTATATTCTTTCTAAAGTCCTCAAAATGGTGATTTTGATTAGCACATCCAATCAATACTGTGAAAATTATTATGCTTTGGTGAAATCATTTTTTCTCTTACTTGGTTAATTAATGTCCGTCTAAAGACTAAAGTAGTTCAAGTGAAACTGCCTTTATGTCTCAGTAGATCCAGCCGAGGTACAACACTGATTTGCTTTTATGTGAAGTCATTTAACTCTACTAAATGGAGCATAATTTGTATGTCTGCTTTTTACGATCTTTGTTCAGTTTTAATGAAGTCATAACCCTATCGGCGGGAAAGCAGGCTGTTAAAGGGAACCAAAGGGAGTTTCTGTGTTCGTACAGTGTCTAAGGATAAAAAAGCGATGTGAAACATTTGTATGCACCCCTTTTACACCATTTTCCAAAGTGTGGCGGAACTGAATTGACAAGCGTGATGACAAGCTGTAAGAAAATTGGCTCAGAATCCAGAACTCAATAATAATAGACTTGCAGTGAGCTTTCTAAAACTTGCTGTAGTTGTTAATGAGTCACAAATCCCTCATTGTCAACTTTCAGAAAAACAGTGAAGTGACTTTCTGAATGAAAATAGCTGTATATGCAACAGCATCTGTTTTGCATTATGTAATGTCATGCGGCATATGGTTTTACATACACTGCCTTTCAAAATTTTAAGGTTGGGAAAAAAAGTTATTTTATGATTATTAAGAGAAGACGTTTATGCCCACCAAGGCTACATTTATTGGATCAAAAATATTTTAAAATATTATTACAATTTAAAATTACTGATTTCTAGTTTAATATATTTAAAAATGCATTTTTTTTTATTTTATTTTATTTATTTTTTTGCAATAAAAATATTTTTTAACATTATAAATATTTTTTACTGACACTTTTAATCAATTTAATGCATCCTTGCTGAATAAAAAGCATTAATTTCTTTAAAAAAATAAAATAAAAAAATAGTAACAATAACGACAACAACATCCTACTTACCCTAAATTTTGAATGCTGCTGAACAGTAAATGGGCAAATAAACACTATTTTGTTCAGCTTGAAACAAACCTCTATTACCAAACCATATAAAAGATTAAGAGTTTAATCTGTTCGTGAATAGTCGAGCCTGCATAATACTGAATGCATTTATAAAACTTTTAAAGCATTCTGTGCCCAATATTATGACCATTACTGCATATTTTTAGAATATTATGACTCAAACAAAATCCTTGGTTTCTAGTGGTGAGAATGCACAGAAACAGACTTCTGTTATTTTATATATATATTTTTAAAGTGTATCTTCCCTCAGTAGATTATTTGGAAAGTAATATAAAATGGTTATCAGAATTATATTTGTACACACATTAGGACACAACGTATTTTTCAAACTCTTCACTTCCAATGCATAAATAAATCAATCAATAAATTTAAAAAATAACAATTTTGGCTTATTTTATAAGTGCTGAAAAATATGTTGAATCATTCATATTACTGCATGAAAGTGTTGACTACATTTATACAAAGAGTGATCTTTTAATGAGCAAATGTATTCAGCTTTGGAGAACAGGCCCCTGTCCATCTCTCCAAAGTGCTCTTTGGCACAGTTTGATACAATTTGGCACATTATGGTATTATTACTGATTACAAAGTGTCCACACATTTCTGCTCACTTTAAAGTGCTGTACAGTTGGTTGAGATGGACACGACTGTGTTTTTTCCTGCTGGTCTATTATTGGGGTATCAATAAATTCACCTTTATTTTATTTTATTTTATTTTATTTTATTTTATTTTATTTTTTATTATTATTATTTTTTTTAACTTGCTTGATCTTATTTTTAACACTTGTTTCAACATTTGCATAGTGCAATCATATGATGCTTTCCACAATCTTATACAGCATTTCTAAAATTCTTACAGACACAGAGTTCTGACTCACTGTCTGTAGGCGGGATAAGACACGACTAGGGAGAAAAACACTTTAAAATGTTATAAATTCTTTGTTAGAATGTAGGACCTGTATGTCAAGTGATATATTGTTTTCTCTTCAGAAAAGTGCGTTCAAAAGCCACTTGATGTACCAAGGTGGATAAGCATGTGCGTGGCCATGACACTGACTATGATGGTGGCAAGACGAGTCGGGACTATAATGGAAATTCACCCTGGTGTTTTCAGCAGGGGTAAGAGACAGACTGCAAAGCCCTTTAGAAGTTTATACTATTAGCATTTCGTACTATCAAATTACCTAGAGCTCCTTCTCAAAGATGCAAGCAGTGGGAGGGACAGAGGGAGTAAAAGAGAAAACGAGTAGACATTTGAAAATGGAGCTCATTTGAAACCACAGTCGCTCATCAAACATTGTCACTGTACTTCCTTTCACTCGTTCCCTTTGTCTCCTACTGCGGCTGTGGCTCGTCGTCCCTGAGATGAGGTGCTTTTACTGCACTTTTTTAAAAAAAAAAAGAAAGCTGAGGCCTTCCCATCATGCATTACAGTGGATGTTTTTCGCTGTTTTCTTTTCGAGCTGATTGGCTAGAGGGCAGGATGTATTTTGTGACCCATTCTTGTTTGTCAGTATGCTATATATTTGCAAATGAGTGTACATATAAATGAGTTTTTAAGGGAGTATGACCCTGACTGAACTGCTTTCTGTGTCTGTATAAAGACTGTACAAGCTGTAGTGATTTCAGAAGCAAGCTGCGTAGTTACATACATTATTTAAGCATGGATGAGAGTTGTTTTATTTTATTTTATTTTATTTTTGCAAATTGTGATCCATTAGATCCATCCTTACTCACAGCACACATTTTATTCAGTAAACATTTTATTCTAAACATAAAGAAAGAGAAATGACAGTAAGATTCCTCGAAAAGGCAGAGGGAGCGAGTCGGAAGAGGCTTTGCACTTTATATGCATTGAGAAAAAAAGTCATAATTTGGTTTTGATGTGAGCTGAGCAATAGATCTCCGCAGTCTTGTCCAGACGCCTTATACTTTAGGAAGTAAATGACTTCAAGTAGAAAACACTCAGACGTTGTTATTTTTCATTTATTTGTTTACTCCAAAACCGTTGTGCATGATCTATCAAAGGAAGAGCACACATTTCACATCAAACAGATCGTCTCGTAATCGATGGTCCTGTCCTATATTCATTCCACGGCCGGCTCAATCTTTCTCTCTCGACCTCTCGTGGCTTCAGCCTTTGGTGGTGAAATCATTTCTTAGTGACTCTCTTTCTTTAAGCAGCTGGAGTTGAAGTCTTTAGGTTCTGCACGTCGTAGTCGAGTTGTTCCCATTGTGTTGTGAAGGTAGAGGGCTTTTATAGGCAGGAGTAATCCGAACCTCACTCCAGGGAAACCCTGTAATTTTCTTCCCTCCTGTGGAGAAACGAAGGCCACAGGGTGTGTGATCTAATCAAGTGCTTATGGAGGCGAAAGTAGGGAGAGGAAAAGTTAGCAAGGTGCAAATGATGCTTTTACATTTATTCCTCCCCTCATGACCCGTCCGCCTCGTGCTTTGCCCATCTCATTTTCTTTCTGTTTCTTATTCTCTTTCTAGCTCTGACCTGAAGAATAAACCAACAATGAATCTTTTTAAAACCGTTTTTATTTAGGTCACTTCTAATTTCCTCATTCTATCTATCTATCTATCTATCTATCTATCTGTCGTTCTATCTATCGTTCTATCTATTTGTTCTATCTATCTGTAGTTCTATCGTTCTATCTATCGATCGTTCTATTGTTCGTTCTATCGTTCGTTCTATCATTTGTTCTATCTATCGTTCTGTTCTATTGTTTTATTCTATCTATCATTCTACCATTCTATCAGTCGCTCTATCATATCTTTCTATTTCTCTGTCATTCTTTTGTTCTGTCTATTATTCTATCGATCATGCCATTATTCTATCATTCATCCATCCGTCTATCTATCTGTCTATCTATCCATCTATCCATCTATCTATCTATCTATCTATCTATCTATCTATCCTTTTATCATTCTACCTATATATTGTTCTATATATTGTTCTACCATTCTGTCTATCTATCTATCGTTATATCTATTGTTTTATCTATTGTTCTACTGTTCTGTCTGTCTGTCTGTCTGTCTATCTTTATCTATCTATCTATCGTTCTGTTGTTCTATCTATCATTATATCTATCACTCTATCTGTCTATTGTTCTACCATTCTATCTATCTGTGTCTATTATCTATCTATCTATCTATCTATCTGTCTGTCTGTCTGTCTGTCTATCGATCTATCTATCGTTCTGTCGTTCTATCATTCTATCGTTCTATCTATCCTTCTATTGTTCTATCATTCTTATTATCATTCTATCATGCCATCCATCCATCCATCATCGTGTATCGTATCTGTTATTCTATCTATCTGCCTGCAAAATGTCAGTCAAAAACAGTCAATGATACAATTTTCTGTCATAGTTTTCTTTAATGACATTTTTTGTCTCTTTGAATATGAGAAAATAGCTCAATAAAAACATGATTTGAACAACAAAATGACTTTTTTGGCAACAAATAAAAATTAGGTGAAAATGTCATGGAGGGACGATTTGTTCATACATTGATATCATTCATATTACCAGGTCAATAGATGTTTTCTCTAGGAATATATAATGAGTTTGGAAATTTTAGAGAAATGCCTAATGCATTGCAATTTTGTTAAACCTGTTACATTCAGAATTAGTCAGAAAAGACTTGGAAAGATGTCTTAAAAAAAACAAACAAACAAAACAAAACAAAAATCACCCAAAACAGTCAACAGAAACCACATCAAAATGAGCGACAACTTCAGATCCCTGTCCAACTTGTTTTGCCAAGGAGAATGCCCCTAAAAAATGTAGAGGTTTTGTTGGCTTTGATCCTTTTCTTCTTTCCCTCAGACATATCTTTCTTGTCCACTGAAAGATGCCTTTTTTTTTTTTCAATATAACATTCTGTTTATAGGTTGACTACAATCACCCCGACACTGGTTTCAGACATATCTGTTTTGCAACAGAAACAGCATTGATGTACCAGTATCAGGTTATGAAATGTAATGTTGACATTCTGTGTAATACCAGCTCTAACCTTATTCTGCTGTGGAGTAATTCCCCTCTCACAGGCCAATGGGAATAGCCTGCAGTGGGTTATCCGGGGCAGGAAAGCGGATGATAAACAGACAGCGGAGATACTCACACAATATGATACCTGACACGCAGAGAGACGCCTGCATTCGGCCGACAATGAGAGATCTCCAGACTGGATTAGTGTTGGGCTAAGAGGGCTGCAAAGTCAGGCCATTACCCAGACAGCGGCCGTGGAATGGGGCTGGAGATAACATCGCGCCACGCAGGGGGAAGAGAGAGGGTTAGCCTTAGCCCGATTGCACCCTTCCATGTTTTCCTGCCGCTGATAAACCTTGTCAGATGAGGGATGTTAGGCTTTAGGTGTGCTCAACACACTGTTTATGGAGTCCACTGGTGCATTCAGAAATGAATGGAGAATGCTTGATTCACTGATTTATTCAGGAATGAATCAGGTGACTTATTTTAGGAATTATTGACTCATTCACTTAAATGATTCATTCGAAACCACAAGCAAAGCAGCTGTTGTTTTTTGTTATTTCGGAACTATTTTCATTGGATGAGTTTATATAGACAATGTATACTGATAAAATAGTACAAAACTGTATAAAACTGTATAAAACTGACCTATAATCCACTCTTTTTCCCATTTGTGTCACTGTTACTGTTTTAATACCATCAATTATGATTTAACACTAAAGTGAATGCAGCTATGATAATATTGCTGATTGGTCCAAATGTATAGATCTAATGGTATAGAGATGTTAGAGCAGATTTGAATGATGAATCGAGAGTAAACAAAGCTTTATTAGCATTATTGTTGGCATTTAAAATGTTTCAGATAAAAAGACAATGTTATTTTATTATGTATTTATAGTATTTATTAAAGTATTTATTTATTTTGAATTATGGCACCATTATAGTATTTATTAATATTTTGAATTAGCTGGTTAGGCTGTTTTTAGTACTTTTGACAGTTTTTATATTTGATTTGATTTGATTTTATTATTATTTAGTTGTAGTTAATGGTTAGGTAATAGTGAGAAATGGAGGCCAAACTAAAGCAATTAGCTATTTTAATGTAAGTTTTAGTCATTTTTATTAATTTTATATTTCTATTCAAATTTTTTTTTTTTTTTTACCAATTTTAGTAATTGTAGCTGCATTTTTTTTTTACATTTTTATATAATTTACTTAATTTTATAATTAATTGCTTTTTTATTTTAATTTTAGATAATTCATTTATATTTTATTTTAGATTTATTTCAATTGTCTTTGCTTTCTTTTTTTCTGTTCTTTTTTTTTTTTAATTAGATTTGTAAGATTTTTAACAATTTTATATCTCAACTTTTCCAAGCTGTGGTCTAGCGATGAATCTAATTGCATGTTGGCAGTCAAGTCCATCATTTCCCGATATCATTCACCTTTTCTCACTATTGTTTGCTCCTCTTCTCTCGCTGTAAACATGCACACGTCTTGCACTGATTATGCATTATAAAAACTGGCTTCCTGTAAGGTCGTGTAAACTCCTGTAAATGTGTTCTTTTATCAAGAAAAGGTCATAAACTGTTTAAGCAAAACCCAATCAGCCCTTCTACTGATTTGCTTTGAATGTAAAGACCTTCATCACCATTCTGTCAGTTTATTGAATGTGTGCAAGTCAAAACTGCATGTAAACCAGTACAACTGTTTTTGAAACTATTTTTGGCAACAACTTTCAAATGTCATGGTGCAGTACGTCTCAAATGGAGTGTTTTAATATGTCCTAGAAGACTTATTAAATATATAACTGTCACATAAGACTGTTTAGCTTACGGCGAGCCATACACCAGAAATGATTCTCAGATAGTGAGATGATTTAGCAAGCATGTGATCCTCATCAGAGTCAGATGAGTCTCTGTCATTGACTTTCTGCCCAACGTCTTCAGGGCTTTTCAGCACACTCCCATCCCCGCGTATCACTTTATATGAGTGAATATCTGTGGAGCGGAGTCTGTGCCAGTCATCTAGAATGTGGTTTGGTGAATGTCGGCCAGGAAGTGAGCGGCAGGTGAAGCTGTGGGGGATTGAACTGACCTTTGCCTTTTACTCTGATTGGACACAGCTGGTATTCGTAGACCCAGAGAGAGAGGGAGACTTCGGGCACAGCCATGACACTGCACTTCCTTGGCACATCCATTTATTGGCTACGATTGCTATGACATCTGTACCATATGCCACCATATAAAGATGGATGACCATTTACATTCACACTCACACACCAGTCCCAACCACCAAAACCGGTCATGTCACTTTGCCAGTGAGCTTGGACGACTATGCCATTCTCTCTCTCTCTCTCTCTCACACACACACACCACACACATTTGTTTTTCAGTCAAGTTTTATACTGAGCAATTGATATTTTCTGTTTTTAGCATGTTTATTAAGTGGGAACAAACACACATTTTTGTTTTTGCCTTAACCCTTGTTTTGTGCTGCTTTTGTGCTTTACCTAATTCAAAAATGACCGGCCTTTTTAATTTCACCAAACCTTGGTTTCAAAATTTTCAAAAATGTTTTTTCAACTTGTTTTCTTTCACTTTAACACAGTTCAAAACAGTTCAAAAAAGAAAATGCAAAACCTGTGCTAATTCAAAGAAAATGAGCTGACATAAATATTTAATCCAATATTGGCTGGATGGAGGCTGGAGGCTTGAGGATGAAAAAAAAAACATGAAGGGCAACAGGAATAATATTTTTGTATTTTTCCCATCATTCTTGCATCAGAATCTCAATATAATAAAATAAAATAAAAGTAATAAAATAAAAGCTAAAACTAAACAATACAATCAGTTGAGTTCACGTTACTTTTCTATTAAGTACAATGAACTTTCAGTAATATCTGAGTGAAACAAACTCATTTTATTTAGTTATTTTGACATTTACACTTCACATTAAGGCCCCATTAGTTAACATTAATTAATGCATTAACTAACATTAAGAATGTGCAATAAATTTCTTATTGCATGTATTAATCTTTATTAACAGATACAATTATTTGTTAACAGATACAAATATTTATTTATTTATTTATTGCATTACAGAAAAAAAACATCACTTTCCTTTTTAGGATATATTTTTAGAAAAAATGTGAAGATTAAAATTACAGTTTAAATTAGGATAAATATTTCGATAATTTTTTTTTTTTTTTACAATACAGAACAAATCTGAAAAATTATGCATAAATGTGGTTACTATTTATGCAAGATGTTAAAGAAATTTATGCAATAATTTTATTTGTTAATGCAGACAATTGTATATTGCCTTAAGCTTTGCTATTAACTTTCAGTAATAGTTGAGTGAAGCAAACTCTTTTTATTTAGCTATTTTCGCAGTGACACTTTACATTAAGGCCCCATTAGTTAACATCAGTTAATGCATTAACTAACATTAAATAAGAATGCGCAATAAATTTGTAATTGCATGTATTAAGCTTTGTTAACAGATGCAACTTTTGATTGATAATGTATTACTAAATGCTGACATTCATATCAATTAAGATCAATAAATGCTTTAAAATTATTTTTCATTGTTAATTCATGTTAACTAATATATTTATTTATTTATTGCATTACAGAAAAAAACATCACTTTCCTTTCCTAGGATATGTTTTAGGGAAAATATTAAGATTAAAAAGACTACAATTTAAATTAGGATAAATATTCAAATTAAAAATATATAATTTTTTACAATAGAGAAAAAATCTGAAAAAATCATGCATAATTGTGGTTACTATTTATGCAAGATGTTAAAGATGTTATGCAATCATTTTATTTGTTAATGCAAAAAAATTGTATTTTGCTTTGTGTATGTTTTTAGAAAGCATTGTCCACTGATGCTGCAGTTCATCTCATAGGAAAGATCTGAGCTCTGTTTGTTTTAACACAAATGTAGGAGGGGAGACGAAGCAGTGAGCTTTAATTAACAGCTTCTCAATAATCATAATTGCTGTCAAGTAGATTAATCAGTACTTAGGAATTGCTCTTCATTTTATTTATCATCCCTGGCACAATGGAGGTCTTCAGATGTGTTGAGTTATAGTGCTGTCATCTGGATCTCTCTCCTTGAGTTTCCATTTTGTTAATGAAGCACCTGCTCACTCGTAACTCAAATTAAAGATTGGTCAAGCATTCATTACGGGAAGCGCCTGTGCCCTTCATTTTATGCTGTTTATTTCTCTCTGATGCTTTAACCTTTTGTTTCTTTCTATCGTTCTTTTAAGACTCTGAAAGGCATTTAAAAAGTTATTTTCTATAAAAGTTTGACACTATATACACACACAAAAGTTGTCATTTATACACAAGGCTGCACCAAGGCTGCATATTATTTTAAAATAAAATAAATAAAATAAAATCTGCAGAGTAAATGAGTTTTTCTTTAAAAAGATTATTTGAATTAATTGTAATTATTTTATACATTTATTCTCTAATTTAAGAAATGTTTCTGGAAAATAAATAGAGTATTTCTTCTTTTTTTATTTAGTAATATTGTCAATTTGGTTATGTACTGTTGTTCTTCATCTTTCTGCAAAATGCTGTTCACTTTTCTGAACACATAAATCATAATTGGGTATTTATGCATAAAATGATTTATTATAAACACTTGAAAATAAATAAATAACTGCAATAATATAATTGATGATGCTATAATTCCCAATGAGCAAACCCACTACAGCGTTTCCATTATGGAACACAGTTATCATATGGCAATGTTTGTTTTCTCAATTTACTATAAAACTATGCTGGAAAAATTTGATCTGTGAACAAAAGCATCAAAGATGCAGCAAAATGTGTGTCATGTTTGGAAATAGCAGATAAATTCATTCCAACATGCATCTGGGAATTTCCTGTGACATTAGCGGGGATTACATTCACGTCTGATATGTAATGGAAAACAGGATTACAGTGCCTGGGCAGCAGTATTGATATTCTTCAAACGTTGTGGTTATGATTCGCTGTAAAGCCGTACTGAATTGGACTGTTTGTTTGGGCTGGACATAATAATGGTTCGACCAATGGCGTGAGATTGTGAGTTTGTGTGAGCAGTGGCAGATGGGGAGAGTGTTTAAACTTGTTTATTATTATTTTCACAGTTCTGTTTGGTGACGCTCGAGGCACAGAATTTACACTCTTCACCTTTAATATCTGACAGAAACAGGCCTGTGTGAAAGCAGACAGACAAACACACCAGCGGTGTGACGGCCGTAAGCAGAATCTTCCACAGCAGCGCAGTGTGAGTGTTTTTATGTGTGCTAATGGATCACTGGGAGATTGACAGGGCAAATGAAATATATGTGTCTCCCGCCCAGAAGAGAGGAGGGGTAAATAAGGACAGAATGGAGTCTGAATGGAGTCTGAGCATATTTCTTAGGCATAAAGAAATAAAGAAACACTTCTTGTTATTAGTAGTATTTATATAAATAATGTGTAATTATATGAGGGGAAGGATATAATGGAGTTTGAGACAGGGGGTGAAAACGTTTTGAATTTGAAGAAGGGTAAATTTAGGTTATTTTGTTTTCTGGGAAACATGTAAGTATGAAAAATATTAAAAAAATGTATATTTAGGCAAAATATGAAAAATGTACACATCTTCATTATTTTCAAAGGTTTTCACCCCCTGGCTCTTAATGCATCGTTTTCCCTTCTGGAGCATCAGTGAGCGTTTTAACCTTCTGTAATAGTTGCATTTGAGTCCCTCAGTTGTCCTCAGTGTGAAAAGATGGATCTCAATCAAAGTAATTATTGGAAAGGGTTCAAATACACAAAAATGCTGGGACCTTAAGGATTTTTCTGAAGAACAGCGGGCAGTTTAACTGTTCAGGACAAACAAGGGACTCATGAACAACTACACTGTAAAAAACAAAATAACAAAATTTGAGTCAATTTAAAATAATTTGTGACCCTGCTGCCCTAAAATTTCAGTCAACTCAAATAAGTTTAGTCAACTTGAAATGTTAAGTTGTACTAAGTGACAACTTAGATATTTGAGTTGACTAAACAAACAATTTGGTTTGTTAAACTTAAAAGCTGGGCTTGTTACCCAGCTGCCTCAAAAATGTAAATTAAATGAACTCTCAAAGTTCTCAAGTTGTCACTTAGAACAACTTAACATTTCAAGTTGACTAAACATTTTTAAGTTGACTGAACTTAAAATTTTAAAGCAGCCGGGTAACAAATTAGGTAACAAGTGGACTCAACAAATTGTTTTTTACAGTGCATCCAAGAAAGAAAAAAAAACACAGCTGTGGATCATTCAGCTAACAACACAGTATTAAGAATCAAGTGTATGTAAACTTTTGAAAAGGTTAATTTTTTATAAATTCAGCTATTATTTTCTCTTGTGGACTATATGTAAACATCTTTTTGGTGAAATGCCTTATTCAGTTCAGTACGGACTGAATAAATAACATGTATTTTGTATGATCCCTTTTATTTTGGTAAAATATTTAATATTTTTGCAGATTCTGCAAGGTGTATGTGAACTATATACACACACACAGTTTTTTATCGAATGTAAAATCATGTCCTAGTCACATTTTCTTGGTTAAACATTACTTACCAGAATAAAAATCTATATTGTATTTTTACGTTAACAATGTAATTAATAGGCTATTCTATTTAATAAAACGGTGTAAATCTCATCGGTTTAATTTTTTCTAAGAATTTAAAATTTATTCCAAAGTAATAACCCAAAGTTATTACTAATTCAAAAGTAATTTTATTTATGAACTGATGTTCAGTGGTACTTTTTAATAATAAACTTGTTTTTGTATCATCAGCCATCAGAGCTCAGAGCGGCAACAGCCGTGATGTACCTTTAATTTCAACAAGCTGATTTCTCACTAAAAACTCTCACAGATTATGTTTTCAGGCCTTTTTAAATCTTATTTTGATGTAACAGAGTGGATATATCTAAGTGTGTGAGTTTACTTACCTTTTTATTAGTCTTCCTATTAATGACATATTGTTCATTCAGTCTGATTCACGAATGCAGAACGCGCACAAACGTAAGAGGCGGGATTTATTACATGATCCAATCACAGCCGATCATAACCAGTTATATCCAATCATATCGTGATGGAGGCATTGCCTCCTCCCACATGACTTTCCCTCATTTATTCTCGGTTACCACATGCTTTAGTTCATCTGTTAAAACTCAATGGGCTCAGGGGAGGCGAGAGAGATTCAGTTGACTCCCACTGTAACTTCACCTGCCTGTGTCGCTGTTGGACAATGTTTCTGTAAAAAACTACTGATTTCTAATAATATTTGCGATTTATTTTTGTAGTATGAATTTTTTTCTCATCTGTTTTTTTGAGGAGACGCTGCCTCCGTTGCCTCCTCGGAGGAAACGCCCCTGATATGTATTTGTTTATTTATTTTTGCAGCTTTGCCCTCTGTTAGGATGTTATACTAAAGCTTTTAGACAGTATGCAATGTAAAGCCGTTTGGAAGAGGGAGAGCGAGAGCACATCTAAAGATCTCTTTCATTCCTCTGAGAGTGCGACAGAGACAGAGGGAATGCATTCATCTCTGATGAGTTAAAAGATCTTGTGATTTCACAGTAAGCAACCGCAGTCAGGGTTCAAAATGAGTGTCATGTTGGGAAGTAGCAGATAAATTCACGATACACACAGTCGGAATCGAGCGCTCTCTGAAACACGACCTACGGTTACTCAGACGACTCGAACATCCATCACAAAATTACCGCGTTTCAAATCTTGATCATTATTTCCAGTGATAAACAACCGGGCAAAAAGTGTCCCTAAATTTCCTGTGACATTAGCTGTGATTAGATTCATGTCTGATATATAATGGAAAACAGGATTACAGTGCTTTTACAGCAGTACTGATATTCATCAAATGTTGTCAACCCAAAACCCTACAGTATTACATTTTTACAGTTAATTCAACCTGAACAGCTTAACATACTGATTCCACTAAAACTTTGATTTGCAAATTATTTCACCATTTGGTCATAATTTTGACTTAGTATGTCATAATTTAGACTTTAAAAGTCATAATTTTGACTTTATAAGTCGTAATTTACTTTTTTTATGTCCTTTTATGACTTAAGTATGCCATAATTTTGGCACAAAATTATGCCATAATTGTGGCAGAAATGGGCTTGCAAATCAGCACATTAGAATGATTTCTGAAGGATCATGTGACACTGAAGACTGGAGTATTTTGCTAAAAAATCAGCTTTGCATTTCAAAAATAAATTAAATTTTACAATATATTCAAATAGAAAATATATATTTTAAATTGTAATAATATTTCACAATATTAATGATTTTATTGTATTTTTGATTGTATTATGAAGCCTTTGTAGGGATTTAAAAAAAAAATCCCAAACTTTTTATATAACCCTCCATATTTGTTACAAAATCCTGTATGAGTTTCTTAAATCTAAGGGCAGATATATATAGTAAAAACTGATCATTTGATACTAAATTGTGACTCTTTTGGGTGCAGTAAACAAGTCAATTTGTAAATTATTTCAGCATTTGATCAGAATTTTGATTTAGTATGTGATAATTTCAACTTTTTTATCTCTTTTTATGTCATAATTATGGCTTAAGTATGTCAGAATTTATTTTGTTTTATGTTTTTTTTCCTCATGTGGAAGAAATGGGCTTCCGTAGTTTTCAACACTGATAATAAATGTTTTGCGAGCAGCAAATCAGCATATTAGAATGATTTCTGAAGGATCATGTGACACTGAAGACTGGAGTAATTTGCTAAAAAATAATCAGCTTTGCATCACAAAAATAAATTAAACTTCCAATTTAACCTTCCATATTTATGTTACAAAAACCTGTATAAGTTTCTTAAATCTAATTGCAGATGTATAGTGAAAAATGATCATTTGATAGGAAATTGTGACTCTTTTGGGTGCAGTAAACACATCGATCTCAGAAATGTATATGTCTCCTTCAATACACTGATTTGAAACTAAACATGCTCAGAAGTTTTCAGCTTAACCTGTCAGGTCTATTGGGTCGGTAACAAACGCGGCCAAAGAGTCTCACCTCTCATATCAGGACACATCAGTCAGCGAACGCTCCTGAGGGCACACCTGCCCCAAAACAACACCCGGCCCGCTCTCCCGTCATATCAGTCAGAAACAAACACTCTTTGCTTTTCCGTGGAGTCTTCTGAAATACTGACAGATGGATATGACCTTACCTCCGTTCAATGAGTCGAACGAATGCTGACTGATGAATCTGAAGTGGCGTTGTGAGTCTGTGCGAGTGTGTTTGTCCGACTCGAGAGGAAAGGTGTGTGAGGATAAACAGAAGAAACACAGGGCAGGTGTGACTGTCACGGCTGACACCACTGTCTGTATGTCTCTCCCAGTGCAGAGATCTGCCGCAGACGCTTTAGTGTTGTTGACTTGTTATATTTATTTGCCCTCGGGCGGGTTACCGCACACATGCGCCGAAAGAGCCGGATGTGAGAGGTTAAGAGACACGACAGACATTTAACAAACTAGAAATAGCACTTTTTTGCTTGCCAGTGCAGTTTTAAAGACTTGTGTAAAAAGTAAGTTTTCATGTAGTTTTTCTCTTTTCTTTTCTTTTCTTTTCTTTTCTTTTCTTTTCTTTTCTTTTCTTTTCTTTTCTTTTCTTTTCTTTTCTTAAACTGTCAGTCAAATAAAATGATCAAATTATAAAGTTAATCAAATTACTATAATAGTTGCAAAGAAATACTCACAAAACAAGGTCATTCAAAGACATTTTGTGGATTTTAAAGTTAAAATATTTCTTAACTGAATAATTGTTTTCAATAAAATACTACATTTTGACTTTAAATGTCATTAATTATTAAAATTTATTATTATTTAAATTTAATTAATTAAATGATTACATTTAAATTATTGTTTTAAACAAAGTTTTGATTTTATGAATTTTATGAATTACATATGATTTTTCTATGAACACCCCCCCATAAAAAATAAATAAATAAATAAATAAAAAATAAAATAATTCCAAACCATTGCATTTGCAGATTTTAAGGTTAAAATATTTTTATTTGTAATATTTTTAAGCAAAATTTCATTTAATGAATTTCATACTGTAGTTTTTGCTTCAAATTATATTCTTTCGAGAGCTTTTCTAAGACATTGCTTTGTGTATTTTAAAATTACAATGTTTGAAGATACTAAAATTGTGACTTAGAAAAGTAAATAATTCAAGAAAATAATTCAAAGATGTTACAGGGTTTTTAAAATTGAAACAATATGTTTTACACATTATTTAGGCTTCATGAATTACTATACTAACTGCTAATTTCAGTACATTACAGTGTGAAATTTTATTTTATTTTATTTTATGGGTCAATCACATCTGCAGTATATTTACTGCTAAATTGTATTTGACCACTCATGCCAATCAATCTTCTACACTTGAAACACTTGTACAAGCAGTCTTTCTTCTCACTAATTTTAATGTCCTTGCAATGCCTACTAACCAGCTAGAGAAACATACCAATCATTCAGAAGGCCCTAACAACACTAAGCAACAGTCAAACTATCTTATGGGCCTGTTCAGCATTCATACGGCAACCTTTTAAAAATATTTAAACTTTCAATAGTGTAGTAGTAAGCAACCATGAGCAAGCACCACTCAGGTTTCTTCGGTCTATTTAAATTGTTATATAATCAAATGAAAAAGGTTTTAGATTGAGTTGTGTCTCTAATGTTTTGTTGAAATTGCTGCACGGCAATGATGAGCTCTTTAAAGTTTATGATGTGAAAAATGTCAGACTGACAGGATGGTTTTAGCTTTCGCATCTGCTACAGATGATTCACCCGACACTTTCAGACGACACATGCGCTAGTTTATTGATTTTATAGAGGCGCATTTTGCAAAGCGGCTTGTCAATGTCTAACAGCCTTTGGTCTATTTAGAGGTCACCGCGTATCGTTTGACAGTACCAGTAATAGATTGCGGGAAGCTAGCGGCGTGCCAATCAAATCCAGATGTGAAAACAGCAATGATGGACCCATGTTTTGAATCTGTCAATCACAGTCCAATGTACCATCTGTTCATCAAATTACCTGCTTCTGTGTGCGTGTCTGCGTCTGAGACGAGAAAGACAAGCCGGCAGGAAATAGTTTGACTAATACCCCAAAGGATCCAGTGCTTCATACTCGAATTAAGTGTGCATTTTTCCCCCCACTTACTGCAAAGTACTAATATACTGTATGTAACTTTAGCACTTGAGGTGGGAAGTTGCACTTCATCCCACTGAGAATCTGTGAAGTTATAGAAAAAGAGACTTTGTCAGACTTGTTGACATTTTAAAAAAGGAGTTAATGTCAAGACAGTTATTTATTCATTTATTTATTTATTTTTTTTTCATAAGAGTGATTTTATGTCAAAACTTTTTATTTATTTGTTCATTAAGTGGTTTTTGGAATATTTGTTTAGTTGTTTAACTTTTAATTTTTTTAAATGTATTATTATTAGTAGTAGTAGTAGTAGTAGTAGTAGCATTTATCTATTTAATGTTATTTTTCCACAAGAGGGATTTGATGTCAAGACATTTATTTATTTGTTTGTTTGTTTGTTTGTTTGTTTATTGCACTTTATTTCCAAAAGAGATGTCAAGATTAATTATTTATTTGTTTGTTTGTTTAACTTTTCTTTTTAAACTTTAATATATTCATATGGGAAATTGATATCAAGACCTTCATTCATTCATTCTTTCTTTCTTTCTTTCTTTCTTTCTTTCTTGTTTGTTTTTTAATTGATTTATTATTGATATTTTTTCCAAAAATGGGATTTGGGGATGGGTCAGGTCATTCATTCATTCATTCATTTTACTTTATTTATTTACTAAATGTCAGGACTGTTTATTTATATGTCTGTTTGTTTGTTTGTTTAACTTTATTTTATTTTACTTCATTTATTTATTTACCTACTTTTATCATCAGTCTTATGCTCAGAACTTAAAAAAACTGTAAAATTCTGGATTATTTTTTAAGATAGTTTTGCTATCTAATATATAAATCATAAATTATTTAAAGGTTCAGTAGATTTTGTGCCTCATAATTCATTTGCATTAGACTGCAATTATACACTAAGGATTTCACATACAAAATTTTCATTATAGTTCTTCACTTTAAGACTCTAATTAGAAGCGTATGCACATTATTATTTGATTTCCATCATTTGACACTCTGTGCATGTGTTAGTTGCCATAGTGGCTTTAATATTCATAGCTATGCATTATTATTTTATTTTTTTTGCAGCTAGTTTGTAGTTTTAGTACTGTCTCAATTGCTCAAATGCAAGTCCCTGGATAAAACCACATTTATTCAGTGACATGCTGATTTAATATATTTTTAAATGATGTTTTGGCATTTCTTAGATTTGCTTTCATAGCCGTGCACACTGCAGGAAGAGAACAGATCCACACAGTTGTATGTTTGCCTGTGTTTCTCTCAGGTTTGTCATGTCCAGGTTGATTTTCTCAATAGATGGGGTCATAAACAGGTGAAAAGTGGATTGTAATTCCCACAGGCGTGCATTCTTTCTCATGATATGATCAGGTGCTCTGCTACTTTCATGTGAGGATAAAGGCCGCATTATTTTGTGGTTCTTTGATGTGAGCTGAGACAATGTTCTTCCTCATCAGAAGATGAGTCATCCTGCGCTGGAATGGATTCAGGTGCACCTATAAAAAGAGCAGCATTACACTCAATTTTGATTCACTTTCTGACAGTTTCTCCTGTGTTTCACTGGAATGATGAAATAACTCACTCTCTGTGTGTGGCAAAAACCTAGACTTTGAGGAAATACTATCTATCTATCTATCTATCTATCTATCTATCTATCTATCTATCTATCTATCTATCTATCGTTCTATCGTTCTACCATTCTACCATTCTATCATTCTATTTATCTATTGTTCCATCATTGTATCATTCTATCGTTCTATCTACTGTTCTATTTATATATCTCTTATCTTTATCTCTATCTATCTATCGATCGATCGATCAATCGATTGTTCTATCGTTTTATCTATCTATCTATCTATCTATCTATCTATCTATCTATCTATCTATCTATCGTTCTACCGTTCTACCGTTCTACCATTCTATCATTCTATTTATCTATCATTCTATCATTGTATCATTCTATTGTTCCATCTATCATTCTATTTATCTATCTCTTATCTTTATCTCTGTCTATCTATCTATCTATCTATCTATCTATCTATCTATCTATCTATCTATCATGTTCTATCTATCATTCATCCGTTCTATCCATCTATCTATCTATCTATCTATCTATCTATCTATCTATCGCTTCCACTGTTTCTATGCTCTACATCTCTATCATCTCTATTTATCATCATTCTATCATTCTATTTATCTATTGTCTCCTATCTATCCTGTCTATCTATCTTCTATCTATCTATCTATCTATCTATCTATCTATCTCATTCTCTATCTTCATCTCTTCTTATCATATTCATTCTTTATCTATATCATTCTATCATTCTATTCCTATGTTCTCTCAATCTATCTATCTCTATCTATCATATTTATCTATTGTATCTATCTATCTATCTATCTATCTATCTATCTATCTATCTATCTATCTATCTATCTATCTACTATTCTACCATCTATCATTCTATCATTGTATCTATCATTCTATCGTTCTATCTATTCTATCTATCTATCTATCTTCTGTCTATCTTCTATCTATCTATCTATCTATCTATCTATCTCTATCTATCTATCGTTCTACTATTCTACCATTCTATCATTCTATTTATCGTAGTCATTCTATCGTTCTATCATTGTTCTATTTATCTCTCTTATCTTTATCTCTATCTATCGATCGATCGATCAATCGATTGTTCTATCGTTTTATCTATCTATCTATCTATCTATCTATCTATCTTTCTATCTATCTATCTATCTATCTATCTATCTATCTATCTATCGTTCTACCGTTCTACCATTCTACCATTCTGTCATTCTATTTATCTATCATTCTATCATTGTATCATTCTATTGTTCCATCTATCATTCTATTTATCTATCTCTTATCTTTATCTCTATCTATCTATCTATCTATCTATCTATCTATCTATCTATCTATCTATCTATCTATCTATCTATATATCGTTCTGTCATTCTACTAACTTTCTATCTATCTATCTATCTGTCTATCTATCTATCTCTATCTATCTATCTATCTATCTGATCGTTCTATCATTATATCGTTCCATCTATCTATCTATCTATCTGTCTATCTATCTATCTATCTTTCGATCGTTCTATCGTTCTATTTATCATTATATCGTTCCATCTATCTGTCTATCTATCTATCTATCTATCTATCTATCTATCTATCTATCTATCTATCAGGCCTTTAATTCTTCAAACATGAATCGCTTTGTAAACTTTGTTAAACCAACATTTGCACAATTTTCAACATGTTGTGCTAAGATGCATCTCACTATTTTTGTTGCTATTGCCCACAAATACTAACTGTTTTCATTAAGTTTGAATGTGCACATGCGCAAGTGAAATTTGTGAGGCACAGGTGTGCACTAGTTTTGCTTTTAGATCGGCTATTGAGTCAGACAACCACTAATTATTCTGAGTATTTTTTTTTTTTTCCCACGGATGAAAGAGCGTGTTTAAAACTACATAAGAATTTAAATTTTTAGGCAAACTGTTCCTTTGAAAGGTTAGCGAATCTTAAAGACAGGTCAGATTTTTGCCAAAACATTATAACTTGTGTGGTTTGTTCTCTGTGTGTAACCTGGGATTAACCTAATTAACCTTGCTCTCCAGATCTCCATAAACCTAGATCTGTAACCACTGGGTAACTGCGACCCCTGCACCTCCGGCAATGTAGAGAACCACTGGAGATTAATGTGTTTTAAATGAATGCCTCAAAATGCACTTGAGAGAACGGGAGGTTTCTCTCTCTTTGTCTTATTCCTTATGGCGCTGTGACTGGTTTCCCGTGGCCCGGAGGCAGTTGGCTCACCAGAGCCTCCATTACTTATCTGGTGACAGAATGAAAGAACAAGTTCTTCCCTCCCAAACTTTGAGCGCTGCATAAAGATGTCAAGCGATGCAGTGTGCTCTTGGGTCAAAGTTTCTTACCGTAGGGATACGATTCTGCCATCTGTTGTTTACCCGCCCAGGTATCATGGTTTAAAGCCTTCTGCCTCCGTCTGTGTGTCCTGACAGGAAAACAAAGCGAGGCGAAGTTATTACAAAACCCTGTCTGAACTCTGTTTCCAAATCATTTTCCCATGATTGTGCTTAACATGTGTTATGACGTGGGTTGACGGTAAATTACGATAGTTAAAAAACAAAAAATCTGGCCCATGTGGCACAGTAAGTCACCAGAAGAACAGCTGGCTGTAGGCTAAACAATCTGTCCTGTATTTTCCCAATCTTTTCAGGAAAAAAAGCAGTTTAAACCAGCCTAAGCCAGTAAAGCTGGTCTGTTTTGCTAGTTTTAGATGGTTTGGGGGTGTCAAAATACATGAAGCATTGAATTTAACTAACTTTGTCATCAGGTTGCAAGCAACTGGGTTAATTTGCACTAAACATAAGACAATTTTAATGTGCAGACATGAATGCATTGTTTTAATTTATGTAGCAGTGTTGGTCCAAAGACTGTAAATTAAGCTTAAATTAAATAATAGTCCATCATAGTTGATTTTTGAGCCATATAGAGCAGCCTGACCATTTAAGACCAGCTAGGTCTCTTCACAAGAGCTGCATTGCTTTAACCAGATGGCATAAATTTAGTTAAAAACAACATTTCATCTATTTTAACACCCAAATCCTCTCTAAAACCAGCAAAACAGACCAGCTTTTCTATCTTAGGCTGGTTTGAACTGATTTTTTTCAGTTCAAACAAATTTTAGTTTGGGGACCAATTCTCACTGTTAACTAACTATTAACTATGACTTTTGCCTCAATAAACTCAATTAAAATAAGGTAAGGGAGGTGTTAAGTTTGGGTTTAGGTAAGTAGGATTAAGGAATCTAAAGTGTGGTCATGCAAAAGAAAGCATTAATATGTGTTTTATAAGTAATAATAAACAGCCAATGTTATATGCATGCTAATAAGCAACTAGTTAATAGTGAGAATTGGTCCCTAAACTAAGGTGTTACAGACTATGTATGTATTTGTGTATTTATTTATAACATAGTAATGGCCTACTATGATTAAAATTTTATTTATTTATTTATTTATTTTAACATGGAAATGGCCTACTATGAGTTATAAAAAATATATATATATATATATTTATTTATTTATTTTAACATGGTAATGGCAACTATGAGTTAAAAAATATATATTTTTTCATTTATTCATTCATTCAGATTTTTGGTCTTTTTTTATCCCTAAAGTTGCAATTTGTTTCTGATGTTTCACTTAAAATTCCTAAAAAACAGACCAAAATTAACCAGTTGTTGACATATGCATATTGTAGGGACTTGATGTAATTGATGAGAAATCTTTGAGATGAGTTGACTTTGGTATCTTGGCAAATCTGAAACTCGAGAGATGCAACCATGATTAGGTTTTTTTTTCTTTCTCTCTCTTTGAAAAGCAGGTGAAGCAACCGAACGTCTCCATTTGCTTTCCATCCAATCTAACAGTTGTCTATGAAAAGCAACAAAGATTAAAACAGATCTCTGTTGTGTTTCCTATGACTCCTTTTGTCAGGACGAACGGCAGGTGGGGCCAAACATCGTAATGACTTGGAATGCCAAGAGACTTGAAACGAGAATTCGTACATTTGCCTCTTTTAAAAGGGATTTGATGAGATTACAGGCCTGGAAGGAATTAAACGGAAGGAGGTGTGGAAAAGCTCCATTGTTTTCAGGTCTCATCCAGGCAAGACCTTTAACTTGGATTTGCATTTGGGCTGAACTAATTGAACTCCTCCCAGCTGCGTTCTAGAGCAAGTACGCATACTCGCACACGCTCGACTCCTGCCAAACCCCTGTAATCCCTTTTTGCCGCTGCAGTGCAGATGGAATTCCGGCAGTCTATTCAACTTCAATTCAGTTTTCAATTCCAAGGTGATTTTATTGGCAAAGGCGGCAGCGCAAGTTGCCAAAACAATTAACAAAAAAGGCCCGCTTCACAGAGAAACGACATACTCTGTGGAAAACATATATATTCTGATCAATAATTCTCATTTCCTCTTCTTTTCCCCCTGGAAAGCTAGAAAACAACCTCCAGCATGTGTGTGAAAGGGGATTCTGTTTGGCAGATCAGATTAAAGTATAGATTTGTTTCTTTATTAGTGTTATCCAGTGTTGAATCACTGCCGTTGACCCCGAATGGCACGAGAGCTTATTGAAACGCATAAGCCTCTGAGACTTTGAAACATATCAGGAGACAAAAGCCACCGAAGCTCAATTCCCTCATGATGTAAAGTCTCAGAGGAATTAGAGCATCTTTTAGCTAAACTCTTTAAGAGATGAAGTGTTGCTAAACAAGAATAAACACAGGTGATAAAAAGGACTAATAAAGGAATGATTTAGCTGTTGACTCTGGGTCTAAAATTAACATTCAGACCAAATGAAAGCTGACTTTGCCAAGTAAATAAAACTAATTTAAAAAGTTTAATAGGAACGGTAACATTGTGTGGTTTTTAATGTTTTTCTAAGTGTTTGTTGTGGCAGTTTACGTTTTTATTTTTTTCTTTGTTTGTTTTGTTTGTTTGTTTGTTTTTTTGAGTATGTAATGTTTTCTTTGAGTGTTTATTAGAGCAATTTTTTGAGTTTTTCATTTTTTTCTGAGTATTTGTTGGATCAGTTTTACTTGTTTTTTCTCTCTCTCTCTCTGTGGTTGGAGCCGGTTTCCACTTTTGTTTTTCTCTGTCTGCTGTCTGAGTTTTTAATGTTTTTCTAAGTGTTTGCTGCAGCAGTTTTATTTATTTATTTTTTCCCCTTATTTTTGTCTGAGTTTTTTAAGTTTTTCTGGGTGTTTGTTGAAGCAGTTTAACATTTTTTCTTTAAGTGTTTGTTAGAGCAATTATTTATTTATTTATTTATTTATTGTTATTATAAATGTTTTTCTGAGTGTTTAAGCAGTTTAACATTTTTTGAGTTTGTAATGTTTTCTTTAAGTGTTTGTAAGAGCAATTTTGTTTGTTTGTTTTATGTTTTTCTGAGTGTTTGTCTGAGCAGTTTTACTTTTTTTCTTAGTTTTTGTCTGAGTTTTTAATCTGAGTATTTGTTGGAGCTGTTTTATTTTACTTTTCCCCCTTATTTTTGTCTGAGTTTTCTGAGTGTTTGTTGAAGCAGTTTAACATTTTTGTCTTCAAGTGTTTGTTAAAGCAATTTTATTTATTTATTATTTATGTATGTATTTATTTATTTATTTAATTTTATTTAATTATTATAAATGTTTGTCTGAGTGTTTGTTGAAGCAGTTTAACATTTTTTGAGTTTGTAATGTGTTCTTTAAGCGTTTGTTAGAGCAATTTTGTTTGTTTGTTTTGGGGTTTTTTATGTTTTTCTGAGTATTTGTCTGAGCAATTGAACTAAATGTTTGTTGGAGCTGTTTTCTGTTTTTTTCTTACTCTCTCTCTGTTTTTCTAAGTGTTTGTTGGAGTGTTTTTTTTTTAATGTTTGTCTTTGTTTTTAATGTTTTTTCTGTATTTTTGCTGCAGCTTTATGTTTTTCTTATTTTTGTCTGATTTCAGTTTAATCAGATTTTTTAAAAGATTTTTCAAATATTTGTTTCATAGATAAATGAAGCATGTATGACATGAGTGAGTGTATATGTGTGTGTTTAACTGATGTTTAACATTGTATTTTTACCTGTGAAGTCTTCAAAAAACCTTCAAATATATATATCGGCCATTACTTATGGCCAATTAGCAGTATGTGTGAGATACAACCAAGATCAGACAATTAACACTTTAAGTACGTTTTAAAATCAACCTGTGGCAACTAACTAGACTTTAAAAAAAGGTAATAAAAGATATTTTAATTTGTTGAAAAAAAATGTGTAAAGCATAAAGAGAATATGTAAATAGTTAAATCCAGTTTCTACATGGTTTCTTTGCAAACTGAACGTTGTGATCTTTTCGCAGCTGGATTTATGATGCTGCAAGCACGTTGAAACTGCCTGTGGCCTGAAAACATAGAGGTGTACAGCTGGAGAGAAGTAATATCTACTCCTTCACACTGTCTCCCTCCTCCAGACAGGTTTATGGTGTGAAGAAAGCCAAAGAATGTCTTCAAACTACATCTTCAGTATATATTAGGGTTTGGTTTATTGGTTTTACTTAAGTTAAACTTAAGTATCAGTACAGATTCTTTCATAAGAAGTTATTTTATTTTTACATTTTAAAAACGTGTTCAAATGTAGCTGGCTAATATAATTTTACTCTTTGGTTGCATCAGCAGAAAACATGATTCAGAGGCAGAAAAAGTTATTAAATTTTGATGAGATGATAATGATGATGATGATGATGATGATGAAATCTAAATTTGGTAGACATGCATCAATGCATCTTGCACAATAAGAATCTGAAGTAACTAGAGTCAGTTGTCTTTAATGAAACCTGTTGAAGTGAGCTCTTCAGATCGTGCACTGTGTGTGTGTGTGTGTGTGTGTGTGTGTGTTAGTCAGAGGTTTATATGGCTTTTGAAAACAGCAAAGCTGTCAAAACTATGACTGAAAGAAATCCAGCATCTTGCATGCTGGAGAGAGCCATCAAAGCCATGCAAATTCATGCGCTGACAGACAACCCAGAATTCATCAGCAGTCTGTCAAGCGAAGTGCAGTGTGATTTTCAAAAAGCGGTGACGATTGTTCTGTTTGTTTGATAACCCCCTCTCCCTATTCATGCAAATGGAAAGTCATTACTCTCAATCCAACAATAATCGCAAATGAAGCAATTAAATGCTCAATTTCAGTACGTCATTTACATGGATACCATGTGGCGTTGATTCATTAGGATCAATCAGCGGCACAGAGATTAATGTCAGAGACAAGACAGTGGAATGGCAGATAATCACGAAGCTTTACTTGTTGGCATTGCCTGCGAATCGTTTTGAGCTGTTTCTTTCTATTTAAAGAGAATCGAAAAGCCCACAAGCGCTTGCAGGTCCACGTCTCTGGTGGAGCTGCTCTGTCAAATGAAATCAAAGAAATATGTTGGCAGCAAGAGGGTATTTTGGCCGCTGTATTTTCACTGTTTTAATAATCGCTTTTATACAGGTTGGTTTTAACCGGTAAATATGCTAAATTAAACCTTCGCCTCCGGGTCTGATATTGTTATTATACTTTAATGATTAATGCTCAGAAAATAAGGTTGTTATTAATAATAACATCTGAATAGCAATTAGTAGCAACAAATACAAGAAGAAATTGCTTTGCTTCAAACTGTATCATTGTGATCATGCCTTTTTATACATTTTAATAATAATACCGTGGGTGTTTCTTCAACTGCAAGCACTTTTATTTATCAGGGGTATTAAATATAATGTTTTACTTATATATTAAACAAATTATCTCTCCCCCTGCCCCAAACTTTTTAAACTACTTTCTGATTTTTTTCTTTTTTCTTTTTACCCCCATTTTGTAATTTTAATTTGTTCTCTTTGTTTGTTTTTATTTTTCCCAAGTTTCCACCATTTTTTATTTTAATTTTTCCTTGTTGTTTTTTTGTTTGTTTTTTGAAAAACCTTTATGTTTTCATTTTAAATGTATTTATTTATTTATTTTTATTTATTTATTTGTGTTATTTTATTTTATTTTATTTTATTTTATGTATCCAGACAATCTCAAACTATGAGAATATAATTCAATTTAAATTTTCTCTTGATTTTTTTGTTTGTTTTCAAAAATCTAGATTTCAGTATTAAATTTATTTTATTTTATTTTAATTTATTTTATGTATCCAGGCAATATCAAAGTATGAAAATATAATTAAATTAAAATTTTCTCTTTTTTTTTTTGTTTTCAAAAATCCAGATTTCAGTATTAAACTTTTCTTTTCTTTTCTTTTTTCTTTTACATATCCAGACAATATTAAACTGTAAATATATAATTAAATTTCAATCCCACCCCCCCTTGTTTTGTTTTGTTTTCAGAAATCCAGATTTCAATATTAAACTATTTTATTTTATTTTATTTTATTTTATTTTACGGATCCAGGCAATATTAAACTATGGAAAAAATATTATTACTCTATGTAAATCCATTATTAAAAATATGAATTATTATGTGGGTAATGAATCAAAAGCAAACAATTAGATCATATTTTCACACTTGTTAAATAATTTGACAAAACTGGAGCTTTATCGGAAATTACACAAATTCGTATTCATGTTATATTTGCTCATAACATCAAATGAAATTGTTGTTTTCATACATCTCTGTTTTGTTTTATGTCATTTTTAAATGCTATATACATGTGTGAAATTTATTTGTTATTTGCAGAAACACCCATAAATGCCCATAAGCTTATGTTAATTGTATGCATTAGTATGTTAATTTGAACATATATAAAGTATTGTATTTTATAGTGTAATGTAGTGTAGTAGCTGTGTAGGGTAAATGTTGTTCCTTTTAACCTAGTAACAGTGTAAACATCAATTGAAATATGCTGTGAACTTACATTAGACTACAAATTGCACAAACGTAAAGTAGACGGCACTGCTTGATTCCCAACGCTGTGAATATAACACACAAAACCCACCATATGGAGCCTTTTCATCTGTTAAAGGCTTGAGAGTGGCTCACAAATTGAACAGGAAATCACCTAGTCCTGTCCATCAGTGCGGCAGGGATGAATAGAAGAGACATCGGATCACAGAGATTATTTCAAAAAATTTGAAAGTGCTGAGAGCATTTTTCTGAGGGATGCTCATCCACTATTAAAACTGTAATCATGTCAGATGCTTTATTTATACTGCCCATCATGTCAGATTACTGAACGCTGACAACTGTGGCTCTACCATTAAATCGCTTTTGCAGTCTGCGGCAAAGAGCCCGTGTCCCCAGCGTTAAAGCGCTCAGTAGGATTAAATGTTCAAATGTTTAAATATTGAGGACAGCACAGTGGCCTCCTACAAGCCTGCTTTTAAAAAAAAAATCTCTTCCTGGTAGCTCGAATCAGAGCAGCTACGAACATCTGAATTTAACCTCCAATGAAATGGAAGAAAACCTCATCAGAGATGTAGGTGAAGCGAGGGACCAAGTGATTGAAGACAGATGGGAGAGAGAGACCGGTCCTAGTGTCACGTTTACTGCTTATCTGAAGATATTGCATGCTTCATTCGCCTTTATTATCACAGTATGCATGCAACTGGAATTATTACAAAATAAGAGTGGCCTTGAATAAATATAAAGACATATGTTAGCATGTGTGTGTATGTGCATGTTCAGGTTTCTTACCTGCATTTATGCATAAACCGGTGATAAAATCTGATCGGATAATCATGCAGATCACAACAATAAACAAACATAACCGACTTAAAGAAATAACACAAAAACACTGGTGCATACTTACGCCTTTATTGTAAATCTGCTCTTTTTCGTGCAAATGTAGATTACACCTGCAGTAAAAAAAGAGAGTAGTCAAGGGTTTTTAAATTGATATGAAATCAAAACTGAGCATATTTTTAACACACATTCTGGCGGCAGTTTCATAAACAGCCCCTATGTCATAGCATCTAGTTTGACCAAATAGCGGTTAGCCAAGCGTAACTTTTCGAGTTGAAATGAGACTAATCAATGATTTTATGCAACCAGTCACTAGTCTTGCCATTCACAAATGTAATAAATGTCCATTAAATTTCCATATTTAAAATATATTATCATATCAAGATATATAAACATGCATGAAACCTATAAAAAATTGTAAACAATTTCATATATTAACATATAGCTGATACAAATATGTATGTATAATAGATTTATGGACATATATGTCATGTACATGCATATCCATCCTAAAACCTGTCAATACATGTTGATATTATATACGTTTATAAAAAAAGAAAGATTCTGCACATCAAGCTGCATGTATTTTATTAAAAATACAGAAAAAAACTGTAAAGTTGTGAAATATTATTTGAATTTAAAATCATGGTTTTCTGTTTTGATGTACTTTATTTATTTATGTAATTATTATTTATTTATTTATTAGAACCTGTGATACTTTTTTTCAAGAGTTGTTGATCGATCTATCTATCTATCTATCTATATAAAAAATAAGCATCACAACTGTTTCCAACACTGATAATAAATCAATCCTTAAAATGATTTCTGAAGGATCATGTGACACTGAAGACTGCTGTAATGATGCTGACAATTCAGCTTTTCATCACAGGAAAAAATTGGATCGTGAAGTATATTAAAATAGAAAACTGGTATTTTAATTTGCAATAATATTTTACAATATTACAGTTTTTTCTGTATTTTTGATCAAATAAGTACAGCCTTGAGGAGCATAAGAGACTTCTTTAAAAATACATTTCCACATAATATTTTCTTTTTTATATTTATTTTTAATAAATATATAAGAGCTTGCCTCTAATTTCACGATCTAATCAGATTACAGTGGATAAAATTTAAACTTCACCCAGAGTTCTTTTATTAAACATCCTGTTTAACATATAAATATGTCAGATTGCTCAAGTGAAGTGTGTTACAAACAAAATTTTAAGTTAACTTTAAGACACTGCATATAATTAAAGATTTCCATTGGATATTAGCTATTTTTTATATTTTTGAATAATATCTGAATAATAGCAATGTAGGTTAAAACACTCTCCAGTTGTGATCTGAGTTATGCCCGTGAGCAATATGTCAATATCTTCAGGCAGCGACTGGGTCCATTATTTCACTCGGCCCATGAAATGAAATAAATGTATTCTGCCGCTTCTTGTTCTGCTTTTCTGGGACTATTAGGTTCACAAATGAGAGCGAACGCACATTTCTCAGCAGTGCAAGAAGAATCCTAGAAGCTTGGGCGTTTTAAAACTGAAATTTCAACACGTCTGTCTGTCTGTTGTGAGAATATATTTGTTACACGGCCATTTACGCATCCTGTCACCAATTCTTTATCCCATTACAGGGCTGCCACAAGACATGAGCGATGACATTTGTCCTCATCGCTCTCAATTACAACACCTCAGAATCGCATACACAGATCCCGCACGCTCAAAGATTGTTTTAAGTGTTCAAAACTGAAATAAAATAACAAATTGACTTAATTAAATTTGTTTACCTGCAGTGCACCCACGGGAAATCAAGAAGAGAGGATGCACTTCATTCTGAGAGCAGGTAGCATCAAAACACATCCTTTGGTGGATGAAAGCGAAACACTTTTGCTTACATACCGCATGAGATGCACTAATCTAAATCACAGATTTGTGATTGCCATGCATGCTTCTGGTGCATAAAATGCTGTTTGCATCAGGAAGTTTATTATCTTCTGCAATGCAGATTTTTTATGAACAACTATAGGAAAATGTTATGCTTTCTTGCATGATTTCTGAGAATTGGAGAGGCCAGCATCATGGAGACATATGTTCAATGCGCGGCATGGCATAAATGCTCAGAATGCACTAATGGCACTTCTGTTCGCCAGCTATTCCAAACATCTGTTGCTGAGCAGAGGTGTGACTAAACTGTTTAGGATTAGTTAAACTTTAAACAAGAATATGCATCTGAAGTTTTACCAAACACCTGTTTCAGCAGCAGAATATGGTGATAAAAAGTGAGATAAAACATCTTGGTAATCATCTAAAAAGAAAAAACATTGATGGACAGTGATTGCATCACAACATGCATTCAGTTCTATACTATCGCCCCGTCATGCCAGCCAATCAGGTGGAAAACACGTGTAGACGGGTTATTACCTTCATCGGTTAACAAAGCATTTCATTTCCACCTTCATGTAGCTGTCATTCCATGCAACATGACTGCGGTTCCCACAGTAGCTATTATAGCCTGTCTGCAATTACCGCACGGCGCATTAGCGCTTATCGTAATTGGCGTCACGTTTGGCACAACCGAACTAATAGCAGTCAATCAATTGAATCTCTGCGCCATGGCTACTCGCGCATTGACAGGTAGATGTCACAGATGCAGAAATTCAGTCCACGGCTTTTAAGCTCCAGGTTGCAAATCTCCGAGAATACGGCGGAATGATTAGAGTCGGATGGGAGCCATTAAAATGGCAGACACGTCATGTTGCGAGAAAGCATAGCGTACGCTTGAATACACTTGGCGCTCTGGAAATGTTAGCACCGCCAGGAAATGAGGCTGGAATGAAAAATTAAAGACCTTTGCCAAAACCGATGGTGTAGAAATGTAACAAAGTGCATAAGCAGTGATTTATTATTGAAGTTTTATCTAGTCGAGACTCTCCGCTGAGGACTGGCCTGTCGTTTAGGAGAGAATCTGGAGCTGTCAGAGCACTTCTGGAGCGGTGGCTCAAAATGTCCTGAAACAGAATCGCAAGAGTGGACGGAATAGCTCAGGATGATGGAAATGCTGCTTTTACTCCATTTACCCAGACTGGGTATTATTCCCTTCCTAGCAGATAATTAGTGGTGTTTAAGGCTAAGTTAAGAGTCATTATTCTTCATTATTAGTTGTTCATATTTGGGTTTTATTTCAACAAACTTTACATTTTTTTTACCCTTAAACATTTTTGTTCATCCTAAAATAAATTTCCAATTTATTAAAAAAAAGAAAAGCTGCTACTAATGAAAATTTCTATTTTGAAAATTTTTAAATTTATATTAATATTTATATGTGACCCTGGACCACAAAACCAGTTATAAGGGTCAGTTTTTTAAAATTGAGATTTATACATCATCTGAAAGCTGAATAAATAAGCTTTCCATTGACACATGGTTTGTTAGGATAGGACAGTATTTGGCTGAGATTTGAAAATCTAACATTTCTGAGGGTGCAAAAAAAAAAAAAAAAAATCAAAATATTGAGAAAATCGCCTTTAAAGTGAACTTCCAAATGAGGTTCCTAGCAATGCAAAAATTACGTTTTGATATATTCACGGTAGGAAATGTACAAAATATCTAAATGGAACATGATCTTTACTTAATATCCTAATGATTTTTGGCATAAAAGAAAAAACGATCATTTTGACCCATACAGTGTATTTTTAGCTATTGCTACAAATATATCTGTACTAGATAGTGAGTAGATAGTATATCTGTACTTATATCTATACTAGATAGTATATCTGTACTTGAGAGTGGTTTTGTGGTCCAGAGTCACATATTTTTAATAATATTTATTTGTTTGTTTACATAAAGGGCTGCAAATAGATGTACAATTTCCAGGAGCTTTCCAAAAATGTACGAAGGTTTCCAAAAAATCATAGAAAGTTTCCAAATTTCTGGAATGTTTTCTTAAATTACAAGACATTTTTCACTCCTTTGTAACCCTATTTACATGTTTATTTACTTACTTACTTACTTACTTACTCACTTGAGCTATGTGCAAGAACAACAATAAACCAGTGCCAGAGTATTCCATAATATAATGTAATATAATATAATATAATATAATATATACTTACGGTGACACAAATATCATATTGTAGGCTCCAACTGCCTTTTTACCTTTACATTTTTTAAACATTACAATACCATGCTGTTCAAAAGTTTGGGATCAGTAAGATTTTTTATGTTTTATTTATTTAATCAAAAATCCATGATAAAAAGTAATACTGTGAAATATAATTTCAATGTAAAATAACAGTTTTCTATGTGAATATATTTTAAAATGTAATTTATTTCTTTGATGCAAAGCTGAATTTTCAGCATCAATACTCCAGTCTTTAGTGTCACATGATCCTTCAGAAATCATTCTAATATGCTGATTTATTATCAGTGTTGAAAAAAGTTGTGCTGCAAAATATTTTGTTGGAACCCGTTATAAATTTTTCCGGATTCTTTAATAAATAAGTTCAAAAGAGCAGCATTTATTTAAAATAGTACTATTTTGTAACAATATAATCTACCGTTTAAAAGTTTGTGATAAGTAATTTTTTGTTCTTTCTTTTTTTTGAAAGAAATGAATACTTTTAGTCACCAAGGAGGTGTTAAATTGATAAAAAGTGATAGCAAAGACTTACACTGTTAGAAAAGATTTCTATTTTAAATAAATGCTGTTCTTTTAAACTTTTTATATATTTTTAATTATATATACTTTTTTTAAGTGAGAAATATTTGGTTTGGAGTAAGACCATTTTATTTCATGAATGTAAATTTATATATTTTAATGAATGATTCTTAATTAAAATGAACAATTGTAAAAGATTAAACAATTCTACAGTAATTTAAATGTATTATTATGTCAAAGCCACTCAACTGTAAAGCATTGTTCAATTTCTTTATAATTAAATGCACATTAGTCCAAAATTGTTTTTTATGTATGCAATCAATATTTATGCAACCAATCTTTAGTTTAAAATGCTCCTGAACACACTTTATTTAATTTATTCGGTGTGTTTTGTATAGGCAGGCCCCACATGCACTTTCTTCTGAACAAATGTAATTTATGTCCAAACCTTTCCCTTCAAAGAATAACAATCTTAGCATTTTTTTATTATTATTTAAATAAATGAAAAAAAGGTTAAATGCAATATTGATTTTTCTACAACTCATTTAAAGCAATTATGATGACAAAATATCAATTATAAGTAAGACAACTTTTGCCATAAGGAGGGAATAAAAATCTCATTTTGAGTCACATTTTCCAATTGGGTACTATTATTACTTGATCAAATTTGTGGAGCTGTGTAACAGCCTCAGGCTATGAAACGAAACACTGCTTTCAATCATGTCCCCATCTGCAAAATAGCATAAAAAACACTTGTTTTTCTTTCAAACTATGCGAACAAGAGCTGACAGAGGCATCTACTTAATTGTTGTGTAAATAGAAATCTATTTAAAGGCACGGGAGCACTTTGATGGTGTTCCCATGTAGACATGTTGACGAAAAACGTGTTCACTTCATACAAACGGTACTTGCAATCACATGAATGTCTGTGTTATTTATTTATTTATTTTTTTCTCTGCAAGGACAACCTCTAATGGTTCTGTGAAAAGCTAGCGATGCTCTGGGAAAGCAACAAAAACAGACCAGAGGAGAATATGGACGTGCAAAACGTAGAGAAGATCAGGTATGAAAGAGTGGAGGAGTTACAGAGAAAGCCTGAGGGATGATGCACCTAAAACAGTGCTTTGCTTGTGTAGATTCATGTCATCCTCTTATACTATCATTGAAAATGGCATAAAGATCTATATTAGTCATGCTGAACCCGTTTGGATCAGACTGAAGCTTATATAAGAAACGCCCACTTACACACCATTTGATTGACATGTAAAGTGACCAGCCACAGTTGGTTTTGTTTTTACTTACCATTTATGGGTGGTTATCTGAAGTATATGAAAACAGAATGGAAGTGTAGAGAACGGACAGATATAATGATTCAATGATTGAAATCAAGTATTGTGGTTTTAATGCTGCATTTATTTGATTAAAAATGCAGCAAAAATGGTAATATTGTGAAATATTATTGCACTTTAAAATAACTGTTTTCTGTGTGAATTTATTGTAAAATGTAATTTATTTCTGTGATGCAAAGTTGAATTTTCAGCATCATTACTGAAACTTCTTTAGTGTCACATGATTCTTCAGAAATCATTCTAATATGCTGATTTGCTGCTCAAGAAATATTTTTATTATTATCATTAATAATTATTATTATGTCGAACAGTTGTGCTGCTTCAAATTTTTGTGCAAACCACAAGACATTTCATAACAGTATACATGTCTTTATCGTCACTTTAATGCATTGTGAAAGTAGTTCAGTAAATTCTGGCTTGACTTTCATCAACATTGTGACTTGCATTTCTTTATTTTCTCCTCTAGATGTGGACTTCATCAGACTTTAGATGCGATTGCATTGACAAATATGTTCTCCATTCATAAATCTGGAGAAATGCATTGGAGATGTTCTTCAGCATGTTGAACTTTTCAAGCAGGTACTTGTCACAACAACCGGTATAATTAATTAAAACATGCCTTAAACACGTCTCAGGGACCGGTGATTAATCATAGCTCAGATGTAATGTGAGAAATGTTTAAACATAAACAGCCTGAATTTACTGCTAATGCAAAGGCCTCAGAAATGGAAAAAAGTGAGTCGTGTAGGAGGCCGCAGAGCTTCATCACTTCTGTATTACATCTCGACGACATTAATATGTTCACAAAGATTAATGATAGCAAAAATATAGATTTACTACTGAGTTCAGCCCCTCTGATAGCTTGATGGCTAAAACGCTCTCCAAACTCCACAACATGTCCGGGAGAAGCCATTTACTGCATAATGACTTGTGTTCGGAGCATATTCAGATGTCACGTTAATATACTTTTAACATCACCATCATCAGTTTCCAAAAGAAGTAAAAAAAAAAGGGCTAATGTTCTCAGAACTTGAGCAGTAAACACATCTAACAAAAAGTTAGAAACTCTTTTATTGTCGAATTGATCTTAATCATGCATTACTTACTTTTTGAGACTTTCAGTAAGCATATTGTGACTGAGATCAGCATGTACAGCATGTAATTAATACTAATTATTAATCCAAAGAGGCAGTAAAGACATCTATGATTCTGGACCATTAAGTAGCACCTGGTACATTTGTAGCAATAGCCAACAATACATTGTATGGGTTAAAACGTTTTTCTTTTATGCCAAAAAATCATTAGGATATTAAGTAAAGGTCATGTTCCATGAAGATATTTTGTAAATTTCCTACCGTAAATATATCACAACTTAATTTTTGATTAGTAATATGCATTGCGAAGAACTTCATTTGGACAGTTTTAAAGGCGATTTTCTCAATTTTTTATTATTATTTTTTGCACCCTCAGATTCCAGATTTTCAAATAGTTGTATCTCTGCCAAATATTCTCTGCCTATCCTAACAAACCATATATCAATGGAAAGCTCATTTTTTCATGATGTATGAATCTCAGTTTCAAAAACTGACCCTTATGACTGTTTTTTTGTGGTCCAGGGCCACATTTTTAATGTTAAATAATGTACGATTTCTATTTCAAATCAATGCTGTTCTTTCAATTCATCAAAGAATCCCTGAAAAATATGAATCAGCACAATTGTTAACGCTGATAATAACAAAAATTGTTTCTTGAACAAATCAGAGGCACATAAATCAGATATAACCTCCCCAAAACAGCATAAAATGCAAGTATGTTCAAGGTTATCTCATTTACCTGCTCCTTGGTGTCTCCTAAATATGCAGTGAATGGGTGCCATCAAAACGAGAGTCCAAATAGCTGATAAAAACATCACAATATTCCAAAAGTAATCCACACCACGCCAGTCCATCAATTAACATATTGAGAAACAAAAACGAAGCAGAAAATGCAAGTATTTTCAAGGTTGTCTCATTTACTTGCTCCTTAGTATCTCAGACCAAATTCTTCAATATGTTTCAGAGATCTGAAGCCAAGAACCCTGCACACTTTGGCAAACCAAGTAACTAGACCCTTCTTGGAAGTGCTCGTTGTATCAGCCAGGGAACTTAAACACAACTTTGTTTTTCTGGAAGGCTGATGGTATTGTATAGCAGCCAGACGTTTTGAGAAAGTTTATGCCACTTTATTCCGCGATATACATCAGGCTGTCCTCAGTTGCTCCTAGAAGACGTTCACACCACGAAGTTGTGCGTTACTCTCAGCGAGGGTTACTAACAGTGATATGCTGGCGAGTCAAGGTTGCATGTGGGCCAGCTGGAACAAACTCATAAATAAGATTGGGTCGACTGGGGCTGCGCTGTTTGCCAAAGATCTCCTCACACTAAATATATGCAGGCATCTTATGAGGCAGTAACTTACTGGGGTCACTCACACTCTGTGGACTGCAGACTAGGAGTGAATACATACTGTATCTCATTCTATGGCTATTTACACATTTTTACTTAAAGGAATAGTTTGCCCAAAAATGAAAATTTGCTGAATGTTTACTCAAAGATGTAGATGAGTTTGATTCTTCATCAGAACAGATTTGGAGAAATGTAGCATTACATCATTTGCTTACCAATGGAGTGAATGGGTGCCGTCAGATTGAGCGTCCAAACGGCTGATAAAAACATCACAATAATCCACAAGTAATTCACACCACTCCAGTCCATCAATTAACATCTTGAGAAGCAAAAACAAAGCAGAAAATGCAAGTATTTTCAAGATTTTCTCATTTACTTGCTCCTTAGTATCTCAGACCAAACTCTTGAGTATGTTTTAGAGATTTGAAGCCAAGAACCCTTCACACTTTGGCAAACCATGTAGCTAGTTCTTCCTTAGAAGTGCTTGTTGTATCATCCTGAAAACTTTAGCACAACTTTGTTTTCTGGCAGGCTGGTGGTGTTGCATTGCAGATTTGGAGAACTGTAGCATTACATCACTTGCTCACCATTGGATCCTCTGCAGTGAATGGGTGCCGTCAAAACGAGAGTTCAAACAGCTGATAAAAACATCACAATAATGCACAAATAATCCACACCACTCCAGTCCATCAATTAACCTTTCAAAGCAAAAACAAAGCAGAAAATGCAAGTATGTTCAAGGTTGTCTCATTTACTTGCTCCTTAGTGTTTTAGACCAAACTCTTGAATATGTTTTAGAGATTTGAAGACAAGAACCCTTCACACTTAGGCAAAGCAAGTAACTAATTCTTTCTTAGAAGTGTTCATTGTATTATTCCTAGAACTTTAACACAACTTTGTTTTCTGCCAGGCTGGTGGTATCACATCGCAGATTTGGAGAAATTTAGCATTACATCACTTGCTCACCAATGGATTCTCTGCAGTGAATGGGTGCCGTCAGAATGCAACAAAAAACTAAATCAAAGCAGAAAATGCAAGTATGTTCAAGGTTGTCTCGTTTACTTGCTCCTTAGTATCTCAGACCAAACTCTTGAGTATGTTTTAGAGATTTGAAGCCAAGAACCCTTCACACTTTGGCAAACCATGTAACTAGTTCTTTTTTAGAAGTGCTTGTTGTATCATCCCGAGAACATTAGCACAACTTTGTTTTCTGGCAGGCTGATGGTGTTGCATTGCAGATTTGGAGAACTGTAGCACTACATCACTTGCTCACCAATGGATCCTCTATAGTGAATGGGTGCCTTTAAAACGAGAGTCCAAACAGCTGATAAAAACATCACAATATTCCACAAGTAATCCACACCACTCCAGTCCATCAATTAACATCTCGAAAAGCAAAAACAAAGCAGAAAATGCAAGTATGTTCAAGGTTGTCTCACTTACTTGCTCCTTAGTGTTTTAGACCAAACTCTTGAATATGTTTTAGAGATTTGAAGCCAAGAACCCATACTTTCATACTTTGGCAAACCAAGTGACTAGTTCTTCCTTAGAAGTGCTTGTTGTATCATCCCGAGAACTTTAACACAACTTTGTTTTCTGGCAGCCTGGTGGTGTTGCATTGCAGATTTGGAGAAATGTAGCATTACATCACTTGCTCACCAATGGATCCTCTGCAGTGAATGGGTGCCGTCAAATTGAGAGTCCAAACAGCTGATAAGAACATCACAATAATCCAGACGTAATCCACACCACTCCAGTCCATCAATTAACATCTTGTGATGCAAAAAGCTAATCCATTAAGGCGTTTTAACTTTAATCCATCATTTCTGGTCAAAATATAAATCCATAATATCCATAATAACAATTCTTCCAGTGAAAAATTTCATCTCATGTTGTCCCCTCACATCCAATTCGTTTTGGACTGTTTTGGCTTGTAAACAGTGCTTGCATATTTCTCTCCTGATTCAGACGGCACAAATACTTTCACTGGAGTACACAATATAATGGTTTGTGAACTCGTATTTTAACCAGAAGCAATGGTTTGAAATTAAAATGTCTTAATGATTGATTTGTTTTTTTTTTTAACAAACACACAGCTTTTGGCTTCACAAGATGTTAATTGATGGACTGGAGTGGTGTGGATTACTTGTGTATTATTGTGATGTTTTTATCAGCTGTTTAGGCTTTCATTCTGACAGCACCCATTCACTGCAGAGGATCCATTGGTAAACGAGTGTAATGCTACATTTCTTCAAATCTGTTCTGATGAAGAAACAAACTCATCTAAATCTTGGATGTCCTGAGTATAATAAATAAATGTTGAGGAAGTTCTCATTTTTGGTTGAGTGATTTCTTTAAAGTAACAGTTAAAACCTGTTGCAAGTGACTTTCTTTGTCATTTAGAGCACAAAAACAGATAAAAGAATGTCAGTAAATGTGGAGGCCATCCAGCTTCTAATATTATTTGTGCTTGTGTTGTTTCAAATATGATGCTACAAATTGGCAAGGTTAAGAATATTTTGCTGCTGCATTAGTTTTGCAAGTTTTGCAGAAAAACACTTTTAGAGAAGCACTATACAATAAATTCAAATTGAGTTATCAGTTAACAATTCAGACCCACATTTAGTTGCTCAACTCTGACAGGAAGAAATAGCATAGAAAATCTGAATGTTACGTAACCTCAGTAAGTGTGAGATATTCAGACGGCGATGAAGTCTGACAGACGGCTGCCAGTGAGATTGTTGCCACTATGCAGTGATTTCATGTTCTGATTCAGAACAGATTCAATAACACATACAGAATTGCCGTCGGGCCGGCGTTTGCTAAGCCTCTTACTTGTTTAACATGCCACTCATGTCAATGGCGGATTTTCGCTGGGGCAGCCAAGGTCACGCAGTTCACGGCACTGAAAAGATAAGCTTTGCTGCTCTAACAAACTAATGAACAGTGATCACGGCGTGTCCAGCTTATGAAACAAAATGAGGAAAGGAAGGAAAGAAGGAAAAAACGGAAAAAATAGGGAATGTGACCCAATTAAATGTCCATTACATTAACATTAAAAGTACGGAAGACTGACTGATTGGTTGACTGACTGATTTAAATTTTTGAAATGAAAATGAATTTAATTTGTAGTTTATTTTCTGTTTCCCCCATTTTTGTTTTAATTTAATTTAATGTAATTTAAATTTTATTGAAATTTTTATTTTATTTTATTTTATTTTATTTTGCCCAGCAGGCAAAACAAGTAATTTTTGTTTGTTTACTCCCTTGTAACAGTAATGTTAGTAAAGTATTATTTATTTATTTATTTATTTATTTCGGTTTATTATTATTATTATTATTATTATTAATTATTTTTATAGTTGTACTAACTGGTACCATTACTAGATTTTTCATAACTTTGACAATGTTTGACATGGGTTATAAAGGATTTAAGGTTTTAATATATCATGTTTCAAATACCAAAATAATTTGCCTTAAATGAAAAATGTATATAATATATATTTAAATTTTAATTTACTAAATAATTCAGTTTTTGAGATGAAAATGTATTTCATGTGTAGTTTTAGTCATGTGTAGTTTTAGTTCCCCCCCAAATTTTATTTTATTTTATTTTATTTTATAACAATCCATGGTGGAACATGATTCCCAGCAGCCAAAATGAGTAATTTTTCTTTGCTTTAGTCTCGATAAACACTCTAATTTCACTAGGAAGGAAGTCTTGGTCTTGGAAGTTACAGTATGAGTTACAGTAGTGTTTTCATAGTGCATCAAAGTCTTTAATATCAGAGATCAAAGATAATTTGATTCCTCCAGATATGAGCCTTTTACATGTAACGCCAACCATCAGTTGCTTGCTAGCACATTGCAGTAAGGGGGTTTGGTTAATTTTCTCTGAGTAAAGCAGAGATAGCAGAGCGGGAGGATTACAGTGGCAGTGGGAGGTGACGGCTCACACCGGTGGGTCTGGATTCTCTTTGAGTTCTCTGTGAGGAGTTTGAGATATTCCAAAAACCCCGCCGAGGTCTTTAGATCCTCGGGAACAGCAGGATCTTCTGCTGCGCACCCTGTGGGGATTGCAGAAGGAGACACTGGCGTCTCACGAGACAGACTGTCGAGAGACTCGACTCCTCCAGCACAATGAAACCAATTTGTGTTTCAGGTGCATTCTGATGTTAGCAGGTGCTAATAATGTCATACTGAAACACATAGGATATACACACACATATAAGGTAAAATGGTGCATTTATGATCAGACTGCATTTTTTAGCAAGCTATTTTTATTTAATATGAATTTGTCATTGCCAAGTATACACTACTGTTCAAATGTTTGGGGTCCATACATTTTATTTTATTTTATTTTATTTTATGAAAGAACGTAATACTTTTATTTTAGTTAACTAAAATTAAAACCATAAAAAAATCAATAAAAATGACACTTGTTATTGTAGTTGATCTACAAAAAATAAATAAATAAATAAAAAATGCCAAAAATGGCAAAAACACAGCTAAATTTCTAACATTTTAACTAAAAGTAAAATGAAAATGGATGACTTAAAAATAAAAACTTACAAATATTAATAAGACCTATAATAGTATCTCAAAAATACTTTTACAATTTTAATTCAATAAGGATGCATGCATTAAATTAATCAAAAAGTGATATATAAAATTCTTTTTTAAGATAAATCATGTTCTTTTGAGATTTATATTAAGTAAAGAATCATGTATCACATCAAAATCAAAATGTATCACCGTTTTCACAAAAATATTAATTAAACAGCAAATCAGCATATTAGAATGATTTCTGAAGGATTACGTGACACTGAAGACTGCAGTAATGATGCTGAAAATTCATCTTTGATCATAGAAATAAATTACATTTTAACATATATTCAAATAGAAAACAGTTATTTTCAATTATAATATTTTTTCACAATATTACAGTTTTTGCTGTATCTTTTATAAAATAAATGCAGCCTTGGTAAGCAGAAGAATCTTTACTCAAACACACTAAAAAATCTTACCAGCTCCAAACTTTTGAATGCCAGTGTATTTTTGTTCTACTGTTCTCTCCCATCTAGGATGAAGTTTTGAGAGTGTGTCTTTGTTAGCTGATGTGTAAATGTTCTCGCTGACTTAACTTGGTGACAGCGGAAATTACCATGTTTCTCTGCCTCCCTCTCCATCTCTTTGTGCCGGAGCAGATGTCCAGTTTGGAGGTGGATGTCGGCCACCATTAGTGAGACTGACACTGCAGGGGTGAACGGGTCACCTTCTTTAATTCCCTGGACTGTAAATTAGGATCAGCGAACGGCCGGGTCCAGGGCTGACACAATAATACATCTCATGGTTAATTTGGCACAAGCAAAGGATTTGTACTCTTAAATGCACACAAAGAGTTGTGGTCTGTCTCTGCCGACCCCCTGGCACCTTCTCCTAATGACTCTCTGTACGTTTCACCGTCTCCGTTAGCACCTTCTGCCTGCCACGTTCTGTTTGTCTCTCTCGGTTAGCGACAGGTCTGGTCTCCACAGCCTCGATGTGCATTTGAGAAGGAGCAGGACCTCACAGTCGGGTTAAAATGCACACTAGGTGCTGCGTGCCTCTCATACTGTTTTGAAAGTTATAGAACATTTTGAAAAACCACGTAGGAGTCAAAATCTGGGGTAATAATGGATCAACAGTTTGAAAAAGTGATTTTTTTTTCACTATTATTTATGACAGGATCTGCATTTTCATTAGTTTAAATACAAGATTTTTGTTGTAAGAGACCATAAAAAAACTTTGTGCATCAGAACCACTCCTGCTTTGATTTTCAAAAGTCAACAAATTTGCAACAGCTGTATGTAACATTTTTGACAAGCCGAATATGTCAGTCTCTCAGTAACATGTCATTTATTTAAAGGGATAGTTCACCCAAAAATGAAAATTCTGTCATTAATTACTCACCCTCATGTTGTTCCAAACCCGTAGGCCTTCGTTCATCTTAGGAAACACAAATGAAGATATTTTTGATGTAATCCAAAAGCTTTCTGACCCGCAACTGACACTTTAAAGGCCCAAAAAGGTAGTAAGGACATTGTTAAAATAGTTCCTCAGTGATTCAACCGTAATTTTATGAAGCTACAAGAAGAAAAAGCAGAAGACGACATACACAGTACAGTCTTTGTAAACATGTCTGAAGACTTCAACAGAGAGGATGATTTATAATTTTGTAATTTTTGCAATGCTGCAAGATGTAAGAGAAGAAATTGTTAAATAAAGTCATTATTTTTATTTTCTTTGCACACAAAATGTATTCTCACAGCTTTATAAAATTACGGTTGAACCGCTAATGTGACATTGGCTTTTTATCAATGTCCTTATTACCTTACTACTAAAAATATCTTAATTTGTGAACAAAGATCTTATGGGTTTGAAATGACATGAGGGTGAGTAATTAGACAGAATTTTTTATTTTTGGGTTAACTATCCCTTTAAGCCACAAAATAAACTTAAATCCAAAAAAATAAGTATAATGAACTACACAAACAGCATTTCAAACATCTCCATCACATTTAATAATTACCCAAAAAATCAAATATATGTTCACCCCTTATGGACGTTATCATGTCTGTTAAAAACGTAGGCTAAAATATTGATATAACTCAGTCAGTTTCTTCACTGAATCCTCGCCTGCTAAAAAATAATATATTCCATATTGGAACAGCCATATTATTTCAACTAGGAATATAATAGCATCCAAAAGTTTGGTTAGTAAGCTTTCTTTGTTCTTGAAAGACATATCTTATGCTCACCAAGGCAGCATTTATTTAATTGATAATCCAGTAAAATCGGAAAAATTGTGTAATGTTATTACAAATTAAAATAACTGATTTCTATTTGAATATATTTTAAAATGTAATTTATTTCTGTGATGCAAACCTGAATTTTCAGCATCATTACTCCAGTCACATAATCCTTCAGAAATCGTTCTAATATGCCGATTTGCCACTCAAGATGCATTTTTATTATTATCAATGTCAAAAACAATTGTGCTGCTTTATAATTTTGTGGAAACCACAAAACATTTGATAACATTATACATGTCTTTATTGTCACTTCCGATCAATTTAATGCGTTGTGAAAGTAGTCCAGTAAATTCTGGCTTGCAGAAGCATTGGTTAGTACGTTTTTTAGTGTTTTTAAAAGACATCTCTTATGCTCACCAAGGCAGCATTTATTTAATTAATAATCCAGTAAAATCAGTAAAAATTAGGGAATATTATTACAGTTTAAAACTGTTTTCTATTGTAATTCTTTTTAAAATATAATTTATACCTGTGATGCAAAGCTGAATTTTCAACTACATTACTCCAGTCTTCACTGTCACATGATCCTTCAGAAATCATTCTAATATGCTGATTTGATGCTCAAGAAACATCATTATTATCAATGTTGAAAAAGCATTAAACATTTAACATTATAAACATCTTTACAATCACTTTTATTTAATTTAATGCATCTTTGTTGAATAAAAGTATTAATTTCTTCAAAACACATCATACTGACCCCAGACTTTTAAAGTGTGTGATTTACAATATTTGTCATATAGGTACATATGCAATACATGGTAAACGTGCAACATAATAAGGTCATGTGACTACAGTCTAGCTAGAGTTTGCACTGTTTTACAATACTATTTGGTAAGGCAGACAGTTTACACAGTCTTCTGTGTAATATGCAAATCAACAACATTAGCATTCCCCAAACACAGCCCTTCTGTCCTCTACTAGTTATATTTCAATAATAGTACTTTACGCTCATCAGCTTGATTAGTTGAACTGCTCAGTTTAGTTATTTTACATATAGTTTGATAGCGACAGCGGCTCAGTTACAAGCTCTAAGCCAGCCATTGTTAATGAACACCCCTCGGCATGTATAAACAGGCGTAATCTGCTTAAGTTGAAATTAAAACAGGTGGAAGCCTGCGCTCTATCTCGCAAAGACACCCAAGCGCACACCTGACAGATAACACAAACCTATTCATTTACACGCTCCGAACTTATTTGCAAGTCCACATTAATTCGCTTGTTTGCAAGCCTGAATTGCCTACATGATTACACATGTTTCTCAAAGCAGCAAGGCTCTCGGTGAGGTTAATACTTATTTCCCGTGGTGCACTTGTGTGGAATTGCTGGTCAGTGTGCGCTAATGGAAGTGACTTTGCTTGACTTTGACCTTTAGTGGTTGATGAATGCTTCTGTTTCTGGGTTTTTCATTCATTTCATTCGTTTTTTTCGTGCAACTCCTGATAGTAGCCCTTCGGATAAAACAGCTACAGGTGCATGCAAAATATCGGCCCGTGGCATCGGTGCGTTTTCCTTATATTGCGTGTCTTGTTATAATTGCTAATTAAGATGCAAATGAGCTGCTGGGCGAGACAGAACGAAGGGAGCCGGTACCTGGCTTGGTTCGTAGAGAAAACACCCCTCTCTTCATCTATTTGTCATCCATTCCCTTGAATCTATGGGGCAGTTTGAGCCGGCAGCTAATCAAAGGCAAACAAGGAGGAAAAAACAACCGAAATTGGCTAATTTTCAGTTCCTCGAGTGGCAGCATGTGTTTGGCAATTACAACGATCCCATAAATATCCCAAGATCCATGAAACAGGGCAGGAGAACCAGGAAACAATTATGATTAGCGATTTAATTACAGTCTAAACTCCATCAAAGCAAATTTAGGCTATGATTGCTCGGGAAACCGACTTGAAGAGGGAACTACTGTATCCCCATTACGTTCCGTTCTGAACTCAATCTTCTGCACAATCTCGTGATGAGAACCAATCATAAGGCTTAGCATCGTGCTAATTAGAAACAATTCCGCTCGTTATCTTAGAGGCATATGCTTCGGACCATTCGGAGGAAGTGAAATGTGCCACCACGAGCCGCTCGTCCTCAGAAGAATTGGACGATTGAATATCGACATGCCCAAAATAAGGCTTGAGCAGCTCTGTAGAATGTCTCTTTGTGTTTCCCCATCCAAAAGTCTGTTGTGATGTTCACTTTATTTCAGCTGAAGGTGCGTGGGCACTGCAGACTTTAAATGGAATGGCATCTGTTGCAATAATACCTAGCAGACACAAAGCAGTCTATAGTGCAGCGGTGACAAATAAGAATGAGATTATAAAAAAAGAGCAATCTAGTTCAAAACATATGTGCCGAGCTTTTAGAAATATAATCTTTGTGTTCATGTCAAAACAAAACAAAACAAAAAATAAGATTTAGATGAATGATTCTAAAAGGAATCCTACTGAAGCATTAAAATAAAATAAAATAAAATAAAATAAAAAGATAATTCCAGCTGTTTGTCTAACAAATTGGGTTTTTTGTTTTGTTTTGTTTTGTTTTGTTTTGTTTTGTTTTAGTTTTTCTTGCAATTCTGAGGAATATAAACTCCCAATTTAGTATTTTTTCCTCACAGAATAATGCATTTTGGACTATATGTAAGCCTTTTTACCACTTAATAAAAAAAATAAATAAATGAATAATTAAAAATAATAATATAAATGTATACTTTTTTATTAATAATAATAAATAAAGGTAAATGTAATGTTTGCAATGAGAATTTTATATCACAGAATTCTGTTTATATCTCATAATTTGGACCTTTCTTCTCAGAAAGAAAGGTCTCACAATCATCTCAACCCATCTTCCATTAGTAGATTATTAGTCTGATTATGTCTAATAATCTTATGAATTGTGAGGAAAAAAGTAAATTTGAGAGATAAAAATTCAGAATTACAAAGAAAGAAATCTGAATCAATTTTATTTTATTTTAGTATTTTTATTTATTTATTATTTATTTTATTTATTTTCAAGTGATGGAAATAGGCTTGCAAAGGTAAAAAGTTATTAATTGATTTGCTATAAAAATATAATGAATATTTTATATGGATTTTGTTTTCAAGTTTTTAATGTATGTATTTCATGCTACTTTTCTTTACTATTTTGAACAAAACCACCTAAAGGATTAAAGGTTTATTTTTTATTTTTTTGTTTGTCCTTACTTCTTACTTATTGAATTTTTCATTTGAGACTTTTTTTTTTTTCAGAATTATTTTTAATTCAGAAACTGAAACATGTTCAGTGAACTGCAACATATGAACTGCATTTTAAAAAACAATCTTTGAATAAATTAGTTTAATTAAAATTAAAATATATCTGAATGCAGGAAGGAAGGAAGATTAACTTTAATGTGAAATTTTAATATATCTTATGTAATCTGCTGTATGTAGCCATTACATTATTTGTGTTGGAGTGAAGATTCAAGCATCATCAAGTGGAGAACATCAAGCGGACAGGATATTTATAATCTTTTATTTTTTCATTAATTTCATAATTTCTCTAAAACATGATTTTTTAAAGCTTCCTCTTTAAATAGTGCCATAAATGGTTTGTGACAGATGATAAAGAAGTTGTCACTCTCACTTATGTTTACATTAACCCTGTTTAATCGAATTCATCGGATGATGGGTTGAGAAGATCTACGTACCAGTCCATAAGTTTACATCTTCACTTGCTAATTTCAAACTCAAATCTCAAATATTAAGAGAACTAAAGCTAAATGTCTGTGCATGATTGCACATCATATAACCAATGTGACCGATAGCTGAACTCACTTATGACAACCACATTGTTAGATGCTTCTCAACAGATGTGTTTTTCTTACATTCAAAAGTTTTGAACACGCTTTAAAAGCCACTATATTGAGTTTATTTACTTTTCTGTTCAATTGAGAGCTTCTATACCATGTATTTCTTTTATTACTGGCTTTTCAAAATAGCGTTAGTAGACACTCCAAGAAAACAGGATGCTTGCGTTTACAAAGGAGCTGTCCAAGGTCCTGAAAGTTGTTTCAATAGACAACATTAGAAATGTATAGGTTATGAACAGCTGACTGCCTTTTTCTCTCTTACATGCGGTTAGGGAATGCTTTGAGTTCAATGTGAGACCAAATGACTTTGGATGCATAAACCAGACACAAAATGACCTTTGTTATTTTATATGATCTTCCCCCACAGATATAGTTTCAAACGTTCATCTTTTGTTCCTGTTTATGTAGGTAGGTTTGTCCGCATGAACAGCTTATCTGAACACCCGTGTTAACGCACGACTTCTGATGAAGCTTGTTTGTTTGGTCACTTACGCTTCAACTGAGAATAGATGTGGCCCAACAAAGACAGCGGAGGAACAGAACTGCATTGACAATGAATGGAAATCAATCACAATTGACTTCACACTAGAGAATATCTTAACCAAGGACGTTCTCATCAGCAACTTATCCCAGAAAAGAGTTCAGCCGTGAGTAAAGCAGTGGTCAAGGAAGTTGAGCTCAGCGTGTTGAGAGCGATGACGAATGCAAGCGGCAGTGGGGGGGGTGTGTGTGGAATTTGATATAAAAATTATTCTAAGCGAATATCTCTAAGGCCACGAGCAATCTCTTTTGGAAAATAGCTTTAACCTTGACAGAGCGGAAAGACAAATGGAAATGGATATATGGGTGATTTAACCTTGCTATACTGTAAGTACTCACCGCAGTCACACACACTGTTCAATCTTTATTGCATCGTAGTGTGTAGGCCATTTAAAAGACCTGCTTCATCTACTCAAAATGCTCTTTCTCAGAGAAGTGAGTGACGCAGTGGGATGGGGGAATGGAAAATGGAAATTACAGCTGTCATGCTGCGGTAATCGCTCTGTGCATGTGTGTCACATGCTATATAAGTGTGTTCGGTCATGTAAACGGCATAAAGGTCAGCCTCACAAAAATGGACATAATTCACCCTAACATCAAAGAATTTTTTGAGGCACATTAACCATAAAATCATCAACGTAAAATCCTGATATTTTTTTAAAGTTGGTTTTGTACGCGTTATATTTAATGACTCAAAAATTAGTGCCAAAAGGTAAATTATTTATAATTATTGTTATTATTTTTTTTATTTTACTGTTAAATATGCAGTTTTTTAAATGTATTTTACTTTATTTTATTTATTTATTTTTTTTTTTTTTTATTTTATTTTGAATGTGTTTTCTTCAGGTAAAACCTTTTAAAAATCTAACTTTTCCATGTCAGTCCATTAAAAAAGAGCAAGACAAAGAGAAAAGAAAGCCTGCTTTTAGTATGTATAAGATTTAGCAGTTCTGATGATAAATTAAACACATTTTCCATAAACTTCACATTGGTGTAATATGATTTATATATAATAAAAATCAAAAACAAAATAAAATCGTGACTATATAAAAAGGTGAGTAGTCATTTTCTAAAGCTGGTTTTGTATGCATTATATTCAAAAATTAACCCCAAAAGTTAAATTATTTATAATTATTATTATTATTGTTATTTTATTTATTTATTGTACTATTAAATATGCAGGGTTTTTTTTTATTTATTTTTTGAAAGTGTTTTCTTCAGGTGAAACCTTTTAGAAATCTAACTTCTCTAGTAATAAAAATGTCAGTCAATCAAAAATAAAGAGAAACACAGAGAGAAATCATAGGTAAAAATAATACCAATATTTTTTTTTATAAAAAAAAGCCTACTTTTAGTATGTTTTAGATTTAGCAGTTCTCATGAGAATTAAGCATATTTTCCACAAACTTCACATTGTTGTAATGAAATTTACATATAATACAAATTGAAATAATAATAAAAATAAAACATGGCTTTAAAACAACATAAACTTTTTAAAAACATAAAAGTATGTTGGTTTCATGTGCAATATATTTAATGACTCAAATCCAAAGTCATTTAATTCAAAAAGGTATATAACTGTTAATAAATGAATGAATTAATGATTTAATTATTATTAAATATTATTATTACTGATTATGTATGTATATGTATATGTATGTTTTTTTCATATGCATTATATTTAATGACTCAAAATTGAATCCAAAAAGGTACATAATTGTTATTAAATTAACCATTAGTGAATATACATACATGTATATTTGTATGTATATTACTATTAAATACTCTGTTTTTATTTTATTTTATTTTTTGTTTATTTCTTCAGGTTAAACCCTACAATATAACCTTTCCATGCAATAGAAATGTTAATCAGTTAAAATAATAATAATAATATTGATGTAATGCCTAAATAAACTGTTACTGGCTAACTGTTAATGTTGATTATGTTAAAAGTATTATTTAATATAATATTAAACATTTATTATAAATTAGCATTGCAGTAATGAGAAATTGTTAAGAATAAAATAAAAATAAATCACTTTACAGTAATGAGAAGTTAGAATTTTATTTTTATTTTTGGACATGTTTACATGAGACTCACTCATGGATGCATATGTTTGTATGCCGTTTTCATCGTATGGTTGTTTCCTCTTGTAAATGATGCAGATGCATTGATCTGTGAGCTCGGAGCTGATACATATGTAATGTTGGTTTTTTGTCCTGTGTCTGTGTTTTTCTCATGGCCCCGGGCCAGCCCTAAAGCGATTAGGGAGGTTCAGGCCTCACTGTGGTACCGCAGGGTCAGTTTTATCAACAAGGCCAGAGATGGCAGACAAATCCACCTCTCTGTGCTCAGGGGATTGGGCCGTCCTGTCACCCAGCTGCCCTTCTGGCCACCAGAGCTCGCTGACTCACGCCCCAGAGAGGTAATTGCCCTGTCTTCCTGACAGCAGAGGGGCGGATGTGGAATAGCACCATGCTGTAAGGGACAGTGTAAGCTTACATCATACTGCTGGAGAGGACATCCAGAAAACAGCACGGCACAACATGACAAAGCAGGATTTCAAAACACACTCCTAACCTTTAAGAAAAAGGAAAATCATAAATTATATCTCTTAAATGTCTCAAATGGAGGCTCCTGGTGAAATGTCCTGCTGCTTTAAGTTTTCAGAAACACTTTACAGCAAGGACCCATTAGTTAACGTTGCTTTAGAAAATATTACCTAACAATGAGCAATGCATTTATTACAGTACTTATTAGGGCTGCCGATTTAATGTTAGGTGTGATTAAATATGGAAAAGTAATATTAAAATTATGAACATATTTAATGCACACTGGTTCAAATCCGTGTGTCATTTTGCTTTGCATACGTTGCTGACGAACATGATGACACGTGTGATGTAGCCTGAAAATGCAAGATGCAAATTCAAGATATGAGAGGAAAACTGGCCCATGTGTGTTTTTGTCTTATAGTTTAGCACTCTCACACGAACAAGTGTGTTGCTTTTCCCCCACTATCTGCATGATTGCAAATGTGATAATTTTATATAAGAGTTAAATAAACAAGAAATTAATGTTGTTATTGCTGTCATTAAAATAAAAAATACATTAATAATAATAATAATCCTTTTTTCAGATTTTTTTTCTTCTCTTTTTTTTTTTCAACAGTCAGTTGTTAGCTAATGTTAGCTTGTGTAAGATAATTTTTTTTATTTTTTGATTTGAAGTTTTAATGTACACCGGAGAAAAAAAAAATGTTATACTCAGAAAATGCTGAAAAACTTCACAATTAGTTATAAAAAGTTAACAACATGCTAATCATGTTAAAAACATACTGGTAACATGCTAATCATGCTAGAAGCATAACAAAATGCTAATCCTGCTAAAAACATGCTGATAACATGCGTACCATGAACAATAGATGTGTACCATGATAGAAGCATGTTACCAACATGTTAATCTTGCTAAAAACATGCTGATAACATGCGTACCATGATAGAAACATGCTAGCAACATGCTAATTATCCTAACAACATGCTGGTAACATCGAAATGCTAGTCTTGCTAGAAACATCAAAATGCTAATCATGTTAAAACATGCTGGTAACATGCTAATCATGCTAGCAACATGTTAATTATGTTAACATGCTAACAAGCAAATCATGCTAGAATCATAGCAACAAAATGTTAAACCTGCTAAAACATGCTAGCATTATGCTAATCATGCTAGAAACTTGTTAACAACATAACAATCATGTTAAAAACATGTTAACAACATGATAACATGCTGATCATGCTAGAAATAGGTTAACAACATGTTAGCAACATGCTAATCATGCTAAAACCATGCTGGTAACATGCGTACCATGATAGAAACATGCTAGCAACATGCTAATTATCCTTACAACATGCTGGTAACAAGCTAGCAACATGATAACATGCTAATCATGTTAGAAACATGCTAACAACATAGTAATCATATAAGAAACATGTCAGCAACATGCTAATCAGGCCAGAAACCTGCTAGTAACTTGCTAACATGTTAAATTATGTTAGCAATGTGTTAAATCGTGCTAGTGCAACATGCTATCAACATTTAATCAATTTTAACTCTAATCAACTTTAAAATTTTAAGAATTAAAACGTTCTCTTTTTAAACTAACTTCAAAGTTTGTTTGTGAACTTTACTCATCTAGTTATAAAATTATTTTGTGTAATTTATAAATTAATATTTTTTTTGTGAAAAATAGTGCTCAAATGTCAAAACTATAGACCTAAATTTATCTAATGATGCACAGTTTATCAAAATTAAATACACTTAACTATAATTAATAAATTATTTAAAAATATTTATGTAAAAAAATCATTAGTTAGCTCAAGTTTAAATTTAGTAATTGGCATATGTTACCTTAAAAAGCTAAATCTACCTGATTTAACCCATGAACATTTGTTTTGATGGTATAAATAAATGTATATAGGTTGGTTCACTGATGTTAAAATTGCTGACTCAGATAAAACAAGATTTAGATTAACAATGCTAACTAATGTTAACCAAAGAAACCTTGTTTTAAATTGTCACTGATTTTTAATCTGCAAAAAAGACTCTAGCTAAGATTATGACATTTTAGATAAGATAAATGTGAAGTTAAGGCCTCTGTCTTAGGACAAAAAATCTGAGAAGCAAAATACCAGGGTGACCTGTGTACTTTTTCATGTTTAAATCTTCGTGTTTTGGCTCAGGTTATTCATAGGTTAATGGTTGTGATGTATTTAGAGCTTTTGAATGCTCTTTGAATGTCAGTCTGTATGTGTCGATATAACAGCAACCAGCAGGGGCAAACAGGGCCATGCTAACTTCACCTTTAAGCAAAATACATGTTTCAGTGACAGGTAATGTTGAGTCATTAGTGTCTCAGTATTCGCAGCTAAAGACGGCATGTGTTAAAAGGGCCATTTATGTTGTTGAGGGAACCCTGACGTGTCGCTGCGAACTGTTGGCCTTCTCCTTTGAGTAACCCAACAGAGCACTTAGTACTGGAGATTGACACTGCGGTTAATGGAAGGGACAATTCTGTGATGTATTTGTACCATATGTAGGCGATTTGTGGTGACATGAGATTTGTGCAGGCAACATGTTGATGTGAGGTGTTGCTGGGGTTTTTCTTCAGTCGCCTTTCATCAGCGCTCCCTGTTGAAAACATCTTAGCAGGGCAGTAGCATATGTTGTGTTTTTGGAGTGTTGGCGTTTACGCCACGCTTAACCACTAAGACTTATTAGTCAAACAGCTTCGGTCTCTGTTTATCTGTAATTAATTCCAGTTTCATCCAACTGTGTGGACATACTTCTACTGGTAATATAGTTTTTTTCTGGTTTGTTGATTAATTTATTGATTTCCTTCCTTCCTTTATTTATTTATTTATAAGCCTGCTCTTTAAAATAAAATAAATAATAATTGTGACACACACCTTTCAGGTGCACCCTAGACACATCATCAGTGATGTAACCTGGGGTAATCGGGTGTTTCAACATCATACACCCTTGCCCAGAATAAAATAAAATAAAATAAAATAAAATAAAATAAAATAAAATAAAATAAAATAAAATAAAATAAAATAAAATAAAATAAAATAAAATAAAATAAAATAAAATAAAATAAAATAAAATAAAATAAAATAAATCTCATGCTGCTGAAATTTTTCTGTAACTCTAAAGGTACTGTGAAGTAAGGTAAGAGCAATACATTTATATTTATTTATCTTTGTTAATGTTAGTTAATAAAAACGTAACTGTTCTTTGTTAGTTGTTATAAACAAATTACACTCATAAACTGCTAGTAAATTTGAAAATCGGTTACGGGGGGAAAAAAGTTCAATTTAGAAAAGTAGAAAGACTGAAATAGTACTCCAAAAATGTTTATATTTAGAAATTGCTTGTAAAGTTTACAATATTAATGTATTCAATTAAATGTGATGTTAGATGTGAAGTTTTTTTGTGTGTGTGTTTGTGGTAAATACTTTTTCTTGTAAATTTGCTTGTTGTTGAAAACACTTTTTTCACAGCATATTAGTAAGGTTGTGTTATTTTAAACTTTAATTATATCAGCATATTAGAATGATTTTTGAGGGATCATGTGACACTGGAGTAATGATCCTGAAAATTCAGCTTTGCATCACAGGAATAAATGCCACTTTAAAATATATTTAAATAGAATTTAAAAATATGACCATTTGTACTGTATTTTTAATCGAATAAATGCAGCTTCGGTGAGCATAAGAGAGTTCTTTCAAAAACATTCTGTAAAAGAGAAATATATTACGTTCCCCAGGTGGCAAAATAGCTCCTCGCACCAGATTCCTGCTCTCAAATTAAACAAGCAATGCTAAACGAAGGTCCGAGAGCTGAACAACAGCGCTCGCTGTTTACTTCATTGAACACACCTCTATTAGGGTGGAAGCGGGCGAATCAAAGGTTATCACAGGTGACAGGTATTAGTTGGCTCTGAGTAATCACACAGACAGCTGGAGTGTGCTGATGTAGAAGGGAGATTCGCCCTTGAATACACGTCGCCCTCGGCCCATTGTGAGTTTGCTGGCGGCTGTCACGTCTTCATAATTGACCTGTCTGTCTCTCTGACATCAGCGACTGGAGCCCACTGTGTTTGGTAATGGGGGTGTGTGTGTGTATTGAATGTAATCCAGATAACAAACACACAGACCCTCTCTTGGAATGGACCTCAAAGTGCCATCCTATATATAAGATATATTAATGTTAATAGTCAATAATTATTTGGATTATATATATATTTTTTATATATATGTGTGTGTGTGTCAATGAAGCAAGCACGTGGAAGCATCAAGCAGGTCTCTTTCAAATTTGAAAAAAAAAAAAAAAACAACTTTTTAACGGCTGTTATGTAGTATGGTATTTGGTATGACCTCAAAAAACAATGGATATTAAGTTATTTTGTTTAGGTGGCCAATTCTGTCTATTTAAATTTTGACTGAATTTGAAATATCATGTGGTGCGACCACTGCAGAGTGTTTTCCATTATAGATACACGTGCCAGATTGTTGATGGTTTATATACATAAAATACTTCATTTACAAATCATTTGGAACAGATTTTTATGCAATTTGTGTAATTTCTATTTGTGTAAATCAGACGGTTTATGTTTAATCTTTGTATAATATGAAAAAAAAGAAAAAAAATGAGAGCATATAAATTTAGTTGAGTAATTATGCATTTATTAGTCATTTATTACTTATTTATTAATAACTGTTTATAATCTTTTTTACCAGATTCCAAGTAAAATAAATGCAAATACATTTTTTAAAAAATAAATCAGTTTTATGCAATTTACAAGAAAAATAATTCTGCTAACTAACTCTGAAATGATAAAAAAAAAAAAAAGATGAGATTGTTATTTACAAAATCTCAAAAAAATTCAAATACTTTGTTTCTAAACACTTTAATTACTGAGAACGTCATAAAAAATGTGAATCATTCATTTTAATCATGGTCACACCACATGACATTTTTAAGGCTATGGCCAATTTATCAATGAATAAACACTAAAATCATTTATTTTTAAATTTTCATATGAATTTATGTGTACACAACATTCTTGATCTTTCAGCAATTACAACAGATTTTTTTTATTTATTTATTTATTTTAAAATTGGCCTGTTGAAAATCCTACTTCAATGACCCATATCTATATCTATCTATCTATCTATCTATCTATCTACAGTATCTATCTATCTATCTATCTATATATATATATATATATATATATATATGCAATTAGTAGAGTAGAGGATGCATTAAATTGATCAAAAGTGAAAACTATACAACATATTTCTATTTCAAATGAATAAAAATCTTCTGAAACAGTGTTAATGCTAAAAATAGACACAAATGACAGCTCCTTGAAGTTTCCTGTTTCATTGAGCAATATTTTGAAAATGCCACAGTTTTTACATTCATCAGATAGTCAGCCTAGGAATGGCTTATTTATAGTCCCCTCTGCATATTAAACTGGGATAGAAGAAAGTATTTTAACATTGAAAAATGACACAGTTCAGCTCTAAATCTGTTTTCACTGTCATAGTAGCATCTTATTGCATAATTCTGTAGTTTTGGTTCTGCTGACTCATTATCAAACATATGAATTTTAAGAATCCACCCACATCTTTCTCACTTTCCCTCAGAATTCATATGCTCAGTGTGTATGTGTGTTTCTGCACCTGTACTGTCACTATATAAGCCATTTTAAAGCAATAGTTTATCCAAAAATAAACATTTCCTGAAACTTTACTCACCCTCAGGCCATCAAAGATGTAGAGTTTACTTCTTTATCAGATTTGGAGAACTGTAGCATTACATCACTTGCTCACCAATGGATCCTCTGCAGTGAATGGGTGCCGTTAGAATGAGAGTCCAAGTAGCTGATTAAAACATTGCAGTAATTTACAAGTAATCCACACCACTCCACTCCATTAGTTAACATCTTGTGAAGTGAAAAGCTCATTAGGGTTTTTTAATCCTCAAACCATCACTTCTGAGACTTCCAGTGAACACGTTGTTTCTTACAAACATTTGTGCATGTTTGTAAGAAACAAATCCATTATTAAGGCATTTTAACTTTAAATCATTACTTTTGGCCAAGATTTGAGTCCATAATCCATAATAACGCTTCCTCCAGTGAAAATATTCATTTCCTGTTTTCATCTCACATCAAAATGAACTGTTTTCACTTGTAAACTATGCTTGATTTGTGCATATTTCTCTTTCATTTTCACTGGAGGAGACAGAAGTGTTTTGAGGATAAAAACACCTTAATGATGGATTTGTTTCTTAGAAACATGCAGTTTTTGGCTTCACAAGATGTTAATTGATGGACTGGAGTGGTGTTGATTACTTGAGGATTATTGTGATGTTTTTATCAGCTGTTTGGACTCTCATTCTGACGGCACCCATTCACTGCAGAGGATCATTTGGCGAGCAAGTGATGTAATGCTACATTTCTCCAAAAATGAGGAAGAAACAAACTCATCTACATCTTGAAAGGCCTGAGGCTGTGTACATTTTCAGTAAATTCACTAACAATATAGTGTCTATGAATGCCCAAAAGACAAACTGAATATTTATTATGTATCAGTGGTCCCAAAAAAACTTTTGGACACTTCACTACAATTGACTGAATGTCATTGCATTATACAACAAAATATTATAGCAAGTTTATTTTAAATAAAACTAGAACAAGCAAAAACGTATAACTGTTAAAAATAAAGACGGTCAGTATTGTGTGACTCTGTGTTTGCTAGTTAATGTGCTAAATATTTTATGTGGTTATTCTCGTAAAACACCTGGATGAACTTAAGAAGAACTGACTTCATTAATCCTCTAAAAAACACCAGTTAATGAACGACAAAGAAATGTGAACATCAGTGAAAAGAAAAAATCCTGCAGCCTTTGAACTTCTTTTGTGAAATATATTTTCCTTACAGTTGTGCTTACGCTTTTCCTTTAAAATAAACAACCTTTGAATTGATCATTTTTATCTAATGCAATGACAAACAGACATTTTTCAGAACCAAAGTCAGTGCATCCGTAGCTGATTAGGTAGAACTTTATGAGAGACACGTCACACAAACTTGCACCTAGAAAGCACTAATGAAACAGAATTAGGTCATCTGGGTCAGCTGTCTTCAAACTATCTCATCAGTCTTGCTGTAAATGGAGGAATATTACTGAGAACTGAATTGATGTGAAATTTCATTATTCTCCTCCTGGTGGGTTTAATTTGAAACGCAACAAATGGCTTGCATAACAGCGCAAATCGAGTTCAAATGACATGTGAACTTATTTTATAAAACCATTTTAAAACTAATATTAGAGCTGTCAACGTTTCTGTTTTCATGGTGTCAATACAAGCTGCAGGTTATGGTTAAAATACTTAATGAATTGGATGTTTTCTGAAGAAGCTCTCTGATATTCTGGACTGCCTCTATTGTTTTAAAACATTTTTAATATTTCTCTTCTCTCTGCTCACCAAGGCTGCATTTATTTGATTAAAAATACAGTAAAAACTGTAATATTGTGAAATATTATTACAATTTAAAATAACTGTTTTCTATTTGAATATATGTTAAAATGTAATTTATTTCTGTGATCAAAGCTGAGTTTTCAGCATCAGCAGACTTCAGTGTGATCTTTCAGAAATCATTCTAATATGCAGATTTGCTTCTCGAGAATGATATTTGATGAATAGAAAGTTTAAAAGAACAGCATTTATTTAAACAGACACCTTTTGTAATACTGTAAATGTCTTTGTTGTCACTTTTGGTCAATTTAATGCATTCTTGCTAAACAAAAGTATTTTTTGAAAGAAAGAAATCCTTTGAAAATTATATGCACCAAAGTCTGTCAGTTGTTTTATATAATTGTTGTTAAATGTGTTAAGCTGTCATACTAAAGCTTAAGGACAAAGTTGTCCTGAATGAGCGGTTTTAGCTCCAACTGTGATTATTAAAAGAAAGCATTCGGAAGCAAAAGCTGGAAAGACAAAAACGTTCAACAGCAATAATGCAGACTGCTCCCCAAGTTTTGAAAGCTAATTTGCCCAAAACAGCTATTATATGCACAATATTTCCCTCCTTAATGTCCCAAACTCTCTGCCTTCAGTTCAATGCTTTGACAGTTTCAGTAGTTTTATTGTGTGCAGAAAGTGCTGTAACTGCAATCTAGAGCCTAATATTTCTCTTAGCCCTCAGTACGTGTCAGAAAATGCTACGGCGAATGCGATGACGTATGTAGAAAGCGTTTTTGTGTACGTCTGTTGATTGAGAGCACACGGGTTTCGCAGTGCTGCGTGACTCATAATTGTGTCTTAATGTTTTGTGGCTGAAGCATTAATTGCACTCACCTGTTCACCTGAAATTAAAATTCACACATTAAAAATTGGCCTCGGGCTCCAGCGATGCATTTCCGGATAATAAACACAGAGATCTTTGCACATAATGCCTTCCAACACTGAATTTACACCCAAACAATATGGATTCTGCTTTTCCAGTCAAACCCTCGCTCGTGGCTGACAAACAGAGATGGATTTGTGATTTTGCCCTGCAATATGAAGTTTACAGAAGCGCTCTTCTGGGTCTCGTAGAAGATCATAACAGTGCAAAACTCAACAATTATTTATTAAGCAACCACTCAAACAAATAAACAAAGCCTTACTTGGGTGGCTTTTCCCTTTAAACAGACAGATGAGAGTGTTTCTTGCGGTTCTTCAGGAGGTTATTGTTCAATAACACGTACACATGAATAATTCATACCTCGGGTTTTACTGACCATCACTCAAAGTGTCATGAGACCCTCCGTTCCAGCACGGGCCTGTTCTCTGCACTGCATTGAAAAATGCTAGATAAATAGGTGTGGAAACCTGCAGAGAGGAGGTCAGGAAGAGCACAACAACTGTCTGTGGACTGGACACTTTTACCCTCAATTTTTAGTTTGACGAATGAGCTGAAAATGGAGAGTATTTGATTGCAAAACAGTGTAATTTTAGTACATCATCTTAAACTAATATTGTTTCAGTTAGTCAATAAGGTAACATTACTAATTTTTAAAAGTTTTTCCAGATAGAATTTAGATTTTATTAAATAATTGCGAGTAATTTTACTACAGTATCTACTATTATAGTAGCTAAACTAGCTACTATTATAGTATTTTATATTGCTAATATGAAAGTATTTTAAATGAGCTTTTTTAATTTTAGTTTATTTAATATTTAGTAATTTTGTTATGTGCTGTTGTCATTTTATTCATTTATTTTATATTTTTATTTAGTCTTAATTTTACAGATTTTAGTACTTCAGTTGGTATGGCAAAGTTTTACATTTTTCATCTATATTTTCATTTATATTTTCTTTTATTTCAGCTTTATTTCAAGCCCAGAAACAATTCTAAATACGTATTACATTTATTTTAATATAATGTTTATTTTTAAAATATTTTTATAATGTTTACATTTTATATATTTTGATTTGTATGCAATGTATTCATTTTTCATATATATATTCATATATTCATATTGATTTTGATTTGATTTAAATTTTTTGTAATTTTGGCATGTGCTGTTTATTTATTTATTTTTGGTCTTAATTGTACTAATTTCACTTTAGTTGTTAAGTTCCACATTTTTTTTTTTTTAAATCTAAATGCATTTTTCATCTAATATTTATATTTTCTTTTATTTTAGGTTCATTTCAAACCCAGAATAAAAAGTGCAACAATTCTTAGTATTTATTAAATTTAATATAATATTTATTTTTTTGTTTATTTTATGTTTTTATAATGTTTATATTTTATATATTTTGATTTGTATATATTGTATTTGATTTTGATTTAATATTAATTTTTAGAAATTTTGTTATGTGCTGTTGTAATGTTTTCATGTAATTTAATTTAATTTAATTTAAACATTTTGGTAGTTTTATTATTACATTTTGAATAATTAAACTTCACTTTGTGTGTATATGTTTATGTTTTTCATCTAATTTTTATATTTTATTTCAGCTTAATTTCAGTTAACAGAAACATTTTTAATAGTTTAGTTTCAGTTAATAATAACAACTGAGGTTTGGTTTAGTTTGGGATGGGATTAACCTAAAATAGAGGGACATTTTAGTGATTACAGGATGTTCAAATCAATTTGCACTGTAATCTTTAAGCCTATTTTGCGATTACAGTGTTTGACCGATTCATTAAAAACAACCCCCCAAAAAACAACATGAATTGCATACTCTACACAAAAGCAAGTTATTGTATACATGAATATGTATACTTCCATAACTTTATCTTTAAGCCGAGGCTTAATGCTAATTACCAGTTCATTTGTTGTAATTTTGCAGACATGAGTGGTGTTTTGATGATATCTGTGTCAGCTATTTGCTCCTGCTGTGTACTACAGTACAGTCACAACCTCTTCTCTGTAGAATAGAGTTCCCTGTTGTACATGTAACTTGATATGATCTTCATTAACTTTTTAATTGGCACGCCTGCTGTGTCTGGAGGTCAGTAGCGCCCGTGCGTCCCGGGACCCGGGACTCCGTCCTGTTCGGGTGGTTCACCACACAACACTTTTCTTCTGCATTTCTTTAAATTCACCCCAAAACTGCAGTAATTAGCAGTAAAAGTAATTAGTAAAAGCCTGCGTTTGGGTGAAGATATATTGTTGTAGAAGCTCCGGCGGTTCATCGGGGAGAGGTTAATTGTGTAATCAGAAACTTCATCATCTGACGCTCGACTGGGATGCGTTGAACAGGGGCCGGTGTAATTGGATGCTTACGCATTTGTTTGAGAGAAGAGTGCTGGGATGTTTTATCGGCATTACTTTTTGTTGTAATTGAGCCCGGGAAAGGTTAATGAGTTTCTGCATTGAGGGAAAAACCAAACAAAAAACAAATGGAAGATTCGGATTCTCGAGAAGGAAAAAACTGTTAAGTGTTTATAAGGTTAAGTTTTGTTTGCCGTCTGAGCTTTTGCACACAGAGAGATAATTAAAATGAAGCATATGATATGAGGGTGTTCCATCACGCCTCACGCTCCCATCAGTGATAACTCAGCAGATGATAGAAGAACATTTATAGAACAAATGAAAGAAACAGACCGTAGGATCAGACCATTATTAGTCTATCACAAATGTTTTGCCTTCAACCTTTAGACTTGAAGTAAAATAGTCTGTTACACTAAAAACATGCAAAAGTACATATTTTCAAAACTGAGCTGGCACTGTTTGCATGAGTAGTCGCTTTTAAAGATGGATTATGACGTGGGTCACAAGGCCCTGCAAATAAAAAAATTATGAATTAATATTAAAATTTGATCTAAAAAAAGAATCATATTTAAGTATTTGTTTACAGTACCTTGTGACTCATGCCATAACCTGTCTTTGAACTGTTTCATTTAATATAAATAAAAATACAAATCTCAGTCAAAACCTTATATCGATCTATGTAATAAATAAATAAATAACATTTATTGCACTGATTTCAATATAAATAAAAGAAATACAAATCTCAGTCATTACAAAACCTTATGTTGACCTATGTAATAAATAAATAAATAAATAAATAAAATTTGTTGCACAAAAAAAAATAAATAAAATAAATAAATATACTCGCTCTTGAATGGTAGTTTGATTTTTTTTTTTTTTTAAATCTTATTTATTTATTTATTTATTTACAGTGCAATGTGACTTATGCTACAACCTGTCTTTGAACTATTTCATTTAAAATAAATAAAAATACAAATCTCAGTCATTACAAAACCATATTGTAAAACCATATACTAATCTATGTATATTTAAAAATGAATAAATATGTAAATACATGCAGATGCACTACGGACATTAAAGTTGATTGTATTTAAATAAATAAATAAATTAGTCAAAAATGTAAATAAAAAACCTTATTCGTCTATATATATTTAAAAAAAAATAAACAAACAATAAAAAAACTAATTGTTTGTTGTATGAACTGTTGTTGGTTGTATTAAAGTAATAATTGAATATGATATGAAACATTCACTACACATTATTATATTGCAGTAATGAGAATCGCCATTTAAAGTAATTAGAAAAAGACTCACGTTACAGTAATGAGAAAATAGGGTTTTAGAGTGAAATGTGGCCTGGTCATGTTTGCATAGATGCATCACAGATGCATACTAACAGCACTGTTAATTAACAAAATAAAAAATAAATCAATGCTATTGATTGTTGTTTTAAGGCTATCATTAATACATTGACATGTATGCTGCTATTAACACCAAATGCATCCCATTTTAGGTCTCTAGCTGGCATATAGATTTTTAATTTAATTAATTTATTTATTTTTTTCAGCACGCTAAAACCTCATCTAAGAAATTGCATCTCTAAATTAATCCACTTTGAAGCACCAACAAACAACTTGTCAACCATCGTGACCAGCGCAAGCCTATAATCTAAAACTTCTGACTGTAAAAATCATTTCCAGCACTTAGGGAAAGACATTACAGAGCTGTTTTGGTGTTTATTACTTTTGAAAGCCCCAGATCTATATACGCTGGCATCTTGATTTGTTGTGGATCAATATGATGGTTTGAGTAAATGTTCCTGACGCAGTCATGCAAGACTGTTTAGTCTGTGTTGCTGAATGATGTCCGATTTTGGGAATTTGTCAGTCAGACTGAATATGCAAATAAAAAATGGTAGGACATTTAATGAAGTTCTTTAATAGAGTTGTGTACTATCTTGGTCTGTGGACATCATAGCTGTTTTAGTTCGGTTCCACAGAGGAAAGAAACTCATACAGGTTTGGAACGACATGAGAGTGAGTAAATGATTTGACAGATGACAGATTTTTTTATTTTGGGCTGAACTAACATTTGAATCTCTCTCATCCGTAGACGACACCTCTCCTCATTCAGTCTGCTGTCGTTTCTCCTGCTGTTCTCCGTCTGCTTTTCCTGTGAAGACCCATTAAAGCTGACTTCGGGACGTGCTGTGATTTGTTGAGGGTTGGTATCTTTTTTCGGGTGCTCAGTGTTTCGATTAACCAGCTAAATTAGGCGGTGAAAGAAGATATGAACATGAGATGAGAGAGATGCTGGTCACCACAGTCAAATTCACAAGCTTTCATTATCTGAAATAATGCTATGAAGAGTAGATGTAAGTTATTAATGATAAACCTTATTATTTCTGTCATGACCTTGTTATTATAAAGGCAAATCAAGGCTCATCATAATGGAAGACAGTGGATTAATATATTGAGGTTTGTGAAATTTCTTTGCACCAAGAAAGTGGTGCAAAGAAAATTGCAAAAAAAAAGGATTTCAACTGTCATCAGTTGTCCAAAAAATAAAATAAAATAATAACAAGATACAAAATAAATAAATGTTTATTTTACAAAAAGTTTTTTAAATTTAAAAAACATATATGTGACCCTGGACCACAAAACCAGTCATAAGGGTCAATTGTTTGACATTGAGATTTATACATAAGCCGAAAAAATAAGCTTTCCATTAATGCATGGTTTGTTAGGATAGGACAATATTTGGCCGGGATACAACTATTTGAAAATTGAAAAAATCTGAATATTGAGAAAATGGTTTTTTTTTTTTGCATCAAAATAAATTAATAAATGTATTAAGAATTATTTAAAATAAAAATATTTCAATTTAAATACCCTATTGACCTTACTGACTTTAATGTTGGTTAGAATGAATGAGTGAATGAATGAATGAATGAATGAATGAATGAAAAATTTGCCATTTATTTATTTTAACAGTGATACTTTTTTTTTTTTTTTAGAATTCTTTAATGTATAGACAGTTCAAAAGAACAGCAAAATAACTTTTTATAACTTGTATAACTATATATATATATGAATTCATTTGTTGTAGTAACGTCAGTGTCAGTTGTATTAAAATGAATATATAAATAAATTAATTAAAATAATAAAAAATGAATTAAAAAATCCTATTAACCATTGTATATTTAAAAATAAATAAATACAAATAAATAAATGCAATTTGTTGTACTGACTTTAATGTTGATTAGAATGAATGAATGAAAAATTATTTATTTATTTATTTTAACAATTATACTTTTTTTAGTATTCTGTGATGTATATAAAGTTCAAAAGAACAGCAAAACAAGTTTTAAATATAGCTTTTTTATAACTTGTTTTTTAATCAGCCTTTACTATCTCTATTAGTTTTTGAATGAATGAATGAATACATACATACATACATACATACATACATACATACATACATTTGTTGTACTAACTTCAATGTCAGTTGTATTAAAATAAATGAATGAATGAATGAATTAATTAATTAAAATAAAAAAAAACAATAATTTAAAAACCCTATTAAACCAATGTATATTTAAAAATAACTTAAATAAATGCGTTGTACTGACTTTAATGTTGATTAGAATGAATGAATGAATGAATGAATGAATGAATGAATAAAATATTGGCCATTTATTTATTTATTTATTTATTGATTTTGACAGTGATACTTTTTTAGAATTCTTTGTATAGAAAGTTCAAAAGAACAGCAAAACAAGTTTAAAATATAACTTTTTTATAATTTGTTTTTTTTTTTTTATCAGCCTTTACTATAAATAAATAAATAAATAAATGTTATACTCACTCTCACTTTTGAATGGTAGTGAAGTTGTCATTATAAAGTCTAAACAAATATGGTATCGGCCAGCAAAAATAAACCACAAAAACACTTATGCATGTTGCATGTTTAATTGCACACAGATCAGTTGATTTTGCCTTGCATCACCTCAAATGACTCTGAATGACTACATGGCTGACGCACAGCATGAATAAATCAGTTCAGGTTTAATCAAATACACACACACACACTCACACACAATACAAACCAATCAACAGCTATGAGTCTGAGCAGCTTCATTATTTGCAAATGATTTGCAGCTCTAACGGAAGCTTTGTGCTCGGGCGAGGAAGGGCTGGGGCAAATATTGGAAAGCTTCACTGTAATAAATAAGAAAATAAAACAGAATGCATTAAAAATGCTGGAGCTTGTGTAAGTAATTTCATTTCTCTGTGTGGATGTAATATCTTTACTTTTTTCAGCGCTGTTATGGAAAATGAGATGGGATGGCACTAAAATGAAACTGAGGTAAATTTGGAAATATCAGATTTAATCCGTCTGCGGCAGCGAGGCAGTGTCAGATACGAAGGTGGCTGTTGATTGAGTGTAGGATCACGATTGGAGACGTTCCCGTCAAACCGCGGGATGATGTGCTGAGGAAACCCTGTCATTATTCCATCATCACTGGAGGAGTCGTTTACGTTCCTCGTCTCAAACGTACAATTAAGACAACTGTTAGCCACGCCCACATACGGCCCTGTCATTACGACACGAGTTGATCTCCATTGTTCCAGCATCAATTGAGGAGCCGTTTATGTTCCCACCTCTACAATTAGGAAATTAGACACAATTGCATTCACTCAAGCATCATTCACAAACAAATCAGAGAGGTTTTAGGCACTGTTCTCCAAGAGCAAAGGAACAACAACCCCTGTCACTGGGGTGGTATTGTAATAAAGGTACATCACTGTACATTATTTATCTTTAAAAGTGCATAATAGTACCTAAAGTGTATTATTATTAGTGCCTTTAAAGGTTAATCTGCCTTAATTTAGGACTGTTTCATCATATTAGAATCAACATGACATCAAAACTGATCTTCTTCACTCCTTACATGATGGAAATGAAATTAGTGTACTCATTTGAAGTCATTTGATCTTCAGAAAATCTTTTAATTATTATTATTATTATTTTTATTTTATTTGCAATGAATACTTTAATCATTAAATTTATCAAAGTGGCTTTTTTAAGGATTCTTTGGTGAATAGAAAGTTCAAATGAACATTAAAACAGAAATCATTTGTAACATTATAAATGTCTTCATGGTCGTTTTTGATTAATTAAATGTGTCCATGCTCAATATTATTTATTTATTTATTTATTGAAATAAATAAAGCCTTAACTGGGGAAATTAATTAAAATTGAACGTATGAATTACCATGTACTTGTACCATGTTTTAGTTTATGTAATTTTTTTTTTTTTTTTTTTATCATACATATTTTTATTTTTAAAAACATTATAGAGGCCAATACAATTATGTATGTATATTTTAACCTCATATTCTCAATATTAACATGTTCACTTCTTTTATTTCTTGGCTGATATGCTCTTTTAATTCATTTGGACACAACATTTTTGATCTGCAAAATGTCAGAAGTCTAAATTGCATCTTAATGTTATTTTTTAGTAAAATATCACAACGCTTGGTGTTTTTATTAACAAGCTCTATTAGTGCTGTGATCGTGGCCTTTTCATTTATTTGCTTTTCTCAATGTGGAAACAGACAACGCAAAACAACAGCCCTACAATCTAATCTAATGTACAATAGTTCTTCTTTTTACTTGAGAAAAAGTCTTGACGGTATTTCTTTTTCTAGTTGCTTTTAGAACTTTGAGGTTCACTGAGTTTCTCTCTCCCTAATTTGCCTTATTTTCGCTGCCTTCATATTGTGGAACTTACATTTCACAGCACTTTTCTCATTTCTTTCAGAGTTAATGCAGAGATGATCGTGTATGTGAATGGAGAACGGCTCTGATGACACTTTAGTCATCTAACTGCCCCTTTCTATTCTTAAGATGCATCTATGAGATCTTCAGTGTGCAAATGAGAATCCATAAAAGTGGCGGCGGTGAGTCAGACAATCTCCTTCAAGACGTGCTACTGCTGAATGTGTTTTTGGGTTCTGCAACCTTTAACACAACTCCACCATTACCCCTAATCAGTGCGCCTGAACTCTCACCAAATAACCACTATTACTGATCAGTAATGACCGAGACAGCACAATTTACTCATTTAGTCAGGACCTGACCCTGTTCATCCGAGCATCCTTCACTTCTCCTGTTCTTCAGCTCTCTCTCAACGTCTTTTTCGATGAGTCACAACCACAAGAAAGGGTCGGGCTCTCGCTCTCCCTCCCTGTCTTTTGTCTTTCTTCCTCCCATCTCATTTAGAAGCAGCTACGCTTCACTCCCCTCACTGAGTCCCACAGGCAATTTAGGGAAAGTAGGCCAAAATGAAATATGGCCTCAATAAAAATCCCACAACACTTCAAATGCACATTGGCAATAAAACCTGCACAAGTGTATACATGGCAGGCCACTAAACAGCGTGTTAGTTGGTTAAGTGTGTTATTAAGCGATAGCCAGACAAGGGTTTTCTCTCCCACAGGTCCTGGGTCAGCACTACGTAGCTTCTGGAGACATAAACACTGATGCACTGTGGGAAAAACTGACCTGAGATCAGCATGGTATGTCGTTCCTCCATATTGGCAGCTCAGGCAGAGCCTATAGCTCAGAGCACTATAGCTCACTAAATCACAGCGATCTGAGAGGGTACTGAAAGTCAACAATTTTGCATTCATTTTTGCCATTGAACCACAGAGAAGATGGCCCAACACATTCAGACTAGCAGACAGTAACCACAATTCAGCAGTGCTTGCGTGGCTTTTTGTTTACATGTCAAGGTTCAAGAAACAGCTGAAAAAGATGGTAGCTGTGTTTCGAAACGTTTGCGGGTTTCTATTCTACAGATCAGTCCAACTGGAAATACACAGTGACTGCAAAATAACATTATGCCTCTTGCATGTCTTAAGAAACTTTCATAGTGAAATGTCAAGTAAGTGCTGGCAAAAGTGTCTTCAGTTTTACCTGAAACAGATGAATGTGATCTACCGACATTTAAATACACTGGTTGATGTATGTATCGAGACAGATTGGTAATTTTCAAAATGTTCTCTGCATATTACAAGAGCTTGTAACCCAGCAATAAGCACTGTTATTGAACAAAATTTACATTAGATAGTGGGATAATCTTACAGATCCGAAGCAGGGATGACGTTTTTTTGTGGGCAGTTTTCAAGTAGTCTATGGATCCATGGAATAAAAGAATTTAAAAAAGGTAAATTAGATTTTATATTTCAAATTCTGACTTTATTCTTGCAATTCCAAGATTATATCTCACAGTTCTAATAAGGAAAAACAACTCATCATTCTCTCTTTTCCCCCGCAGCTCAGAATGAGAATTTATATCCCACACTTTTGGCTTTTTCCCCTCAGAATTGACAAACTCACTATTTTTGAGTTAAATCGAGTTGTAAAGTCCGAATTAGGAGATATAAACTTGCATTTGCGAGAAACAGCAGAACTATGAGATAAAAAAAAAAGTTATGAAATATGTTAATAGTAATAAGTATACATTTTATTTCATGCTGTAACTGTAGGGCTAATACAGTACGTCCGCTATTAACAGCATATGTGAATGTTATGTAGACCTATTGTTTAAATCAAATTTAAACCATCCATAGTATGTCCATATGTGTTTAACTTCAAATGGTGACTTTGATGACAGTATTCTGTCAAAATTATTTTAATTCCAATTTTGACATCAAAAGGCACCAAAATATATATTTTTTCTCTTTGTTACCAGTGGGGTTTTTTTTGCAATCACTATGTGCGCAGCTGCAAGTGACGTCACTGTGACTACTCCAGATTGGTCTATAAAAAGTTATTTTCGCATGTTTCCTTGTACAATACTATATTATGAACTCAAGATACTATTACAGTGTGCATGATTTGTAAATTAATACATTTGAACTTTTGCATCGTATAATCTGCAATATTTATGGCATTTCTGTAGCCAGCCTACAAAATCCAGCTTACACAAACTAATATGACCAGCAGTTAGCTGAATTTGTGATGGTCAGAACCGGCTAGGATCAATAAATGACAAGTCTGTACAAGCTAAAGACCAGCTTAAACCAGCTACTGTGTTCCACAACAGCTGTCAGCTAAAGTTAGATTTTCCAGCATGGTAGTAAACATACTTTTTATGTTATTGAAATGCACAAGAAAAAAACAAACAAACAGAAGATTTAGGTCTTTCCAGATTCAAAGAGTCACGAGCTGCACTCATGCGCTAAATAGAAAATAGCTGTCCGGGGGTGTTGCCAAGATGGCTGGTGAGTGAACTGCGTGAACTTGCCTTAAAGCGACTATAACATAGTAAGTGTTGCATCAGAGATGGTGGATGAGAAAGCGTGTGATGTTTCATTGATTCACCCATTACATACAAACCAGAAAACTCTGCTGAAACAACGCAGTGCAGTCAAAGCTCTCTCATTTCCAAAGCACATTGCATAAGGTTATTCAATCAATACTGCTCAGACCAAGAGCAGCGATACAGTCCAGCGAGTGCGTGTGTGTGCATGCCTGCGTAACAGAAAAACACCGTTAGATCTTACAATTTCATTTCTATTGACTTTTAAATGAGATTTCACAGACTTTCTGCACATTTTAGCCCATTTTTCCAGCTGTCTTTCTGAGAAGTAAAAGTGCAAAAAGGTCATAAGTCATGCTTGAGATTGGCAAATATATAATGCTTATTCTTCTTAAGAAAGATATTTCAACAGTATTCCCAGCTAAAAAGAAGCTCTAAGCCGGACCATAATGTAAGAACAGCTTAAGAGGATGTCTTTATGGGCTGAAAAGGTATTAGTCAAGGCACAACAAAGCCACACAGCAATGCTTAAATTCATTTTTTATAACTCAAGACTTTCTGTGGAATGTGTTAAAGGAAAATAGGGCTCTGACCCACTTTTAGGATTAATATGAGCGTGTTCTCTTCACCATTGTGGTGTGCTATTCACATGAGAATCTCATTGTGTGTGTGCTAAAGAAAGGTGGAGCACGTCACATGAGTTGTTCTTGAAATTGCATCTTCAGCAATTCTTCTGCTTGTTTAAATAGAAAGCGAGAAGAAAACTTTTAATTTTTTTAAAATTACAAGAAAAGCATTCTGTAAATGTCCTCTAAGCATACTGTAGTAGCAGGTAACACTGTTGAGAGAATGTACAGTAGAGTTAAGCATATTTAACATCATTTATTACCGTCTATTGACTGGTTAGCATGATGCAGTTAGTCCCTGCTGGTAGATGCCAGAACTACAAAATTGGCCATTTAAAAAAATATATATCTATAATAGCTTACGATAATAACCCTGTTGCAAGTTATTCATCATATAAACCATGTTTTTGTGCATTTTTGTGCATTCGTGTTCATTGTGCATTTTAACATCCTGCACAAGAAAAAAAAACTTGAATAGAAAAGTTAAATAGAGAAATGTATCATTATAAGTTATCACAGTTCCTAACAATTACATATTATTTCATATACTTTTAAAATGTCTACTTACTTAGACAACTATATTATAATCTTATGTAATTTTTCCCCTTCATTTGTAGCACATATGGCTAATTGCTGCCCTGAGCGTTTGCCCTTTGGCTTGCAGCTTGTCAAAGATTGCAGGCTGCAATGTGTGACTGCACTCCTCCGCAGTTCCCTGTTAACCACTTTAATGACAGTGTTCAGGATGATTTAGCATGTTACAGAGGATTTTTCACTATCACAGAAGCTCATAACCTTAAAAGAGAGATTTCACCTCTGGTTACTGATCTCATATGTGCTAAATATTTATATAAAGCTAAAAACAGCAGACGTCTCGGGCCGTCTTCCACAAGAATCCTGCCCCTAGATATGCTCCTATCAAAGTTTATATTTTTAAAAGATATTTCAATGAGTAATGCCCTCGTTTCTGCAGGCCAAGCCCGTGTGAAGGTTGTTCATTCCCAGTGAACTAAAACTTGGTGTATACTGTGATTTTCTGCCCTAGAAGAGTGTTGCTTTTCATAATGTGCTATATTATCATTAAATCTCGGGCTCAATCTTTTTGTCAACTAGTTTTTTTTTTTTTTTTGTTTTGTTTTTTTTTTTTTACAATTTGCACAGTTCTTTTTGGAAGTCTATGATTGTAGGTGTCACAGATCTGCTCATGCAACTTATGCTCATTTTTTGGAGGTAAAAAAACCCCCAAAAACATTATTTGTTTATAATTTGACAATATGCACTCAAAAACTGAGGTGCATAAGCTCAGATCAATGAGGCTTATGACCATTCTGTTCCAAAAAGAAATACAAAATAAAATCTGATAAAATTACAATTTAAAATTCTATTTGTTGAGTGAACTTAAAATAATTTGTTACCTGGCTGCCCTAAAATTTTAAGTTCAGTCAACTTGAAATGTTAAGTTGTACTAAGTGACAACTTAGATATCTGAGTTGATTCAACTTAAAATGTTAAGGCATGGGTAACAAGTCCAGCTTTTAGGCTTAACAAACCAAATTTTTTGTTTAGTCAACTCAAATATCTAAGTTGTCACTTAGTACAACTTAACATTTCAAGTTGACTAAACTTATTTGAGTTGACTGAACCTAAAATCAGGGAACAGGGTAACTAACTATTTTAAGTTGACTCAACAAATTGTGTTAAATATTCATTCATTTTGGGATAGGGCTGTTTGAAAAAAGTCAACTGTACACAAAATTTAAAACTGATATTCTACAAGCCCAGCCAGGAGGCTTTTTCCCTTTTTGCGGATACTGTCACAAACATCCATTTCATGCTTTTAAGAGCCTCTAAAATTAAATAGTTAATGGACAAAGATGCTTTTAGGAACCTAATGGTGTAATTATGACATCTACCAGCAAGAGGTTAACCAGGTCATGCTAATTAGCCTTTTTCACAAAAATCGGAAGTGACGTCAGCGCAGGGTAAAGTCAGTTCTGCTACAGGTCTGTGCCTATTATATTAATATGCTCTTGTCTCAAATCATGCCTTTTACATTTTCTTTTTTGTCTGCTTTCCAAGTTGTTATATAATCAACAAAGAAACAACATTTTACTTGTTTGTAATTTATATGGGCACTCAGACCGGTACTCGTCAATATAATATATGCGCAACATAGCGCCAGCTATAGTTTCTGTTCTCCATCTCCGGTATATTTAAGCGTATTTTCTCAATTTACTCAGTCATTTCCCTCGAATCACTACATCATGGTAAATTATGACAGCGTTTATATCCAAATGCACATTTCCCCAAGAATAAATGAAACAATTCTGAGTCCGGATGATGCATAAACTCAATACAACAACGTAATCCAGATCCAAAAGGAATAAAGCCATTAATCGGAGTCATGTCTTATTTAGTATTATATTATTTTATTATGTATATCCCTGGGCACATTATGCAACGTACATTTACACCCTAAAGTTAATAATGCAAAGGAGAGCAAGTAGAAAATACAATATTACTTTCATAATAATAATAATAACAATATTAATCGCGAAAAAAAATGATGTGAAGAGTCATAATGCACAGCCAGCACCAAATAGACAGTACGGCAAAACTTAAAACTGTACTGTATTATAAGTGCTAACATTCATAATTAAATAAACATAGTATTTGTGATGACCAGACGCTGACACAAAGTTTTTGAATAAATGTTTGCTATTTTTAGAGTAAAACACCGGTATATATCATAGTATCATAGTATCTATTTTGTAAAAATAGACTTTGATTCCCGAACTTACTCTTGTTCAGTACGGCCGCTGCTGTCACCGGAAAAACGTTTACCCTGCAAGTGCCAATCCGGAAGCCAGAAACACGGAAGTGTGAAAAAGGCTAATCAGCCAAAACTAGACCACTTTAAACAATAACACTATGACCTTTTGACATCACAAAAATCTTACACTGTGCATCAGGCTTAAACCATACATCTAGGTGTTCCAAGTTCTCTTGTCCTTGGAGGTGTCCATTTTGCTGCTCTTCTCTTCCGCTGTGTATCCGTTGAGACGTGCCCTGGTGACCTTCACAGGTCCTATGTAGAGAGGAAATTATTCTCACAATGCTGAATTGACGTTTTATTAGTATTTGAGGGGGCTAGGAGCCCCTGTGAGACTCAACGGTACTGCGCTCTGGGTCTTAACCTAGTTTTTTGAGGATGTGGCCGATTGCAGATTGACAGTTTCTATAGAGGTCCAGTTCTGTACCTGCACATGCACAATGTAGGCTGTCTGTTTTTCTTTTATCTCTCTCGCACACATTGGCTGAACACGTGCTCTGATAGCTGAGAAGCGAAAAGTTTAAAGAACATCATTTGTAGCTCTTATAAACAAGATGAAACAGATAACACGAGATGTCTTGGGACAAAAAGTCTCTAAAATTAGACAGACGGAAATACTCCCTCGAGTCCCAGCCCCGGTTTGACACGATTAGAAGATGAGGGTGGGCTTAAATGGAGGCTTTAATCAAACAACATTCAGTTCTCTTTTACACAGCTTGATCCCAGTATGACTGAGAACAGCAGTCTTCAGAAACCCTCATCAGTACATTATAAACATATAAGCATACACACACAAATGTGTGGGGTTACGGGGGCGGTGAATGAAAAATAAACCATGTTCCAAAAAACAACCCAATTTGGTCACATTTAAAATGCTTCATTTTGACAGATTTGGCAACACAAACCAACCAATAATGCTGGATTTAGCAACAGAATCTGCCCAGTTTTCACAGATAATACATATTCATTTAAAAATATCTATTTTATAGACAGTTTAACTAAATGTAATAAATATATAAAAATGCAGATTTAATGTAATGATATATTTACATTTAGTCATTTAGCAGACGCTTTTATCCAAAGTGACTTACAAATGAGCATAATGGAAGCAATAAAAATCAACAAAAGAGCAATGATATGTAAGTGCTGACAAGTCTTAGTTAGCCTAACGCAGTACACATATCAAGGTTTTTTTAATTATATAATAAATAAAAAAAAACACATATAGCAAGCTAGTGTTAGAGGTGTTTTTTTTTGTTAATTATATAATAAATAAAAATAAAACAGATAAATACAAAAAGAATAGAAAAACAGAAACCAAAAAAGAATAGAGAAGCTTGTGATGTTTTTTAAAAGAAAACAAGCAGTTAGTAAATTAATAAAGTGCACGTCTAAAAGGGTCAAGTTAAAAAAAAAAAACATTATTTTTTATAATGTATATTATTTATTTTTATTAATTTTATTTATTAATTATTTATATAAATAAATTATTTATGTATTAATTTATATAATTTTATAAATGTTTACTGTAGGAATACAAGCAAATTTGACAAAATTGGGCTTTTTAAAGTCCTGTATTCTAAATTTGCACCTTTACGTTTGCAAATGGGAGTAAATGGTAAAAATAAATAATCAGTTGTCAGTTTATATCGTACAAATTCAGTGTATAAAACTGTTGTGGTGGGACAAAATAAGGCAAAATTCACTATTGCTATAGTGTTCACACCTTAACCCTATATGACTATTAAAAGGAACAATTCACCCAAAAATGAAAACTTTCTGAAAACCCATATTAAAAACATTTTAATTATGGATTTGTTTCTTACAAACATGCAGCTTTTGGCTTCACAAGATGGACTGGAGTGGTGTGGATTACTTGTGGATTATTGTGATGTTTTTATTAGCTGTTTTGACTCTAATTCTGACGGCACCCATTCACTGCAGAGGATCCATTGGAGAGTGATGTAACGCTACATTTCCCCAAATTTAAAGAAACAAACTCATCTACTTCTTGGAAAACCTGATTTTAAGCAAATGTTCATTTTTGAGTAAACTATTCCTTTAAACTTTGGTGCATAACTAGTCCTGCACCTGCTATGAACATGAATGATAAGAAGCGATCAGGTGTATAGTTTTCACCTGGAGCAATAACATGCTTTTAAAATCTCAGAGACTGACACCGAAGAAAGGATCTCGAGGGATCTGTCATATGTAGTGACCAGAATAATTACAAATTTCTGGATAAGCAACCAACCACTCAAAACATCCTAGCAGCTGTATTGCAACACCCGTGCTTATCTTTGCAAAGTATGCCCCGCACTAAGCCAAATCTGTGTTGGAATAAATGTTATTATTCCAACAAAAACATACTTTAATAATCAGGTAACTGTGCATGTCAACAGCTGCTGTTCTCGTAAAGACACAAGATGTGTTGATGAAAATGATTCCTATTTTTCAAACGCAGAAAACTGCCAACAGCAATAGTTCTTCTAATTGTCATCAGTAAGACTTTGAACAAAAAAGCAATCGTCAGATAAAGAGATCACGAATAAACTTGTCATTCAAACCTATTCTATTCATCATGACAATTCCGCAGATGAGAAAAACAAACAGCCTAAAACAACAGAAACTACAGGAAGTCTGTACACGGCTTCATCTTATTAGATTTGTTAAGACATTAAGAGCGATGAGCTTTGCATGCGTTTTTATTTCTGCTTTGGGGAAAATCATAACAGAACTTATGTCAATCATTGTCATTAAGAATATTAAAAAATACATCAGCGTGAAATTGGCGCGTATAGTGCACGTTCCACTCATTTCACAAATCATATAAGAACGAACTTCTAAATTCCCACTCTGGGACTGAACAGATCGAATAAACGGGAAATGAATGTAATGTGGTGGGAAGAAGCTGCTATTAAAGAGGACTAGTAAAATTACTTCCAGTTTGTTCTTTGTAGTGTGTGTGTCTCAGTCATTTATGCATGAAAATGACCTGCCAGGTAGAAATAAACCCACCACAACATCACATAGTGTTTCAGATTTGCCTCTGGTGTGGATGTTATGGAAAATAAGAGTGTTATCTGATCTGCATAGTAGCTAACATATAGGAAGCGTAGAAAGAAAAGGATTGGGAGGAAGATAATCTGGGTAAAATGACCACTGAATTTCAATAACAAAACTTTTGCCATATAATCAGAAAAAATAATTGACGCTGCAATAGTAAAACAAGAAATATTCTTTAGTGTGCAACACTCATTTCACTAAAGGGACGCAAGCAGATAATGATTCAGTGGGAGACAAAGTCACATGAGAGGTCAAACTGGTGGAAATGGATGGATTAATTTGAGAATTACAAACTCACCCACTCGGACATAATCAGGTTAACTCATGACCCAAGTAAATTGAACTTGAAGTGATGATCTGTAAATGAGCCACTTTTTAGCGACCTCTCAGGTCAGTTAAATGAAAGTTATACTTCAGAACCTGTGACCTACACTACACCTGCAGTGTTCACAGCGGATTTGTTAACTAATGGTCTTCAAAAAAGACTGCTTCTATTAATAAAAATGATTAAAAAATAAAGCCAGACGATAGTAGAATAAAGCCATTTTAAAAAAGTTTAAAATGCATAAACAATGAAACTTTTTATTTTTTGCATTATAGAGTATAAACATTAAAAATACTATAATATTGTTTCTTGTTGATTGTTTCAGAAATCTTATACCAAAAATGAATTTGTAGACGAGGATTTGCCTCATTTGAGAAGCTCACCACGTCACTATATATTATGTCATGTAATAATATCACATTTAAACATGTCAGTGCAAATTCATCCAGACCAAAAGGCATACATATCACACATAGTCAAATCATATAAATGATTTAGATGAATATTAACCCTGCAGTAATAAACTAGACATTTTTGTTTTCAGAAAAAAATGAGCCATTTGCTCTGGGCTACACTGAGCAACAGCGAAGTTACCCACTAGCCAGTGACTCAGATTTGTGTCCCAAACAAACTCACAAATTCAGCTGAAATCATAGCTTTTAACTAAAACACAGCAGCTGAGGACACATGCCAACAAATATGAAAACAGGAACTATGCAAGCAAAAGCCTGTTAGTGTTTTCCTAATGAGCTTTCTGTGTTTGACTGTATTGACTTATCATCATCAGTATCCTCAGTTATTAGGTTAAAATGGAAATGATTGATTCATACAGTGATTCGTGTTCTTCTGTTCAACATTTGTGAATTGCTTTGGATACAACCATTTGAACCCTTTAAGTGCATGTAAACAAATGTCTGTCCAATCTCTCATCCAGTTATCTCCAAACCTCGCGAGGTTTGAAGTTGGACGCGCCGAATGCACTGCGCGCAAGAGGTGAATCAGACGCCGGTTTTAAACCGCGAAAACCCAAAATACATCTCTTGTTTGTGCTTTTGGAAGGAGAGACTGTGAAATCACCATGTGACAGGGTAAGAACTGTGTCTTTATGTCTGGAAAGCATCTCCGTTTCCAAGCTCGTGGACGCGTTTTGGTGTTGGTGTTGGTGTCATTTGTTTCTGCATATTAAATGGCGGATTTGTGAGTTTGTTTTGTTTACAAGCCGCTCTGGTGATTTCTGTGGACTGTGTTTCAGTGTTGCTGGATTCTAGGTTCTGGTTTGCGTTGTATAGAGTTGATCCAAAGTTGCACATGGCGTTTTTACGCAATGCTGCGTTCATAGATTAGCGTTTGATTTACTGACGCGCGTCATCTGATTCTCTGTCATCATTTCCCAAATATGAAGCACTGTAATTATTAGACTATTTTAAGACTGCTATCTGATTCTTCTGGCCTTGTTATTAAAAGTGTTCCCACACTCTTAAAAAACGAAATGTAAGGGCATTTTAAAAATGTGACAAATAAAAAAACAAAAGTCATAGACATGAATATCAGTTATTCTAGTTATGCTTAGCTCTAAGATATTTTATTGACATGAAGTTGCTGTTTTAATATTTATTCTAATTACTTATATACATATGTGACAATGGACCACAAAGTCAGTCATAAGGGTTAATTTAAATTGAGATTTATACACCTAAAAGCTGAATAAATAAGCTTTTCGGTGATGTATGGTTTGTTAGGATAGGATAATATTTGGCTGAGATACAACTATTTGAAAATCTGGAATCTGATGGTGCAAAAAAAAAAATCAAAATACTGAGAAAATCACCTTTAAAGTTGTCCAAATTAATGCATATGATATATTTATGGTAGGAAATTTACAAAATATCTTAATGGAACATGATCTTTACTTAATATCCTAATGTTTTTTGGCACAAAAGAAAAATCGATAATTTTGACCCAAACAATGTATTGTGGGCTATTGCTACAAATATACCGTGCTACTTAAGACTGATAGCTTGTGCAGTTGCTCGGCTGTTCTGGGTGGTTAGTAGAAATTTATTTAAATTTGGCAATACTTGGCAATTTCTTTGTTCAGAGGAGTACGATTGAAAAAAGACCAATATTTAAACTTTGTATTACAGTATTCCTCAAGTTTCTTCCTCCTAGGACTCACCTTAAAGACATTTTGGGTAACTAGTTCAAAGTTTAGCTAGTCTAAAGTTTACTTTCTTCATAACCTAGTCAATTCCTATTGATTTTCATCTCTGTTAATCAGAGGAGTTCAGTAAAGTGCAACTGCAGCACAGCATGGCTTCGGTAAAGGACTTGGCTGTGTGGCATCTGCCACCGTCGCCCATGTGGATTTGCGAATTACATTTGTATTTCTCTCATGTCCCTCAAGAGCTCTGATTACATGGTCCAGCTCCTCATTACCAGCTCCTCGTTGTAAATCATTGAGTCTGGAGAACGCCCTGCAAACGAAACCAGAGATTAGGTCAGATCACACGCTGTGGCTGAAGTTCTCTCGTATCGTAGCTTAATTGCCGGCCTGCCCATTCTTCCTGCTCTGAATAGATAATAGGATGCTAATAGAGTGTATGTCGTGCCCAGGTTTTGCCCCTTCAGACCCGTGAGGCATTGCGGTAGCACTTTCAGATGCGGTAGTAAGGGCAGTGTGTCAGTCCGGGTCAGGACACTGTGAGTCATGAGGTCCCTGATGAGGGAAAGCATGAGACCTGAAAATGCCACTCCTGTTTTTTTTTTTTTTAAAGACCAGGTTCATGCTGGTCCCAGGCAAAAAGCTGATTAGTTCTGGTTAAAGCTGGTTTATATGTTTTTTTTTCAGTAAATGCCATGATTACACTGACACAGAAACATACACGATTGATGTCATTTAAAACAAGTGTTGGACACATGAGCATCATCACAGATGCACAACCCTTTTAGGTTAATTGAATATTGAATACATTGAATTAATAGATTTGATTGTATTTTCTGAAGCTGTGCATAGGTTTTTATTTTAGTTTGTTTATATACTGTTATAGTATTTATTAATATATTTAGTACTTAGATTTTTTACAATTTTTGTAATTTAGTAATATGGTTTTTGACTTTATTTTTTTCTGTTTAGCTTTATTTTTATTTCATATTTTTGGAATTTTTTTTTACTTTAACATAAACCTATTTTTTAAACCTATTTAGTTGCCAAGACAGCATTTCTAAAATTTAAAATGTGAGGTTTTCATCTAATATTTTATTTTATTTTATTTTGGAATTTTTATCATATGTTAATGTAAAAAATCTTGTGTGATATAACTTTTTTTTTTAAATATAAGTTTTGCTTTTTATTGTTTTTGTTGTACTTGTTTTTTTTGTTTTTTTTTTTTTGTTTTTGCCATGAAAATAGCCATGAAAAGATGTTGACCTGGCATTGCATAAAAAATGTACTACTATTTTATTTTATTTTATTAATTATTAAAAAACAATTTTAGGGTTAGCTGTAGTTAACAATAACAAAAATGCTATGCTTATGTAAATACATTTTAAATGCTGTCCAAATTTCATATTGCACATTGTAGTGTGTCTACATGTACATTTGTATGCATTCAAATATTATACATTATAAATTTTACAATTACGTTTTTAGCCTCATGATGTAATGCAATGTCCAAAGACATCCATTTGCTTGTGTACATATTATAATATTAAAATATATCGTCACAGGTGTTGGATTTGTTACAGAAGCGGTGTTCTGATAACTGTTTTGGCTGTGCTGCAATGAGGATGCATTTAGTCAATCAATTTTTCGTAGAAGTTTTAGCATGCTGACAGTTTAACGTGTTAGTGTGCTAAAATCTCTCTGAGCAACTGGTTTTACATTCATCTCCTTAAAATAACTAATAAATACTGTAGTACTTTTTTTTTTGTTTGTTTGTTTTTTCCCTATTGATCAATAAAAACGTTCTCAGCCATTTCACAGAGGAAAACTCTGTATTAAGGCTGGAGAGAGTCATACACAAATACATTTTCAGAGCTCTTATATTTTAAAGCACACAGCTTATGTTATCTCTCTTTATGTTTCTTTTAATTTTATGCTGAGCAAGCCGTTATCTAAAAAACTAAACATCTTACATTGCAGTTGCAAGTGTTTTTACACAACCTTTTAAAGGCAACAGATGTTTCCTGTTATTTTTAGACATTTCTCAATTATCAAATAGTTACTGCATCAGCCCTAAGCATTTTCAACAAATATTTAACAAACCTTGAATTCTTTTTGCCTTTTCTATGTTTTATTTGAGGTTAATCATTTGTTGGATTACCAGCGGATAGTTAATCATCCTGACCCATCCCTATTGTGAGTTACAGTCGACTCTCAGCTGCACTATCACTGGACTGAGATCTAGACAGATCAAGATTTTAAATCACGTCTATGAAATCTGGTAAGTTTTGTTATGGTAGAGAGTCTTAGATTTTGTGTATATACGTCTGACAGCATTTGAGTCATAAATGTGGCATGTTGGGTGTTTTATGGCCGTGTTTGTGGGCTGGCTGGCAGTAGCAGCGGTGTCCGACAGCACACTGTCTAATGGGCCCATTGTAAGCGCTGGCACAGGGAGCAGTGTGTGTCTGGAGGAGTGCGGAGTATCGATCCCGTTAAATCTGTGGGAATGTAGCTGCCACTGAAGTTTTCTGCAAACAAGAGTTTGCGCGGACAACATCAAGTATTTGAGTTGCTATTGATAAAATAATTTGACATTCGAGTAATGTCTGTCACGCTCACTTTTGGCAACTTTAATGTTGCACAACATTTTTAAAGTGTTTTAAACGTCACTTATGCTCACCAGTGCTGCATTTCATTGATCAAAGATACAGTAAAAACAGTGGTGGTATTGTGAATTTTTATTTAAATTAACTTAAAATAACTGTTTTCTATTTTAATATATATTAAAATGTAATTTATTCCTGTCATCATTTTCATTTTCGTTTTCAGCATCATTACTTTTTTTTTTTTTTTAAATACTTATACATTTTTATCAGGATTCTTTGATGCATAGAAAGTTCAAAATAATGGTTATTATTTCAAATAAAAATATTTTGTAACTTAATGCACAGAATTTAATGCATCCTTGCTGCATATAAGTACAAATGATAAATGAAATGAAAGTCAAAATGATAAATTAATCATAATTTAAAAATTCAAAATTCAAAATATTTCTTTCCTCCCACCAGTTCTGTTTACAAAATAATGACATTTCAAATAAAAATATTGTGTAACTTTTTTAATGACATTTAATGCATCCTTGCTGCATAGAAGCATCCTTTCTTTCTTGCTCTCTTTCTTTCTTTCACACCAATTTGGTTGCAAATGTACACCACTTTGGTCTTTGCACTCTTTGTTTATTATTCAGTCCCTCATGTCATAGTCCCTCATGTCATTGACACTGAAATCAATGTATTTCTTTAATCCAAAATTAAGTGGAAATATTTTGTTGGAATCGGCTTGTTGTGATAGAGCAGGAGTTGTTATGATGTTCTTGACTGTTCTTTCCTCTCACCAGGTCTGTTTACAAAATAATGACATTTCAAATAAAAATATTGTGTAACTTTTTTTAATGACATTTAAGGCATTCTTGCTGCATATAAGTATACATTTATTTAAAAACATTAAATATAGACTGCCAGTTTTATTGCAGTTTGAGCTAAAATGGAAACTTTGAGTGCTCCCTAAAATGAAAAATGAATCATAACTTAAAAAATAAATTTCTTTCTTTCTTTCTTTCTTTTTCTCTCTCTCTCTTTCTTTCTTTCTTTCTTTCTTTTTTTCCTTGCATTGCTTTTCTTTTTTCTTTCTTTCTTGCATTCTTGCATTCTTTTTCTTTCTTTCTCTCTTTCTTTCTTTTTCTTTCTTTCTCTCTTTCTTTCTTTGTTTCTTTCTTTCTTTCACACCAACTTGGTTGCAAATGTACACCACTTTGGTTTTTGCACTCTTTGTTTATCATTCTGTACATCATGTCATTAACCCTGAAATCAATGTATTTCTTTACTCTAAAATCAGGTGGAAATATTTAGTTGGAATCAGCTTGTTGAGATAAAGCAGGAGTTATGACAGACTGTTCTTTCCTCTCACCAGGTCCGTTTTCTTCTCTCATAGAGTTTAGTTTGTTCTGTTAAGCCATTGAATAATTTTGTAACATTTGAACTGGCTTTAGAAGGCACCTGATTGATACAGTACATGTCGTTCCTAGATTTATCAGCATTTAGCATGTAGTCGACCACCATAGTTGTTCACATATCTGCATGGTTTCCTAAAAAGGTTACGAATCACGAGGAGAAAGCAGTTTCTGTGCACCCCACTCTGATATAGAATAACTGGAGTTTGGAGTGAGTCAGAATGTAGAAATGTGCTAGATCTTATTCCAAACTGCCCAGCACAGATCCGGGGGCTTGTTTGGCAGGCCTTTGGAGAGTGCTGGTGGGGGGGCGTTCTTGTTGAGGGACTGTGGGAGAGTCACAAACAGACGCAGGTATGACGCCATGAACTATTATTACCGAAGGCAGACGTCACAGCTGCGGCGTTTGGCCGCTTTTGAAATATTATCGGAGCTTCCTTTATTAAAAGCGTTCGGTAAAACCCTCTGTCTGTTGAAGATGTGTGCATGTAGGTGGATATTTTAAATCTTCCGCAGCCCTTGCTGAACCGATATCGATTTTGGAGGAAAACATGTAGACTGATGGATTCCTGCCCGGTATGATGATGTTTTTAAACCATCATTATCATACAAAGTAAAAAAGCCAAACTGCTATTTTAGTTTTCCAAACAATCCTAGGCCTGAGGACTGTTTTATTGAGTGTTATATTGTATTTAATAATAGTTTACTTCAAGAATTTAAAGTTAGACTTTACCCTTGCTTATTAATCACCCCAAAAATGATCTATTCTAGTATAAAATGCGCATTTCTCATTATCCAATCAGTTGAGAAATGAGTAAAATCTGGCCCTACATTTTTTATTCTTACTGAATACCCTGTTTTATTTGAAAATGTGCCACATTATGGAAGCAAAATGGGTTTGATTGCCATTTAATGTTGACTTTAAGCCAAATGTTCGAATTGGCCTTTACAAAGGTATGGTGCTCGTCCTAAGAACTGCAGCGAAAGTCCCAAAACGCCGTCCTCTCGGGTCTCATTGAGATCCACTTCAGAGGTTTTTGACAACTCTACCCAAATGTCTGATTTCTCTTAGACAAAGGTTCAAAAAAAAATGTGTGTCTAAGATGAGACAAAGATATGAGTGAAGAGGGAAACAAACTTGTCTGAAGGCTTGGTCTAAAGGGACAAAACGAAAAGGGGAAAGAGAGAGTCTTATCTTCTCAATTCAACCTGCACACACAGGAGATTTGCTGTTGTCTTTCTGCATTGTCGGTCGGATAAAGTGCTGTGGATCTTCAGGGATCTCCTGACATTAAACATGCCATTTACATGAACCTGGCGCCAGTGTTATGATGCTGCTGTCGGATGGATGAATCCGTCATTAGTTCCCTCTCTAATATATCTCTCGCAAGCCGTTTTATGCTTTGTGTGGGTTGACCCCTGCTCCCCTCTCTCTATTGCGGTCTTTCTTTGGTCCTGACATTAATAAGGTGTATATATTTGAATTACAAGCAGTAAATTCTCCATCTTACAAAGACATTTTAGCATATTATCCTCTAAATGTTGATTGAAAAGGTGCTATTTCTTGCCAAGGTCTCTAAAGAATTCTTTGTTGCATATGATCTTTGTTTGATTTGTTTCATCAGTCAGGCATTAAATTGCCAAACTAATGTGGATTCTGACTAAATTGAGACATAGTCCTTTGTCCTTTTGTTCAGTTCGGCTCCTCATTAGTGATAGACCTTCTACGGCAAAGCCCTATCGTTTACTTTGATTTATATATTAGGGTAATCTAATATGAACCATTAACGTTAAGACATTAATCAAAGTATTGCTGGCTTAATCTACAAGTAAAATCTAATCTGTTATTATTGTGTACATTTATGATTGAATGATGATGAACCTCTAACTTTGAATATTTATAGTCGTTTAAACGTTTGGGGTTAGATTTTGAAGTCTTTTAAGCTTACCAAGAATGCATTTATTTGATCAGGAATACAGTAAAACGGTAATAGTGTAGTCTTTGTCACATTTGATTAATTCTCTTTTAATTTTCAGCTCTTGCTGAATGATGTATTAGTGTCTTGGGGGAAAAAAAAAAAAAAAAACTTACTGACTCTAAACTTTTTTAATGTAAGCATAAACGTAATATGGACTGCACAGTTTGATAAATGATACCTCAAATCATACAGCTTGTTGAGGAGAGGTGTGCTATTACTTTTGTAAGCCATCAGACCTTCAGTTTTCACCTGACAGACAACAAACGGATGGAAGGAGGAAAAAAAGATCCATAAATTGGCACATCTATGGACTAGAATACCTTGTGGACTTAGAAAAGTGGGATTCTTTGAGTTTGGCCAGTAAACAACCTAGAATACTTTACACTCTTAGAGAAAAATAATTACAAGTCTCTGGGGTGGCGACTTTTTAAAAAGGTGCACATTTGTACTCCTAAAGGGTGCATATTAGTATCTTAAAGGTGCATATTAGTACCTAAATATTACAAATCAGTAACATTTGAAAAAGTACTGCCCCAGAGACAGCATAGCATCAGAAATCTTCAGAAAAATACTAGTTTTACAATTACGTTTTACATGCTAGATAGACTCTCCATTTTTCAGACGTTCATTATTGTTTGCCTTCTACAAGATTTGAGGAAAGTTGTGATTTTTAGTGTTTGTCTTTGAGATTAGGAGCGTCTCCTTTCATCATGACATGAAAGAAGAGGCAGAAGTAAAAATTCTTACCACGGTAAAGAGATTTTGAGGAAACAAACGCTTACAAGTTAATTTACCGCATTGTCAACAACAGTCCCAGTGTGCCAACCCTAAAGCTGTCATGTCACTCATGAAGCTGCTTTGTTTGGTGCATTTTCTGCTTAAGGAAAGTAGTTCTTCTCAGTAACGTAGAAGCTCAGTCTTCTGGGTCAATCTGTCTGGTGCAGGCAGGCCATATTAATCAAGCAGGATTTACCCAGTATCACAACAAGCAATCAGGGTGTCTAATTTTAAAAATCGATTTTTTTTATTTTATTTTCTTATTTTTGCACTTGGAGCTGAGTAATCTGGAAAAGGAGAAGGGTTGTAGGGGTTGTTGGGTGTCTCATCATACTGAGTGAGTCATAGAGAGCATTTTGATTGTCTGAGCTTTCCTCTCCATCTGGAGTAAGCTGAAACCGAGGTGTCATTAATAGCTGTCTGACTGTCTCTGCTGGCTCCTGCCTTACTTGTGTAGCCGTGTAATGTCACAATATGCTGTTTTGTCACAGGGGAGAGCCAGCCTTTAGTAAAAATATACTGTTATGATATCATTCTTTGTTAACCCTGATGTTCTGTTGCGGCTGTCTTTATATTTGGGGCCCCAGAGACTCCACTGACAATTAATTTAGAAATTAACTGTCTTTTGCCTCATATACTTTAAATAAGTTCCTCTGACCTAATCAAAACACAGCAGACTGATACTTGTTAATATGGTCTAGGTCAGGGGTAGGAAAGTTTGGTCATAAAGAGCCGCAGCCATGCAGAGCTTAGCTCCAACCCTAATCAAACACACCTGAACAAGCTAATCAATGTCTTCAGGATTACTCATGCTGCGTTTCAGACAACTCAGAATTAGGACTTTTCCCACCTCCTACTTGGAAATAACGTCTGGAACACTGCTTGAAGTCGGATATCCGATCTGTGAACTCGGGGCAGATCGATCTACTCTGATCTCGGCAGGATGCGTCAATTGACGTCACTGCTTCCAACAAGCACAGTGTGGAGTTACCATTTATCAAATTTGAAAACATTAGACATTAAGTCATTACCTAAATTTTAGCTTTTTGTCAGCTGTTTTCAGATTGAAAGGCAGCATTTTTTCCCCACTGTTTTTTCTGTAATTGACAGAAATATGTTATCGTGACGTGTGATTGACTGGAACTCGCTGGTGGAAGTGGGACATTACAGATGTTTCCTCTTCCAACCTTGTCTAGAACGTGGCATTAGGCTATAGGCAGGTGAGGTTTTTTTTCAGGGTTGGAGCTGAACTCTCTAGGACTAAACTTGCTTACCCCTGGTCTAGGTACTCTGGAACCCCAAACAGAACATGACTTGTTTTTTGATTGATTGAAGCTTATATTGATCTCTTTATGATTTTGTTTATCAGCCTTGAAGACATCATGATGGGCATTCGCATTAGATCTACTTTGCCAGTTCTGGCTCTGTTGTTCTTACGTCTGGTAGCAGGGCAAGATGAACTGATCGTCTCCACTGACAAAGGCAGAGTCAGAGGACTGAGGCTTCCTGTGCCGGGTGGTTCAGAGTATGTCGGGGCCTTCCTTGGGATCCCCTACGCCAAGCCTCCATTGAACCTGCTTCGCTTCAAACAACCAGAGCCTGCTGAGGCTTGGGAAGGGATACGAGATGCCACCCAGTACTCCAATTCATGCTTCCAAAATCCAGATATGTTGTACCCAGGATTCCCTGGAGCTGAGATGTGGAATCCCAACACCAAAATTAGCGAAGACTGCCTGTACCTCAATGTTTGGACTCCTTCAACTGACCTCCAGAACAGAGCCAAACCCTTAGTCCCAGTTATGGTGTGGATCTACGGTGGAGGCTTTTCCACAGGTACCGCATCCCTGGAAATGTACAATGGGCGTTTCCTCAGCCATTCGCAACAGGTGGTGGTGGTGTCCATGAACTACCGAGTAGGACCATTGGGCTTCCTATCTCTACCTGAAAGTAAGAGCATTAAAGGTAATGCTGGTCTATTTGACCAACGCCTAGCTCTCAGCTGGGTGTCAAGGAACATTGCTGCATTTGGGGGTGATCCATCTTCGGTAACCTTGTTTGGAGAGAGTGCTGGTGCTGGCTCTGTGGGACACCATTTGCTTTCGCAGGGCAGCCATGGACTATTCTCCCGTGCAATTCTCCAGAGTGGCAGTCCCAATGCTGTGTGGGCGGCAGTGGAGCCAGCTCAGGCCTGGAACCGTTCTATGACTCTGGCTCAGCTTCTGAACTGCCCACTTGGACCATCTGTGGATGATACGGAAGCTTGCTTAAGGGTGATTGAACCTGAAAAGATAATCAGTCATCAATTCGAAGTCATTCCTGGTCCAGTGCTAATAAGCGTGCCTTTTCTACCAACAGTGGACAGAGAATTTCTCGTGGACATGCCGAATGTCTTAATCCAGTCTGGGCGTTTTCTGAAAACTGAACTTCTTTTGGGACTAAACAGGGATGAAGGGACATTCTTTCTTGTTTATGGCGCACCTGGATTTGGCATCCATAACCAGAGTCTTATCAATCGAGATCAGTTCCTTGCAGGTGTATCCTTGGGCCTCCCTGGTTTCAGTGACATAGCCAGAGAGGCGGCTGCTTTTCAGTATACTGATTGGACAGATGAGCAGAGCGAGCCAAAGAACAGAGAAGCCCTAGGCTGGATGGTGGGTGACTACTATATCTCTTGCCCCTTACTAGATTTTGCCCGTAGGTATGTAGAGAATGGTGGCAATGTCCGATTGTTCCTCTTTAACTATCGCTCCAGCTTCAACCCCTGGCCTCGGTGGATGGGTGTAATGCACGGGGATGAAATCCCGTTTGTTTTTGGGATTCCTCTGAACCAGACCATGGGATTCTCTAAGGAGGAGGAAGCTCTGAGCAGGAGGATCATGGGGCACTGGAGCAACTTTGCTAGAAGTGGGTAAGTGTAAATCTGACACAATCTGCTTCATGAGCTTATGTTTTATCTGGATTCACTCAAACATAAATATCCTGTCATCATTTACTCACTCTGTCATTTCAAACACATATGACTTTTATTCATCCATGCACTGTGAGGGGAAAAAATGTGCAAAATGGTATCTTTATGGAACAACATCTTGTCACTCGACTAGTACCCTTATAGGTAGGGCTGCAAAAAAAAAGATTATTGAACTGATTAATCGACTAATCGTCTTTTTGTTTTTTTTACTGATTAATTAGTATGCTTTGATCGATTCAGATTTTGCAATGAGTCATACATATTCTACACCTATTCATATACATATAAAGCTGGTTTATAGCAGAAAATCAAGTTGTAATTCTAACTGAAAGCGACACTGATACTTTTTCACATTTAATTCTCTAAAGCTGCTTGCTTTATAGCAGACGATTGCATAAAGTGATGTGACTTTCCTTAAGTGCCGATTGCAGAGCTTGTGCAAACATATTGACATCGTTATGATGGCAGCATGTGTATCCATTTTTTGTTTGTAATTTTTGTAAAACTTTTCCACACACAATTGGTTCGGCTTTGTTTGCACTTTGTACTCATAAACATTTCTGAATTAAATGAATTATATTAAATTACATTAAGTATTGAAGTAGTGAACAGTAGTGACAGTCTTGCACCACAGCGCCACGCTGGTCAAACAGTGTTATTGCAGACCCTTACATTACGTCATGATGAGATGAAATGACAAAGGTGTCAACGATATATATATTTTTTTTTTTTAAATTGTTGATTTGTCGAATAGTTGTCATTAGTCAATAGCAGGGCTCACCAGACCTGGTCCTGGAGGGCTGGTGTCCCTGCAGAGTTTAGCTCCTACCCTAATCAAAAACACCTGAACCAGTTAATCAAGGTATTACTAGGTATACTTGAAACTTCCAGGCAGGTGTGTTGAGGAAAGTTGAAGGTAAACTCTGCAGGATACCAGTCACAAGTTTGGTGACCTCTGGTCAATAGTGTTGACTAATTGCTTCAGCCCTACTTATAGGGACAACTTTGTACCTTACATACTTGTAAAAGATGCATATTAGGACTTTAACATAGATAACCCTTATGGTGCTGTTTTTGTCCCTTTTGAAGCATCTGACAGAATATTGCACTTTCACTGTATGTAAACATCCTGCCTGTTTGTTTTTCACAAAAAAAAATGTTGGTGTTGGAATGAGAAATTTTCGTTGTAGACTGAGCTATTCCTTTAATACAGAGAATACTGTGCTCACATTTGTTTACAAGACTATTTTGTATGTATTTGTATATATTTACTAAAAACACTGAGGGGGATTGTTTATATTTATAGCTGAGAAAAGTATAAACCAGTGCAGATTTGGAGAAGTTGTTTAATCCATAATATCTTGATGAGACAGGCTTTCATCTGCTCACACTTTTTCAGTTAATGTGTAAAAAAAAAAAAAAAAAAAAATGCAAGTCTTGGTGTTGCTGGCAGGCTAGTGTTGATTAGCATCCTCATTTGTTTGGCATAAATTATGGAGAAGCAGAGACGGGCTTTATTGTGGCTGTGAGCAAGCTTAGTTTCTTTCAATTAACACTTCATACACTCTTCACGCTGCAGGGGAACGACACGATGCTAATACATCAATGAACATGATCAGTAAACAAGATCACAATAGAACACGCTGAAGTTAATCTTTTCCCGAAATGGGCCGACTCGATTATGAAAAGTATTGAGTGCAATTCCGTGAATAGCTTGTTATGAAGACTTTGCTGGGATTGTGCATTAAGATTCAAAGCCTTTTGTTGTAAAGGACTGCAAGATGTTCTTTACAAGAGCGTGTAAACGTCGTAGCTATTGAGTCATTGCATTGATTTTTTAAAGCTTGAGTTGTTTTGGGGCACAAATGTATTGATGTAACTTGGCGGCATACATAAACTGACCTTTTGCTTGATTTCCTTGCTTGACGTCTCAGGGATCCGAGCGCGGAGGGAACGGATTGGCCGCCGTTCACGCAGGAACATCAGCAGTATGTCACACTTAACACTGGCCTGTCACAAACCCTCCGGATGCTTCGAGCCCAGCAGTGCAAGTTCTGGGACAGTTTCCTGCCAAAACTGCAGTATGTCACAGGTGAGAGTCACACAATGAGAACAGCCGTCCACCCACACCTCATAAACAAAGAAAATCATGACACGCTCGCTTCTGCTTGTCTCTCCAGCTCTGCCTGGCCAGCACATGTGTCGTCTTCTAGTCTCTCGAGGACACCTGTAGTGCAGACCTGGCCAGCTAGTGGAGCTTAATGCGGGGCTGGAGGTGGTTAAGTGTTTCAGAGGCACTGCAGTTATTTACATGTAGATTTATGCATCTGGCAGATGCTTTTACAGGGTTCTCATGGATCCTTAAGAAGTATTCATTTGGATTTTTCAAATTTAAGCTCATAAAAAAATCTTGGTTTTGCTTATAAATTTTAGATGAGGCTTTGACGAATACCATCTAATTAGCATTATATGCTTTTTTTGTGGATTTGTTTGTTTATGTGACGGTTTGTGGGGTGTGTGATATCTATGAGGATATTGTAATTATTGTTTTAACGTGAAAGTTGACACTGAGTCAGTCACTTACGCTGTCACTGCATAATGTTTGCTGTTATATGCCCCCAACATTTAAGATGCATGGGCATTTTGCCCTTTTTTGTCTTATATGACATCATATGATATAAATACTGTTATATCACAAAATCACATGACCAGAGTGCTGTTTTCCCAAATATCAGCATAATTGAAAAAATGATATATATTTTATACAACAGTTAAATAAATGAAAAGTTAACATTGTTAGATACATTTTATACACATATGTTGACACTGTTGTTTGTTTTTCCTTTATTTTGCTATGAAAATCTCAAAATGAAACCAGATTTGTGTCTCTGAGTTTGTGTCTTTGTTACTTCAGTGAATGAAAATGCATTTTGAATGAATCAGTTTAATTAATGATTCAGTGACCCATTTATGAAGACAGTCGTTTGCTTTGTTCCTTTTGCCATTTGAGCAAATGAATTGAATCAATGACTCGAATCACTCATTAAGAGAGTGACTTACTACCATCTACTGATTTTTAAAGTACCTTTGAAATAAATAAATATTTTAAATATTTAATGAAAATATTTCAATCTCACAGGATTATTTATGCAATTAATTATGCAATTGTAAATGCAATGTAAATATGTTAATGCCACTTCTGATGCTGCTTTTGTGTCACCTCTACACAGCAAAGATGGATTTGTTGATTTCATTGGATTGATAAAAGCCATATACTGTGTTATTATTCTAAGTAAATTGAATTTGATTGTTAGAATTTAGAAACAAAAAATGCCTTATATTAATAATAATAAACCTTGGAAATCACTTAGTATAATTGTGGCAGATATTGTCCCTTAATAAAAAGTAAATTTCTATTACTGCTGTGAACTGATTACTGCATAGAATATAAATAATATGAATGTCATCTTGAGTCCACAACATACCTAAACCAGTCATTGTACCAGCATAAAAACTCACTCAGCAAAATATTGTCTATTTATTGTTATCAATTAAGCCTTTGAAAGTATTGAGAAAGATATGTTTGTCAGTTTTGCACACCCCTAATGTACAGTGTCTTTTATTTCTTCATGTCTTAAAAAGCCTTAAATTGGACTTTGTCAGTTCATGCACTCCCTGGCAATCGAACCTATGACCTTTGCATTATGACCTTAGCGTCATGATTCACTGATTGAGCTAATTTTTTGTGTGTTAGTAGGTGGTTAGAACGTGATTGTTTCCTAATCCAAGTCAAAACAGCCAATTCCCAACTTGTTAGCAAGCATCACTAATAACATTTCAGCTTGTATGAACCAAGCCGTGTTGCTTGAGTTAGAAATGCCTTACAGGGCAAAAAATGTGAATCTTCATTTATTTATAGTTTGGAATGACAAAATAAAACAAGTAGCACAATTTGGCCTGGAATCCTGGATCTTGAGCTTGAAATGTACAGTTTCCTCAGAAGCTGTTTTGTCCCTGCCATGAATAGCAAGTACTTGTTAAACACGTTCAGAATGTATTCATAAGGACACATGGATAATGTGTAATGGAGAAATATGTTGCAGAAATGCTGCTATTTAAAAATGCCATCAATTTAAATTCAGCGTGAATGGGTTTGAATGCTTCAGTCTTGGCCGCGCATCCATTTTATCCATTATACATGTATTCCACCATCAGGGTGTTTTCAGGTGATGTAGGTTTGATATTCTATTTGTTTTTGAGGACTAAAAGATCACCAGTGGAAGCTATCTGAAGAGAAACTGAGAATAAAAGTGATCATAGCACCTGCAACTAAACATGCGCCTTTTTGTGACATCATATCCCAAAATGAGAGGGAAAAAAAAGAGCTTCTTCCATGAAAAGACATGTTTTTTTGCCACACTGAAGAGCATTTTGCTGTAGTTCCTCGCTCATTTAAACCTTTTTCGACTAAACATGCAGCTTGTGGTCTGTTTTGAGCCCTGCGGTGAGGGATATGAGCTTTTAAGTGCGTTACTAAACATAAGGTGGGAGAGCAAGTCACAGCATTATGTACTGGAAGGGGATGCTTCTGCGTTTGTATATTTAAACGGCTTTTGGCACACTTAAAATCATCTTGTAAACCTTTGGTTGTCTTCACAGCTGTCATTACTGATTTCAGCAATGAATATAGACTGATGCTTTTAATCGGCTTTCTGGAGGTCTTTGCAAGGTGACGCTCAATAGTGTAGCGTGTGGAAACTCCCAAAGTTCTGGCTGTCAGTATTATCGGTGGTAGAAAACGGAAGAGAATTGGAGTTCCAGGTAGTGCGGCCGTAGGGAGCAGAATTGAATTTGACACTGAAATGGAATGAATCGATTCTGATTTGAGTCTAGGTGAAGAAATACACTGAGAGCTGCAGGAGAAAGCCTTGTCTTGTTTATGTACTGGAGGTCAGGCGCCAGTGACTGCGCATACAAATACACATATGCGCAAATTGAATTATCGTCACTGCGGGCAGTGTGCAGTCTCTCTGGCGCTTGTGACGGCAAAGCTGTTCCCAGAGGATTCGCAGACGCGCCTACTCTTTCAAGACTGCTACGCTTACCCACAAACGAGTTTGGGGCATAAGAACGACAAACCCTTGACTCATGAATATTAATTAGTGATGCAGCACCTAGTCATACCTAGTAGCTGATTTGCTATAGTGGGTTCATGTCAAGATGTAACTCCATTTGGCCTCTCCTTTTATACCAAACACTAGTCTATACGGTAAACGGTGATTTATGGAGTCTGAACCAAGTTGACAACATGAACTTATTTCAGATACAATCCCCCCGGAGCATCCTGGGATTAAGTGTCTTGATCAAGAGCACAACGGTGATCCCTCGTGGCACGCTACTTCTAGTGATTGAACCAAAAACCAGAACTAAACATTAGCAATATAAAAATGCATGAATTTGAAAGCAGTTATTTGTTATTAGGGTCATTCATAAAATGCAGTGTGTTATCATTCTCCATTATGTCTTCATATAATAGATAAAAAAAAATAGAGTATTAATAGTATATCGAACTTACAGTTTTAGAAATAAGTGGATGTAGGTTTAATGAAAATTAAATCACTTTAATTTATACTCTTAGTCTTTTGTAAAATCTCTTTACCTAACAAAAGCCAGTTCCTTAATAGCATCATCTTTCAGGAAGTGACATCATTTTGGAGGGAAAACAACAGCATGAAGTTCAGAGGCTGTTAGCAATGGGTTTGATGAGCTTGACCTTCATAAGCTGGTTCAGGTGTGTTTGATTTAAGGTTGGAGCTAAACTCTGTAGGACACGGCCCTCCAGAACCAAGTGTGGTGACCCCTGGTATAAATGATCAAAGTGCATGTTTCTGAAAGTTTGATGTATAAGCCAGTTTCTGCCACTGAATTAAAAGTTGTTTTGAGTACAGTACTCACAGTAATGACTTTTTTTCAGAATTGTGAGATAGAAACTTGCTGTTATATATTATATAAGATTATATATCTGATATAAAGTCAGATTGCAAGATAAAACCTCACAATTATTACAGTGCCCTCCACTAATATTGGCACCCTTGGTAAATATGAGCAAAGACGGCTATGAAAATAAATCTGCTTTGTTTATCTTTATGATCTTACATTCAAAAAGATCACAAAATGCTAACCTTTCATTGAAGTAAAACAATTAAAAGTGGGGGGAAACTTATGTTATGAAATAAATGTTTTTCTCATATGCATGTTGGGCACAATTATTGGCACCCTTAGAAATTATAATGAGTAAAATATCTCTGAAGTATATTCCTATTCATATTTGCATTTATTTAGCACACTAGAATGATTAGGAGTATGATATTGTCCAGCAATAACTTCCTGTTTCACAGGATTATAAATATGAGGAGCACAAAGGCCAAATTTCCTTAATCATCCATCACAAGGAATAAAACCAAATAATATAGTTCTGATGTGCAGAACAAGATTGTTGAGCTTCACAAAATAGAAAGTGGCTGTAAGAAAAGAGCTAAAGCATTGAAAATCCCAATTTCCATCATTAGGACAATAATTAAGAATTCCAATCAACTAAAGATGTTACAAATCTGCCTGGAAAAGGATGTGTGTCTATATCGTCCTAATGCATGGTGAGGAGGAGAGTTTAAGTGTCCAAAGACTCTCCAAGGATCACAGTAGGAGAATTGCAGAGATTAGTTGAGTCTTGGGGCCAAAAGACTAAAAAAAAAAAAAATTCAAACAGCCCCTACGTCACCACATGTTGTTCAGGAGGGTTTTAAGAAAAATCCTCCTTGCTCATCCAAAAACAAACTCCAGCATATTCAGTTGTCAGACACAACTTGAATTTCAAATGGGAATGGCTTCTGTGGTCAGATGAAACTAAAAAAAAGAGCTTTCTGGCAGCAAACACTCAAGATAGGTTTGGTACAAAAAGTACCCCATGCCCACGGTTAAATATACTGCTGGATCTTTAATGTTGTGGGCTTATTTTCCTGCCAGAGGTCCTGGACATCTTGTTCAGATACATGGCATCATGGATTCTAGCAAATACCAACAGATAAAAAATGTAAACCTGACTGCATCTGTTAGAAGTTCTATAATGAGCTGTGGTTGGATCTTCCATCAGGACAGTGATCCAAATCAAACATCAAAATCAACACAAAAATGTGTCACTGAGCATAAAATGAAGCTTCTGCCATGGCCGTCCCAGTTGCCTGACCTGAACCCTATAGAAAATGCGTGAGGTGAACTGAAGAGAAGAAGCACCAGCATGGAGCTGGGAAACTAAAGGATCTGAAGAGTTTCTGTATGAAGGAATGGTCTCTGATCTCTTGTCAGGTGTTCTCCAAACTCTTCAGGCATTAAAGAAGAAAACAAAGAGCTGTTATCTTGAATAAAGGACATTGCAATAATTGGGTGCCAATAATTGTGGTCAACATGAACTACAGAAAAACATTTATTTCATAAAGAGATTTTCCTCCTGCTTTCCATGGTTTTACTTAAATGATAGTTTAGAATATTGTGAATTTTTTGAATGAAAGATTAAAAGGATAAACAATGCAGATTTATTCTTATAGCCACCTTTGCTCATATTTACCAAGGGTGCCAATATTAGTGGAGGGCACTGTATTTTTTTTTTTTTGTTACAGTTCTTTTTTTTTCTCAGAACTATTACTTGCAATTGCGAGTAATAGTGGGATATAAACTTGCAATTTTGAGGAAAAAGTCACAACTGCAAGTTTATATTTTGCAGTTCTGACTTTGTTTCTCAGAATTGCAACTTTATTACTCAGAATTGCACATTTAAAGGAAAAGTTCACTTCCAGAACAAAAAATTACAGATAATTTACTCACCCCCTTGTCATCCAAGATGTTTGTGTCTGTCTTTCTTCAGTCGATAAGAAATTATGTTTGAGGAAAAAAAGGAATTATCTCCATATAATGGAGTTCATTGGTACCCCCAAGTTTGAATATCCAAAATGCAGTTTAAATGCAGCTTCAAATGGCTCTAAATGATCCCAGCCAAAGAAGGAGGATCTTATCTAGCAAAACGATCAGTTGTTTTCAAAACAAATTGACAATTTATATACTTTTTAACCTCAAACACTCATCTCGTCTAGGTCTGCGTGAACTTTTTTTTTTTTTTTTCCCCAGGTCAGTACGGTCAATACAGTTAGGGTGTGTTGAAAAACTCCCATTTCATTTTCTTCCTCAACTTCAAAGTCATCCTACATCGCTGCAGAAATACCAACCCAGTGTTTACAAAGTGAATGTGCAAAGAATATTAACCACCCTTTCTAAAAAAAAAAAAAAAAAAAAAAGGTAAAACAGCAATGTAGGACAATTTTGACATTGAAGAAGAAAACAAGACGGGAGTTTTTTGACCTACCCTGACTATACTGACCCAGATTACACAGACTGCACATCGCAGACGAGACAAGTCAAGCATTTGAGGTTAAAAAGTGTATAAATTGTCAATTTGTTTCAAAAATGACAGATCGGTTCGCTAGATAAGACCCTTCTTCCTCAGCTGGGAGTTTGGTGCCATTTGAAGCTGTATTTAAACTGCATTTTGGAAGTTCAAACTTGGGGGGCTCCATTGAAGTCCACTTTATGGAGAGAAATTCTGGAATGTTTTCCTCATGAAGCATAATTTCTTTACGACTGAAGAAAGAAAGACAGGAACATCTTGAATGACAAGGAGGTGAGTAAATTACCTGTAAATTTTTGTTATGGAAGCGGACTTCTCCTTTAAATTTCTTCTCACAACTGTAAGTTTATATCGCGCAGTTCTGAAAAAAAAAATCAGAACCGTGAGTTTATATCTTGCAATTCCAAGAAAAAAAGAGTCAGATTTGTGAGAGGTTTTTTTTTTTTTCCCCCTTCAGTGGTGGAAGTGGGCTTCCATAGTAATGCACTTTTATAGAAATGCTTTCTTAAATTGCAGCACCACCCTTATTGTTTAAAGTTACATAGTTGAAAAGTTACTGCATAACGGGATTGACTCATATGTTGATTTCCCTTTTAAAAATATCAAATGGAAATTGTTGGAATTTTTTTTTGACTTACACTAATCACAAATGTGCTTGTCCCTGATTTTCTAGTGATTCTTTCACAAGCAGCTTTTCATGATTGTGAGAAGTCATAAAGTTCGCTCACTTGATTTCATTCTAAATAAAGAACACTATTATTCTGCCTTGTTCTGCTCTCTCGCTCTCTTTGTGTGACACAGATCAACTGACATTCTGTTGCCATGCAAGCCGTGAATCTCTATTCTCAACTATTTTCTTTTAACTATAGCACTTGCATATGAAAGTAAGGGAGCTAAAATAGTAGCATTTTAGTAGCATATTCAGCAGAAGTGAATGCTCTGTGAAAATAAGATTAGAAAATTATGCCAAGAATTCTAACATAGAATTTCCACGAATAACCTTACAGCAGGTAACCAGCTGTTAACTTTCTTTATTAGCAAGGTCATGCAATTTACAGTGTCATTCTGCTGGGTACTTTAATCATAATTATGTTAACACGCTGCTCAGAGAAGCTGGTTTTTAAAGAAATAGTTCACCTAAAATGTGAATTTAGCAGAACATTTCAAATGCAAAATGACATATTTGTCAAAATGCACCATAAAATTGTACAGTCTTGTCATACAATTATTTTTACATCGGGGAATATTTCCAACATTATTTTTGGACGGTTTGTGCATATTGTAAACAGGCCAAAACACTGAGCAGAGCTTTTAATATTTGATTGAGGTTTTGGTTCTGCTCGATCGAAGTTGAATATATGGCTTCATGATGAGAAAAATGTAAAGCAATTTATCACTTTTTCATTAGGGCTGTTACCAGGATAATTCACGCATGCACCGCTGCACAAACTCAGGCGGTCATGCGGCCTCCTGAATGTTTCTCAGGTCTAAATGACTTCTCTTCTCATTTGCACTATGATAAATCCAATATCCTTCTGTCTCAAATTTGACCTGCCTCATTCTCTCTCTCTCTCCTCTCTCTCTCTGTCTGTGCTGTAGTGAGTATTGATGAAGTGGAGTTCCAGTGGAAGTCTCAGTTCCACCGCTGGCTTTCTTACATGCTGGACTGGAAGAATCAATTTAACGACTATGCCTCTGTCAAAAAGCAACAGTGTGAAAACCTTTAATGTCTGACCACATTTCCCCAAAAACAGCCCATGCAGTGCACTTTACTACTTCAGAAAGCTTCAGAAAGCCAGAGTCCATACATATGGACAAAGGAAAGAGCTTCTGGGGTTTCCATATCTTCACAACTTGGTGCCTTCTTGCTTCCTCCAGGCCTTGTCTGGCAGAGAATTGCTATTTTAGGAACTCAAAAAAGGGTCCATATTGAGATACTTGGGTAAGTTTGTACTCTTAAAAAAACTGAAAGATTATTAGTTTTTTTTTTTTTTTTAGGACCATTAAGAATGTTTTACTCCACTGCAACATTATTTAATGACAATTAAGCACTTTTCAATCCCAAGTTGTTTTTTTTTTTTTAATTATAATAAATTAAAATCAGGAATTATCCATTATGATAGTATTTGTTCTACTGCCTTTCAATTATGCTTTGCATTTTTTTTAAAGTAAAAAGTTAATAAAAAATATTTAATAACAGTAATGAGTATCTAATGAGAATCATTTAGAAGAATGAAAATTGCAAAACAAGCTCAACACTGTAAGGACACTATATATATTTCACACAGACATGATTTTGTGAGATTCACCTCTTAATGGCAAAGAAAGTTAACTTTTGTTTGATTGATTTGGTTTGGTAATGTTTGTGACTGTCGAGTGCTGCACTTTTAAACAGTACTGTTTATGCAAACTGATTGTTTAATGTGGAATATTTTTCATGTTTTGCTTGAGGCTTGTTCCTTGTTTTATCAAAACAGTACATTTTAATATTTTCCATTCTAAATAATGCATTTGAGTGAATATATAGAATGAAATATGAATGAAAATGGAAATTCTGCTTTTTATGATGAAATTCAGGATTAATGGAGTATTTTTAACACACATTTAATTTAAATTAATTAAATTAATTTAAAAATCATTTAAAAAAAAAAAAAAACTTTTTTTTCACTCTTAAGTAACCCTGATTGTAACGGTTTTATGCATTTGGTATGTGATGCTGCATGCATACATAAATAAACAAACAAGCAAACTGTTGCAATTGAGATGCATTAAATAAATTTCTATTTAGATATATAATATAAATACCTTAATCAAACCCAACATCAGTGTTGCCAAGCCAGCTGTTTTTTTGTTTTTTTTTCTCCACGGAATTGGGCTACTTTAATGCCATTGCTGCGAGAATTGCTATTTTGGGAACTCAAAAATGGGTACATATTGAGATACTTGAGTAAGTTTTAAAAAAAAACTGAAAGAAACCGAAGCTTATTTTAGGACCATTAAGAATGTTTTAATCCATTGCAACATTGTTTTAATAACGATTAAGCACTTTTCAATCCCAAGTGATTTTTTTTTTTTAATTAATTATCCATCATGATAGTATTTGTTCTGTTTCCTTTCAATTATGCTTTGCAATTTTTAATTAAAAAGTTCATAAAAATATTAAATAACGGTAATGAGTATCTAATGAGAATCATTTAGAAGAATGAAAATTACAAAACAAGCTCAACACTGTAAGGACACATTATATATATTTCACACAAACATGATTTTGTGAATTTCACCTCTTAATGGCCAAGAAAATTAACTTTTGTTTGATTGATTTGGTTTGGTAATGTTTGTGACTGTCGAGTGCTGCACTTTTTTATACAATACTGTTCATGCAAACTGATTATGTTTAATGTGTAATATTTTTCATGTTTTGCTTGAGGCTTGTTCCTTGTTGTTATCAAAACAGTAAATTTTAATACTTTCCATTCTAATTAATGCATTTGAGCGAATATATAGAATGAAATATGAATGAAAGTGGAAATGCAGCTTTTTATGATGAAATTCAGGATTAATGGAGTATTTTTAACACAAAGCTTCCTTCAAACAGTAATAAACTGCAGTGTTTACACGGCACATTTGTGGTGCTTTAAATAAGTACTTCTATAATGGAAATGAAGATGAATATTTTTGCTGCAGCAACATGATGCTAATATTACACAATTAGTCACTGTAATAACTCTGTCTGTAGCGGATTTTATTGAGCCTTTCTTTCTTTCTTTCTTTCTTTCTTTCTTTCTTTCTTTACTTGTGGTAAAGCACTATTACTATCTGTCCTTTCCTATTTGTTAGCTTAACAAATTGTAATAAACTTTTTATTGTTATTTTACCTATTCTTACATTGCAAATATTGTCTTATAACCAGAGTCTAAAATTAACACTCCTCAATCAATGTGTGTAATTGGCTTTTGCAGTTGAAAAAAATCCCACTTTATTAGAAACTGCAATGTAATGCATTGCTTATTTTCAGTTCAACTGAATGATAATGTTACTCTTGCAGATATAAATGGCGTGCTCTATTCAAGGCTGTCGACTACTAAGGGAAACATCTGTTGTGACTTATTCTTTTACCTTCTGTAAATTTACATTCAGATGCTTATCTGGCATGCCTAAAGTAATTTTCCAGAACTCCATGTGGCCAAATATACCTCGTTAGGCCTTCAGAACAAAAATACGAGAAACAAAATCACAATGGGGAGTCAGGTTGTTGTGACAGGTGTGTTTTCATTGATGGTTGGAGACTGACTCATCTTGTTGTGTATATGATGCTGCAGCACAATGACCTGGAGCACACATTTGAAAACAAAAAAACAGCTAAATAGTTCAGTTGTCATAGAAACTAAATTTTATATCTGTATTAGTTATGTTTTTAGTTTTATAGTTTTTTTGGAAAGAAAACAAACCCATTATCAAAAGACAGTGTTCATTAAATATGATGCATGGAGTCCTTGTTCTCGCTTCTCAAACCTGTTACCGTATAATATAAAAAAATAGATATTTTTTTATAGCAGTGTATTTTATAACTATACATTTATAAGCTATAAATTTTATAACCATATGAAAAAAAAAAAGTGTGTGTGTGTGTATACAAATTATTATTATTATTATTATTATTATTATTATTTGTACTAATTACTACACACACAAATATGGAAAAAATATAATTCAATTAAAAATAATTAAAGAATAATAATTTAAAAAAATAATGAAATAAGGAACTTAAGAAACCCTGATTGTAGCTATCATTTCATGCATGTGGTATGCGATGCTGCATGCATGCATACACTGTAAAAAATGAATTTAATGGTAAAAGACTTTAAAAAACGCTACAGTAAAACCTGTTAAATGGTTAAAGGAGAAGTCCACTTCCAAAACAAAGATTTACATAGAATGTATTCACCCCCTTGTCATCCAAGATGTTCATGTTTTTCTTTCTTTCTTCAGTCGTAAAGTTGTTTTTTTGAGGAAAACATTTCAGCATTTTTCTCCATATAATGTACTGATATGGTGCCCCTAAGTTTGAACTTCCAAAATGCAGTTTAAGTGCGGCTTCAAACGATCCCAAATGCGGTTGTAAACTATCTCAGCCGAGGAAGAAGGGTCTTATCTAGTGAAACGATCAGTTATTTTCATAAAAATAATACAATTTCTATACTTTTTAATGTCAGTCGCTCGTCTTGTCTTACTCTGGCTGGACCGTTTTTGTTCCGGTTCATGACAGTTAGGGTATGTCAAAACTCCCATCTCATGTTCTCCCTCAACTTCAATTGTCAAAATCGTTAAAAATCGTTCAAATCATTCAAAACGTCCTATATCGCAGTTTTACCTTCTTTGTTAAGGGTGTTTGATCTTCTTTGCATGTTTACTTTGCAAAGACTGAGTCGGTACTTCTGCAGCAATGTAGGATGATTTTGAAATTGAGGGAGAAAATACGATTGGAGTTTTTCGACATACCCTAACTGTCTTGAACCATAATACACAGAGTTCAGGGAGAGCAAGACAAGACGAGCGTTTGAGATTAGAAAGTATTTAAACTGTATTTTTTTTTAACGAACATAACCAATCGTTTTGCCAGATAAGACCCTTCTTCCTCGGCTGTGATCGTTTACAACCACATTTGGGATCGTTTGAAGTCACATTTAAACTGCATTTTGGAAGTTCAAACTTGGGGGACCATAGCAGTCCATTATATGAAGAAAAATGCTGAAATGTTTTCCTCAAAAAACATTTTCACTGAAAAAAGAAAGACATGAACATCTTGAATGACAAGGGGGTGCGTACGTTATCTGTACATTTTTGTTCTGGAAGTGGACTTCTCCTTTAATGGCAAGTTCCCATATATGGTGAAAAACTGTACTGGACATTGAATGTAATTTTACGGTAGTCTACCGATTTTTGGAAGTGGAAAAAGAACGTAAAATTTACAGTGAATAACCGGAAATGAACATTCCCAGAATTTCCTGCATTATTTTTTTTTTAAAGTTCATGTTTTTTGTTGAAATAATTGCATTGAAATAATTGCATTATTTCATGTGTGTTACCATGATGGTGTTTAGTGTTTGCGTGAATAACACTGTGCATCTTTTATATATGTTAATAAATAAAAGCTGTTTGTGATGAGCTTTGGTTCATCATGTAAATTTCTCATCACCACCTGCTTTGGTTATCAGTGTATTACAATGGTACAAAACAGATTTCAGTACTTCAATAGGTTTATACATTTAACATTATAAAATTACGGTATTTAAATGTACATTCAAGTTAAAACCGTAAAACATAAAATGTTGCTACTGTATTTTTAACGATAAAATTCTGGCAACCACAGCTGCCTTTTTTTTTTTTTTTTTACCATAAATTTTACAGATTTTTTTTTTTTAAATGGTATAAATAAATAAACAAACAAACAAACAAGCAAACTGTTTCAGTTGAGATGCATCAAATAATTTTTTATTTAGATACAAGATAAATTCCCAACACCAGTGTTGCCAAGTCCACGGTTTTTCCTTGGAATTAGGCTACTTTAACACTGTTGCACTGGGTTGAATGGACCACAAAAACATGATATTTATCCCTTGAAATGTGAATTTACCAGGGGAACCCTGACAAAAAAAATGTGTACTTTATCTCCTGGAAAGCAAATTTTAATGGGGACCCCCCCTCAAAACACGATTGGGCTAGTTTTTGGGCTAGTTTTGAGTAGCAATTGGGTGGGTTTTGTTGTAAAAACCTGGCAACCTTTCCCAACATGCATTATAGACAGTAGCCAATTCAAACGTCATAAGCCACATCTTGTCAATTTATTTATTTTTTTTTTCTTCCCTACAGTGGCCTAGTTACAGTTAAGACTCCCACCCATCTAGAATCACCCAACCTTCAATGGAGCACCAGCTATTGTCCCTGCTCTTAAAAGCCTCTTCCTCCTTTTCCTTTTTGATCCCCCTTGATCACCAAGCCGACGTTTCTGCCGTGCCAGCTTTAAGTTTGCACAGAAACCTTCTCTTCTAGTCACAGATTGTATTTTGATGTGTCTGCAGAGCTATTGTGACATCAGCACTCACATCAAGTGTCACTTCTCACTGTCTGATTATTCAAAGATCACAGCACTAAAAGAAATGTGTGTACTTATGAAACATTACCTAATCTGATCACGTCTTATTTTGTTGTGGCGTTTGAGCAGATGCTAGTTTGTATTTTTGCCGTGTGTCCTTGAACTCGCCCTTCCTGCTGATAATATGAAGGGGCCACAAGCATTTGGCGTGTAACGCTGAGGGTTTAATAGTCGAGCAGATGGAGTTTGAGGTCTGAAATGCCATAGTTGTCCATTTTATGCGCTAATCATTTAGGGACGCTACTCAACTGACCTTTTCCAAAGCGTTTGGTTAAAGGTGGCACTGTGTTCTGTTATTAAAGGCCAAAAAAGAGCTCCCCAAATCAAGACAAAAAAGCAAAGCACTGTTATAATAGCAGGTGCCCTCAATTATGAAAATATTGGCATTTTTAAAAAACTGTTGATAAAACTGTCACGCTTTGGAGATTAAGTTATGATATGAATTTGAAAATTCAGAGTTGGTACACGTTTGTGAATATAATGTAGAGCTGAGGTGATATAAGCAGAACTGCACTGTAAAATTGAACATTTTTGAGAAATACATATTACCATTGCTTGCTCAGCAATGGATCCTTTGCAGTGAATGGGTGCCGTCAGAATGAGAGTCCAAACAGCTGATAAAAACATCAGTAATCCACACTACTCGAGTCCATCAATTAACATCTTGAGAAGCAAAAATATGTGTTTGTAAGAACCAAATCCATAATTAACATGTTTTGAACTTCAGAACTTTGCCACTTGCTAAAATACTAAAATAATAGTGCTTTATCTAGTGAAAAAGTAGTCTGATCTGAATCAGGAGAGAAATATGCACAGATTAAGCACCGTTTATCAGTGAAAAGAGAACAAAATGGTTATAAATCTGTTGGATGGTTTCTGATTCTAACAGGGATTGGATTTATTTTGGATTATGGATTCATATTTTAGCCAGAAGCAACGGTTTGAAGTTAAAATGCCTTAATGATGGATTTGTTTCTTACAAACATACACTTTTTGCTTCACAAGATGTTAATTGATGGACTTGAGTAGTGTGGGTTAGTTGTGGATTATTGCAATGTTTTTATCAGCTGTTTGGACTCTCATTCTGACGGCACCCATTCACTGCAGAGGGACCATTGGTGCGCAAGTGATGCAATGCTACGTTTTTCCAAACCTGATGAAGAAAGAAACTCAACTACATCTTGGATGGTGCATTTTCTTGCACTTCTTGTTTCTTTGTATTCATTTGTGAAATTCACTTGCAGATTATTAACGAAAATTGTTTTACTGCACTAAATTTTTTACCAATCATTTTGCCATGTGTTGTCTAGATCTGTTTAGGAACTTGTTCAGGCTGTATTCCAAACCCTAGTGAGCCGCCTTGCCGTCTGCTATCTACATAGGTAGCCGTCTTCTAAGGCTACATCCTGACTGAAACGGATCCTCATATGCGACCGATTTGAAACGCTCTCCATGAAACGCAGCTCCGGTAACAGTCACTCACGCACCAGACAATTAACACTCCTCACGAGAAGTGTGCGAGAGATTCAACACTCACGCTGCCTTCGACTTCTCCTGGGAAGTTCCTAATTATGAGTTCGGAAGTTATAATTATGATGTGATGTGTGTTCAAGTGATTTTAGTTCGAGTAAAATGAACGCTTTGGGCAATTGCATACCGTATTTCACTTTCACACTTCCTGACAAAAACAGGAAGCTTTTTAGCACTAGTGTGGCAGAACAAAGAGGAAAAAGGATGCATTTTAGGTGTTTAAGTGATGTTTTATCTGTGTTTTATCATTCCCTCATTGCCAAAGAAAATTATGGGAATGTTGTTGTATTGTATTCATTCAGTGTAAACTGATTATGACCATTTGGCTGCCAATTTGATTCTGCCAGGGTTTTTTAATTATCATTTTTAAAGTCCTGGCTCAAATAAAATTCTAGGTTTTTAACTGTTTATCATGCAATTGTAATTTTTTTTTTCTTATGTGCGCTCGGTACATTCATTCCTGACTTTGAAGCATCACAGCTGATTCTAATAGATTTTTACATCGACATGTTGCTAAGCTGATGTATATTGTGTCTAATAAGCTAAAGTAATGACAAATAATGGATTATGTTTATTGTTTAATTAAACTGTGGCTTATAGTCTACATTCATTTTATATGCAAAAGGTATTTGCAAAAGGTATGTCAGACTGATATCTAAAAATGTTGTAGTTTATGAGGTTTTGGATCAGTTACTGTGTACAAAATGAATATAAAATACTTCATTTTATAATGACATTGTTAGTAATATAATGTGAAATTTTATTATGTAAAATAACCTTTTTTAATTTTTTTTATATACATTAAAATCTAATTTATTTCTGTGATCAAAGCTGACTTTTCAGCATCGTTACTCCAGTCTTCAGTGCCATATGATCCTTCAGAAATCATTCTAATATGCTGATTTATTATCAATATTAGAAAGAGTTGTGCTGCTTAATATTTTTTTTACTTTAAAAATATATTTTAAAGTATATTAAAATAAAAAACATTATTTTTATATTGTAATAATAATACTTCAATGTTCATGTTTTTTTTTTTCTTTTTTCAAATCAAATAATTGCAGATTATTTGAGTGCAGCCTTGATGAGCTTAAGAGTCTTTTTTTTTTCTTTAAACGTTACAAGTCTTACTGATCCCAAACTTTTGAATGGCAGTGTAGATTTTGCATTTAAGTTTCTAATGAAGTTACTAGCCGAATGGCAAGCTATTTTTACTGTCATTTTGAGCCCATTTTTGAACCCTGATTATAATAATGAGGAAAGCGTTTAGAATATGATCTTCATGAGGTCAGTGTGTTCAGAAGCGATACAGCAGCAGCCCGCAGGATGATCCTCCTCGGCGCATTTCCTCCGTCTCATCAGACGCAAACAAACACACACCTGCATCTCCCACCCCTGGAGCAGAAAAGCGTTGTGTTCACAGATTTCCACAGAGACTGACACCACACAACATGGACAAAACCACTGCTGGGTTTCTAATTACACTGTTAATTGCAATCCAAAATGGGGATGAATTCAGCTTGAGTCCTTTAGTTTGAGTTTTCTTTTTTTCCTCTTCTCCCCCTTTTGTTCTCAGTATTCCTCAAGAGAGACCGCCAGCCGTCAGGTTGAGTTTTGGACCTGGAGAAGGAACTAATTTAATGAATGACTCTCTGTGAGAAGGTTGTTGTTGTTGATATGCACTACTGGTCCAAAGATTGAAATGATTATGATTTTTATTACATAAGTCCCTTATACTCACCAAGGCTGCATTTATTTGATTAAAATACAGTAAAAATTGTGAAATAATTTTACAATTTAAAATAGCTGTTGTCTTTTTGAGTACATTTTAAAATGTAATTTATTCCTGTGATCAAAGATGAGTTTTCAGCATCATTACTCCAGTCTTCAGTGTCACATGATCCTTCAGAAATCATTCTAATATGCTGATTTGCTGCTCAAGAATAATTAATTATGTTAAAAACAAAGTTTTGGTCTAAACATTTAAATGTTTAGGGTAAGTAGTGATACAGACGCATTAAACTGATGTGAAAGAAAATAAATTTATAGTGCAAAAAAAAAGTATTTAAAAAAATATATATTAAAAAAATAATTATATATAATAATTTTTTTATCCTGAAAACATTTGATAATAATAAGAACCATTATTGATAACTGAGCAGAAACTATTACAATGATTTCTAAAGGATCATGTAACATTAAAGACAGGAGTAATGATTTTGAAAATTCTGCATTGGATTACAAAAATAAATTACATTTTAAAATATATTCAAATAAAAAAGTGGTTCTTTTGATTTACAATAATATTTCTTAAAAATGACTGTTTTTACTGTATTTTTGTTCAAATAAATGCAACCTAAACATTTCTGGAGTAATTGTGCTTTTTAATGTAAGTGTCATTATTACTATTACTCATAGTCGAGGTTAGTGGTCTGTCGGATTGCCAGCTGTCGCTCATGTTGCCTCAAATCACTGTCTCTCAATGAAAATGCATGACTTCCGTTTGCTTTTGTGGAAATGCCTTTTATGCTGTCTGAAGTTTGTCCGAGCTGATGGACCTCGGAGAGCTTTCCTCACCCATGAACCCGACGATCCATCGAGATGGATCGGAAATGGAGGGGAAAAGAAAATCCTGCGGAAATGCCATGGCAACATACACTAAAAGCTGACCTCGGCTGTCACGGGCCATTCAATGTCACATCAAATGAAAGAGAGATACACATCAGCTGAGAGAAAGCGACGGGTTTATCTTGAGGTTCAGCCAGCCTGGGATGTGGAAGCATATGGCGCTGGAGAAAAAGAAATCAGGAGGACTCTAATGTGATTGTTTAAGGTACATTGAACAACTTGTGACAATTCTCACAGCTCATGTATTTATTCATTCAGTGTCTGTTCTTCACTTGGTGATAATTGTTTGAATTGGTGCAGCTAATGTTATTGCTTTTGTGTACGTAGGGAGATTAATTCATCCGGCGTTCCCATATGTATGAGTGGGTGTCTTATTTCTCATATGTATTCTTATTTTCAACTCTCTTAGGCTCCGTTTCCTTTTTCTTCTTTCGGTTTGACTGCCTCTTAGCCTGTCTTTGTGCGTCTTTTACTGTTTCTCTCTCTCTATATATATAATATATATATAATATTTTAAAACTACTCTGATACAAAAATAACTGATTATAAAATGATCCAATCAGTTGTTTCACAAGTACACAAATTGTGGTTTAGACTTTTATTTATTGCTATCGATAAACTGATATTTTGGTTTGCATCCATTAAGTTTAATATTAAACGAGAGAACAGTAAGATGAGATGGCGTACACTTCAAGTGTTTAATTCTTGTTTTTCTTTCTTTTTTTTTTTAAATTAATTTTTGTATCCTTATTTTGTGATAATGACTTGATGTTGTGCACTACCATCCAAAGGTTTGGGGATTTTTTCATCTATTTGTAATATAAATAAATTCTGCCTTTTTAAGCATAATTGGCCCCCAAATAGTTGTGTGCATGGAATAGTTTGAACTCCAAAATCAATAATTTATCATGCGAGAGACATCATGCAGGGACAATGGATAATTTACTGTTATTATACAAAAATATTTGACAGTATAATGTAAAATTTTAGTCACGCTGCTCTCCTCTCATTCTGCACCTGTAGTTCACATTCCTCCCTCTCACCTTTTCATCAAATTCACACACTCATTCACTCCCATTAAACTTTGTCAAATGGTGCTTGAATAATGCTGTTTTCAAACACCCATATGGCGTTGGCTTTGAATAGTTTGAATTGTTTTGCAGGAAGGTTAGACTGTTTTTCAGGCCAGTTAAGCATTTGATGCGTGACAGTAGCGTCCAGTGTGACGCTACTGTTGAGTGTGTTTCAGTAAATAAGATTTATTTATTTTTATAAAGAATTAAATGTATTTTTATTTATGTATATTATTTTAAAAGAAATCAAATAAATCAATAGTTCCATTCAGCAAGGATGCATTAATTTAATAAAACTGTGACATTATGAAAGAAGAATCCATAAACACACAAAAAAGAATGTTTTCATAATTTTAAAGCAATAATTTCAACATTGATAATAATGAGAAATGTTTTTAAGCAGCATATTCTTCTTCATGTGACACTAAAGACTGGAGTAATGATGCAGAAAATTCAGCTTTACATCAGCAGAATAAATTACATTTTAAAATATATTCAAATAGAATTTTTTTTACTTTTTAATATTTAACAGTAGTTCAGATTTTACTGTTGTTTTTTTCTTTTTTTTCTTTTTTTTTTAATCAAACAAATGCAGTATTGGTGAGCATAAGAGAATGTATTTATTTATTTATTTATTTGCTTTCTTTCTTTCTTCCTTTCTTTCTTTTCAAAACATTTACACATTTTCTCAAGCCCAAACTTCAAAACTTCAGTTTGACCTATTGGGTTTTTTAATGCATGTTGAACACATCAGAAAGAGAGAGTGTAAAATATGGTTTTGAAACCCTAAATTAAGTTTTTAATTATAACAAATTATAATGTGACCCTTTGTATGTCTCATTGTGTTGCATCTATTGATCATTTCATGAGCTGTGCACTGTCATTGATTGACTCTGATCTGCACTTCATTAAACCCCATTAGCAAACACACATGTGCCATCACATTCAAGATAAAGGTTACGCATTTGCATCCTCACACACACACGCTGACAGGTAGGAGAAATACAAGCAGAATTCATGCGTTCTCCTCATGGAAGAGGAGGGTAGAGGAGAAGCGGCTGGTAATCAGGGAGGAGGAGTGTAGGCAGTGATTGTGGAAGCGGAGAGGAGAGAGTCCTCCTTGGCGGGCCGCGCACCTCATCATTTGCAGGGCAGCATTGAGCGTTCGGGGGTCTCGCTGGAGGACCCGTGTGATTGGGTTGATGAGAGGGTTTTGTTGCGCTGGAGAGGCGGCGTGCCACTGCCTGCTGTAAGAAAGATTATTACCCATAACTGCCTTCCCCCACACACACACACAAGTGTTTCAGAGTATGAAGGGACACTGATTCAGAGGTGCTGAGGTAGTAGTGCATAGTGCTTTTCAGGCTTTACTGTGTCATTTTTTATTGTAAAGGGGTCATGAACTGAGAAATCAAAACGCCCTGGATCTTTTGACATATGTGACCATGGACCACAAAACCAGTCATAAGTGTAAATTTCTTGAGATTGAGATTTATATATTATCTGAAAGCTGAATAAATAAGCTTTCCATTGATGTGTGGTTTGTTAGGAAAGGGTCGATATTTGGCTGAGATACAATTATTTAAAAATCTAGAATCTGATGGTGCAAAAAAAAAATCTAAATACTGAGAAAATCACCTTTAAAGTTGTCCAAATAAAGTTTATAGCATTGCATATTACTAATCAAAAATCAAGTTTTGATATATTTATGGTAGGAAGTTTACAAAATATCTTAATGGAACATGATCTTTACTTAATATCCTAATGATTTTTGGCATAAAAGAAAAATCGATAAATTTGACCCATCCTATGTATTTTTGGCTATTGTTACAAATATACCCGTGCAACATAAGACTGCTTTTGTGGTCCAGGGTCACATATAAGAAGTCACTGTACTATAAAAACATCCTGTAAGTTTCAGAACTCAAAACTTTCTTATTAGTCTGTAAACAGCTTATAAATCCAGTCTGCCAAAACAAGAGCTTTTGGAATGTTCTACTCTATGATGTAATAGTGTAGCCAATCCCCTCCTCCTCCCTGCCTGCTTCTACATCACTGCCTGTTAGCCACGCCCACTGATTCACACATGTAGTGTAAATAATGAGCAATCCAAATGCAGATTTGCGCAGAAACCGAACTATAAAGATGGCTCAGAACACAAGAAGATGCTGTGCAGAGCCAAGTTGAAAAAACACTCTTTACATTGCCTTCCTTCTGATCCCAACATTAGGAAAGAGTGGATGAACCCTATTTTTGAAGGATTAGTTCACTTTCAGAACAAAAGTGTATAGATAACTTACTCTCCCCCTTGTCATTCAAGATGTTCGTGTCTTTCTTTCTTCAGTTGTAAAGAAGTGATGTTTTTTTTTTTTTAGGACATTTCAGGAATTTTCTCCATATAGTGGACATCTATGGTGCCAGTGAATTTGAACTTCCAGTTTAAATGCAGCTTCAGAGGGCTCTAAACGATTCCAGCCGAGGAAGAAGGGTTTTGTCTAAGCGAAACAATCAGTTTATTTTCTAAAAAAATTAATTTATACACTTTTTAACCACAGATGCTTGTCTTGTCTAGCTCTGTGATGCGCATGCACATGCATACTCCGTGCACTCTGGTTTAAGACAGTTATCAAAAAACTCCCATCTCATTTTCTCCTCCAGGTTTAAAATCGTCCTACACTGCTGCAGAAGTACTGACCCAGTGTTTACAAAGTGAACCTGCAAAGAAGGTCAAATGCCCTTTACCAAAAAAGGTAAAACAGCGACGTATGACGATTTTGAAGTTGGAGGAGATAATAAGATGGGAGTTTTTCGACATACCCTAACTGTATTAAACCGGAGTGCACAGAGTTAACGCAGAGCTAGACAAGACAAGCATTTGTGGTTAAAAAGTGTATAAAATGTCCCAATTTATTTATTTTTTTTTTTTGGGAAAATAACCAATCATTTCAACTGAAGAAAAAAAGACATGAACATCTGGGATGACAAGGGGGTGAGTAAATTATCTGTAAATTTTTAAAAACAAGACAGAAAATAATCTATTACTTCTAAATTATGATATCTTTTGATGTAAAGAAAGATGTAAAATGTAAAAAAAAAAACAGAACTCTTTATGAACTTTATGAACTTCTTCATGAACTCTTTAAAGGTATAGTCCATGCAAAAAAAAAAAAAATGCTGTCATCTTTTACTCACTCTCGTGTCATTCCAAACCTGTATGAGTTTCTTTCTTCTGTGGACAAAAAGAAGACATTTTTAAGAATGTTTGTAAGTTTCAAATTCTACTGCCTCCCATTAAAAATATGGAAGTTAGTGGTACCCAAAACTGTTTGGTTACCAACATTCTTTAAAATACCATCTTTTTACATAGAAGAAAGTTAAAATGGTTTTGAGCAACGTAAATGATGACGGAATTTTTGGGCGAACTGTCCCTTTAAAATGTTCATTTGTTTTAGGGACCCAACATGTCATTTTAGTATTATTGAGATAATAAAATGTTTTTATTAATATTTTTACAATATTTTTATATTTTCCTTTTTCATTTATATTTTTTAATTTTAGCTTTTTTTTCTTATTTTGTAGGGTTTTTTTTTTTCAGTTTTACTTATTTTAGTACATCGTTAAACCAAATTATTTCAAAAAATGTTGCCTAGCTGACTATTTAATTTTATATTTAGTGTCAGTGGTCACACTTTAAGGTCTAGGTCTTGCTATTAACAAACCATTAGCTATGGTTTTTGCCCCAGTAAACTCCTAAGTTGCTGATTATTAATAGTTAATAAGGTAGTTGTTAAGTTCAGGTATTGAGTAGGATTAGGGCTTCACAATATGGTCGTGCAGAATAGGTGCTCTATAAACAGCCAATTTGTTAATAATATGCATGCTAATAAGTAACTAGTTAATAGTGAGCATTGTTCCCTATACTAAAGTGTTACCATTTCAGTTTGTTTATTTCAAGTTACATTTGTATGTTCTTATTTTTAATTTGTTTTAGTTATTCGATGACCCATAATCAGAGTAGATGTCACATTTAACATTCAGATTTGACATTTAAATCACGTATTGTAATATCTCTTCTGTACTTTGGTGTCAGTCTTTCATGCATCATATAGAAAGACATGTTTTCTAAAAATTTCAGTGGAAAAAAAATCTTTAGTTGAAAATGACACTTTTAGACAGTGACAAACTGTACTTCTATCTCCTCCAGCCTCATGTTCTTTTGCTGCGTATTCAATATTTTGTCTACCCTGACTACAATCCTATATTTGTCCCAAACTCACACCAATTTTGGGTTGCAGTTCCCTATAGCAATCACTCCAAAACTCTAGCAACCACCTACAGCAGCAACACCCTAGCAACCACTCCAACGTCATGGCAGTGAAAGCAGGTAAGTGGCACTTACAATTCTGTTGCCAACAGTTTTATTGCCAATATAGGTATTTACGACTTTTAATAATTTTGTTGCATCTTTAGAAACCAACAGAAAGCACCACAAATGAAACCAAGCAAGCAAACATTACAAATAAACATTAAAAAGTAGAAGTAAAATCATTTACCAACCCTGTTTGTGCAAGGTTTCCATATTCCATAACTTATTTCACATTCAGGTAAAAATTAAACCCAGTTGTTTTCTTTTTGCAATTGTGTGAAGCTTTTAATTTCTACTTGAAACCCCTGCTGCTTGCTCGCCTGCTTGGCTTCCATTGTAAATGCATTACTGTGTTCATTTTTACAAATAAGTCAAAAGAATTTCTGTGAAACTGGCATGATATGAAATATTTTTTTAAATGCTAGCTGCAGTTCACAGAGCGTGGGAGGATGTATACAGGTGACGGCGTATATTTCTTCGTGTTTCATTTGCACGCAGTGCCGCTCGTTCCTTGTTTATGACGTCTGACGCAAATACATTGTGCACAGGTCTGAATATTATGTCGTTCTCTTTATTAGGCCAAGGTGAGGTCGTCTGCGATTGTCAGATCACCCCATCAACTGACAGAAAGCTCTTTTTTTGCATCCAATAGCTTGCAAACATAGAATAAAACAAGATATGAAGAAAATAAACAGAGGGAGAGAGTTGGGGAGGGCTGACTTGTAGGATTATGATTATCATGCTGTGATTAATTTCGTTTACTGTAATAGAAATCATCAACAGGTCAGAGGGTGTCTATTTTTTTTTTTTTTAGGGTGTTCTTTCGGATATCTTCGGAAGCGTGAAAACTCGGCGGTCTGTCTGTGCTCAAGTAATCGAGTACGGGGGACGAAGAACTTCTTTGCTCCGCCCACAACGCAAGGCCACTGTGAGCAGAACTGCAGAAAAAAAACTTGCAAGGGAAGGTGAGGAGAGGACAGGATGAGGGGGTGTCGCTGAATGAATACATTAATTATCGTGCGCACAAGGGAGTGATTAAAAATGGTTTGGGGAGTGAAAAAATGCAAATGAAAGAAATGAAACCTGTGATTTTCTCTTTCATGTGAGGAAAGAGCTGCTTTAAAATGAAATTGCTGCAGCAGGAGGGACTCCCTTAACCTTTGCCTTCAGATGAGCAGCTGTGCACCGGTAAATATGTCTATTTTCTTTACTAGGTGACTTGAGCTGACGTCAGAAACTGAGACATAAAAAACTGTGGGTTAAGTTAACCCAATTATCTCATGCAGTGCTGGTAAATGCATATGTTCCTTGCAAATACAGGTATGTAGTGGAATGTGGAATGTGTTTTTTACGTCATTAGGCAGCTATCACTATTTCACTATTTATTTATTTATTTTTATTTATTCATTTTTTTTAAATGTGCAAAATTCCAGGTGAAGAACTAAAAATAAATAAATAAATGAAAAAGTGAGAAATAGTGATAGAACCAGTTTGTCCATTTGCATTCTATAGTATTTATTCTTAAAGGAGAAGTCCACTTCCAGAACAACAATTTACAAATAATTTACTCACCCCCTTGTCATCCAAGATGTTCATGTCTTTCTGTCTTCAGTCATAAAGAAATTATGGTTTTTGAGGAAAGCATTTCAGGATTTTTCTGCATAAAATGGACTTCATTGGTGCCCCGAAATTGAACTTCCAAAATGTAGTTTAAATGCAGTTTTAAAGGGCTCTAAATGATCCCAGCCAAGGAAGAAGGGTCTTATCTAGTGAAACGATCTGTCATTTCTTCGAAAAATAAAAATTTGTGTACTTTTTAAGCACAAAAGCTTGTGTAGCACAGGCTCTGGGATGCGCGTTTATGGGTCGTTCTTGAACGATTCGTTCATAACGAATCTTTAATGTGACTCGGGAAGAACGAGTCATCTCGGGGAGTGATTCGTTCAGTCGCGCTACACAACATCCTGTTAGATTCTGTACTGGAATTAGTTCACCTGTTTCTAGTCTTCAGGTTTTTCGAGTCATTCGTTCATCTTATGGGGTTGTCACGTGATGCTGATTTTGCTAAAATGAACGAAATGACTCGAAAAAAAAATGTATTGGTTGTAGTTCATTCCCTTAGAAAAGACATTAATGCAAGTTCAAGTGCTTAATATTGTTACTCTCTCTCTCTCTCTCTCTCTCTCTCTCTCTCTCTCTCTCTTTTTTTTTGTACAAATATATTTTTTTGCCTCGGATCAAAGTGTGCAATGTTGTGATTCATCTCAGATTATAGCTTTGAACTCCTTATTTGAGGATTTTTAAAATTCAATCAGAAGTATTGAATTATAAACTGAATTTGGTACAGATCACATATTAAAATAATATTTGTTATACTGAATATGCTATATAACAGATAGATAGATTTTTTAAAACTGTGTATTTTTTACTGTGTAAAATCATTTGATCAAGGCCGTATGAGAACAGTTGTTGATGTGGGAAGTGCATCATGTGCATTTTTAAGCTGACATACAGCTTCCTCTCTGCCAATCCTCTTCTTTCTCTAGGGCTTATGAATTCCTAAACCACCCTCAGCATCACCCCATCTCTCTTTCACTCTCTTTCACTCTCCTTCACTTTCTTTCTCTCATGCACACACCTCATCCGTCACTCATCACCATCTATCGCCTCCGCCCCCATCTGATGTCTTTTACGGAGAGACACTAATCTCTAATCAGCTTAAATGCGCTTTTGCATCAAAATATTTAATCAGCGCTTTTGCAAAGGTGAGTTTGAGGTGCAGCAAGCAGGAGAAGGCTCAGAATATCGGTTTAAGCTCGGACCCGAGACTTCTTTTTTCCTCTTTGATGTCTTTCCAAACGCAGCTGAGATCTCCGTCCTAGTTTTATGCCGTGTCATTGAATGAAAGTCAATGTCATGAAGCATTTTATGTAATTGCTGTATTAATTGATTTCTACTGTATATTTTATAAGCTTGGGGTCAGTTTTCAGTGTTTTTAAACAATATCTCTTCTCTGTTCACCAAAACTGCATTTAGATTAATACAATAAAAACAGCAATATTGTGAAATATTATTGTAATTTTAAAGAACTGTTTTCTATTTGCAGGTATTTAGGGCCCTGTTGGAATTGCTCAGATCATTCTTCTCAGATCTTCTTCTCCAAAATAAATTGCATTTTTGAAGGTTGAAACATGCTTGAAAACTGCTCGAATGTTCAATCTGCACCAAACCTAATATGTTTGATAAAAGTGCTGGCCTGAAGACATCTACATGCCAATATCCAGTTATAGTAATAGCGCCACCACCTGGTAGCAGGAAGTTTGACACATATAACTGACTTTGACATATTCCTTCTATATTTTCCACTTTAAATGCATATTGCCTACTGTTCGTTGTTTTCCTAAAGCCACAGGGTGTTTTCCTGTGATGCAAAGCTGAATTTTCAGCATTTTCCTTTTATTCAGTCTTAATATGATCCTTTAGAAATCATTCTAATATGATGAACTTACTGACTCCAAATGTTTGAACATTAGTGTACATTTTTAGTGTTCACTGAGTGATTTTAGCCAATCCATAAGCAGAAATGCACTGGACAATTTTGACAAGTTTGTCTGCTTTTCACAGCAATAGTGGCATATTATTGATATATGTGACCATGGCAATTCATACCACCTTCAAAGACCCTCATTAACTGAACCTATGAAGGCATTCCTTATGTGGAAACTCAGTCTCTATGCTGCTTTACAGTGATGTATGGGTGCCGTCAGAATGAGAGTCCAAACAGCTGATAAAAACATCACAATAATTCACAGGTGATCCAAACCACTCCACTCCATCATTTAACATCTTGAGAAGTGAAAAGTTGCTTCTTTGTACATTTTTAACTTAAAACTTTCAGCTAAAATATAAGCCCTCTACCATAATTATTGCTTTCTCAAGTGAAAAAGTTGTCTGGTCTGAATCAGGAGAGACATATGCACAGATTAAGCACTGTTTACAAGCAAAACAATTCTAAACGCATACGTGGGTGAAAGGTGTTTTTCACAGCAATAGTGGCATATAACAGATATGTGTAACCACAGTAACGCATAACACCTTAAAAGACCCTCATTAACTGAACCTATACATGAATGACATTCCTTATGTGGAAACTCAGTCTCTATGCTGCTTTACAGCGATGTATGGGTGCCGTCAGAATGAGAGTCCAAACAGTTGATAAAAACATCACAATAATCCACAAGTAATCCACACCACTCCAGTCCATCAGTTAACATCTTGACAAAATGAAAAGTTGCATCTTTGTATAGTTTTACCCTCAAACTTTTGGCTAAAATATAAGTCCTATATCCATAATTATTGCTTTTTCAAGTGAAAGAGGTTATCTAGTCTGAATCAGGAGAGAAATATGCACAGATTAAGCACCATTTAGGAGCAAAACAGTTCTAAACAAATATGTGGCTGAGAGGACAGCAGGAGATGGACTGGATGTAGTGTTATTATGGATTATGGGCTCATTTTGGCTAAAAACAATGGTTTAAAGTCAGAATGATGATTTTTATTTGTTTATTTGCCCAAAACACGCAGCTTTCTATTTAACAAGATGTTAATTAATGGACTGGAGTGATGCAGTTTACTTGTGGATTACTTCAATGTTTTTATCCGCTGTTTGGACTCTCATTCTGACAGCACCCATTCACTGCAGAGGAGCAAGTGGTGTAATGCAAAATGATTTGTGTTTCAGAACATGTGCTTGTGTAGCTCGAAGCGTTATTTACATAACATTTTCAATAATGCTCACAAGTTATTATAATTTTTTCATTGTCTGCTATACCTAACCAGTACTGAAGCGTTGTTCTGTTGCGAGTGCATCCTTTAAATATCCAATTACCACCGTGGGAAGTTTTTCAAAGATCAAACGCAGCGAGTTACGGACAGTTAGTTGTGTCTGCTAGACACCAGGTCTGCTGTTACATTTTCAAAACTCACTTTTGTATGTTTTCTTTTCTTTTATTTATTTCACAGCTGCTTTTTCCTGGTGACTTGCTTGTTAATAATTTAAAAGAAGTCAGCAATCAAAGGAACATGCAATTTACTACCTTGTACTGTGGCTCATACATATTCAACAGCTGAGGCGTATTTAGTCGCTGAGTGGGGCTGTGTCACGCTACAAGACTCGACAAGAAATATAATCAACTTTGCTTTTTTTTTTCTCCCTCAATCTTTCTGACAGTCCACAGTGGAAAACATCACACTCTGCCCTATTTTCAGTCCCCTTCTTCTTTCCTTCTGTGATTTCATGCAACTTTTTTGTGCTCTTGGCCAGTTTCTGACCATGTCTTTAAAACGTTTCCTTCAAAGGGGAATGCCAGTGAACCAAACACTCAGTTCCCTGCATTTATTTTGCTAAGCCCCGCCTTAAAAATGTACTGACCAATCCTTAGCAACTTTTGCTGTCAAATTTTATAAAAAGATGTAATATATGTTTTCCTTCTTTTTAAATCCTGAGAGAACATTTCCAAGTGAACATGAAAAATACCTGCATGTACCCTAAGGTAAATTTAATGTTATTAACGTAATGTGTAGGAACATGAGGGACAGTTCTTTTCACAAACACTAATAGGATCACTTGTAATTGCTTTGGAATGAGGCCTTTCTGTCTTAAAGTGCTTGCTGGATGTGTGATTCATAATCTTTCCAGTTTTTAATCACGTTTCTGCGTGGTTTAATAATTTATTTAAAGCTGAAATGGCAGATAAAAGATGTCACATTCCATCTCATCAATCTGTCCTCATCATTATTGCTCTGTCAGGTCACAATAATAGTACAGGTAAGATAAGCAAGCAGTAATTAGACAGCCTAAAATGCCACCAAAAGCAAAGCAATTTGCGTAAAAGACCTTGAATCTCAGGCCTAAGGACGTTTTGTTCTTTTCTAAAAGGAAAGAAGTGCTGGACTGTGTGTTTCTGATGTTTGGTTGTTGTCACACACATGCTGTAAATCAAGCAAAATGTTTCCGTCTCTATTACCTTTGTTTTGATTCATGTTCATACACTTGGCAAAATCTTTGCTTGACCTTATTGTCACTGGCTAACCATCAGTTTTGTCTTTGTTTATTCATTTACTGCCTTACAGAACAGATGAAAACTAAACAAATCGCTCATACTGAACAGTTTTTTTTTTTAGTGTAGTGTTTTGACACTGTTGTGATGGTCTACCTTGGTATTCTCTGTGGTAACTTGGTGTATCATGTTAAAAATTAATATATGTTTAGTGTTTTCTCCCAGATTAAACATTTCATTTCAAATCTTATTTGCACAAGTGGGTGAAATGATGGTTCTTTTGATTAAACAAATAAACAAACAAATACAAGCTATTTTATAGTAACAATATAATAATAATTGCATATTTTACAACAACAAAAATATATATATAAAAAAACAATAATAATAATACAATAATTAAATTCATTAAAAATTAAATAAATAAATGCTATATTATAATAATAATAATAATAATAAATAGTAATATCACATATTTAATTGCCATATCAGTAATAATATTTTTAGAATGTTTAATACATGGTAATATTATTATTATTATTATTATTATTATTATTATTAATAATAATAATAATTAATATTATTATTATTTATTAAATAAATAACAGCTATTTTATAATAACAATACAAGAAGATAAAAACAGAAGAAACAGTAATAATCACACATTTTGCAATAATTGATGAAATGATTATCATAATAATATGAATAATAACAGTTGTAATAACACTATAATTATTGTTTTTGTTGTTGTTGTTGTTATTATTATTATTATTATTATGTGTCAAATTACAATAATAATAATAATAATAATAATAATACTTAATCTAATAATAATAAAATACTCACTTTTTATAAAGTAGACATTCTATCATTCATTCTTTTTTTGTTTGTTTGTTTGTTTAATGAATAAATAAATAACAGCTATTTCATAATAACAATATAAGACGACGAAAACATAAGAAATAGCAATAATCACATATTTTACAATAATTAAATAATAATAATTAAATTTATTAAAATAAATAAATAAAAGCTCTTTCAATAATAATAATAATAATAATAAATAGCAATAATCACATATTTAATGGCCATGTCAGTGATAATACTCAGCTTTTTATAATGTTCAATACATATCAGTAATAATAATAACGACAGTAATAATAATAATAATAATAATAATAATAATAACAATAATAATAATAATGTGTCCAATTAAAAATAATGGAGTATTTTCTAATAATAGTAAAATGCTTATTTTTTAAAAAGTGGATACAGAACATTTATTTATTTATTTATTTATTTATTTATTTATTTATTTCAATTTTGTAAATGCTAATTGCAGGAAATTTGATCGTAAAGATGGAAAGGATCAGCCTTTCACAGAGATGTATTTATTTAACGTAGACCGATTCACACTTCTGTCCTTGGTCATCAGTGCTGTAATTGACCCAGAGCACCCTTAACACATGGCTGGTGAAAGGATTTGAAGAATCTGATTGGATGAATGTGAATGTATGGAATTGATTGGACGGGGTCGTACAGTTTGTCTGTTTTCAGCCCCGACCATTAGTCTGGTTTCCACCGGTTTTTCACAGGCTTCCTTACAAATGACCCCAACCCCACCTCCCGCATCCGTCCATGGCCATCAACAAGCTGTAATTGACCCGGGGCGTCCTTAATACATATCCCCCTCAGACGCTGCCGCTAAAGTGGCTGTAAGAGGCACAGGCTGATTGGGGAATCAAGGCAAGAGCTCCTTAGCCTGCAGTTCGCCGGCTCCAGGCTTAAAGTGAACCCGCAAGAGTCCCGCTGAGGGGGCCGGACAGCTCTCCTAAAAAGGATGGAGTGGAGAGCGGCCCTCCTAATCACAAACTGCCATCGGCTGCAATTCCCGGGGGGCATTGCAATCGGCCCATCCTGAAGGCGGCGGCACCTCAGCCCAAATGGATGTTTATAAGATGCGTTATGTAGACGCAGCCCCATTTATTCTCCCCTGATTAGAGCTGTCAGGGCTGATTCCTTATGGGCTTTTTTATTTATTTCTGCTCTTCGGAGGGAACGGGAAACTGTTGAGCACAGCACAGGAGCGGGTAGCGTTTACACCGAGAATAAAACGGGAATGGGGATTTTAGCGGGGGAAAAGACAGAAAATGACATTGGTTCTGTGTGCGAGAGAAACTCCGCTGAGTTTATATCCATTCCACATGTTGAAATTCAAGACTGTGGTCATTAATCAACATTGGAGGGATTCTGAGGGAATTAAACACTTCTGAGCCGTCCTGAAACCCTGTCATTTCTGTCAGCCGTAACCCAGATACCAACTGCTTGAAATTAGACTTCTTGGAAGCTCCAACCCCATTTACAGTGAATACAGACTAGATTTTGGTATAGAAACCAAAACTTTTGCTTTGTGAAAAGCTGTGAGAATCAGATAGGTTAGTTGTCCACAGCTGGTTTTGCTCCAAGTCCCATATTTTACATTGAGCATTCAGCAGCAACCCAGAATAATAAAAAAAACCTGTATATAAAGCAGACTAGGCGACAGTTTCTTTTACTTAAGTAGTTTTGTTTATGGTTTTCTGAAATGCAAACTGTACATGCTGATATCTGTGTAATTTGACCAATTCTACCAAATGACAGATGACTTTGTGCTGAAATACAGCACAGATGGTTTGGATGAACAGTGTAATTAAATAAATTAAAAAAATTTAACTGTAGGAAATTATATTACATTAAATTAAATATATTCAATTTGCATCAGTGTTTAAATTAATTAAGAAAAATCAAATTATATTAGCAGCAGAACAGTTTGTTTTCTCATAAATTGAGTGTATAGACAAGAAAACTTCACTATAAATACTTTTCTAGAGCATATCTTATTTAATAGATGAAATTGTACTTTTTTATATGTTATGTCAAACTTTTGTGCTTAAAAAAATGTGAAAAAAAAAAAAAAAAATTATTTATAGGTTTATAATTAAAAAAAATAATTTTATAAAAAAAAAAAAAAAAAAAAAGTGGTACCAGACATTCGGGTTCACTGTAAATAAACTGAAAGAAAAAAGTGATTTGTCTATTTACATTTTTGTACAATATAATAAAAAATGCAATTGTAATAATAACAATATAAGAAAAAGAAGGAAACATAGAAGAAATGGTAATAATCACATATTTTGCAATAATTAATAATAATAATAAGTATTATTATTATTATTATAGTAACAACAACTATTATTATTCATTTTATTTGTTTGTTTGTTTTGTTTGTTTGTTTGATAAATAAACGACAGCTATTTCATAATAACAATATAATAATAAGAAAACATAGAAGAATAAATAATAATAATCATACATTTTACAATGATTAATTTTTGTATTAAATAGTTTAATAATGTGTCCAATTAAAAACAATGTAATATTTTCTAATAATAATAATAAAATGCCCACTTTTTAAAAAAGTGGATACTAATATACTTTTTTATTTATTTATTTATTTATTTAAGTTTTGTAAATGTCAATTGCAAGAAATTTGGTGAGATTGTAAAGATGGTTGATCAGTTTTATACAATTATTTCTTGTAAAACATTATCCAGTAGTCTTTATGTAAAACTTAAAGGGAGTGAAAAAAAAACATCAGTGTATAGACAAAAAAAAAACACTATAAATACAAAAGAGCATATTGTAATTTAATGGATGAAATTTTACCTTTTTTATTTTATGTCAAACTTTTGTGCTTAAAATAAATTAATAATAATAATAATAATAATAATAATAATAATATCTTTCTTTATAGGTTCCTAACTAAAATAATAAATAAAAATAATAATTTTAGATTTTTAATTTGGTGTCAGACATTTGGACCCACTGTAAATAAACTGGATGGAAAAAAGTGATTCTTACATTTCCATTTTTATACAGTATGCTAAAAAATACAATTGTAATGCTTCAGTGTATGATTATATTGACAGCATCCTCCTTTTTATTTAATTCATGTGCCGTTCAGTCCTCATAAGCACATAAGAAATTCCACCTAGGGAAGCAATATGTGTAAAGTGGAATCCAACCGGACATGCATGACAACACTAATCCCAGAACAATGCAGACGCCAGAGAGAAACAAGAGGAATTTCTGTAAAGGTGAGCGTCTTATGAGTTTTCAGTGTGATTCATATTTGATTCTGTCTGTTTGAGTTTCCTTCCTCATGTTGCTGCTGTTGCTGGTGTTTTCTCTATCCTGTTTTATGAAATAAATGTGCTCTGACCATGCTCAATATGTTCTGGTGTATCAATGTCACACTGAATCTCCTCTTACAACGTGAGAGGTTTGTTTGTTTCCATCCATGCATTGATAATATAGTATTGTCTAGTATGTAACCTGTGTTTTTAAATCACCTGCTACACACTTGACATCTCTGATTTTACATCTGATAACTTTTTTTTACATGCACTAAAGTATTATCAATGTAGTCTAGAGATTCGGCATCCATTTTGACTTATAAACTTTGCAGTCTTGCTTTCTTGGTATTGCAATTCAGAATTTATTTGTTTGTTTAGCATTACGTATACAGTGCTGGGTAGATTGCTTAAACATTACACATTTTAAGTAATCTGAGTACTTCTTGATTACTTTTAGATTACGTTTGACCTAACTTGATATAACATTGATTAAAATAGGATAATCTTGTACCATATGGATGTAAAATACATTATGAATAATTTATTGCTATTCTGTGAATAATATGTAGTCATGCAATCAATTAAAAAGGAACTGTAGTGTCATTCTAAGTATTCTATTATTTAATTATCTATTATCTATTCTATTCTAGAGTACTTAATTTTTGGAATCCGATTACGTAATCCAATTTATATACTACAAGTCAAAAGTTTTTAAACAGTAAGATTTTTAATGTTTTTAAAGACATCTCTTGTGCTCACCAAGCCTGCATTTATTTCATTCAAAGTACAGCAAAAACAGTACAATTTTGAAAAATTTTTACTATTTAAAATAACAGTTTTATATTTAAATATATTTTAAAATAATTAAATAATTTTTAGCATCATTACTCCAGTCACGTGATCCTTCAGAAATCATTCTAATATTCTGATTTGCTAAAATACAAAAAATAAAAAAAAAACATTTTTATTATTATTATTATTATTATTATTATGTTGAAAATTTTTTCAGGTTTCTTTGATGAATAAAAAGTTCAGAAAAACAGCATTTATCTGAAATAGAAATATTTTGTAACATTATAAATGTCTTTATCCTCACTTCTGATCAATTTAAAACATCCATCAAACACCAAGCTTTTGAATGGTATGGTTGTAGTGTTACAAAAGCTTTTTATTTCAGATAAATGCTGATCTTTGGATCTTTATTCATCAAATAATTCAGAAAAAAAAAATGTACGCAAAATATTGTTTTAAATATTGATAATAATAATTTAAAAAAAAAGTTTATTCAACAGCAAATCAGACAATTAGAATGATTTCTGAAGAATCATGTGACAATGAAGACTAGAGTAATGATGCCAAAAATGTAGCTTTGATCACAAGAATAAAATGCATTTTAAAATATATTTAAATAGAAAACAGTTATTTTAAACAGTAAATATATTTCAGAATTTTACTGTTTTTTGCAGGCTTGGTGAGCAGAAGAAACTTCTTTAAAAGAAACATTACAAATCTTACTGTTCAAAAACTTTTGACTGCTAGTGTATGTAACCAGTTTCTACCTAGCACTGCCACTGACAGAACTAACACCACTAACAGATTTCTCTTCCCAAGGCTTTTCTTGTTAAATCTCATGAGTGATGACATCACCGATCTCATTACTGGCTGCAGACGATAACCGTGCTGTGATTTTCACTGCGATTGCATCCATGTGCTTAAACCGATCTGCCGACAAGCTGACTGCTTTCAAGAGCAGCCACAAGACAAATACAGAAGCGGCACACAGGCTCGAGTGACACCGGCTCAAGGTTGGAGCAGGATCAGAGCGAGGCAGAGATGAGTGGACCGAGGGTTTGGCAGCACATAGAGCGATGAGAGATTGGTGTGTCAGTCCCGCTGCTGGAGGATTTGTGCTCCTCAACCCCGCGGGCCGTCTGTGTGTGTGTGTGTGTGTGTGTGTGTGTGTATGTGTGTGTGTATGTGTGCTTTCTCACACCGGGTCATGTTTCATACAGTACTAGGGCATAAATATCCACTCTGTTGAGCATGATTGGCAGTCGGTATATTTTAGGGAGGAGAAGTGACAGATTGTCTATCTTTCTCTCTCTCTCTCTCTCTCTCTCTCTCTTACTTTTACTTTCACTTGTCTCTGTATATACTTGACCTAAGCATCCCTATGATTCATGTCAACAGCAATTGGATTTCAAAGGTGTTTAGATAATTACTAATCATTTAGCAAGACCCAAACATGCTCTATGCAATTGCTGATTCATTTTTACACAGCAGCACTATTGCAAGTATGAAATTTCTTTTAAGCAATAATTCTATTAAAAAGTAACTTTTTCAAACAAAAATGTGGATTAATTGATACACAATGAAAAAAAGGTGTAGTATTTCCTTTGAAGCAATTTTCACGGAGAAACTTCTTGTATTTATTAAATAATCACAATAAATAAATAAGTAAAAAAAAAAAATAATAATAATAATAACTGAATTAAACATGAAATTTCGAAGTAGAAAGACTGACAGAGAATTTCCTTTTAAAATGCACTCCGCAATTTTTCTACAATTTAATTTAATTTAATTTTTATACTCTACTGTTCAAAAGTTTGGATTTTATTTATTTATTTATTTATTTTTGGTAACACTTTACAATAAATATTCCTTTGTTAATATCAGTGAACTGCATTTGTTAACTAACAATGAATAATAATTCTAGAGCATTTATTAATCTTAGTGTTAATTGCAACTTTTACTAATGCATTATTATAATAAAAAGTTGTGTCTGATCATATTAATTAAAGGATTGGAGCTAGCATGAACTAACTATGAATAGTAAATGATTAAGAAATACTCCATCAAATGTGTTACTTATTAATGCATCATCTAATATTAACTAATGGACCTTATTGTAAAGTTTTACCATTTGTTTTAATGTTTTTTTAAAAAAAGATTCTTATGCTCACCAAGGCTGCGTTTGATCTAAAATACAGTAAAAATCAAATAAAATACACAACTCATTGAAAGTTTTTGGACAGTAAAATTTTTTGTTTTTAAAGAAGTCTCTTCTGCTCACCAAACCTGCATTTATTTGATCCAAAATACAACAAAAGCAGTAATAAATGAAATATTTTTACTATTTAAAATAGCTGATTTCTGTTTAAATATATTTTAAAATGTAATTTATTCCTGTGATCAAAGCTACATTTTCAGTCCAGTCACATGATCCTTCAGAAATCAATCTAATATGCTTATTTGCTGTTCATAAAAACATTTTTACTTTATTATTATTATTATTATTATTATTATTATCAATATTTAAAAGTTTTTTTTTTTTTTCAGAATTCTTTGATGGATTAATTCAAAAGCTTGGAGTCAGTAAAATTTTTAGAAAATGAATTAGAAATTTAGAAATATATAAATTATTTATAGTTTAGAAATGATAGAAACTAATGCTTTTATTTAGCAAGGATGCTTTAAATTGATCAAAAGTGATGACAAAGACATGTTTTCTATTTCAGATAAATGATGTTCTTTTGAACTTTCTTTTTATCAAATCTGAAAAAAAATGTACTCAGCTGTTTTCAACAATAATAATAATAATAAATGTTTTTTGAGCAGCAAATCAGAATATTAGAATGATTTCTAAAGGATCATGTGACTGGAGTAATGCAAAAAAAATCAGATTTGAAATCACAGGAATAAATTACAATTTTAAATGTATTTTAATAGAAAACAGTTATTTTAAATAGTAAAAATATTTCAGATTTTTACTGTTTTTACTGTACTTGGATCAAATAAATGCAGGCTTGGTGAGCAGAAGAGACTTCTGCTCAAAAACATTACAAATCTTACTGTACAAAAACTTTTGACTGGTAGTGTAAACAAACAAACAAACAAATAATATTGTGAAATATGTTTATGAAATATGTTTTTCTATTTTAATATATTTTAAAATGTAATTTATTCACTTAATGTTAAAGCTGAAATTTCTCCAGTCTTTAGTTGATGCATCCTTGCAAGTAAGTATTTATTTCTTAAAAATGTCCAGATTTTAAGTGACTAAAATTTCTGTCTTTTCCTTAGAAATGCTGTCAGAGACTTGGAATATAGTGCACTTTTTTTGTCATTTTGGATCTTGTCAGTCCTTCCATCATACTGAAAAGAGTGTCTAGGTTATATGTCAAAAATGCTTTGTGTTCCACAGAATAAGTCAAATGCCATTGCAATTGCATGAGGGTGAATTAATTATGACTGAATTTTCATTTTTGGGTCAACTAATACTTCAACATCTTGTTCCGGAGATGTTTTGATGTTTGTGGGCTGCAGTGAGCTTTACATAATGTAGCTTTAAAGTGCTGTAAGTGATGTTAGCCATTTCTCAACTTTCTGCCAGACTTCAGCCACTGAATTAGATCTGCCCTCATTCTTTCAGCCGCACAGCCTCGACCTCCAAAGACACGTCAGCAAACCCGAACGGGCAAAGTTTGGACCGCTCTTCTGACTCTCCTGTGCTGTGAGTCTTGTTTGGATACAGAGTCACCCATTTCTCTCATCTCTTTCAGTTAAGAGAGACATTTTCTGCATGCATTTCCAAACAATCGCTTACAGCATTGTTAATCTTGTCTAATTTTGCATTTTTACCTTCTGGCAGCTGCTTGAATCAGATTCACACACATGTACTGTCAGTCTTTATTCATGTATTTCTCTCCCCTCCAGGCTAATGTGGGCAGGCTCTTTACATACAGTACTCATAAACCATCTTTCATGTTTTTCCGGCGCATTTGAAATATATCTACGTGTGACGACGGGTGATGTATAACCCCTCTGGGATCTGAGTCACTTCTCATGTCTATTTCTGTACGTTTTCATGCACGTTTTCCACACGATCAGCGTTATAAATAAAAGTGCTAGTCTGGAGAGCCGGTGGGAGTGTTCGAGTAGAGACGTTATGCAGCGATTCTCCCGTTCCTGTGTGTCAGCCCACAATCTCCCACTCACTCAGCACAGGGTCAGCTGCGTCACGCACATATAATTCCCAGAATCCCTCACTGCTGTTAGGATTCACCCTCGTTAAGGCTCCACACAGGAGACCTCAATCACACTTAGCATTACACAGATCAATTTATATGTAAAGTTGCATTAATGATTGCGCAGTTATCATGTAAATTAATAATTGATTTACCCTGCTGTGCTACGATGCCTGTTCGGTTAATAAGACACTGTTCATAATAAGCATTTAGAAAATGTCTTCAGATCCTGGATGTCTATACTGCTTACATGGGAGAGAAGCTTGCTTCCAGTATAGACATGGTTTTATATATAAATTTTAATTTATTTATTTATTTATTTATTTATTTATTTATTGTCTTTAATGTATTCAGTACCATTCATAATTTGATGGTTTAATTTAATTAATTTTTTTTATTGCTTTCCTTTATATATTCACTACCATTCAAAGTTTGGTAAGATTTATTTATTTATTTATTTGTTTGTTTGTTTGTTTGTTTGTTTTATTTTTATTTTTATTTTTATTTTTTATTTTTAATATATTCACTACCGTTCAAAATTTGGTTGTTGGTAAAATTTTATTTATTCTTTTTTTTTGTTCTCTTTTATATGTTCAATATACTGTTCAGAATTTGGGTGTTGATAATTTCATTTAATTTCATTTAATTTCATTTAAATTCATTTCATTTCATTTTTTAATTTCATTTCATTTCATTTAATTCCATTCAAAATTTGATAGTTGATAAGATTTATTTATTCATTAATTTAATTTAATTTAATTTTTTTTTTTTATTTATTTATTGCTCTCTTTTATATATTCACTACAATTCAGAATTTGGACGTTGGTAAGATTTGTTTATTTATTTATTTATTTATTTATATTACTCTTTTTAATATGTTCACTACCATTCAAAATTTGTCTGTTGGTAAAATTTTATTTATTCATTAATTAATTCATTAATTAATTTTTTTATTGTTCTCTTTTATATATTCAATATACTGTTCAGAATTTGGACATTGGTAAGATTAATTAAATTTTTTTTATTGCTGTCTTTTATATATTCACTTTAAATTTTGATCATTGGTAAGATGTATTTATTTATTTATTTATTTAAGCTTTATTTAATTTTTTTTTTATTGCTCTCTTTAATATATTCACTATCGTTTAAAATTTGGCTGTTGGTAAAATTTGTATTTATTCATTAATTTAATTAATTTATTTTTATTGTTTTCTACTATATATTCACTATACTGTTCAGAATTTGGGCATTGGTAAGATTTAGTTTAATTTAATTTAATTTAGTTTTTATTGCTCTCTTTTATATATTCACTACCATTCAAAATTTGGTTGTTGGTACGATAAGCTAAGGTAAAATAACTATTTTCTGTGTGAATATATTTAAAAATGTAATTTATTTCTTTGATGCAAAGCTGGATTTTCAGACTCCAGACTTCAGTGTCCCATGACCCTTCAGAAATCATTCTAATATGCTGATTTGCTGCTGAAGAAACATTTATTATTTTTATCAATATTGAAAACCGTTGTGTTGCTTCATATTTTTGTGGAAACCATAGCAAGTCTTTCGCATCTGAATGTCAGGTTACCCTTTCCAATAACCCTTTCTGTAAACTGTTATCTCTAAAGTGCATGAAAAAACAAGCAAACAAACAAAAAACAGATATGCATCAAAATATCATTATATTACATACATTAGGCATTGCACAAGCAGAGGCAGACGGTGCATGTGATGTTTTATTTTATTTAATCTGCCCTCTGTTCTAGCGACTAGGACGATGTTTCTTGCTGTTCCCATTGCTGAAGATAAATGACAGATATAATCTCAGGAAGTCCTCTGGATCACCCTCTCGCAAAGACGTCCAACATCAGGACAGAGTTTGACTTTGCAGCCCGCCTATTTGTCTTTCATTCATGCCTGGAGGAAATGAGGCAGCGGTGAGTGTTAACAAACATATAGCGTCTATGTTAAACCAATCCTTTCTGATTTTAAAACTAAAAAGCGGCATGTTTATGGATTTTGTTTCAGTAAGTGTTTTTGAATGACTCTTGGGTTCAAATGTATTTGTATATTGAGTCTTACACATGCATATCTTTAAATAGACCATCCATTGGCTGCTCAACTGATATGACTTTACAATACACTAAGTGAATATATTTTCATGTCATAAATGCTATTATGGCCTAAACAAGATAGATTCAGGGCTTTGCACCCATTCCCCTTGAATTCTTCTACATTTCCAAAGGATGTCCTGGTTAAAGTATGCACATATGTTTGAACCGTGAGCGCTGTGACCCGTGTTAATGCGATGCGGTGTCTGTGTGTGAGGGGTTATGCTTGAGGACACTGATGCTTGCATGTGTGTTTGTGAATGCTTTTGTCTCTTTGCTTATGTAAACAGGGCCTTATCTGCTTGTGAGATCATGCATCACTGCTTTATCCTTCCATGCATCGAGCTTAACATTATCTGTCGCATTGGACATGGCACAGAGCCGCTCCAGTGCTGAAGAGTTCAGCCGGGAGAGAAGCGACTCATGCAAAAGCAGGTGAGATAAAGATCACATCCCTCAGGATGAGATTTAGAGAGCGGTTATTAGAGCTAAGTGTTCAACATGAGTTCGTAGCTTCTTACAAGCATGTTTGTGCATGTTTTCATGCTCAGACCAATCTTTAAATGCTGCAGAGCAATGTATGTAAATAAAACTTAACTGTAAACTGTAAAACTGTAAAATGTTTTTACAATTTAAAATAGCGGTTCTATATTTGAAAATGTTTTAAAACATAGTTTATTCCTGTGATGCAAGCTGAATTTTCAGCATCATTACTCCTTCAGTGTCACATGATCCTTAAGAAATCATTCTAATATGCTAATTTGACCAAGAAACATTTCTTACTATCAATGTCGAAAACCATTTTTGAACAGAAAGTTATAAAACAGCATTTATAATATTTTGCAACATTACAAATGTATTTACTGTCACTTTTGATCAGTCTAATACGTCCTTACTGAATTATAGTATTAGGTTCAATGTTGCCAGAAATATTTCCATCAGTGATTCAAGCTTGCAACAGGATGCCAAAACTTTTGAAGTAGGCGAGCCACTTTTACTAAAAAGGCTGTAACTCTTGAATAGAATGAGTTATTTAATCAAACTCAGAACACATGAGCTCTGGTCAAATTAAAATAATTGGGAAAGTTGACCACTTGGTGGCACTATAACAGGAAAAAAGAAACATGAAAGTGGCTGTAACTATGCTACCATTGTTTGACTTGGAATTTAACATGCAATGTCTTTGTCCAGTACCACCAATATCTATGAAGGTATTGGTGCATCTTGAAAAACATGGCTGCCATTAGCCAATCAACTTTGAGCACCTATTAGACTAGGTTAAAGAAGGCCGACTGGAACTGGCCTGCTTGACTCATGGCCCTAGACGTCTGTGAGAAATTTGAAAGAAATCAGCCACTAGGTGGCGCTACCATGTTTACGCCTCATATATTCATATTGTATGTTAGATCTCCTTATTTTGAACAACTCTGCCTCTAAAAACACTCCTGTCAATCAAACTGTTCATTAAATATTTGATGTTATATAAAAAAGCTACTTTTTTTTTTTTTAACTCATCCTAGATGGTTCATCCGGTTTTCACCAAAACTGACAATGAGTTTTCAAAAGCTTTTTGATGAAGCCAACCGTTCTTAAATAACACAAAGTGGACATGAAACTATGGCTATGTTTACACTGGTGCATTTTTGTTTTGCATAAATTTTGCATTTAATGCATAACTTGCATAATTAAAAAAAATGCATAACTTTTGCTACAGTTATGCCTATTGTTTACACTACTCCAGCATTTTCTACCCTCGAAAACAGAGACTTTTGAAAATGCTGCAAGACTCCGGGGTTGCATTTAAGTGTAAACAGACCAAAACAGAGACTTTTGAAAACGATGGCGTGGCTGCCCACATTCGCTCTGCGTATCCTTGACGACTGTAAAAAACAATAACATTGCATCCGCATTCTAAATAATAGTGCATCTATCTATACATATCTATGGTTGTACCTGCATGAATGGTCATGTGACATGCGTTTTCGGTTGTGTAGTGTAGAAGAAGACCGTTTCTGATATGCAATGAAAACGCTAGTGTAGACAAGGATCGTTTTCATTTTAAAACACCATTTTAAAACTAAAACACACTAGTGTACACAGTGCCTACTGTACATCTCCTCAACGCTTTATCACTTTCAGATCAAACTTGTAGTTTATTTTGACAACCATGTCCTGAGGTTACCTGAACCATTTCAGCACAGTGCCACCTAGTGGTCAGAAGATATGAAAAATGCCAAAATGGATCTAAGGCTGTTTTTTGCAATTCTTTTGCATGTTCGCTCCAAACTATGCGTGTCATTGTGACCCCTAGTTAACCAGACCACATCAATTTGGTCAGCGCCATCTATTGGTGAAAAGTGATAAATCGTTAAATCATTTTGGGGTAAAATCATCTTAAAATGTCTGTAATTGCTCAAGGGTCTTAAAATGCTTGAATCCCGGTAACTGCTGCTTGCAGCTATAAATGTATTATACTTATATATATGTATTATACTATATATATATATATATATATATATATGTGTGTGTGTGTGTGTGTGTGTGTGTATTATATTTATTTATTTTATTATTTTAATGTGTGTATATATATATATTAATATCTGCATGCTGGTTATATGAACTAGTTGCTGAATTTGCTGAAGCTTGTTAAGTTAGTGAATTCAAATCCTTTAAAAATACTTTTTAAATGGTTTTGTCTGAGGCACTTAGAAATTTTTGAATTTTTACTTGCAGAACTTTACATATAATTATACTCTTTTTGCTAGTTACTTGTGTAAAATAATCAGGTTTTGTTAATTTTGGAGAAATAGAACATCTATCTATCTATCTGTCTATCTATCTATCTGTCTATCTGTCTATCTACCTATCTATCTATCTATCTATCTATCTATCTATCTGTCTATATGTCTATCTATCTATACTTTTTTCACACTGGTTTATTGTTAACTACTTAAGCTACTGTAAACCCAGACTTTGGTTGCACATACATACAAACGGGTTGATTATTCACTTTAAACGTCATTCACATGGTCTATTCCTGTCTAGGTAGGTGGTTCTTGGCCAGAATAAGCTTTGAAATAAAGTTTACACAAGTAAGTTTTGCTCTGAAAGATTAGCTTTTGCATACATTAGTATGAAATAAAGATAAATGTGTTTCCTTTTTTAAGAACTGTAAATCACTCTTTGTAATCACTCTTTTCATTAGCTCATTCCTCCGTTACGCCGTTGTTGGTGGATTGGGATTTGAAGCCAAAAAGTGGTCCAGAAAACAACAAACACTTTTGTCAAATCAGCACTTTAGACTCTGAGCTCCAGGTGTAGGAGACCCTGAGTGTTTTGTCCCATATGCAAAATGACTGCGTTTAAAAATGTCAGTGCGTTCCGCAACCTGTACTTCTAAAACTTCTATAATTGTCCGCTTAGGAGCTCAAGCTCCCTAATTACACATTTAACAACATGGCACGGCATTTTCCATCAGCCTGCTTCTGATTGGCTGAGATGACACTGTATGCAAATGACAGAATGAGGTTTCTCTCTGACTGTGTCAGAACCACAGGTAGCTTCCTCGCTCCCTAGTCAGTCAATGGCTTAAAAATACAGCATTAATAATATGAATGCACCTGTTTAGCTTCAATCAGGCTACTGAAGTATCATAACATGACATCTAGAACAAATTAAAATAACTTCAGGATGAACACATGCATATTTAATGTTTATTTTTTGGTGGATTATTATTTATGAAAATGACATTTTTTCCTTTAACGGTCAGAGTTGCTGTGGAAATCCTGGCTTCTCTTATGCACCTAATTAATGGTTTGTTTCTATATCACCTCCTTAAGACTCATTTTTTTACACTCACTCCTTTTCTTCTAGTGCATACAGAATCCAGGCGAGCGTGACTCACACAGCCCTGCTGGAGTGTCTGCTGTCAGCAGTTCTGTCTAAGTGGGTGACAGAAGAGAAATAATGACAGGCAAGACGACATGCACTTGTGCAGACACCTGTAAACAAACACCCACACACATTAACACACATACTGTAGCCATGCATGCATAAGTGCAATGTGCATGAGTCGCACACAAGGTTAACTGTAAATGTGCCAGATAGTGTTTCCATCTACATGTTACATTCATGTATCTGGCAGATGCTGGTATATAAAGCGATTTGCATTGCATTCAACGTATAGATTTTATAGATTCATGCATTCCCTGGAAATCAACTCATGACCTTGAAGCGCCACTGTTTGAGATGCAGGAGTGGTCTGTTTAACATTTAACTGAAAACACGATTTTCATCATTCATCACAGTTATATGTTGCTGCAAACCTGAAAGCATTTCTATCCAGTTCAGATTTTTATTTATTTTTTAAATAAAAATTAATCGTTTTATTCAGCATGGATGCATTAAATTGCTCAAAAGTTACAGTGACATTAAAGTGACATTAAAAAGATTTTTATTTTAAATGAATGCTGTTTTTGTTTGTTTGTTTGTTTGTTTGTTTTTTAATTCATAAAAGAATCCTGAAAAAAACTTTACTTTACCAGAACAGGGACTTTTAGGGACTTTACCATAACAGAAATCAATTACATTTTAAAAATCTGAGAATACAAACAGTTATTTTAAATTGCAATAATATTTGACAATATTTACTGATTTTATTTTATTTTATTTTATTTTATTTTATTTTATCACAGTTATATGTCACTGCAAAACTGTAAGCATTTCTTTGCAGCTCAGATTTTTTTTTTTTTTTTATAAAAATTAATACTTTTATTCTCACTTTTATTCTCAAAAATTGCTCAAAAGTTACAGTGACATTAAAGTGATATTAAAATAATTTAATTAAATTTTTATTCCAAATAAATGCAGTATTATTATTATTAGTATTATTTATTATTATTATTTATTCATAAAAGAATCCTGAAAAAAAAATGCAGAGGGGACTTTACCGAAATAAATTACATTTTAAAATATCAAAAAATATAAAACTGCTATTTTAAATTGCAATAATGTTTGACCATGTTTACTAACATTTTTATTTTATTTTATTTTATTATCATCACTTCTTTCAAAAACAACAACAACAAAAGTGAAATAAAATCAAAGTATGTATGTATAATATTTTTAAAGTGTAATTATAAACAATGCCATGTAATTGCAGTTGTTACAAGAATTATTTTTGGTTTAAATATTACGTTAAGAAAACTTTGAAAATAAAATTGTTTTACCTAAAAATTTTGATTGGGGCCGTCAAAATTGACACCAGAAGTCAGCGATACACATTAAGAGTAAATAAAATATATCAGCACAAAAAATTGTTTTTGTAAATTTGATGAGAAATGCTGAGTTCATATTTATATTGGATTTTGCCTGTAGACTTTGACATCTTGACAAATCTGAGCACATATTGTTGAGATCCTTTCTAAAACTCTACAGTTATGTGAGATTATTGCCGTCTTTAAAAAGCAAATCTGGGAAGCAGGAGGCTCCATATGCTCTGATTTTAATCTGTGCTATTATATCTTGGCTAATTTAAGATTCTTTTGTGCTGTGCTTCACGTCACATGCTGACCCATTTGTTTGGTTCAGTCACTAGCACTTGACATCACTTTGTCTTGATGTAAACTGTGACACATAAGAATCAACCAACGGCACAGAGAAAATGAGATGTTGTGACTTGATCCGTACATTAATTGCTTTTTCTTTCTTCAGTGCTGCTCGTAACATGACAACAGTTTGTGTCATCGCTGGAAATCCTGAGCCTGTGGGCAGAATCTCTCATGCAGGCATGAGTTTTCATCATCTTGCATGCTGTTCTTCATTGTGTACATATTTTTGTGCAGTAAGGTCAGATATTACATCATACGGTTTTACATACACTCTGGCCAAAAAGAAAACGGCAACAATGTGCCAGGAAGGGTGGAAGAACATAGAACAGGACAGGTGAAAGAAAAGAAAGGCCACATTTCATTTTATTGCACAGTTTATTTTGACACCTAAAAGTCATGTTGTTTTATACTCATATGATCTTTTTCTGTTAAAAAGTGGATTTTGCAGTATGCAAAGATTGTTAATCCACGCAATTGCAATGAATGGAGCTTTCAAGCTTAGAAAGGTTGTACCAAAAAAAGAGTCATAAAATTGGTCCATATGACTTACTTTATGTTTAAATCATCTGAAGCCATGCAGTATATATCTCATAAATAAGTTAGTTGCCAAAAATGTTCCAGAAAGAAGCAGAGAATCAGAACTTCACAAAAGAATCATTTGTCTGACCTGGATCTTTGCAGTAAATTGGTTGCATCTGTTCACAAAACCAGTTTGATTGATTCATTAATTATTCTGAATGATTCTGATTCATCTCTGCACTAGATTTAAAGGTTATAAATGCAAAAGTGATTTAAATGTTGATCTGTTATGCATACAAAACTTCAGAAGACTTAAAATATTGCAGCTATGCCTGAAGGACTCATTTTATCTCATTTTCAATCCGCCTTTGTTGTAATTGCATGGAAAAGAACGATTGGAAATTGTCCCAAATCGAATACGAGTCCACAAACATCCAATCTCAAATAGATATAACAAGATCTGATCTGTGGCAGAAGTTTGTGGAAAAAATGTACACAGACTGCAGGAAGCCAACCTGAAAGTCCAGGACCTGCGCTTTCATCTCAGCAGCTGTAAAGAGAGAGAGACGGGTCTGAAGGACAAGAGGAGTGACATTGGGTATGTCTGCAATGGTATACAACTTTTATTTGTTGACAAAAAATAGTGTGCATTGTGTATTCTCAGCACAGTATGCATATTTCCTGTATGCGGGTGATCTGCGACATTTGCCAAAATGTGCAATACGCAATGCACTTGACTTGACCTTCCGTTTCCACTGAAAAATGCAGCATTCATTAGTGATTTACTCATAGAGTTTGTGCTACAGACATGAATGACTCAAAGTTAGCGGTTTGTTGGGAAGAGGTGTGTGATTACTCTTTTTATAATGGTTTGATTTACGCTTTGGCTAAAAATCCATCAGTCTTACATTGAAGGAGGGACCTGAGCCATTTATAAAGACTTGAGTGAACAATTTACAGAGCCAGTAAACAACCACATATCCAAGCAATATCATAGAAATTGAAAAAAAAAATGCATAGCAGTGTGCTAAATATAACACTGAGGTTTTTTTTTTTTGCACTGGAATGCACCATGCACATTTAATAAAAATAAAATAAAATAAAATAAAATAAAATAAAAACCTAGCTGTAATATTTATCATCTATTTATTTATATGTCCCACATATAACACCAAATGCATAGCAATGTGCTAAAAATACCTAGAATGTTCTTGCAGCTTTGTAGCAACATTCTGGCAACCACCTATAACACTGAGCTTTTTTGCACTGGAATGCACATAAAATACAATACAATACAATACAATACAATAAAAATCTAGCTGTAATATTTATCATTTATTTATTTATATTTATATTTATTATTTTTTTATTTTATTTTATTGTTGTTGTCTTTTTGTTGTCGTTTTGCCACTTTTATTTCTTCAGCTATTGAACTGAAGGGTCAAATGCAACAGAAAGCAAAGTCATATCCAGAGTGTCCACACAAATCTAGTTCTAATATTTATTATATATTGATTTTTTTTTTTACGTTTCATATGCTGTTTTGAGTATGTATTGTGCTACATTAAGATAGGACTTAAGCAATTCTGCAAAGCTGTGCTGAGTGCATTGCTAAATCATCCCAACTGGCAATATTTTGATGGAACGGTTACAAATATGCAACTTTATATGAGATATGCAACAATGAGAGAATTAAGTTTTGTGTAGTTTGATGTTCATATGCACTCTATAAAGTGAACAGCAGTAAACACGTGCATGCTGCAGTGGCACTTAAACTTTAATGGCCTGTGGAAAATGTATGAAATTCATTAGAAAAGACCCAAACTGCTGCTGCAATCAGCTAAACAATAGTGCATAAAGGGTTTTAAAAATATGACCTGTTATGCATGTCTTTATTGTAAAACAATATCTCATTTGCATTGAAATTTCGGTGGTTATATATAGTATGTTATTTTGAGCTCCCTCAATAACCCTAATATCTTTTTTAGACTTTTATTTACGCCCTGTGTGGTAAATGATGAATTATGTTTGTGCAAATTACGTCCTTGGTGGTTACATAAGCCACTTAAAAAGCAAGATGCACTGCAATAAAGCAAAAATGCTTTATTTACTCCTGTGAGTTAAATAAATAATCTATTTGTGCATAGAATAACTGATTGTCAAAATAACAGATTAACCACTGGGATTAGAGTTGGTCATTAAGTGATTAACATAGCAGGGTAATGTAAAAAAAAGATTGCATGCATCACAGTACTTGATAATTTCTTGTTTTTTTTGCTAAAACAAAGCCAAGAAGAACCACAGATGAAGTGTTAAATTCAAAAGGAATAATAATTAACAGAAAAAAAATAGTTTTGCCATTCATGCCATTATTTACTAATTTTGATGTTCTTTCAAACTTGTATGAACTTTAGTTTTCTCATGAATTCAAAAGAAATGTTAACTCAAAAAAAAAAGAGAGAGAGAGAGAGCACTGAGAGATTTTTGCACTGAAATACACCACACACATTTTGTAAAATAAAATAAAATATAAAATAAATAAATAAAATTACTAAAATAAAATAAAATAAAATAAAATAAAATAAACTCTTAAGTTTAGTTATTCTTCCTTTCTTCTATTTTTGGAACAAAAAGATGACAAAATGATGTGAATACTAACTTTACTTTATTTTTAGTTCACATTAATTGATGTATTAAATTCACATATTCACAGAAAAGTTATCCTTAATTGCTTTTCATAAAGCAATCAAAGCATCTGCCCATGTTGCCACATGCACATGGAGCTTTATTCAACAGATTCACAATAGGAGAGACTTTAATACAGTGCAATTTCATGGCGCTTTGTGTTGTGTAACGTCGCAAACCAAAAACACAGTACAGAAAACAGACTGTGCTCAGCTGAGGTTCTTGAATGCTCTGTATTGATTTCTTGAGAAATGAATGTACTGCTTTTCTCTTTCTCCTTTTCTCAGGCTGTTTACCGTAAACATCCACGGACCGTGAGTATCCTGCGGTCATTGTGGGATTTGGATCCGGGGGGGGTCGTCCTGTCCACGTTCCCCTAACACCTAATTAAACGCACCCGGCGGCGCTCGGGGCAGGAAGCGGAACGGAGCTGGGGTTAGCCGGTCAGGGGCCGGGACAGTACGTGGAGGCCTGGGTGAGCTGGAGGATGCGGCCCATAAATCCCCCCTCCTCATCCCTGCTGGAGCTCCAGGCATGAACTTTCTGGGGTCTGCAGAGCAGAACAAGCTTCCAGGCAAGTTCATCCCTTGCTGAGTGTAGATTTGTCCAGCCAGCTACCAGACTCCTGGGTCTGGCCACACAAAAACAAAACACCAGCGAGGGTTTGGTCACAAGGCTGTTTGTTGGAGCAGTGTGTTGGTTGGTGTATATGTTAGCAGACAGATTAAATTAAATTAAATTGTAAATATTTTAAAACATTATTGTTGTTGTTGTTGTTGTTGTTGTTTTAAATCATAATATTTTTATCTTTTTTATTTTATTTTAAGTTTTTTGACACTTTAATTCACTTTTATTATTCAAGCTGGTACAGTCTCAAGGCTTTGACTAGCTACAAATTTTTGCAATATATATAAAATTTAATTATCATTTTAAAATATTCTAACAAGTTTCATCTTAATCATTATCATCATTATCATCATCATTATTATTATTATTATTATTATTATTTGGATTTTTGTTTTGTTATATTTTGTCTCTTTTTTGCCTTTTGTTACTCATGGTACACAGTCTCACACAGTACACAGGCTTTGACCACTGACTGTTTGGAGTGTCAGATTAAAAATGAATTAATTTAATAATAATACATTTATTCAATTAATATTATATTACATATTTAAATCATTTCATTATTATTATTATTATTATTATTATTATTATTATTATTAATATTATTAATTATTAACATTTTTATTTTATTTATAATTTATTTATTTTCATTGTTATTCACTTTTATTACTCATCTTAATTAAAATGTCTTTCAAGACTTTGACTACTGACTATTTGGAGTATCAAGTTAAAAATAATTAATTTAATAAATATAAATTAATTTAATTATTTTAAAATATTTTAATACATTTTATTAGTAGTAGTAGTACTAGTAGTAGTAGTAGTAGTAGTATTTAGATTATTTTATTTTATTTTATTTTATTTTATTGTAGTGGTTTTGCCACTTGTTCTCTTTTATTACTGATATTAATGGAAATTTCTTAGCTGGTACACAGTCTCAAGGCTTTGACCATTGACTATTTGGAGTTTTTTATTTAGATATTTATTTTATTTTATTTTATTTATTTAAATTTTATTTTTATTTTATTTAGTTATTTTTAAAACAGTTTTAATAAATTTTATTATTGTTATTGTTATTATTATTATTATTGTTGTTGTTATTATTATTATTATTATTATTATTATTATTATTATTATTATTTAGGTTTTTTATTTAGATATTTATTTTATTTTATTTTTATTTTGGGGGATTTAGGGGGTTATTATGATTATTATTATTATCATTATTATTAAAAATTAAATAAATAAATAAATAAAATAAAATAAATATTTAAATAAAAAAAAACTCCAAATAGTCAGTAGTCAAAGCCTTGTGACTCTGCACCAGCTAAGAATTTCTTCAAGATTTGCAATAAAAGTTAATAGAAGTAGCAAAAACCTCTATTATTTGGGTTTTTTATTTAGATATTTATTTTAGTATTTTTCTTTTCATTTTAGGGGGGTTTAGGGATTATTATTATTATTATTATTATTAAGATTTTTTTATTTTATTTTATTTTATTTGAGGTTTTTGCTACTTCTATTCATTTTTATTTATCTTGATGGAAATTTCTTGACTGGTACAGAGTCTCAAGAGTTTTGACAACTGAATATTTGGAGTGTCAAAGTCATGAGTAATCCGAAACCAAATATGGCAAAACATCCACTATATTAAAAAGGTCCAATTTTCTATTGGTTATCAGTGAAGAAAGAGGCATTTGAGATCAGTTAGCAGAGGCCAACCAGCTGACCAGCTAACAGTTACCCATGATGATTATTGGAAGATCAACTGTGTTCTTATTGATTGCCATGGTGCTTATGCAGGTTCGAATCTGGCTTGCAACATGCCCAACTCCTGTTCCTCCTTTTTCCTTATACTTTCCTTGTCACTCTCAGCTGTATTTGTTTAATAACATCCAAAGATAAAATACAAGGTGTTATTTTCTTCATCATTACATGGAGAATGTTCTGTACTCTCCTCACTGTTTATTGACATTTCAAAATCCCAAATGGTGAATTCAGAAGTTTTTTCCTCTAGTCAGAAAAGTTAATATTAAAAATGCACTCAAGAATAGTATTGATTTATTATCCGACATTAAAGCAGGCTGAATTTAACTTTCTGTCTCCAACTCTCCACTCCTGTCATCTGAAACAGAATTATGACATCATTAATGAGTAATGGATTGAGAGGAGAGTGCACGTATCCCATTGTCTCCTGGGAAGATTGAAATCCCGCAGAATGAACCCCTTTTCTTTGTAGTGTTCGAGTCAAATGAAAATGTGTGTACGTGTGAAGAATATGAGTGCCGTTGTATGTATGTATGCGGGGTGATTTTATATAACTCTGGGAATGGTTGATCATACACAAATAGATAAGGCTATTGGGTCGTTTATTATACATATGCATGATTATGTAAATTTTTAATACATATAACTCTCTTTTGCCACCTTCTTTCATAGGAAACTCAGCTTTTATTCTATGAAATCAGTTTTTGTCCTTCATAGTCTTTGCTCAGACAGACAAAAAAGTACATTTTTGGCATGAAAATGCCAAATGGCAAATAAAAACCACATAAAATGTAGTGTTTATCATTCATTTGTGATTTGAAAGTTTGTGCAACTATGTCCAAATGTGCACATGTACACAAATGTACACCGTCTCAAGCCTTTGACATTGACTATTTGGAGTGTCAAATTAAAAAATGTATTAATTTAATAATTATAAATTCATTCAATTATTTTTTAAAATATTTGAATTCATTTTATTATTATTATTATTTGTTTGTTTGTTTGTTTGTTTACTTTTTTATTTAGATATTTATTTAATTTGATTTGATTTATTAATTATTTTATTTATTTTATTTTTAGGGGGTTTTGATACTTTTTTGTGGCAAATTAATGGAAAAGTGCAACTGTGCAACTATGTCCTTTGAATTTTCTTAGCTGGTACACAGTCTGAAGTCTTTGATAATTGACTATTGGGATATTATTTTAATTATTATTATTATTATTTTAATTATTATTATTATTATTGTTATTATTATTATTATCATTATTATTATTATTAATATTATTATTATTAATGTCGTTGTTTAAATATTTATTTAATTTTTATTTTAGGTTTTTTTGCAAAATATTTTAATACATTTTATTATTATTTTTATTATTTGTTTATTTAGTTTTTTTATTTAGATATTTATTTAATTTGATTTGATTTATTAATTATTTTATTTATTTTATTTTTAGGGTTTTTTGCCACTTTTTTTTGTGGCAAATTAATGGAAATTATGCAACTATGTCCAGATTCACTGGAATTTTATCTGGTACACAGTCCAAAGAATTTTACTAATGACTATTGGGAGTGTCAAATTTAAAAATAATTTATTATTATTATTATTATTATAGGGGTTTTGCCACTTGTATACATATTTTAATACATTGTATTATTATTATTATTATTATTATTATTATTATTATTAATTTATGTAGTGTTTTTTTATTTAGATATGAAACTTATTTTATTTTATTTTATTTTATTTTATTTTATTTTATTTTATTTTATTTTATTTTATTTTATTTTTAGGGGTTTTGCCAAATTAGGGGTTTGGCATATTAATGTCCAGATGCACTGGAATTTTCTTAGCTGGTACACAGTCTCAAGTCTTTGACTATTGACTATTGGGAGTGTCAAATTTAAAATTAATTAATTTAAATAATATTATTTTAATTTTATTATTATTATTATTATTATTATTATTATTATTTATAAGTCCAAATGCACTCATTTTCATCCACTTTGTCCTCCCATAGTGACCTATGCAACAATAATGTTAAATAAACCGTTTGATTGGACACGACCTTTGACGTTCACAACCTAAGATACAGGATGCATTCTCTCCTACTTTTTTCTAATTTTCTATCTTTACTCTGCACCATTATATGGGTAGATGCATTTTATTATTTGCATTTAGCTTTGGATTCCTCCCTCTGTCTGCGAGCCTATTAAAAACTGACCCGTTTTGAACCACCGCATTAGCAGATTTGTCTGTAATGGATGTCTGCGCTCTAAAAAGGTGAAATATCTCTGCATTGTTAGTTTAGAAGCTTCTCTCATAAACAAGAATGCCTTTTAACATAAAGGTGTGCACTCCTGTGATTTTATACTGTTAGGGTTTTCTCTCTTATTCCTTGTTTATGATGCTTTAACCTCCCGGAGCCCCTCCACCCCCGTGCCGATGGCAATCATCCTTGTTGTTTGTTTTGTAAAAGAGACTCTCACCTCCTAATATGTAATAAATGTTTGACTTGCATGGTGTCATTCTGAAGCATCCTCTTAAGACATCCATTAAGTTGTCGACCTTGAAAACATTATGCAAGTTAAGAGCTAACAAAAGGAGACTCTCATAGAGCTGGCTATGTGCAAATCATCTATTTTTTTCTGTATGGTTTGATGGCATTAGCACATTTAGGGTTTAAAGGAATATTCCAGCTTTTTTCCCACTTTTATTTTGACAGCCTTTGACGTCATAATCACAGGGTAAAGGAAAATTTGGTAAAAATGTAAATGAGCTTGTTTCTTCATCAGATTTGGAGAAATTCAGCATTCCATCACATGCTCACTAATGGATCCGAATGGGTGCCGTCAGAATGAGAGTCGAAACGGCTGATAAAAACATCACAATAATCCACAAGTAATCAACACCACTCTATGTCAGTTAAGAGCTAACAAAGAGAGACTCTCATACAGAGTTAGCTGTGTACAAGTAATATAGTTTATTTTCTGAATGGTTTGATGCCATCGGCACATTTGGGGTTTAAAGAAATATTCCTTTTTTTTTTTTTTTTTTCATTTTTATTTGACAGACAGCCTATGACATCATCAGAAGATATGGGAGGCGTTTTCTCCTTTTGAAGGTAAGTATAGTTTTGTTGTTGTTGCTCTAATTGTGCACAATTATATTGTTAGTTGTATTTTATTATTTGCTTTTAGCATTGTGTTCCCTGCACAGGAATATTTCACCTAAAAATGAACATTTGCTGAAAATGAACTCACCCTTAGACCATCCGAGATGTAGATGAGTTTGTTTCTTCATCAGATTTGCAGAAATGTAGCATTCCATCACTTGCTCGCTAATGGATCCGAATGGGTGCCGTCAGAATGAGAGTCCAAACAGCTGATGAAAGCATCACAATAATCCACAAGTAATCCACACCACTCCAGTCCATCAATTAACATCTTATGAAGTAAGGTGCATGTTTATAAGAAAGCAAAATACATTTACGTCATTTAAACTGTTGCTTCTGACCAAAATATGACTCTATAATCTATAATAACGCTTCCTCCAATGAAAAAGTCCATCTCCTGTTGTTCTCTCACATCAAAATCCACCCACATATTTGTTTAGAGCTGCTTTGGACTGTTTTGGCTTGTAAACAATGCTTGATCTGTGCATATTTCTCTCCTGATTCAGAAAAAAAATAGATTATGGACTGTGACTGATTGTAAATTGATGGACTGGAGTGGTGCGGATTACTTGTGAATTAGTTTTTATCTGTTTGGACTCTCATTCTGACGGCACCCATTCACTGCAGAGGATTCATTGATGTAATGCTACATTTCTCCAAATCTTTTTTCTGCACAGCATTTTCAGCAAATTTGCATTTTTGTTTGAACTGTTCCTTTAAGGACACACCCCACAGTTGCAGATACTTACACAAGAACTGTTTATGATACTGTAATGGCACTTTTTTGTGTCCTTTTTAAAGCCTGAATGTTCCCATTCATTAGATGGAAAAGAACATGAGTTAGTCTTCAGATTTGCTCCTTTTGTCGGTCATGTAGTAAGTAATTTTAATTGCATTTTCTTTCAGAATTTAAATTATTTTCTGTTGCAATCAATATTGCACAACAAATGCAGTCGATTTGAACTTGTATTGGACCCGGAACTTTCATTTAACTTAAACTGGAACTTGCTTGACGCAGTCATTTTGCGCTCAATTTTCCTGTTTCTTTCAGTGGTGTGGTTCATGGATGCTGACCTTTTTATGCTTCCCCAGAGCTGCAAAGCATGTCTGCGGTTTGAAGTAGGGTTGACTAGGGAGAAAGAATTGAATTGACGCAACTCCTGCGCTCTGTGCTGTTCTGTTGCTGACAAATACAGGGATTTATGAACATGCACTGTGTGTCCTTGGCAAACTAGTCATGCAACAACAGAGAAATTGGGAGAGAAGCACAGGAGACAGAAATAAACTCCTAATCTGTGTGATATCTCTCCTCTGCCCTTCTCTAAACATTACCACCTGTTCCTCCTGCTAACATCCAGTGTATGGGACTGTGTTGTGCCCAAAAAAGGCCACTTGCTAGAGTTGTTAATCTCTCTGTGGGCCTTCTTGGAGGCCCAAAGGACGTTCAGAAGGCCGCTCGTGAGCTTGATGGTTTGGGTTTCCAAGGAGATATTGTCTCCCACTCACTTATTGCTCATATTCACAGCAAGAGATCGATAACTTTAGCATACAAGTGCATGCCGTTTTTTTTTTTTTTTTCTTTTTCTTTTTCAAAACATCTAGAGCAGCACTTCAACACAGTAGCTTACAGTAATAAAAAAAAGTGAAATAATTAAGTTTTGTTAATATATTGAATATTGTTTTATTTTATGTATATTTTTAGTATATTATATATAATTTTTAATAAAAAATAATTATATTAACAATAATAATAAATTAGAAGAATTTTACTTAATGTCTATAGAGCAGCACCTTAATAAAAGTAGCTTTAGTAATAAGTAATGTCGAAAAAAGTTAAATAATAAAAGATATATAAATAATTATTTAAAGGATATATATAAAATATGTAATTAATAAAGGATAATATTGTAATATTGTAATAATATATATATATATATATATATATATATATAATTTAATATATATCATTTTAATACTAATACACAAAAATCATTTTAAAATGATACTATTAATAAAAAAGTAATGTTATTTATGAAATTGATATTGATAGAATTATATTATTTAACAACAATAATAATAATTTTACATGTAATATTTTACTTCTTTCTGTTATTTTTTACTAAATGTCTGTACAGCAGCACTTCAACGAAAGTAGCTTTAGTAATAAGTAGTGTAAAAAAGTGAAATAATAAAGTATAATATTGTAACATTTTAAATATTTTTTAAAATATAATTTAATATATATATTTTTGATACAATTTTTTTTATTATTATTATTTAAAAAAATATAATGTTTATTAATTAAAATATTATTCTTTATGGAATTGATATTAATAGAATTATATTATTTAACAATAATAATAAATAACAGTAATCATTTTACATGTAATGTTTTAAAATGTTTCTTTTCTTTTTTCCAAAATGTCTATACAACAGCACTTCAATGAAAGTAACTTTAGTAGTAAGTAATGTGTAAAAAAGTGAAATAATAAAGGAAAACATTGTAACATTTTAGGTATATATTATATATAATATCATTTTCAAATTATATTATTTATTAATAAAAATATTGTTCATGAAACTGACATTAATAGAATTATATTATTTAATAATCATAACAATAATAATAATAATAATTTTTCATATAATATTTAAAATATTTTAGGTTTTAACACAAACTGAATATTCCATTAATTAGTACTTATTACTTTGGTTGGATAAATAGTATTATTTGTTGGATAAATTTAATTTTGGCATTTGATCAATAACATATATTAATAAATATATTAACTGAACATTCAGTTAAATTAAAACATAATTAATGTCTTGATTTCCCTCATGACACTACTTATTTACCCACAAAACAGTAGTGAACTGTTAATTTAAAAAAAGAGACATCATTTGATGACAATTTTAATTTTAGTTTTTTTAATCAGAATGATTTCTCTGGCTAATCACAAATAATTAATTGATCATTTGTTTTCTCTCTGTTTACAAATATAGAACGTCCCAAAATATTTTATATTCCAAATAAATGCATTTCATATTAAAAATTAATTCCATTTAACTCTATTTAAAATTTTGAGTAGATAGTATTTTATGAATGTAGCTTCACTTCAGTATTGTTGGAGCTGTTGTGTGTTTGTTGTTCTTTCTTTCATATTCAGGCCTTTGTCTTGACATTTCAAATATTTTCTGTGATTTCATCACAAAGCTGATCCCCGAACAGCATGAAGCGACACACCAAACAAAACTCCAAGAAGCGCATTTGGTCGTTCGGTTCGCTCTGGTCTGTTTTCGAGAACCTGAAGGATTCCTGCCTACATCACATTAGCGACCAATCTGCTTCGCAATCTGTGCTTGGACTTCAAGCATTGCCGAGTTCTGTGTCGCAATCAAGCTCCCTCCGAAGGGCTCGACTGACATATGAACTGAAGCCTTGTAATTTTAATTTTTACAGTACGCCTCTTCAACTGTTGGAATGGCCCTGCTGTGCAGTGAGAGGTGGTTTGGGAACGTTAGCATTCTTTATGCTTGGTCTAATAACTGTTACGGCACATAGTGCTGGAAAGAGCCTTCGTGCTGTCATAATCATATGGCTGGAAATGTTATGAAGCATTATGTAACTAATGATGTGTATGCAGAAAGTCAGACGGTGAGAGGAAACAGAGTGGAGGTGTGCGTGTGTGTGCTTGTATGCAATTATAAGTATATTTTAGATCTTGTACGGAAGCAATTGCAGGAATCAGAGCTGGAATGATTCACGCAGGCAGATTCTCTGTTCTCTAATTCTTGGTTGCCTACAAAGGTAGTTTTCTTCACTGTAGCTCATGCAAAACTCGGTGTACTTGATTTATGTAAATTTTACTTTTCTGTACTGAACACAATATATTTAACATTTGCCCCCTACTCATGCAATGCATTCTAGGACTGCCTTATTGGGATACAAGCAATATTGGGACCAAATAAGGTACTTGATACAACAACATCATTTGCTGTTTATTGTTTGAAACAGGCTTCATATACAGAGTGTGCCTACAGAATAAAGCCTACAAATGCTATTTAGGTAGCCTACAAGGTTTGGACAGGACCCTGAAGTAGACTGGATCGCAAGCGGCCATGCATAGTCGTGTCATCTCATAAACAGCTCGAATACAGATTAAAAATGTTGTTATCCATATAATCCATGTCGGATTATGCTCGCATTCTGTAATCAGTTTTTAATGAGACACTGGTTTAGGAGTCAGAGTGTGGGACAGTGTTTTGTGTCACTTTTCTAGCCCTGTGTTTAGCATCTCCATGTACCATTTGAAGACAATCCCAAAATGCATTGCAAGAAAAATTACAAACATGGCATGCATTGCTGCAAAGTATGAATAAAGCAGTAGCTATGAGTTTTAAAGTAGTTAAGTGTAATTACAGATGTAATATTTAACCCAGTATTTATGTAAATGAAAATATGACCATTTTAAACTTCACTAAACTCACATTACATATACGATCTCTGTTATCCTGAAAAAAGAATAGTTTTATTTAGTGTAAATGCATTATTTAAACCAAAAGTAACAGTAAAAGCATAATCTTTTAAAAGATTTTTCAAGCAAATGATGTTATTTTGATCTTTCTTTTCATCAAAGAATCCTAAAACAAATGTAAGCAGCAAATCAACATCTTAGAATGATTTCTGAAGGATCATGTGTCACTGAAGACTGGAGTAATGATGCTTTGATAACAGGAATAAATTGCATTTTAATATATATTCACACAGAAAACAGTCATTTTAAATTGTAATAATATTTTACAATTTTACTGTTTCATACTGTATTTTTAATCAAATAAATGCAGCCTTAGCGAGCATAAGAGCAGTGTTGCCAAGCCCGCCGTTTTCTAGCGAAACTGGGCTACTTTAAAGGAGTAGTTCACGTACAGAACAAAAATTTACAGATAATGTATTCACCCCCTTTGTCGTCCAAGATGTTTATGTTTTCCTTTATTCAGTCGTAAAGAAATTGTTTTTTGTAGAAAACATTTTAAAAACATCTCTCCATATAGTGGACTTCTATGGTGCCCCCGAGTTTGAACTTCCAAAAAGCAGTTTAAATACAGCTCCAAAGGGGCTGTATTTAAATGATCCCAGCCGAGAAAGAAGGGTCTTATCTAGCGAAACAATTGGTTATTTTCTAAAAAAAAAAAAAAAAAGTTGATATACTTTTTTAACCTCAAACACTCGTCTTGTCTAGCTCTGCGTGTATTCTGGTTCATGGCAGTTATACTGTAAAATATAAATGGTTAAGAAAACTTTAAAAAAGTAAGGCAACTTGATGCAGTAAGATTTTTGAGTTCTCTCAACAATAGTTTTTCTCAGTAAAGATACTTTGTTTACCCAACATAAATTTGTTTGTTCATGCAGATGCGAATTGTCTTATTTTGCTTAAGTCTTGTAACAGCAACTGAAACAATTACTGTCATTGAGGTAATTTATTATTTTTTTATGCATCAATTTTTTGTTTATTTACAAATGACAAACAGTGATTTCTCTTGTTAATGGATAACTTATTTTAATATGTAGACAACATTGTCTTTCTTTGTAAAACATCTTACAACACTAAGATGTCCAGCAAACAAAATTAAGTGGTTAAACATACTCTAGGCCTCAAAACTAGACACACAAACCTCAAGAACAGTTGCAAACAACAAATGTTAAAAAGATGAGCTCTTTACAGCACAGTGCAACAAATAACTAACAATAATGACAGAACAACAAAAAGTTTAAATTAAATCAGCAAACAGTAAAACAATAATCCTATAGCAGTAACTGCATAATTTATTCATGCTGCAATGCATGCTGGGAACTCACAAAGCCTTAACATTTCAACAATATAAAATTCTTTGTTCAGACAACTGTGTTTGACTAGTTGGGACAACATTTGGGGTCATTTTGTAGGTCTGACAAGAGTTTTTATGTTGTTTCAAGAAAATAGCATTTTTTAGTATTTGAGACTCAAAATGTCTTGTAAACTGGAAAATATGCGTTTGCATTTTTTACAGTATAGGGTATGTCGAAAAACTCCCATCTCATTTTCTCCTCCAATTTTAAAATCGCCCTACATCGCTGCAGAAGTACCGACCAAGTGTTACAAAGTGAACATGCAAATTTGCATGCAATTTTGAAGATTTTGAACATGCAAAAGCATGCGATTTTGAAGATGGAGGAGAAAATAAAATGGTAGTTTTTTGACATACTGTAACTGTCATGAACCAGAATACACAAAGTTCACGCAGAGCTAGACAAGATTAGCGTTTGAGGTTAAAAAGTATATAAATTGTAATTTTTTTTTAGAAAATAACCAATCGTATCACTAGATAAGACCTTTCTTTCTTTAAAGCCTTTTGAAGCCGTATTTAAACTGCATTTTGGAAGTTCAAACTCGTGTGCACCATAGAAGTCCATTATATGGAGAGAAATCCTGAAACGTTCTCCTCAAAAAACTATTTTATTTACGACTGAAGAAAGAAAGACGTGAACATCTTAGACGACAAGGGGGTGAGTAAATTATCTGTAAATTTTTGTTCTGGAATGAACTTCTCCTTTAACATTGCCGCGGGTTATTTTTCATGTCTGCAGATTTAAGCGACCCCGGTAATGTCATATTTAGCCCCTGGAATGCACATTTACCAGGGGAACCCCAACAAAAAAAATGTGTATTTTACACCCCAGAATGCGTTTAATAGGAGACCCTTTGGAGTTGGACTAGTTTTGGGCTAGTTTTGAGATGCAATTTTGGCAGGTTTTGTTGTAAAAACCTGGCAACCCTGCATAAGAAGCTGTTTTAAAAACATTTTACAATCCCCAAACTTCTGAACAGTAGTGTATGTAGATGCAATTTGTTAAAGTTTTAATGCATCCTCATCGGTTTATACTCTACAAAAAAAAAAAGAAATAAGTTCGACATCAGTATGTATCTTTCCGCCTTTCTCCCCCAGTGTGTGTCAACATTAATTGACTGTATGCTAAATAGCTGCGCAGTTCCAGGTGCTCGGCCTCGGTGTGTTTGCTGAAGCGAGCTCTGATCTGACACTCCTGCATTGGGAAATTATCCAGGCTGGTTATGACACACTCCGCTGAGCCAGGGTCATCTGGAAGCTCATGAAATAACCTCGACCACCTCCAAGACTTTCAGCATATGGCCTGTTTGACCCTCAAGGGCACCGATATTCATAAAAGCCTCAATATGTTCAAGGATCTGCTGTTGAAAGAGGCCTGACTTGTGAATTTTAGATCCCACAGCTCATTTGTTAAGCTTGTCACTCAGAGCGAGCAGCATTTGGGCTTAAAAAGGCTCATAAAGCCGAGCAGCTTCATAATTCCTTGGCTTCTGAGACAACAATGAAGGTATATAAGCATTTTGACTGTTTTAGAAAAACAATCTTGTGTACCAGGATTCTAACTAGATGAAAAAGTGTTCCAACTAATGCAGGTTACGGCTATAAAACGATACGTTTATGAATTTTTGGAGTGTAAACTGTTTCCAATTTTCTGTGCTCTTTAAAAATATATCCCATATCCAATCGAAATTATTGCTCATAATGCTAAAAGCTATTATCTTGTGATTAATGTGGCAAGTTTCAATATGATCTGAGATTTAAGAGCTACGATGAAGGTCTGTAAGATTTTTCATTTTTAATTTTTTAATGAATAGCCTATTTTTATTTAGCAAGGATGATTAAATTGATTAAAAGTGACAGTAAAGACATTTATAATGTTCCAAAAGATTACTTTTTCAAATCAGTGCTGCCCTTTTGAACTTTGTATTTATCAAAGAATCAAAAAAAATCAGAAATATTTCTTGTGCAGCAAATCAGCATATTAGAATGATTTCTGAAGGATCATGTGACACTGAAGACTGAAGAGTAATGATGCTGAAAATTCAGCTTTTGTCACAGGAATAAATTAGATTTTAAAATATATTCAAACACAAAACAGTTATTTTAAATTGTAATAATATTTCACAATATTACAAATTATATTTTTTTTATATTATTTTATTTATTTATTTTTTTTTTATCTGAGCATGAGAGACTTTTAGTTTTTTTTTATATTTTATGTATTTATTATTTTTTATTTTTAGATCTTAACTTTCTTAAAATAACTCTCTTCATGTTTTGAAAAAAGAAAATATGGATTTGGATCCATATGAGAGTGAGTAAATGATGTCAGAATGATCCATTTTGGATGAACGATTCCTTTAAACGTGGTTAAGGATCCAATACCTTCTGTAAACACTACCTTTTTTTTTGGCTGAGATGAGATTAAGGTTGAAAGTTTTTTGCAAAGCACAAGGCAAGAGTGGTTACAGATGTATTAAGGCGGCAGAAAGATACTCGAAACCTTGTGATGCTCAGAAAGTTTGACATTTATGTTCACAGGAAGAAGCTGGTGGGAGCAAACCGCTGCAGTGATGAGGTGCTATTTTGCACTGATAAAAATACGTGTTTTATTTTCATACCAAGCATATAATTATAAACTCTTCCAGCTTGGCCCTTAATGAATAAGGGAGGAAGGGCGAAAAGCTCAGAGAGAAACATCAAAAGCTTTCCACACAGCACTCCATGGCCCAGAGCTGCCCACACACACAGGCATTTCCATCTCTGCGCCCATAGCATCACACCCTTTACTCATCCACCCAGATCCAGCCACTTCAGCCAATTACAGAGCAGAGCTGTGACCCGCTGTTGCCCTCATCCTGCCCACAGCCAATGATCTCATCCCCCTCGGTGGATCCCGCCTACTTCTGGTGCCTCTGCTGCGTTTGCCCGAGGTCGCTGGGATTTCTAGCAATTATTGCTTTTTCTTTTTGCTGTTCTGCGTTCTTTTGAGCTTTTTTTAGCACAACGTGCTCAGATGGGGGTGAGTAGATGTTCTCAGGGTGCTTGTTCTGGCAGTTTATTCAGATAAATGAAGAAAAAAATTAGCCAAAGTTCCTCCTACAAGGCAAGTTGCTTGTTCACTCATCGGGCAACATCACCGAGCAGCCCGATTCTACTGTATGAACTGTTTTCAACATTAATAATAATAATTTTTTCTTGAGCAGTAAATCAGCATATTAGAATGATTTCTAAAGGATCATGTGACACTGAAGGCTGGAATAATGATGCTGAAAATTCAGCTTTGCATCACAGGAATTAATTACATTTTAAAATGTATTACAATAGAAAAGTATTATTTTAACTTATAATAATATTTCAAAATTTTACTGTTTTTACTGTATTTTTTATGAAAAATGCAGACTTAGTGAGCGAAAAGATGCTTCTTTCAACACCATCAAAATATCTCACTCAAACTTTTGAATGCATTTACAATTTTGAAGACGTTTACATATAGTCCACAAGAAAATAATAATTTAATTTATACAAATGACCCCGTTCAAAAGTTTACATACACTTTATTCCTACTGTGTTGTTACTGGAATGATCCACTTATAATTATTATTATTATTTTCATTTAGTACTGCCCTTCAGAAGCTACAGAAGATGCTTACATGTTTCCCAGAAGACAAAATAAAGACAAAAATGCTGGAAAATCAAAGAATTTGTGGGATCTAAAGGTTTTTTCTGAAGAACAGCAGGCAGTTTAACTGTTGAGGACAAAGAAGGGAGTCATGAACAACTATCACTAAACAAAAAAACACAGGTGTGGATCATTCAGGTGACAACACAGTATTAAGAATCAAGTGTATGTAAACTTTTGAACGGGGTCATTATATGTAAACGTCTTTTATGTGAAATATCTTATTCAGGCCAGTACTAAATAAAAAATAACATGCATTTCGTATGATACTTCTTAGTTTGGTAAAATAATTAAGATTATGCAGATTCTGCAAGGTGAATGTAAACTTTTGACTTCAACTGTATTTATTTATTTACTTATTTATAGCTTTTTGGAAGCTAAAAAACCCGTAGTCACCTTTTTTTTTAAAATGTATTTTCTTTCATGTTTATACAGTCTTTAAATCTTGACCTCAATGTTGTCCTCTCAAACTTCTTGTTTCCTCTGTTTTCCCCTCACAGTGCAGGTTTGCAGGGACACGGGGAGAGGGTTTATTGTCTTATTGGGGTGCTGAGCATTCGGCGCTGTGCCTTTTCCTGTTGGATGGAGCCCTGCAGGGAAATCAGGAAGGAATCAGTCTAATCCAATGAGCCTGCTGTATCTCTCAACACATTGTGCCAATGAACAGAGTGAGCACACACACACACTTTATAGCAACGCTCCATCAATCCCTCTGTGTCCCTCAGCTACTCTATCTTCCTCCGTCTCCTTGATTCTCTCACAGTACACCTGTTTATTTTGTAACCATCTTCACTCTTTTTTCCCTCTTCAGGCTAAACTCAAACACCATTGCATGAGAAGAAAACAAACCAGTGTTTGACTGCAGTGTGGTGCTCCTGAAGTAGACCGGCGGCCTTGTGGCCTTCGACCATCTGCAAGTGTCCTTTATATGTCATTTTAGATTTCATAATGGCAGACTATCACCCAACAGAAAATCCAGATTCTGAGGAAAACTCAGTTTACCTGTTTGGAACAAGTTATAGGTGCTAACTGACACATTTCTTAAGTTCATTGGTATTATTGACATTGACGCTCCTGGTAGGGTGACATCAGACACATATAAATACATAAAAGCCATCGCTTCTTCTAGTTTAAGCATCTACTCAGTGTGGGAAACACGGCCGAAGATTCATTCATGTCAATCCCAGATGGCTAAGCACCCACTGGCATTAATTCCCCCTACAATGCTTTGTACCTAATCCCTTCCTGGCAAGGGCATCATGTGTAATGGATGACAGTTGGATGATAACCTGTCAATCAAGTTTATAGAGAGGGCGAAGCTAGGAGATGGTGGGAAAAACACTTTAGCTGATGTGTGACATTGATGGGTGGGTTCTTACTCATAATCATTTATTCATCAAAAGGTTGACCTTTAAAATTTGAAGGCCTTATACTTTTTTTTCGGTCATTATTTAATCAGAACTTTCCAGTTAAAAAATATATTATCTTCTTTAAGAAAATAACTTTATTAAAGTTTGTTCGAAGCTAACAGGGAGCGTTCTTACAACTTTCACAGTCACACTTTATTTTAAGATCCAGTTGTCACTATTACAGTGGAGGTCAAAAGTGTACTTACACCTTGCAGAATCTGAAAAATGTTAATTATTTTACCAAAATAAAAGGGATTGTACAAAATGCATGTTATTTTTTATATAGTACCTACCTGAACAAGATATTTTACATAAAATATGTTTACATATAGTCCACAAGAGAAAATAATAGTTGAATTTATAAAAATTACCCCATTCAAAAGTTTACATACACTTGATTCTTACTGTGTTTTTTTACCTGAATGATCCACAGCTGTGTTTTTTTGTTTACTGATAGTTTTTTGTGAGTCCCTTGTTTGTCCTGAACAGTTAAACTGCCTGCTGTTCTTCAGAAAATTCCTTCAGGTCCCACAATTTCTTGGGTTTTTTAGCATTTTTGTGTATTTGAACACTTTCCAACAAAGACTGTATGATTTTGAGATCCATCTTTTTACACTGAGGACAACTGAGGGACTCATATGCAACTATTACAGAAGGTTCAAATGTTCACTGATGCTCCAGAAGGAAAAATGATGCATTAAGACCAGGGGGGGTCTTAAATTCAAAACTTTTTGAATTTAAAGATCACAGTAAATTCCACTTATTTTGTTGTCTTCTGGGAAACCTGTAAGTATCTTCTGTAGCTTCTGAAGGGCAGTACTAAATGGAAAAAAAAAAAAATATATATGACATTTAGGCAAAAAAAGAAAAATGTACACATCTTCATTCTGTTCAAAAGTTTTCACCCCCTGGCTCAATGCATCGTTTTTCCTTCTGCAGTATCAGCGAGTGTTTGAACCTTCTGTAATAGTTGCATATGAGTCCCTAACTATGACTTTTCCCAAAATAAACTCTTAATTACTGGTTATTAATAGTTAGTAAGATAGTTGTTAAATTTAGGTATTGGGTTGAATTAAGAATGTAGAATATAATCATGTGGAATATGTTCTTTATAAGTACTAAATATATATAAAGAGCTAAAATGCTAGTAGTATGCATGCTAAACAGCAACTAGTTAGAACTAGTCCCTATACTAAAAAGATATCACTTTCACTAATGTTTCTTATGTGACATATATGTTCTTACGTTAAAAGAAAATATTCTTGGAGCAATATTTTCGGAACATCTGTGATGTTATTTGTACTTGATGAACATTCTAAGAAACGTTTTTGTAACCTTTAAATAACATTCTAATCACGTTGAAAACTGAATGTTTTAACATTCTTAGAATATTCAAAATAAACACTGAAAAAATTGTATATTTTTGATGAAAAACAGAAGGTAGAATGTTGTGAGAAACATTTTTGTAACATTTTGTAACATGTTCTAATCATGATGAAATGAAACTACGTGTTAATGTTCTTGGAAAATTAAAATATAAACATTTTGGGTAAAAATAAAGTTAGTAGAACACTGTAAGGTCACTTTTTGTAACCTTTACCTAACATTATAATCATAACAAGAAAACCGGACATTTCAACATTTTAGAAACATTTTAAGACACTGCAGGGACGCTTTTCTATTGGTTGAACCCTTAGGTTTCTGTGCTTTTCTTGTTTTTAGACTGGGCTCTGGCTTCTTTTTTATGCAATTTGTGGTATTTTTGTCCATTTTGTTAGACATCAAAATCACAAGCAATAGCACAACTGTGAAGCAAACTTTACTGTGCTGTGATGGGCTTTTAGAATGACCAAGGCGACCTTAAAAATCTTTTGGATTTGGGAATTAAAGGTGCTAAAGTAGTTCATGGTGTGAAAATTGACTAAGTGGCTTGATGGTGTTTGGAGAATAATAGTGGTCCGCCAAGGTGTTTAGAATTGATCTGAATGATTTATGCTACTTATTAATTCTGATGTTTGTGTAGAATATTTATGCAGTGTAATGTATGTATGTTATTTACTGTATGCATGCATTTTTGTGATATTCTCTTTATATTTAGATGCTTTTGATTCAACAATTCAAACATAATTGCTTTTTAACAAGTAATTGTGGTGGCAGTTTCTTTTTCTAATAAAGATGTATTGAGGGCCAGAAACAGCAAGCAAAATAAAAGAAAATCTGGTAACTGTTGTTTTGGTAGTAATGATCACATTAAATAATCCATTCAGGGATATCTCATTTATTTTATTTAAATTGTTGCATTTGTATTTAGAGTCCAGTTTCAAGAGTTTTTAATGACCAATACCGTAGTTTGTTTATTAGGAAAAACTAGATCTACCTGTCACTATGAAGAACTTCAGTACAGTTTCATAAGGGCGAGTACAAAGTAGAATCAAGGACTTTAAAGTCTGGACCTCCATGAATTATGGACCAAGCTTTCAGTTTTCCTCCTGTGTTTTGTTGTAATGATCTTTGATCATAGGGAAAAACCTGGCCTTGCTTGGCTTTCAGATATTCCAAGAGGTGACTTGAATCATTAAGTGCCTGATGAAAGGAAAACAATGTTCGTAAAGGAGTAGGAAACAAACATCTTCAGCATGGTGCCACTAACGTTGTGCACTGCATATGCACAAGTCTATTTAATATCAACAAGATGTTAATTCAGTTACATGTAGTTTGCCTTCTCAAAGCAATTAGTACAAATGGTTTTATCTATCTATTAATCAGTCTATGACTGATAACTGAAGTATTATGTTTTCTTCTGTTGCTTATGAAGGATGCATTGAGATTAAATCTTCTGATAACATTGGGGAAATATTTATACCGAGGGAAGTGATCTTGTCTGTTTTGAAAATGGCTTTCAAGGTTCATCACAGTAATTCAGCTTCACCAGTAACTCCATATGCCAGCGAAATGGTCGATTCGTTCCACATTAGAGAGTTATATGATATTTCGGATAATAAGTCAATAAGTGTAAAAACTCAATTGATATTGCATGTAAACAGTCTTATGGATTGTTTTGCTGCACGTCTCATCATTGTTTTGGTGAACCCCAGTTGCTAATGCTTCTATAAACAGGGCAAAGAGTAATGGAGATAGTGAAGCCTTGTCTTGTTCCTCGGTAAAGCGTAAATTGTTTTGATATAATTCCATTAGTAATGACAGTAGCCCTAGGTGAGTGATAAAAAGCATTGATCTGCTGTGTAAATGACTCCCCAAAGCCAAACTTTCTTAGTGTCACAAACAGAAAAGTGCAGTTTACGTTCAAATGCCTTTCCTGCATCTAAATCTAAGACAATTGGGTGTTTTATTGATTTTAGAAATATGCAATAAAATAGAGTTTATTATGGCATGAGGCTATATTTAAAAATGAGTGCTGTTTTGATGTAGGTTTGATGTTTATTGCCAGTTTATTTGCTGATTCTCTAATTGTTGACATATGATTGACTTCCCTTATTTGTTTGTGGTTTCAATTGATTTGGTTTTTGTGTGTGTCATTTATGTAATTCCCGCCATTGGTTGAACTCATGTTGCTGGATTGGAAACTCAAACAGTCACAGCAATGATTGTTAGCGATAGAGTGAAGCACTTTTTGGTGGAATTAACCTACAAATGGCTTCAAGTTGTCTCTGCATACTAAGTTATGATAAGAGAAAGTACTTTAACATTAAGAAAATTACTTTCAGGCTGTTTTCTCACTTGATTTGATCTGTCTATCTGCCTAGCATGTGTTATACTTTTCCCCTCATAATGTATTTGGGTCTATTTTGTCCCAGAAGAGATACATAAAAATTCCTAAAAACTGCCTTGGAAAGGCAACAAAAGAAAAAAACAAAACAAAAGGAAAGTTCTTTAAGACCCTCAAAAAAAACACATATTTTTAAATAAATAAATACACAATGTATTTATTTATTTGTTTGTTTGTTTGTTTGGTAACACTGCAATATTTTGCATTTATTACGGGATGTATTAATCTTTGTTAATGTTAATTAATCTTAACTAATAAACCTTATTGTAAAGTGTTACCATTTATTTATTTATGTTTTTGGCAATTATATTTTAAGAGATATAACCATTTACAAATGTTGCATTTACCTTTGAAGTTATAGTAGTGCAAAAAAGTATATATTTAGCTTTTTCCACATATATCAATTTAAAAGTAAATGCTAATGTGAGTAGAATTAATTTATTTTCTTATTAACTCTTCTAAGTAATATTTATGTTGTTTGTAATAATAAATATGTAGGTGTCATAAAGTTGAAATGTTTTTGAGCGATCATGAGTTGTAAAGTCAGAATAATTAAAATTCTTCCATTCCATAATACTGTTTGTTTGTTTATTTATTTATTTATTGATTCATGTGTGTGTTAAATTTCAAACAATTTCTCATTTTTTTATTTATCAAAAAAGAGTAAATGCAGTAATAGCATGGTAATAACAAGGTAATAACATGGTAATAACGTGGTGACTTTTGAAACTTTTTTTTCATGTTGCTGATCATATATAATATAGTTTTAGCGGCACAACATTATGACCCGGAATGCAAAAATCTTATACAGATTTTTAATACTGCATATTATGAGGATTAAGACAGTGGTTCTCACATTTACATCCGTCACGCCCCCCCTTTGTCACATTCTTTTGGTTTTTGTCCCTTTCTGTTGAATCCCAGAAACAACTTTATTGAGAAAAATATCAACAACAACAATGCTTCATAAGTGTTTTCTGTTTTCACTGTCTGAATTCCCAAACCCTTCAAAATAAATCATCTATGGAATACAAAAGAGATGGATGAGAGAATTGTAACTGTCAAACTCCAGAAAGCACATAAAAGTTTCATAAAAGAGTCCATCCAACTCGTGCTGTTCAAAGTCTTCTAAAACCATTTAATAGATTTGTGTGAGCGAGAGACTGAATTTGAGCCATTATTCCCTGCTAATCTTCCCTTCTGTCAATCAAATCCTGTGCATCAGTGATCTTTGTTTAAACAAGTGCACTCGACACCTGTGTGAAGAACTGCACAGAAAGTTCATCGGTTTTCGCACAGGAGATTTAAATGTGAGAAACTAAATGAGATTTTAAAACTAGGGAAGTCTCCCACGCACCTCACAGTTAGAGAACCGCTGCTTTAAGGGATCAGGGTGAAAGTGGAACCTCAATAGACCTTTTCTGCGGCTGTGTAATAGTGTGAATATGTGTTGAGCTGAGCTGAATATCCGCAGGATTTGTTTGTAAAACCATAAGATACATTTAGATCCTCTTCAGCTGTATCCATTTATTGTCCCAGGGCTGAAACATCTTATTGTGTCAGTCAGCTTCTTGCATGCTTAAAAAAAAAAAAAAAAAGCATATTGAACACGGCAGGTATTAAGAGCTGGAAGTAGAGCGACAAGGTAGTATTTTTGGGGTGGGAAGCACAAAGACAAAAATAGAGGCCCTTCAGTTCTCCATCTCACTGCGCTTGATGTCAACAAATCCTGTTGTGTGATGACACTCAAAATGGAAGGTGTGCGTACAGGTGTCGAGTTGACAGACGGAGCATGTGCAATCACAGCACACAATTTTTTTGGAAAGCCACACACAGGATGTGCTCTTGTATTCAGTGATTTAATCTGGAACACAACAGAAATGAGGGGTCTTTAAAGAAACAGTTAACCCAGAAATTAAAATTTGCTGAAATTGTACTTTCCCTCACATTACAAGTAACACGAGTTATGTAATCACATTACTTTTTCAAGTAACTACACTAAAAATGCTGGGTTATTTTTTAAACCAAATGCTGGGTTCAACTTGTTGGGTCATTTTATTGGGTTATTTTTAATATTTTTTACCCAGGTGCTGTAACTAAGTTGCTGGGCCATTTTTAACGCTGGGTTATTTTTTTCAACCCAACCGCTGGGTTGATCCTGTCTCTGATGAGTTACAGTCGGTCAGAGCGCAAGTTTTTTGAGTCCTCTACAGGAGAGAGCGGTTCTCAGTGCCACCGATTTGCACTTCTTCAGCGAAATAAAGGATTGTATACATGTTATTTCATTTATAAAGTCCTTACTGTGCTGTAAATTGTATTATTTTATGCAACGCAATATGAGGACGAGATGTCAGTCAGCTGCGTCAGCAGCGGTTGTTTCGCAGGATGGAAACGCCTTTTGCCTTGCATAAAATAAATGGATTTTATTCGTTATTGAGTTAAATCTTAAAATATGTTCTCTAATGTCAGTACTGTTTGTTTATGGGCCATTTTTGGAGTCAGTCATGGCATCTTTCAGCTATGAGTAAAACGCGAGGCCGTGGTCTGAAGTTTGCAGTTAACCCGCCAAAAAGCAGCCCTTCACCGGCTCAGATTTCGGCGACACGCCGGCATAAGAGTTAGCACTATATTTTAGTAAAAAGCGATTACAGAGAATGGTTGAATACACTCAAAATAAGTTGCTACTTTTAAATGTTACATTTATATGTCTAAAATACTTTAAACAAGTTCAAATGTATGTAATATTGTAAACTATGCTGTATTCACCCAAATAAATTCAATTTGTCTTGTATTTCATCCATGTGTTCTTGCTTAATAATAAATGTTCATCTTTTGATTATTGCTGTTGCCTCTAGTAATTCTGTGCGTGTTTTTATAAGTTCTAGTCCATTTTAAACCAGCAATATAATAATTTTTAAACAATAGTTGGCTTAAAATAACCCAGCATGTTTGGTAAACAGATTTAACCCAACAGTCAAGTCAAAATAACCCAGCATGTGTTCTATCCAATATTAACGTAACTAGTTATTTTTTGGGGGGAGTAACGCAATATTGTAATTCATTACTTTTAAAATTAATTTTTCCTTACACTGCCTCAGGCTGTGAAAGATGTAGATGAGTTTGTTTGTTCACAGAACAGATTTTGAGAAATGTAGCATTACATCACTCAGTAGTGAATCCTTTGCAGTGAATGGGTGCCGTCAGAATGAGAGTCCAAACTACTGATAAAAACATAATAATAATCCACAAGTAATCCACACCACTCCAGTCTATCAGTTAATATCTTGTGAAGTGAAAAGCGGTGTGTTTGTCCATCAAATATATCCATCATTAAGGCGTTTTAACTTTAATTTGTCTCTTGTGGCCAAAATATATGTCCATAATCCATTATAACACTTCAATTAGTGGAAAAAGTCCATCTCCTGTTGTTCTCTCACATCAAAATCCATCCACATATTTGTTTAGAACAATTTTGGATGTTTTTTTGCTTGTAAACTGTGTTTGGTCTGTGCAACTTTCTCTCCTGATTCAGACAAGATGACTTTTTCACCGGAGAAAGTAATGTTAGGACTTGTATTTAAGCTGGAAGCAATGGTTTAAAGATAAAAATGTCATAATGATGGGTTTGTTTCTTACTAACATGCAGTTTTTCATTTTTCAAGATGTTAATTGATGGACTTGTGGATTGTTGTGATGTTTTTATCAGCTGTTTTATTAGCTGTTTAGTTTTATCAGCTCATTCTGACGGCACCCATTCAGATCCAATAGTGAGCAAGTGATGGAATGCTGAATTTCTAAAAATCTGATGAAAAAACAAACTCATCTACATTTTGGATTGCCTGAGAGTGTATAAATTTGAACCAAAACAGAATAATGTAATATTTTCAAATTATCTTCTTTTAATTTTTTTCAGTCACTTCATTATTTGATCGCAATTCGAATCTGTTTTCAACCAAACTTGAAAATTTTACCCAGTAGTATTTGGATGTAATGTTCATCTTAATAGAAGGCAGAAGGCCTCATCCGACATAAAAAAGGCTTGATTTACAGACAAATTGTGCTACTTCAATAAACAATCATTCTCTGTCATCTGCGTTAGTGTCGTCATTACCGTAATTGCCGTCATTTTAAACTCATTTGCACTAACACCGAGTGTTTTGCACTCTTCCCATAAGGTTCTTGCAATTGTACAATGCTAATTTAAAGAAAATTTCCTCTCATTTGTGAAAAAAAGGACAAAACGCCCAGTTCTCTCAATCTCAATCTGCGTTTTGCTTCCATTATTGACAAAGAAAAAGACAAATAGTTCAATTAGTTCACAAAAGAAAGGTTGATGTAAGTTATTCAGCTCAGCTTTACCTACATTTAGGTTTAGGAAATGCTTGAATATGCTAATTTAAGACCTCCTGTTCAGTGTTTCACCTCTGACGTTTGGCACATCATTAACTCTTCACTTCACATTACGTTTTAATTGGAGCAATAATTATCATGAATTACAGTAATTACCACAGATGTTTTTTTCTTTCGGTGATAATTCTTCACCGTCACTTTACAATCAGTGTCTCATATTTGTCCTGTGGTTGTTGTGGGCAGTGTGGCGAATTTTCTGTCTTGATGTTTGGCCTTTAGGCAGCCAGATGAGTCGAGGAAGATAATTGCAATAATTAACGTCCACACAGTTTCTAGTTGACCTCTGGTGGGGCGACAGGTCAAAATGTCTCTGGTCCAAAAGTGTGTCAAACCTGTTTCACATGAAACGGTTTATAGGTATGAAAAATTGAGATGGGGTGTTTATTAAAATTCCTTTGATCGTGCAGCTTTCTTCTTTGGTTGCTAAATTGAACAAGGATATAAATACTAATGCAAGAGAGTATTTTACCATAGTGATTTTACAGTATACATCACTGTTCAGACGTTTATAGGTCCTTATGCTTACCAAGGCTTTACTTATTTGATAAAAATGCAGTGTTATTGTGGAATATTGTTGCAGTTTAAAATAAGCAATTTTAAATCATTTTATAATCATTCTAACATTTTGCTGCTCAAGAAACATTACATATTGTTGTCAGTGTTGAAAATATTTATATTTTTGTGGAAACCATAATACTGTATGTTTTGTTTCAGGATTCTTTGATGAATATAAAGTTCAAAAGAATAACATTTATTTGTTTCACTTCTGAAGTTACTACAAACTAAAAACCATTTAAAATTTATTTTGAAATAAAATAAATGTTTTATTACATACAGTATATATGTTTTATTATATTTTATTACATTTAACTTTATGTATTAAAATAACTGAAACTAAATAAAAAAAAAATAAAATTATATAGAAATAGTAAAAAAAAATAATAAAAATGACAAAAACACACACAAAAACTAAAACTTTAACCAAAATTAAAGTAAAAGCAGAAAACATAAAAAAAAATATATATATATATTTAAAATATTTTTAAACAATTTTTAAAAAGCACTAACAGTTTCTCATTACAATAACTGACAACAACAACAACATATATTGTTCCAATTTAAAATAACAAGCCATTTTAAGTCATTCTAAAAATCATTTTAATATTTTATTTTATTTTATTTTATTTTTTAAATTCTGCTGGATCCCTAAGATCGTTTCTCATTTTAATTTAGTTTAACTTGATGTACTAAAATAACTGAAACTAAAATAAAAAATTAAATAGAAATATTTAAAAAGATTAAAAATGACAAACAAAAAAAACATAAAAAACTTTATCAAAAATTTGAGTAAAAACAGAAAATCAATGCTGAATATATTTGTGCTGCTTAATATTTTTGTGAAAAACCATGTTACTGTACTTTTTTCAGAATATTTTCATGAACAGAAAGTTCATTGGAAAATTGTTACTTTGTTTTTTTTTTTTTTTTTTGATTGTTTGTTTATTTTTTACCTCTTTTTTGTAATTCTGCTTGATCTCTAAGACCTTTTCTCATTTTCATTTAATTTAACTAGATGTACTAAAATTGAAAACTGAAAAAAAAAATTATAAAATTATATAGAAACATTAAAAAGAATAAAAATGACAAAAACGCACACACACAAAAACTAAAAGTTTAACAAAAATTTAAAAAATACAAGCAAAAAAGCAATTTTAAGTAATTTTGAAATCATTCTAATAATTTGCTGTTAAAAAAAACATTTTGTTTTATTATCAATATTGAAAATATTCATGCTGCTTAATTTGTTTTTTAAAAACCATGATACTTCAGAATATTTTTTTTTTTTTTTTTTTGTTTTTTTGTTTGTTTTGTCTTGTTTTTTGATGAATAGAAAGTTCATTTGAAAATCGTTACTTGAATTTATTTATTTATTTATTTATTTATTTAAATTCTGCTGGATCCCTAAGATCTTTTCTCATTTTCATTCAGTTTAACTGAAACTAAAATAATAATAATAAAAATAAAATTTAAATAGAAACATTAAAAAAGATTAAAAATGACAAACACACACACAAAAACTGAAACTTTAACAAAAATTAAATACAGAAAATATAAAAAATATTGAAACTATTAATAAAAGCTCTAACAGTATCTCTCTAAAATAACACTGATAAAAACAGAAAAAATGTTGCAATTTTATGTTGCAATTTTATGTTGTTCTAAAATTATTCTAATATTTTGCTTCCCAAAAAAAAGTTTGTTTTATCAATGCCATGATACTGTTCTTTTTTTACAATATAATAGAATGAATAGAATAGATGAATAGAAAGTTGATTTAAAAATTGTTACTTGAAATAATTTATCTAGTCAGTTTTTTTAAGTTTAACTTGATGTACTAAAATAGCTGAAACTAAAACTTATATTAAAATAATTTTAAAACAACAAGACATATTTAAAAAAAAAAAAGCACAAAAAACTAAAACTTTAACAAAAATGAAAATATGACAATAAAAAAAGTTCAAACTATTCAGTATGTCACAAAAAAAAATATACTGACCCCCAACTTTGACTGATTTTCATCGTCCTTGTTTTCTTTCTCTTCCCACTCTCCGACTTCCTGTTTGTCCTTCTCAGAGCGATACAGAACGTGTTGATCATTTTACGGGGTCACCACACACTGCGTCAACACTACCATGGCCTAATTACTCAGCTGTGGCCCAAAGACAGGGAACGTTGTGATGTGCAAGCCAAACAGAGGAGCTGTAAAGTAGGCCAGCCCTGTTTCCATGTTTGAAGAGCAGTTTAAAATCACATTACTGTGAATAAGCAAGCGCAAGGTCTTGTTTTAAGTGCTGTTTGCTATTGCTCATACTTTTGAACAAAATTCCAACCCATGTTTGTGCTACAGATATGACTAAGACCTCAAATAATGTGCTTTTTATTGTATTTCCCTTTCAAATTTAGGAATTTGCATTGGCAAACAATTAAAAATCCTTGAAGCATTGATGGAGGCATCCGAGCCCTGACTCTTTTGACTTTGGCCAACCTCATATTTCCTTAAGAGAAGGTAAAAATCTAGCTGCACTAGTTGTCAGCTGTTGGCCATAATGTGATATAAATGCATTCTTGCAGTCTAATTCTTTTTACCCACATATACGGGTCTGATTAATTGTGTCCTAGTTCTTTTACAGTCTCACGTTGTCAGAGAAGAAAAGGTGTTTATACAGGTGTGGGCATTGAGGGTGATGGGGCTGTTAACGTTTTAGCTTACTATGCTAAATTTCAGCCTATTAGTAGTTCCTCTGCAGGATTTTACCCTTCTCTCTCTCCCATTTTTTCTAGAACATCATATTCTGAGTAAATTAGTATACCTCTGAGATATTATGCTTGCAAAATGGGACAGTTTTAGGCCATAGCAAACTGCTTCTGGAAGGAAAAAAAAAAACAGACGAAGGTGATTTCGTTCCCCATTTGGGAGACTGACATCTGTCCCATGCGAAACAGTATTTGCAGACTAATTTTCTGTTAGATAAGATATTTTAATAGTAATTTCCCAAAATAGCATTATGCATTTTCTGTTTATGTTCACAAAGTTGTAAACAAAATTATTGGACTACATTTGGAAAACATATAATTTCATCTTTATTCATTAAGTGTGTTATTTGCTGTTTATTTGTAAATTTACTAGACATTTCTTAAGGAAAAAAGTAGTTTCTACACTAAATTTTTTATGTTAATAGAAACACATCTGTGTGAATGTATGTGTGCATATATATATATATATATATATATATATACATATAAATATATATGTGTGTGTGTATATATATATATATATATATATAATTTGTGTGTATTAAATAAAAATTAAATAATTAAAGTTAGAAATGTTGCCTTGGCCACTACCTGAAATAAAGTAAGTTTAGATTACGAAAAAAATAATGACTGAATAAATCAATCAATCCATAAATGAATAAATAAATAAATAAATGTAGGAAAAACAGGGAAAAAAAATAGGAAAAAAGCTGTTTCTACACTAATATTTTTTATGTGTATGTATGTGTGCATATATTTAAATACCATATATACACAATTTGTGTATTAAAAATAATAATAATTAAAATTAGAAATGTTGCCTTGCCCACTACCTGAAATAAAATAAGTTTAAATTCCGAAAAATGAAAATGAATAAATAATGTAACTGAAATCAGTCTGTGTATATATGTGTGCATATAGGGCTGGCAAACGATTAATCTTTATTTACGTATATATATATATATATATATATAGTGTGTGTATTAAATTAAAATTACAATTAAAATTACAATTAATTAAAAGTATAAATTTTTCCTTTGGCCACTACCTGAAGTAAAATACGTTTAAATTCTGAAAAATTAAAATGATTAAATAAATTACTTTCTCTTTATTAGTTTATTTATTTGCCTTTTCCACTACCTGAAATAAAATGTTTAAATTCCAAAAAAAAAAAATATATATATATATATATAAATAAATAAATAAATAAATAAATAAATAAATAAATTCATTCATTCATTCATTTACTGACTAAAAATACAAAAAAAAAGGCTAAAAATAAAATTTTAATTTAAAATAATGAAATAAATGCTAATTGAAAATATGAATACAAAACAGTACTAAAATAACACCATAATAACCTAAACACTTGAAATCAGGTGGCTGTATGTGAAAATCATTGTTAAAACTGTATTAAAATTACCTGAGACATTCCCAGGATGCCTTATTGTTCCCATCAACAGCTATGTTTTGAGATTTGGGTCGCCATCCTGCTAGCTTCTGTAAAATCCTCTGGATAATGTCTTGTGACCCTACTGAAGAAGAAGAGCAGGGTTGTTTGACCCAGAGACTGGGAAGAAAGCCGGCTCCACGCTAAAACATCGAATCAAAGAGAATTTAAAAAAAGCCCCGTCATGCTTGATATTTTTGGAGTGCTTTTGATGTTCTGGGTCAGCCTTGGAGAAACCTCAGCAAAAGATCTGGAACACGGTGCAGGCAGCCAAGCAAGCAGGGTGTTTTTCCAGCTTCTGGCAAAGTACTGTGTAATCTGGCTTTCAAAGGGAGGCAATAATGAACAAGGTGGCAATTTCGGGGACCAGTCACAAATGAAGTGTGTCGTGACAGAGGCAGATGGAGTGAAAGATGGTTGATAAACAATGGAAGTGTAGGCTAAAACTTCGGTAACGCTTTAGATTAGGGAACGCATGTTCACTATTTAGAGTTTTCCTTCAATAAACTCTTAATTTGATGCTTGCGATAGCAAGTAAGGTATTTGTTGTAGTAGTTATGTTTAACTAACAAGGTTTTTGACGAGCAAATTATGGAGGTAGCCTACATGTTTTGTCTGTCATTAGAAAGGCCGCATCTGAGGCAGTAAATTAATCATATTATGTTTTCATCAATTCACAGGTTATAAAGATTGTTGTAGCTATATTGGTGCTCAGTTTTTCTTGCTCTTTAATACGTTTGGCTAAAATATTATGATATAAAAAATAAACCGCTATGCACAGGATATTTAAAATGTACAAAAGTATATTGGCTGCAACTAGACGCCAAATGTTACGACGCTTCTCCACTCTTCAAACACAAAAACATTTGCCTTTATAGACAGAAAACTGTATGCTGTACTTTTTCAAACATCTGGGCCCGTATTCACACAACATCTTAAGGATAAAAGTAGCTCATAACTTGCTAATTTAGGAGAAAATCTTAAAAATTATGGGCATGTCAATCCTACATTTACGACTTCCTTAATATTTGCTCTAAGAGTATTTCACTCCCTGCTGAAAAAAACAATACATCACAGAAATTCTAATGATTTCCACAACAGATACCATTACAAACATTACAAACCATCAGCTTTTAACCATTAAAAAAATCGCTTCCTGTAATGTGTTTTGAGACATGTTCCAATAAAATTTACTGGGTTTTAACAATATATGTTATGATTGAAAGAAAATGGTACTTTTATTAAGCACAGAACATATTAAAATGATCAAAAGTGGCAGTAAAGACATTTATAATGTTACAAATAAGTTTTTTTTTCAAATACATTTTGTTCTTTTGAACTTTTTATTCATCCTGAATACTGAAAAACAAAATTTATCACAGTTTCCATAAAAACGTGACTTGTTTTCAACATTGATAATAATCAGAAATGTTTCTTGAGTAGCAAATCAGCATATTAGAATGATTTCTGAAGGATCATGTGACACTGAAGACTGGAAAAATGATGAATTTATAAATATATTCAAAAAGAAAATAGTTTAAATTGCAAAAATATTTCTGTTTTTGCTGTATTTTGACCAGATAAATGCATCTTTTGTTAGCATACAAATTTTTGAAGGGTTTTGTGCATTTTGCATTTTATTGAGAAAATGTGATTGGTGCTTTCCAGCTTGATGCTAATGTTTTGATATTGGTTTCCATGCCATTGGCATGCGCTTGCTGTGTTTTGAGTGTTTTGGATTTTTTGCATTTGCTAGAGTGTTTTACGCTGAAGGTTAATTCTTAGGGATTTGAACAAACCCCTAACCAAACGTATAAGCAAAAGTGAAATTGATCGGACTATACTTTGTGAATTTTCACAGTTGCAGCATATCTGAGTGGAATGCTGTTATTTGCTGCGGTTGAAAGGAGTTTATTGTGAACGGGGGGATTTGCCCTATGTTCTAGTAATCCTGGTGGTCTTTCATGTCTCTTTGGCACAAGTACGGCATGCTCATAGTTGTGGCACAGACAGCGCCCGGGCTTTCTGCCACAGTGAAACATGGCTCCACCAACTGCCTCATGCTCTCGTTGTTATTTTTGGGAGCTGCTTGCCCACAGATTCATGTGCATCCATGACCTGATACATCAAAGAGAGCTGAAGCACAACATGACACCTGCCTCAAATCAACAGACCTATTGACTCCGTTGACCATGGCTGTACTTAGCTTGGTGAAAAGTTACAAAATGCACTGGTGTGTCAACATTTCTTTCAAATGAGAGAGTGTGTTGACACAAACTGACTCAGGTCTTCTACAGATCCAACATACGTAGAGGAATAAGCGTTCCACTTTCATCAAAGTGCAATATCTTTAAATAACCTTTCCAATGTCAAGTCAGTTTGCTGTCACTGTGAGTAATGGCTGCTGCATTTAAGGCTGGACATGTCAAGTACTTTAGTGATGGAAGATGAGTTTGTATGTGATTGACATTGCCATATTTTTGTTTTCAGGACGGAGAGATTCCAGGGTGGCTGATGAACCATGACAAGAGAAATGTTGTTTCAGGCCAAAGGACACCTTGAACATTTATTATTTAATGGTGTAAAGACATTTCAATGTAAAAACACATTCCTTTCGCTCCTATGATGCATTGCGAATGATGCGGATGCCATTATTGTATATAAATACCTTATAAATAAACTGAATTTTCGACAATTCTTCAGTGTTAAACAATCCTTCAGAAATCATTCTAATATGCGGATTTGATACTTGGTTTTCAACCATGCTGCTTAATATATTTTGGACTATTTTTCAGGATTCTTTGATGAATAAAAAGTTACAAAGAACAGCATTTTTTCTAACAATATAAGTCACTTTTTATCTATCTAACACAACTTTGCTGAATAAAAGTATTCTTTTTTATGTACTCAATGTATGTCAAACTTTTGAAAGGTTGTGTATTGTTACAAAGGATTTCTATTTTGAATAAATGCTGTTCTTTTTAACATTTTATTTACAAAAGTGTCCTGAAAAAAAGTATTAAGCAGAAAAATTGTTGAAAAATTTCAGCTTTGATCACAGGAATAAATAATATTTTAAAGCATATTAAAATAGAACACTGTTATTTAAAATTGTAATACTATTTAATAATATTACTGTTTTTTTCTGTATTTTTGATCAAATAAATGCAACCTTGATGAGCATAAGAGACTTAAAAAAAAAAAAAAAACATTAAAAATCTTACTGATCCCAAGTTTTGAATAGCAGTGTGTATATAAAATTAAATATATTTTATTTTATACTTATAATATTAATTTAAATTGCAACATAACATCGGACCTGTAGGGTTTTCTTCTTATTATTATTTTAACAAACCTAGGTTGGTTTGGTTAACAAACCATTTAAAATGGCTCATTTTTTTATATTTATTTATTTAAATCTCTATGCTATGGGGAAAGTGCATGTACTCTATTTCTGGCAGCAGCATTACTCAGAGCAAAGCAGTCACAAGTGGATGTGAGAATTTGCATTTCCCATACTACGACATGCATGTTTTGGCATTAATTAAAAACAAGAAGTGACATCAGAGGTGATTAGAAATGGCAAATAGTGATTAGAGAATTGCATACTGATGGAAAAAGAATGCAAATTAAGCAGGAGGAAAATAACAACACATGTTATGAACTGGCTTCAGTACACTGGGATTTATAGAAGAGAAAAACAGCAGAACAAAAAAAAAAAGGAATAAAGGGATTTAGGAGTGACTGGCAGAGGCAGAAATGAAAGATGGCTTTCACACAAGACAAGATGATTGACTGGCAGTTTTACACACTGCTGCACACCAACCCAGATGCCGCTCTTAAACCTTCTCTTCACTCACCCCTTCATTCTCTCTCTCCTCTTCTTTTTCTTGCAGACGTTAATCCACCTTGTGCCGTCATGACTGATACTAACCAGCCAATCAGAAAAGGCCTCTAGGTGGGGCTTTATGTTGCATGCATCAGTGCATTGTGAAAGGTGAGCACAGAGTGCAAATGTTTCCCACTGACCCTGTGGTTTTTTGGGTCCTTTTGTTTGCCATAGGCTTAGTCTTAAATCATAACTCACTAGTTTGCTCAACAGTGTGCTGTGCTTGCACTGCATTTAAATTCAGATCCAGTCCAATAAAGACATAAAAATGTAATCTGTAAAATAATGGTGGTTAAGTTTCCCTTGTCAAGAAGCAACAACACAATAATTCAAATCTTGTGCAATATAAAAAATGCTGCTGTTTTTAAGTGAGTAACCAGCAATGATTTAATCTGAAAATTGGATGATTTTACGATCTATTTCATATTACTATTTCAATCAGCATTTGATATAATGGAACAGATTACACAAGCTGATTTCAAAGTACTAATCCTGATTAAAAAGGAACGCATACATACCTGTAGCCTATAAGCAAGAAGCGTCTGTTAATTTCAGTAAAACACGATGGTTGTATTTTGGATGAACTGTATATCTAAATCTCTGCCTAGTCAAATTCCATTATCTAAATCGAATTCAGTTATATGAATTAAATAGGTGTTCTTTTGTATCTTTTGTCTGTTTAAAGGATTTGGTGACACCCATTTGGGGAAGTTATCTATTCAGAAGGACGGACGTGGGTGAGAACACCGCAGGAAAATTAAAATACAGAGTTACCACCCTTATGCCTGCGTCACGAAAACATTTTGATTAGCATCACAGATTTTATCTGATCTGTAATAACCAAAATGATAGTCATGATAGTTATAGCTGTAATCATCATCATCATCACCATCCTCAACGCAATATTTATCGTCCTTGAACAATCCAATTAAGCACGACTCATGAAAATTACAGAAACATCTCATTATGAAATCTTGTGTAAATTTGTTTAAACATATCCTACACTCCACTTTAGAAAAACTTTAATTAAGTAACTGAAAACAGGACCTATGTTAAATATTGACAGATCAGTAGTTCAAGTACATTTCCAAACGAAACATACAGAGAAGACCAAGGCTAGTTATCAAAGGTAAGTTGTCACAACTTCTATCTATAAGGTTGCGAGTCAAAAGGTTTTGAAAGGTCAAACTGTGTTATGTTGTCAAGACTATTTTCCATAAATATAAGTTGGGGCAAGTTGTCGCATTTTATTGGACAGTGAACTATGTTTTGTTAGTTTGTTTTCGGGGAAATAATGGTGAAAATGTTCCATAGTTTTTTAGTAGCTAAGACTACGATATACAGTATGTACAGTACCTATCCACCTTATTTTTCGCCTTAGAGTGTGTGCGACCATTTGTAAATTTAATTTGTCTTGCTCCCAGTGTCATTCTCTTCCAGCTATTTTTAGCTGTACAAAACAGTTGATGCTTGATATTGCAAACTGGTGTGTCTTACCATATTATTTTAATGTATTATCTTAATTATGAACACACTGGTTTGTAGTGTAAACAGTTTTACCATTTACTGCAATTTATTATTTTTCTCTTATTTCCCTCTTTCGGCTAATGAAGTCTCGCACATTTACAGAAAACGGCTTACTTCCGCACTGAAAATAAGGTGGATAGAACAAAGCCATTAGAAGGCAAGCCTGCAAACATTAGCCAAAAAAGTGTAACGGATAATGGTAATGCTTCCGGATTGGCAGTATGTGGATGTCAGTGGAGGAGAGGCTTCACTACGCTGAATAAACAGCTTTTTTGAAGAAACAGCTTATCATTTAATGAATCAACAGCCTATCTGCTAATCTTCAACATGTTTTACACTAAACAATACTTTTGGATTGAAGTATCTTTAGAGTTTACCACAAAATAAATGCCGTTTTATAAGAGAGTCACTTACACTTTTTGCAACAGGTGGGATTCAGTTTACGGCACTTCCGATTCATTCCTATGGCATCCATAAATGGCGATTGAGTATCATACAACTGTGACCAAAATTCAGTGACGTCAAGGCTGTAATGTGATTGGTTATTAAAGGAGTAGTTCACTTCCAGAACAAAATTTTTTACAGATAATTCACTCACCCTCTTGTTATCCAAGATGTTTGTCTTCCTTTCTTCAGTTGTAAAGAAATTATGTTTCTTGAGGAAAACATTTAAGGAATTTTCACCATATAGTGGACTTCTATGGTGCCCTCAAGTTTGAACTTCCAAAATGCAGTTTAAATGCAGCTTCAAATGACTCTAAACGATCCCAGCTGAGGAAGAAGGGTCTTATCTAGTGAAACGATTAGTTATTTTCTAAAAATAAAAAAAAATAAAAAATGACATACTATTTAACTTAAAATGCTCAATACAGTTAGGGAATGTCAAAAAACTCCCACATTGTTTTCTTCTCCAAATTCAAAATCATTCAAAATTGCTGTTTTACCTTTTATGGTAAAAGGCGTTTGATCTTCTTTGCGTGTTCAATTTGTAAACACAGGGGTCAGTACTTCTGCAGCCATGTCGGCAATTTTAAAGTTGGAGGAGAAAATGAGATGGATGTTTTTCGACGTACCCTAACTGTATTGAACCGGACTGCACAGAGTTCGCATGCGCAGTGCAGAAAATAGACATCTTGAGCATTTGAGGTTAAAAAGTATATAAATTGTCAATTTATTTATAAAATGGCAGATCGTTTCGCTAGAATACATCCCTCTTCCTCAGCTGGGATTGTTTAAAACCATTTGAAGCTGCATTTAAACTACATTATGGACGTTCAAACTTGGGGGCACCATTGAAGTCCACTATATGGAGGAAAATTCTGGAATGTTTTCCTCAAATAACATCATTTCTTATCGAATGAAGAAAGAAAGACCTGAACATCTTGAATGACAAGGGGGTCAGTAAATTATCTGTACATTTTTGTTCTGGAAGTGAACTTCTCCTTTAAGGCACACGTGATCCAAGTTTGCCCTTACCCTTTCTTCAATAGTAAGGTCTGGTAACAGACCAGACCTTTTTTCATCTCCCTATAGTAAGACAATTTCTGGATAGAAACTGAATTTAAGAAATAAATCTACTCTTTCACAGTAAATCAAAGTTAAATTGCATATCTATTTGGATCCATATTAACGATCTCTTTAACATTATTCAAAGTAATAACGTTTTATGTTATTAATAAATGATATTACAGAGGGTTACCCATAACGTCTCCCTCATTTCCATGTAAATTTGCAGAATAAAGGTATCCTGTCATCGCCACTGCCCACGCGCAGAGCTAGATTGCCCGCTGCAGGCAGAGCGCGGGAAGACAGGGCGCGGGAAGACAGAGCGCGGGAAGCGCGCAGAGATTCACACTGGAGGACGATACGGAAGAATTTGCCTCAGCTGTCTTCACTGCAGATAAATCCAAACTAAATATATACAGAGGGAAAATGAACAGATTTTTTGGATAGTTTCGTTTGTAGTGTTACTGTGTTAACCCAAGGAAGCGCGGACTCGCATTTCAACGAATGAAGTAACATTTTCCAAGGAAAGAAAGATGAAAAACTGTGTGAGACGAAACTGAATGGGACACTTAAAGCCTCAGAAGAGTTGAAGCTCCGTGTTAAATAATCTGTGACTTTTATCTCTGCACACAAATCGGAGATGAGATCGCCCTATAACATAACGTTACATCGCTGATGAAGAAAAAGAGAGAGAGAGAGAGAGAGAATACACGGATGCGTGCGCGCTCCCGGTGCGGCACTCAGCGCGCTCAACAGCTCGTGCCTCCTCCATCCCAACCCTCTCCGCCAACGCCGTCTCTCTCCAATCTCTGCCCTCTCCCTCCCTGCTCGCTTTTCTTAAAGCTCATTTCCGTGACGATCCGAAGCTTTTCTCCGGCACGATGAGAGACGCGAGCAGCGCAGCAGTGGGACGAACCGAACCGAACCGCTCGACGCGGAACTGAGCTCCAGAACTGAACGAACCGGCATCATAAACAAACCTTTATAGGAAAAAAAAGGAGATTTCATTCAAATCACGTCTTCATCTTCTCTCTTCTTGGTCTTGGAGAGAGAGAGGGAGACCGAAAAAGAGGGAGAGAGATAGGGGAAAAGCACAGGAAATCTTTAAACTCGTCTTATTTCGGATGCTCCGGTGAAAAAGGTGAATTTTGAGTGTTCGTAGACTTTTGGAGATTGGAGAATGATCTGGGTGATCCACAGAATAATCTCTGTATTTAATCAAATGATGCATTGATTTGTTTCTGATGTAACTGCGCAGACTGCTGTACAAATCACACAGTTTTAGTCATTTTAGCAAACGCTTTTTTAATTAAAATTCCTAAAATGCAAGTTTAATGTTAAGTTTAACTATTTTTATTTGTGCGTAAAATACGGAGATTTTCTAACGCGTTTCAATCCAATGCATTCCATTTTTTTTTTCTTTGCAGCCAGCCATCGGAGGCAACCTGGGACCACCCGTCTCCAAACCCTGGAGATGTAAAGTTGGACACCACTAAAACCGAGTAGGTATCCGCTACTTTATCGCTTGGGAATGGAAGGACATTGGAATTGATTGCTAAAGCCAGGACACCAAGGGTGGGAGGAAAATACAAAGTGCGCTATTCATGGAAAATTGCAGTTTCTTCTGGACGGAAAACAAGGATCTTTCGAGGGCTTTTGGTCGTTTTTTTCTTTTCGAAATCCAAGATCCGCAGAGTGTGGCACACTCAGCAGCATTTGGCTCTGAGTTTCTCCACTGATCTGCTGATAACATCTGCGCTAATTAAGTGCGTTCAGACTGTGGAAAGCAAATAACCTCCGTTACGCATTAAAGGTCTAATTGGCGTTTTGGCGACAGTCTTAGGATGCACCTGTCATTTTTTTTTTAAATGTTAAGTGGATACAGCGGTTGATTCGATTTAAGTATGCATTTGTTTTTATTTCGTGCTTTACTGATCTAATGTTTTTGAGCTTTGCATGAGCATGGAAAGGAATGGCTATTCAGAATTGACACAAGTCATATTTTTCCAAATGTCTGTGCTTCTCATTGATGTAGTGAGATATGAAATTGACAGTTTCTAACGGTGATATGCATTAAATAGTTAAGATGTGCTTTGTTTCATTCAGCGGTTAAAAAACATCGGTGGTGATTATGCCCTTGAGTCCCGTTTTTTGGGTGTAATGCAAGCTATCATCAATGAAAAATGTCAAATCCATGATAATGCATGATCTCTATCGTAAACATGTCATGATGTGGAAGGAGGAGGTGTTTGCCGTGTAGTTTATTGTGTGAAACGCTCAAAGCATTGCAACTGTCACTCGCCGTCTGAGCCTTCTCATCTGACACGCTCTCTTTTTTTCCATGTTTTGTTGCAGTGCTGTGAAGTGGCTCTCAGCCTTAACTTCATCAGGACTCGGCGGAAGGATGCTGTGGTTTACCCTGCTAAGCACAATAGCTTTAGGATGGACTACGCCGATCCCTCTGTTGGACGAGTCGGAAGAAATAGATGAGCCTTGCTTTGACCCTTGCTACTGTGAAGTCAAGGAGGGCATTTTCCACGTCCACTGCGACAGCAAAGGATTTACAAATGTCAGCCAGATCTCCCAGACGTGGACGAGACCCTTTAAACTCAATCTGGCGAAGAACTCCATGCGCAAGCTGTATTTTAACAGCTTTTTGCACCTCAACAATGCTGTGTCACTCAATCTGGGGAATAATGCGCTGCAGGACATACATGTGGGCGCATTCAATGGCCTGAGCATCTTGAAAAAGCTATTTCTGCATGAAAACAAACTGGAGGTGTTCAGGAATGACACTTTTATGGGGCTGGAGAGCCTTGAGTATCTTCAGGCGGATTACAACGTCATCAAGAGAATAGAGAGCGGGGCGTTTCGGAACCTGCACAAACTCAGAGTACTTATTTTGAACGACAATTTGATACCCGTGCTACCCAATTTATTATTCAGGTCCGTATCTCTCACGCACCTTGACTTACGTGGCAACCGCTTGAGAATTCTACCCTACAAAGGGACGTTGGAATACATCGGTCGCAGCTTGATGGAGATTCAGCTGGAGGAAAATCCGTGGAACTGTGTGTGTGACATTGTGCAGCTCAAAACGTGGCTGGAGCGCATCCCCTACACGGCTCTGGTGGGCGACATTACGTGTGAATACCCTTTTCATTTACACGGTAAGGACCTTCGTGAGATCAAGAGGAGCGAACTTTGTCCTCTACTCTCTGAAGCAGAGCTGGAGGCCAAGCATGGCATTCCCAGATTACCGTTTAACAACGAAAACGTCTGGCCCACCAAGCCATCGTCTATGTTGTCATCTTTTCATAACACAGCCTCCTCGGTAGAGTACAGAGAGAGACACGTAAAGCCGACTAAGCGGCCCAGACCCACAAAAACACCGCCCACTCCTCGTAGCATTTACCCAGGGCTGAATCAGCCTCCAATCGCTGCCTACCAGACCAGACCCCCTATACCAATCATCTGCCCGACAGGGTGCATGTGCAATTTACACATCAATGACTTGGGCCTCACTGTCAATTGTAAAGAGAAAGGCTTCCACAACATCTCCGAGCTGCTGCCACGACCACTCAACGCCAAGAAACTCTATCTAAGTGGGAATTTGATTCAGAAAATTTACAGGTCGGATTTCTGGAACTTTTCTAGCTTGGATTTATTGCACTTGGGTAACAATCGGATATCGTACGTTCAAGAAGGCGCCTTTATGAACCTACCTAATTTAAAAAGCTTATACTTGAATGGCAACGACATCGAAAGGCTCACCCCAGGCATGTTCCGTGGTCTGCAGGCGCTTAGCTATCTGTACTTCGAGTACAACGTCATTCGAGAGATCCAGCCGGCTGCCTTCAGCCTCATGCCAAACCTGCAGTTGGTTTTTCTCAATGACAACCTGCTGCGCACCCTGCCCGTGGATGCTTTTGCTGGCACCTCCCTGGCCAGGCTCAACCTGCGCAACAACTACTTTCTGTACCTTCCCGTGAGCGGAGTACTGGAGCATCTCCACTCCATCGTTCAGATCGACCTTCACCAGAATCCTTGGGACTGCTCTTGCGACATCATCCCGCTCAAGCAGTGGATCGAGAAGCTCAGCTCCGTCATCGTTGTGGGGGAAGTGACCTGCAAGACCCCGGACTTCGCTCTTGGCAAGGATCTGCGCACCCTCGAGGCTGAGGTCATCTGCCCCGAGTTGAAGTTCACCGTTTCTTCTCCAGTCCTGCCCAACGACATGACGGCCACCAGCGGCTTCGAGTTGGGACAAGCGCCAGTGACAGGAGCCGTTCCACTCTCGGTGCTGATTCTCAGCCTGCTGATTCTCTTTATCTCCTCCGTGTTTGTGGCCGCCGGACTTTTCGCGTTCGTCCTACGGAGGCGAAAGAAACTTCCCTTCCGGAAGCGCCAGGAGGTGGACCTCACAGGCATTCAAATGCAGTGCAAGATCTTCGAAGAAAGGCAGACCGCCTCGCCTGAGAAGCCACCCGGTCACGTCTACGACTACATCCCCCATCCCGTTACTCAAATGTGTAACAATCCAATTTACAAACCACGAGAAGGAGAGATCGAGGGCGAGCAGTTTGCAGAAACCAAGGAAAATAACAGTAATTATCGAACTCTTCTGGAAAAAGAGAAGGAATGGACGATGGCTGTGTCCAATTCCCAGCTCAACACCATTGTCACCATCAATCAGTCAGGTGACATGGCAGGCTTTCACGAGAACGGAGTGCTTTGCCCCACCGTGATTGACAGCCAGAGACCGACCCCTACGGTGGGTTTTGTAGACTGCCTGTACGGCACCGTTCCCAAATTAAAGGACATGCACGTTGCACACGCACATCCCCCCGGAATGCAATACCCTGATTTACAGCAAGACGCCAGATTAAAAGAAACATTACTTTTCACTGCGGGGAAAGGATTCCCTGAGCAAACCCAAAGTGAATACCTCGAGTTAAGGGCAAAACTCCAAACCAAGCCGGATTACCTCGAAGTCTTGGAGAAATCGTATAGATTCTAATTGAATTGAAAAACAAACAAACAAACAAACAAAAAGAGTAAACTCACTTACACAGACTCCCCCTCCCCCTTCCACGCCCAAAAAGATAACGTATCAAAAAAGAAGCATGGCAAAATTATATGTTTCACACACGTACACATACACACTCTCACACACGTTTCCCCCAAGTCGCTTTTGGAGGAAAGGCCATACTCAGATTTTTCAATGAAGTGCCTTTTTTTCAGAGTAGCCAGCAATGTTACCACCCATTATTTTTGTACGGAACAGATTTGTTGTTGAACCTCCGGAGCGCCTGGCACAGTTTGTAGAATATTTGCAGTCTGCTGCATGCATTCGACTGCAGAAGGAGGCTATCGATCAAAAACTTCACCTGCTATAGAGATACAGCGACGTATTACCCGTTGAGTGGTCTATTTAATTTTCTATACAGCAAAAGACAGAGTTCTATCTCAAGGACGCACCCGAGGATCAATATTTGTGAATATCTAATGACACTTCAAGATTTTATGGAGTTCGACGCACTTTCTTAAGAAAAATGCTTCTGGATACTATCACTAACAGCTTTTTAGGAAGCACTTTTAATGTTTTCTCTCTCTCACAAAGATTTGACAAAGTTAAAAATGTGCATATATTTATTCTGTAATTTCAGTGAAAGATTTAATTGTAAAGGTAATGTTAAATCAATGTATAGTGATTATGCGTCTGGTATAGCCTTCTTAATAAAAATACAAAGTCTTAAATCAAATAAAAAGGGTACCAATGCATACTGTTTGTGAGAAATAGACTTGACGTATTGGTATGGCGCTTCAAACGACAAATTATAAAATGCACATTAACTTATCAAGGTCTCACTGCTGCTAGGAGAGTCAGGTTGAGATGAGTTCCTGCCTGTATGCATGTTTCATCGATGGGTTTGGACAAGAAAAGGAGACCTTGGATTAGATTTGAGTCTTTCTGTAAGGTATGTTGTTATACCTGTCCACTGCTTACTAAATTACACAACGTTTGAGATGAATATTTAATGCAATGTCACTTTTACATGTGTCCACAAGAGGGAGAAAGAGAGACACACTCGGATCATGTCTGTGGATGGACAAAATTGATGTTTGATTATGTGAGGGAAAGCGCCACATGTTTTTTTTTTCCAGGTATGATATACCACTTCGTGCAACATATGGCATTTGAATATAAATTCTGCTTGTGTGTGTGTGTGTGTGTGTGTGTTGGGGGTCATTTTAATGTTGATGCATTACTCAAGTGACGTATTAGAAAGTGATCTATCCAACAAAAACTGATTTTCTACTCCCCTTTGACAACAAAGTGGCTATTTTTTAAACCAAATATTTTGTCTGTTTGCCTTTGCCAGTTCATAACCATTGAAATACAGTTCATCTATTATAAAGCATAATTATTTCCCCTGAGGGTTGTCAAGGATGCAGAACAGTTTGTTTCTTATCATTCAGCTTCTTATCATTCCTCTGTTCAATACCCACCAAGAATTTTATTTATATTTTGTCCCTACATTCATCATTTACCCAGCCTGTTTTGTCAATACTTCAATAAATTTTGCTTGGTCCATATTTAACAGCACTCCCTTTTGTGCAAATCTGTTTCACATCAATAATGTGTCCGAACAGAGAGCTTCTGTGCATTTCTGTCGAAAAATATTCATAAATGATTGCTACTGCGGTGCCCTAAAGTGCATGCAAGTGCTATCTTATCTAAGGTTCTTTCTTTCATGCATTCTCTCAGAGCTTATTTGATTTATTCTGCAGTAGAATGAGAGGTGTAACGGTTGTAAGTGAATGTGTCATTCATAGATTGTGTTGCAATCACTAACAGTATGTTCAGCTGCTGTCTGGATTCCTCAATGTGATGAAGAACCGCTCAGGGGACAGTAATGGTCAATGTCACCTTGCTGTGGATTACATTTAGGTTGTCCTTGTCTCTATGTTTCAACGTAATGATCTTACTTTATTTTTTGCTAAAGGGTAGCGAAGCTAATGATGTATGATGTTGGCATCAACTGAGTTCATTTTTGAATGAACGATGTTCCTAAGGGTTGACCTGGAAAAAAGTCATTTTTATTTTGGCTACAGTTCATTTCAATATTGTTGTTTTATTAAAATGGCTAATGTAACTCTAAAACCAATTATCTTAAAGGAGACATTTTGTTCTTTTCAGACATTACTTAATGCACAATTTTATAGACTCCAGAAGAGTCCAGACCATTTTATGACTAGTTACATATCCTACCCAGATCAAATTTGCTGTTTGCTACTGAGACGTGCAGGTTTTTGCTGAAAAATGTAATGCTATAGATTTTTTCATGCCATGTTATTGATCTTAATTCCATGCAACTCTTCCTTTGCTTGCATATGTGTTTATCTGTAGTTTTTCCCACAGCTTGCCGTTTAATACATCCCCCTAAGGTCAATCTTGGCTTGTTAAATCTGTTCTTGGTAAATGATCAGTTGGTTGGGGTTTATGTAATCTATACTTGACTTATGTCAACAAACTGTAGCTCGTTTGTAGTATCGAGTGATGTCCTACATCAATATCATCGTTTTGTTTGTGGCTTGGTCCTGGCGAACCATCGACAAGGTCGCCTTCTTTGTCGTCTTTGGCTTGTTTGTTGCTGTGAGGGCTTGTTGCGATGCTTTCTGGAAGATGGAGCACTGAATCTGCATTTCACTTAGTTTCCTCCTCCTCTTGATGGTTTGTTCTTGGGCTTTTCAAAGGGCTTAATTAGCTAAAAATGATCAAAACCCAAGGAGGTGGATTGAGGGAGAAAATTAAAAAGGAAACGGGGGAGGAAGAAAGAGTTGAATTTAAACAGGCCAAGCATGCAGTTCAGCTTGTAGAATCAGATAGTGTTAGATCTTCTGGAATGCACCAAAACTGAACTCGATTTTGGTGTTGTTGGAGTGCAATTGATTGAAGACCTTCAATTAATTTAAAATAGGCAAGCGTGCTTGGGTTAGTATAGCTTATCAAATTCCTTCAGTGACTTCAGAACATTTTTGGACACATTAAAATGTCTAAATGACATTGTGTTAGATACAAAATGTTAAAGCAAACTGCTATCATTTATGCTCAATGTCTGGTGTTTTTATGATGTACTTGTTTCATTAATGACAAACACAAAGTGTCAAAAAGGCATTCAGACATTTTAAATGGCGCTTAAGTGTCCTTTCTAGGATCTCTGTATATCTATGTACATTCCTGTGTGAGTTACGTGGATGCTTTTCATTACTCTGGCAAGTATTTGCTGGCTTTTTGAGAGATGTTGTCAGAATAGTGAAGATGGCTTCAGAGCCTGAGGGAATAGAGAATGTCTAATGACTCGTGGCGGTGCTGAAGGTTGCTGTCCAAGGTGCTGAAATCACTTTGCATGTGAATGGAATAGAAATTAACTCCAGCTCTGTCCTTATCCTTAGGATTGCACTGTTTTGAAGTTTGATTTTAAATTAGAATGTGGAACTGTGAAAATTATTCATTTGAAGTCTTGCATTTTCCATTACCAAACAGCATTTATTTCCTCTGAATTATGAAGCTGAGCCGAAATGTTTCAAATCCCATCACACAGCGTTAATAACGCAAATTACTTCATTGTAAGTTTAATTACAGGAATCAGATTTTGTCATTTACTGTATATTTTTTTCTATATATTTTTTATATATATAAATGTGTAGGTATTCAATTACCTATTGTTTCTGTGCAGAGGTGCAGTAGGTAGGTCTGAGCTGATAGACATCAAACCTCCCCATGTGAGAAGCAGATCACATGTCATATCTATGCATGTGTGAGTTCAGTTTAAAAGAGGAGAGACAGTAGGAGGGAGACAAAGAACTGAATACCGTACTTGTGAAAAATCTCTCCCTGAATTTCGTTACAATTGTGTTAGACAGCATTGTGCTCGGGCTGATGTTTAGGTGTGAGAAGACAGCAGTTTTCTCTTTCTTCTTTTGTCTCATAGTTTTCTTTGCAGCTTGTTCATGTAGGACAAAGAATGAGAGCAGATAGATAAATGGAGAGAAGTGGGGGGTGTCATCTGCATGGTACTGTATCTGCAGCGGCAGCTGTATAAAAGCATTTACACATAGTTTTCTGGATCCTGCTGCTGTTAAAGGGCACAGAGCAGATGTTACTGATGCTTTGCTGTTGTGAATTTTTCCATGTTAAAGGAATAGTTCACCAAAAAAAGATTAGGCTGTGCAAGTTTGTTTCTTCATCAGATTTGGAGAAATGTAGCATTGCATCCTCTGCAGTGAATGGGTGCCGTCAGAATGAGAATCCAAATGGCTAAAACAAAACATTGCAATAATCCACACGCAATCCACACCACTCCAGTCCATCTTGCAAATCCATCATTAAGATGTTTTTAACTTTAAAACATTGCTTCCAGCTAAAATATGAGTCCTCTATCCATAATATTGCCTTGTCTGAATCAGGAGAGAAATATGCACAGATCTAACACTGTTTACAAGACAAAACAGTTCTAAACAAATATGTGGGTGGATTCTGATGTGCAAAAGACAACAGAGGATAGACTTTGTCTCTAAAGGAAGCAATATTATGGATTATGGACTCCAGAAAGCATTGGTTTAAATGTTAAACAAATTATGGATTTGTCTAAAACATTAACTGATGGACTGGAGTGGTGTGGATTATTGTGCTGTTTTTATCAGCTGTTTGGACTCTCATTCTGATGGCACCCATTCACTGCAGAGGATCCTTTGGTGAGCAAGTGATGCTATATTTCTCAAATCTGAGGAGGAAACAAACTCATCTACCTGTTGGATGTCCTAGGGTGAGTAAATGTTAGCAAATATTATTTTTTGAGTGAACTAGTCTTTTACTAAGGCTGAAATCTATATCTAGATGGACGGATGCTCATTTGTGAGCGACGAGGTGGTGAATATTCCTGGAAATGTTCTGATCACATTACCAAGTGATCTTATGCTATAATGCATCAGAGAGGTTCGTGTGAATGCTGGAAAGCAGTTCCTGTGTACTGTATTGTAGCAGGCAGTTAACTTCCTTTGGCTCTCGGAGCTATTAGAATGCACCTCAGAACGGTACAGACACAGCTGAGTGTATCGATCCAAGCCGGCAGCGCCTGCCACCGCTCGATAGAAATATCTATGCAAGCACTTGATCGTGACTCTGTGTGTGCGTGCGATCTTTCCTGTGATGTAAGTGCTTATGGTGGGGGGTGAGGGGGTGTAATAGGGGATGTAATATTTGCATGTGTGCATATGAGTTGATGCGATTGTGCGATTTCTTCCATGTTTAGGCTGTATTCGTGAGTGGGTTAATAATGGCAGTTTTGCATAAGCAAGGTCACTTGCATCTTCTGTCACCTGGTGATGAAACCCACATCAGTCAATGAGGTATTTACTGATTGTATACCAGCAAAACCTTTCATACCTGCTTAATGCAAATCAGAGCATTGTTTGTTTATATTCGCATGCGACAGCTGCACGTCGACGCATCATTAATGACTGCACCGCTGACATTTACTCCTCAATCTGGCACTGTTGACTTCCTCTAGACTGTTAACATGCAGCCGATGAACAAAGAGGAAGTGTTGTTTGCTTGTGTGTTTTGTATGCACTTGTGTGCATCCAAATGGTTTTGCGTACATGCATTTGGTATTATTTTGGCAGAAACAACTCACAATGGCAGTTTGTGTTGCTGGATGGAACTTTTTTGAAAGAACGGTCAAATTTCAATCTAAAATCAAAAGAAACAGTAACATAATTTTTATTTTATTTTATTGCTTTATTTATTTTTTATTTCCTTTTTTTAATTTTGTGTGTGTGTGTGTTTAGTGTTAGTAAATTCTTATTTTCTGGGATGGTTCTCATTAGTTTATCAATATACTAAAGTAATGAAATGTATTATGTATTTTTTTTTTTTGGTATTCAGTAAATGCTGCCAAAATTTATAAATACTTATGTATTTTTTAGGTTTTTTAATTTCTATTTAATTTTATTTCTACATATATATTTTTAATTTAATTTAATTTAATTTTATTTTATTTTATTTTATGTTTTTTATATATTTTTTTTATTATTGTCATATAATTTGTGTGTTTGTGTGTTTGTGTGTGTGTGTGTGTGTGTGCATGTGTGTTTAATGTTAGTAAATTCTTGTTATTTTCTGGGATGATTCTCTTTAGTTTATCAATGTACTGAAGTGATGTAATGTATTATGTAATTTTTTTAACTGGCAAAATTTATAAATACTTTTTTATCATGCACTTTTTGTTAATCTTCTTAATGTTTATAAATGTAAATGTAAAAATACATTAGAATTTAAATGATTTTTTTGTTTGTTTTTGTTTTTGCCTAGTTTAGTTTAGTGTGGGGTAAAAATAATTTAAAGAATATTATGTATAGTATAATATATATATATATATATTTAGAAAAAAATGTGAACAGGCTACAGTTTCAAAACAGTTTTTTCTCCTTATTTTGGGGTAAAATATGACAGACATATTCTTGATAGGATTTGTCAGATTCATCCAGAGGGTGAATGCATTTGTGTGTGTGTTGCAGTTTAACAAGTGAATGGATCATAAATCCTAAAATAGCTAATATTAAGGAGCTGCTAAAAAGAGCTGCTTAATTAAATATTTTGCTAAATTATGATGGCGTAATCAGTTCTGGTTCAGCCTAAGCCAGTCAGACCTTATTGATGTTCTGTGTTCGCTTGATTCATACAGTAAGTGCAAACAGTTCTGCTCTGAAAACCTGCAGGTTAATTAACACAGAATCCCTCATACTTCATCTGTTTCATATTTACTCGTATTATTACCTTCATAAAAGCTCTTCCAGAGGAAAATGTTATTGCTCTTTTAAATCTCAGCAGACGTACTGGAGATGTCAGTTACGTTTTACTTCAAGGGGTCTTTCTGAGAATACCCGAGGAGCAGGTGACTTGAACAGAAATCGCCATTTGCTCTACATTTAATCTCACTGATCTATAGGACAGTGGAGATATTAAAGTAATATTCTCATTTGTGCTTTTTCCTTCCCACAGGCTGATCTGAAATGACTTGTGATGTGTAAATGGCTTCTCTTTTGTGAATATCAGGCTTCTCCAGCTGCCACTACAGTGACGTCAAAACTCTGTTTTTTTTTTTTTAGATCAGAAACATTTGAGTACCACTACACTGAGCCAACCTAAAGTCCTCTCTTTTACATTGCAACCCACCATTGAAGCGGAAAACACTATGTAAACAAGCAGCTGAATAGTTGTTTTCTGTTTTCAAACTCTAAAACATTCTCGTCCATTTTCAGCGTGGACTTCATCCATGTGAAGTGTACAAACAACAGAAGTCTGTAAATGGATGTTGTGCACTTACAGTCGAGAGGTTTCGAAGCACTTTCACAAAAGATCTGTTATTGCAGATGTAACAGCGCAGTCAAACTGAACATGGCTCTTTATACTGAGAGCTTTAGATGTTCTTTCACATAATGTGAAAACAACAATCTCTAACTAAATTCATAAATGTTTTGAAGTTTAGGTCATTCTATTCAATACGAGAACACTTGAGGTGTATTTGTTTAACTGCAGTATATAGAATCAGGATATGATGTGGTTGTGTATTTAATGAATGAATCAATGGGATTTTTGTGCACGTAAGATGTACAGCGGCCCTGGAAACTATTTGAAAACTGTTTAAAATTGTATGAATGTCATTGCATTAGATAAAAATATTAAAATGCAAACATTTTTTCTTCATAATTAATCATCTAATACAATGAAATTCATACATTAAGATGGCCTGAGTGTCCAAACACTTTTTTTGGGACTGCTTTGTATTAGAACATTTGTTTAGTTTAGTTTGAATTGCACAATAATTGTATGCATTTATCCTACACAAAAAAAAAACACAATTTGTTGAGTCAACTTAAAATAATTTGTTACCCTGCTGCCTTAAAATTTTAAGTCCAGTCAACTCAAAAAAGTTTAGTCAACTTGAAATGTTAAGTTGTACTAAGTGACAACTTAGATATTTGATTTGATTCAACTTAAAATTTTAAAGCAGCTGTGTAATTTACCTAGCTTTTAAGTTTAACAAGCCAAATTTTTTGTTACGTCAACTCAAATATCAAATAATATAAGTTTTATATTTACACTGTAGGATAAATGCATACAATTATTGTGCAATTCAAACCCGGGTAACAAATTATTTTACGTTGACTTAACAAATTGTTTTTTACAGTGTATTGCTGTTGCAGAAATGTGCAAAAACTCAGGATTTTTGAAAGAATGGACCGATTTTTTTTATTCTATTCACAATATGTTGTTTTCCCAACACAATGTGTGTAAATGGGAGCAGAGATCAGGCGTGAGACTGCAGCCGTCTGTCAGATTGTGTCATGTGTGACTGAATTTGCCCCCCGTCTATTCGAATCGGGCCAGTGACTCATTTCTGCAATAACTCACAATGATGACCTTTCATAAATGGCAAAAATATATCTCGGTAGTAATGCTTTGATGGAGCATTTAAAGGAGAGGTCGCTAACAAGTATTGTAGAAGGTGCATTCTCCTCTTCTTATGAATAGTAAGAAGTAAGAAATGCATTTTTGGCACAGTGAGAGTATTTTAATGGAAACCAAGCACATTTATTTGCAAATTCTTTTTGATTGTATTGCAATCTCATTCTTATTACTTTAAAATGGAATCTATCTATCTATCTATCTATCTATCTATCTATCTATCTATCATTTGTTTACTTGTTTATCAACTTTTATAATTACACAGGAAATCTGATTATATATTATGAATGTCACAATGCAATCTTAATGCTCTTGAACATAAGATATATAATCATATACAATTATTCAGAGTTTGCAAAACCGCGCCCATTGAGTTGTAAACATCATCTGAAAGCTGAAAAAATCTGAAATCTGAGGGTGGAAAAAAAATCTAAATATTGAGAAAATCGTCTTTAACGTTGTCTAAATGAAGTTCTTAGCAAGGCATATTACTAATCAAAAATTAAGTTTTGATATATTAATGGTAGGAAATTTACAAAATATCTTCATGAAACATGATCTTTACTTAATATACTAATGATTTTTGGCATAAAAGAAAAATTGATCATTTTGACTCATACAATGTATTTTTTGGCTTTTGCTACAAATATACTGTGCTACTTAAAAAATTGCAGATGTCAACACACAGAGGTTGTATGACGTGCCCTCATCTTCAAAATCCATGAACAGTTTATTTTATGTGTAAATTATTGATTGTAGAGAGCATGAAAATGTAGAAACATGACAGAATAAATTCTATGCATTAGGTCAGTCACTATACACATTGGTATGGAAGCTTGTTTCTGCCACAGAATAAAAAAATAATACACACAATATACACAATTCTGACTTTTTTTTCTCACAATTCCTAATTCAAAAATAAAAATGACATGATATGAACTCACAATTTTGAGAGGAAAAAAACTTTTTCTCTCTCTCTCTCTGAATGCTATAAATTTTACAGATCACAATTATTTTCCACCATTAAAAAAATAAATAAATAATCACAAGTTCACATCTCAAGTATAATTAGAAAATAGTTTGAAATTCTGCATTTATATCTTGCAACTCTGTTTATATCTTGCATTTGTGAAGAAAAAAAAAACATTATTCTGACTTTTTCTCTTCGTTATAAATGTACCAATTGTTTTTTGTTTCCAGCATGAAATGAAACATTTAAAAAAAGGTACACTTTTAAAAATGAAGGTTCCAAAAGGGTGCATTTTAAAGAACATTCTAGAAATCGAAAGAACCTTTTTCGACAATAAAGAACCTTTTCTGCATTTGAAAGGTTCTATGGATGTTCAAGGTTCTTCATGGAACCATCGATGCCAATAAAGAACCTTTATTTTTAAGAGTGTAATTGCAACCTTTCATCTCACAATTCTGACGTTGCTTCTTGCAATTGCAAGTTCATAGCTCACAATTCTGACTTTTTCTCAAAACCGTGAGTTTATATCTTGCAGCTGCAAGAAAGAATCACAATTGTGAGATAAGCTCTGATTTGTGAGAAAAAAAATCTAAATTTTGGCAGAAACAAGCTTCCATATGTTGGTGACCTGTGCTGTTTATGTTAATAAATGTCATCATCTGTTTTTAAAGACATTTTTGTTTGCAATCTTGTGTTAGGTCTTTGTTTGATGTCCAAAATGTGTCCTGAACCAAGACCATTTGAGTAGCACAGATCCTGCTCGGTTCCTCTAGCTCACTGGCTCTGTCTGAGGGCTGATGGGATCAGTGTGTGGACAGTGAGTGTATCTGTCTGAGGTGATTCATGACTCCAGGCCTTCCCTTCTGACAGCCTTCCTCTGCCATTTCTCTCCATCTCCCTCTCTCTCTCTTTATCCTGACAGCAGGACTTTCTGAGCGTGCCTGGACGCAGAGCACCAACATTTCCGATGCAGCCTGTGGCCGCGGGGTCAGCCAGCACCCACCGATCCCGCCGTGCTCCGCCTGCCTGATCAGCCTCTGTCGGCTCCAACCTCTCGTGTGTGTGTGAGATGTGTGTGTGTAAGTGTGTTTCACTTACCATCTGCTTTTCTCTTCCTCTAGTTCTCCTCACTTGCCTTTCATTTCAGGACAAACCTAATTTTTTTCACAGCATTTTTCGTGTGGGATCCCTTTGAAGTACGTGTGTGTTTGCGCAATTCTGTGTCAGCACAAGGGTTTTTTTTTACTCTTGAGGACACAGACAGCTGAAATCTCTGCTGTGTTTGCGTATGTGTGTGTTGTGCATGTCTCAGCACACCTCCCATGTAGTGCCAGTTACTTTAAGACTCCATGGGAAGCACAGATAGCATTTATTTATTTATTTGATTATGCATCTATCTATAAACAATACTATATTTATTGCAAATTTTCTATAATATATATTAGCTTTATTTTGTTAATTACTATAATACATTATGTTCGTCTTCCTGTAGCTACTATGCACTAGCAATTATTTAATAAAATGTATTTATAATTTAAATAGGTCTTAGGTTCAACTGCCAGGAACAGCAAGAACTGAAAAAGTGTTACTTGAATGCAATGCAAGCTGCTTTGGATAAAAACATCTGCAAATTTCAAAAATGCAATATATTCTACAAACATTTGTCCACAAAAAAGAAGTTTAATTAATGCATTCTAATATGTGTTACTTTATGGGTAGGATTTTGTGGCCACTCGGCTCATTGAAGCCTGTTTGAAGTATGGTTATGAGACATACCTGTACAATTGATTTTAATAGAGTTGAGATTGATGTTCATACCATTCTTGTAGCTCAAACAGTAGACCATAGAGTTAGAAATGCCAAGGTCATGGATTCATTAAACAGGGAATGTATGAACTGATTAAAAATATACCATGAATGCAGTGTAAGCCGCTTTGGATAAAGGCATCTGCCTAATGCATTAAATGTAAAGGTATATTTTATATTAAAAAAAACTTTATTAAAACTTAAAGAAGAAGTCCACTTCCAGAACAATAATTTACAGATAATGTACTCAACCCCTTGTCATCCAAGATGTTCATGTCCTTCTTTCTTCAGTCATAAAGAAATTGTGTTTTTTGAGTTAAACATTTCAGGATTTTTCTCCATATAATGGACTGCTATGGTGCCCCAAGTTTGAACTTCCAAAGTGCAGTTTAATTGCGGCTTCAAACGATCCCAGATGCAGTTGTAAATGATCCCAGTCAAGGAAGAAGTGTCTTATCTAGTGAAACGATCTGTTATTTTCATTAAAAAAATACAATTTCAATACTTTTTAATCTCGTCTTGTCTTGCTCTCCCTGAACTCTGTATTCTGGCTCAAGACAGTTAGGGTATATCGAAAAACTCCAATCGTATTTTCTCCCTCAACTTCAAAAATCATTTAAAAAAAAAAATTTAAACTGCATTTTGGAAATTCAAACTTGGGGCACCATAGCAGTCCATTATATGGTGAAAAATCCTGAAATGTTTTCCTCAAAAAACATAATTTCTTTACGACTGAAGACAGAAAGACATGAACATCTTGGATGGCAAGGGGGTGAGTACATTATCTGTAAATTGTTGTTCTGGAAGTGGACTTCTCCTTTAAGTAAAGGTGAAAGAAAAGGAATTACTTTTTAAAAAGTTAAATAATTGATCAAGCCCAGAAGTGTAATTTTACCAAATTTACACATGACAATGGGATGACATTTAGGCAAAATAAATAATGAATGTACACATCCTCATTCTGTTCAAAAGTTTTCACCCCCTGGCTCTTAATGCATCATGTTTTCTTCTGGAGCATCAGTGAGCATCTGAAACTTCTGCAATAGTTGCATATGAGTCCCTCAGTTGTCCTCAGTGTGAAAAGATAAATCTCAAAATCACATTATTAAATTGCTTTAGTCCAGTTTAAGGTGAACGTTTGTACAATTATACTCTACGGCCTTTTACTTGGTTAAAAAAAAGGAAAAAGTATAAGTTCCAAATGTGCTAGACTGTGTACAAAAGGTTTTGCTCATGTTGATCATTTAGAGGCCTTAGAAATTTGGATATCAAACAGTATACGGTAGGCTTCAAGGGTTAAAAAGCAGCTTTTTTGACAGATCTGAGGACACACTTGCCATTTATACTGTAAGATGCATCTGTGCTTCCCTTCTTGAAAAGCATTGGCTGTAACTGCTGCATATAGTTGTTGACTGATCATAAGTGCAGTACTGTGCATTTGTGTGTCATTTTATGTGAATGAACATATGCAATGTCTCTCTCTCTCAGTGTGTGTGAGTGTGTGTGCACGCTGTGGAGTGGAGGCTGTCTCGCTCTTTCTCTCTCGCTCCAGAAGAGCAAAGAAATATTGCACTTTGATCCACCTCCGCCCTACTGGTTTGTGGCTGTTTCTTTGATTTTTCAGTCTCTGGGGTTCTTGTCTGCATGCATGTCTGTGTGTATATATACAATGTGCGAAACTAATGGTTTATCCTACTTTTGAAGGACTATAGGGAAGGTGATATATAAACGGAGGCAGCGTGAAAGCAGTACAGGGTGGGCGACTCTCTGGAGCTGGAGGCTGCCTGACCTTGTAAAGAGGCCGTTTGTAGCGACAAAGTGACCGAAAGTCATTCGGTTTCAAATAGAATTGGCGATCTGAGGCGACATGAGCGACAACAACCATTGGCGAAGTGACAAAGTTCAACTTGATGCACAATGATAAGGAACAACCAGTAGGAGATAAACCACCATTAGATGATGGGCAATATTTTATTACTTTATGGTATGTATTTTCCATGGAACACAAAATGAGCTTAGCAGATTGTCTGAGCTGCTCTATCATTAAGGCATTTTTTGACCAAAATAACAATTCATAATTCATAATAACGCTTCCTGCAGTGAAACAGTCAATTTCCTGTTGTCCTCTCACATCAAAATTCATCAACATATTTGTTTAAAGCTGTTTTGGACTGTTTTGGGTGCTTGATCAATATATATTTCTCTCCTAATTCAGACGAGATGACTGAAAGCCACAAAAAAACATTTTAGGGATGAATTTGTTTCTTATAAACACAGCTTTCTTGGCTTTGGCTTCTCAAGATGTTAATTGATGGATTGGAGTGGTGTGGATTACTTGTGGATTATTGTGATGTTTTTATCAGCTGTTTGGACTCTCATTCTGACGGCACCCATTCACTGCAGAGGATCCATAGTGAGCAAGTGATGCAATGCTACATTTCTCCAAATCTGATGAAATATCTAATTGCTCTTATTCATTCAGTCTAAAATAAGTTTGCATGCTTTAAATGCATTGGCCCTTTACTCCTTGTTTACTATGTAGTCTTTAATTTATTCTTTTGAATACGTCCTTCTGTTTCTCTGACCTCTTCCCGTTCTTCTCTTTTCCTGTCCTTTGTGCTTAATGCTCATGTCCTGTTCTGTGTCAGATGGGCCGTGCTGAAGTGGGTCACCATAAACTCTGAGGACATAAGAGCGTACGGCTCTCAATGCAGTGTGTGTGAGTCACATCTCAGTGACAAACAACAGACGCTACACCACAATTCATTAGCAGACACGACTGCTGCATCATTTATCAGCTCATACGTGTGGCACGACCACTTGTGTGTCCCGGTGTGAGCGGAGATATGAAGATATTGACATATAAAATATATATGTATAATATAATAATAAAATATATAATGATAAAAATAATTACACATCATTCATGGAAGATTTTTGAAGATTTTTGGATGTTCATCTAACATTTTTTGATTTTTCATTTTTTTTCCGATTATTTTTTCAAAGTAATAAAATGGAATGTTTTCTATAAACTGCATAATGAGATGTGTTTGGTGTTTTTTAAGTGGTCTGGCATTTAGGCAGTATACAGTGTGAATAGCATATAGAGTAAAGTTTAAAAATGTATGTGGGTGTGTGTTTAGAGGGGACAAAGTTTAGTGCTGTAAATATTTCATATTATGCTCTGTCACATCTACCTGAGCTTGCAGATATGATTAACCTTGAACCCACTCTATTGCAGAGACAGGGAATTTTTTACCCCCTTTTTTGTCTAATTAGGTCCACCAGAGGCACACAGAAAATAAAAGGAACCTATAGATGAGTGGTCAGTTCAAAAGAGCTCATTACAGCAGCTAAATGAATCAGGCTATATTTTTTAATCAGGAGAGAATTTATGTCACCAGCTATGATTTTATCCAAATTGTAAATTTATTAGGATGAATTATTATTATTATTTTTTTTTTTTTCTGATAATAAACAGTTCATATTAAGTTAGGGAGGAGGAGTAGCAGTCTATTTCTTTATATTGTACTTGTTTGGTTTTTGGCATTCTTTAGATATAATTAAATATTTATCTTTTCCATTTGTTTATACAATATAAAACTCTACAATGGATGTCTTAAAAGCGCAGCAGCAAATTTATCAAAAATGGTTTAATAATCAAAATAAAAATGTAAAATAAATAAATATATAAACAAACAATTTAATTTTAAGCATGAGAGAGAGGGTAGACATGGTAATGAAAAACTAAATTAATATTAATTATAATGGTAATTTTGGCCTAAATAAACCTTAATCATCATTTTGAATGTACCTGAGGTAAAACCAAATTTTAAAAAAATCCTTTAACTTCTCCATAAAAATCCAATGGGTAAACATAAGGGTCAAACAAACAACAAACAAACGTACAATTCATAAAATGAATTTAAAAAAATTACAAAATCTCAAATTTGGCATAATAATAATAAGTGGATGGGACCTCAGGTAAAGTAAAATTACAATGAAATGTAATTGCTTTCATTTCCCTGTAAAGTTATTGTACCTCAGGTAAAATAAAATTATACAATGATATTTAATAGCTTTCATTTCTCCATAAAGTTATGGGCTATCATAAAGGTCATGTATTATTCTGTTGAAGGAGCTATCAGTGGTGCACATGTGGCAGTCAGGCTCACCTGCTGCCTGTCACCTTTCTTCAATGCCAAACACTAAGTCACCTGCATTTTTAAACTTAAATTTCAGTGCAAAAGAGTGTGATTTCTGGATGTGCAGAGGTAACTAATAGTTCACATGTCAGAGCATCAACGACAGCAAGTGTTTGAGGCAGATCCAAACACCAAATAATTGATTAATGACTCTAGACAAACATTTGAAGAAAAAGAGGCTTTCGATTATTTCCTGGAGTGCTGAGAGCACTATGTGTGTGTGTGTGTGTGTGTGAGAGAGAGAGAGAGAGAGAGAGAGAGAGAGAGAGTGGATTGTATCTCTGTATTGTGAGACTAGTACAGGAGATAATTAGCTGTCAGAGTGTATTACTGCTCTCAGCCGGAGCTGATAAACACAGGAGAAGAGCTTTCACCTTACACAACCATACTCTATTTTCATACTGTGAACACACACAGAAGCCAGAATTAACACTTGCCAAGTGCCAAATGCGAGTAAAATTTGGCGTAGACAAGTAAATAAAACATTACCAGTTGGCTGGAAACTTTATGGTTGAAATTGCAGTGTAAGAAGCAGATTTAGAAGTTAACAAACCCTAGGAACATTAATAAAACTTTCAGGCAGTTGCCTGCCTGTAATAATGATCTCAAAACAAAAATAGTTACACAACATTTATAGATGTTTTTACAACATTTCAGTTGGACACTGATCTAACATTTTGAAATGTTACTTATTTCGAAAATAACATGTTCAAAATGTTCAGAAAACATTCAAAAGTAACATTCCCATCATTTTTTCAAAGTGCTAAAAACATTTGCATATCCAAGAGAAAAAAAACATTAAAATAAACATATATATATATATATATATATATATACATATATATGTGGCATTCAGAAATAACATTTTTATAACTTTATTGATGTTATTATTATTACATATTAAGTGTGGGATGTTGTATTAAAAACATAGAATAAAGAAAAATATTATTTTATAACATTTTATAATAAATTGTCCAAAAAAATTACAAAAACGTTCAAATAAACATTTAAATAAATGTACTATTATTATTATTATTTATTTAAAAAAGTTTTTTTTGAACATTCAGAAATAACGTTTTTATAATTTCATTTAACTAGTAAAGCTTTTCCGTTGTTGGTATATTTTATAAATTCATAAACATACAGTAAAAATAAATAAACCTTTTTTTTATTGGGTTTCCATCCACTTATTATTATTATTACAGGATTAAGTCTGGGATATTGTTTTAAAAACCTTGAATGAAAAAAAATTGTATTTTATAACATTTTATAACAAATTGACCAAAATATTACAAAAACATAAAAAAAAAACATTTAAATAAATGTATTATTATTTATTTAAAAAACTTTTTATTTATTTTTTTATTTATTTATTTATTTATTTATTTATTTTTTTGAACATTCAGAAATAACGTTTTTATAATTTCATTTAACTAGTAAAGCTTTTCCATTGCTGGTATATTTTCTAAATTCATAAACATACAGTAAAAATAAATAAACCTTTTTTTATTGGGTTTCCATCCACTTATTATTATTACAGGATTAAGTCTGGGATGTTGTATTAAAAACATAGAATGAAGAAAAAATATTATTTTATAACTTTTTATAACAATGTGACCAAAATATTAAACAAATAAATACATAAAGTTTGGGATCAGTAATTTTTTTAATATATTTTTGAAAGTAGTCTGTGTTCATTTGATCAGAAAATCGGGTCAATCACTAATATTCTGAAATATTATTACAATTTAAAATAATTCTTTTCTCTTTGAATATATTTGAAAATGTCATTTATTCCTGTGATGCAAAGTCTTCAGTGTCACCTGATCTTTCAGAAATCATTCTAATATGTTGATTGATGCTCAAGAAACAGTTGTACTGCTTCATATTTTTTTTCTTGAACCACAGCATTTTTTCAAAATTCTTTTGATTAATAAAAAGTATAGTATTTATTTGAAACAGAAATCTTTTGCAACATTATAAATGTCTTCTTATATGATCAGTGTAATCTGTCCATATTATATTAACTCTTTTACAAAAACCAAACTTTTCAGATTTACTGTTGTGTCATCTTTGTCATTTTCTCCTGTCTTGTTGCCAGTGCTCTTTTTTTGTGATTGCCCATAAATATCTGCTTACGTGCAGAGTCCAGCACAGCCTTCATCTGAGAGACATCCAGCCTGATAATTATTAAACCCCTCAGCAGTCTCTTTCTGTTCTTGTCTATCTTTCCTTACCAGTCTACCAGATGACTTTATTTGCCTCATAAAGAAGCGTCGCAGCCACTTTGAGTGTGATTGTCGTGAAGAACTGGAGAATCATGAAGGGATAGAATCCAAGATCAAACTTTGTAAAGTTACTTGCATGTAATTTTATTTTTATATTACACGCGTTGTACTATTATACACGTTCACATTATTGTTCTATCATGAACTGATAAGGACGGTTTTATGTGTTTATGCAAGTAGTAGTAAGTAATTAAAAAATATATTTTTTAAATTATTGAATCTAGAGGTATTATTATTATTATTATTACACAAAGATTAAACAATATCCAAAAAAAGGCTTTTAATAATTAAAAATGAATTAATCATATATTATTATTAATTATATTTGATAATTATTATATATATATATATATATATATATATATAATTATTATATATATATATATATTATTATATATATATATATATATATATAATATTTTTATTATTATTATTATTATTTAGTAGTAAGTAAAAAATAATGTGTAAATAATATAAAGGCTTTTAATAATCAAATAAGAATCAATTATTATTATAATTATTATTATTATTGTTGTTGTTGTTGTTGTATTAATATTTTTAGTAGTAGTAGTAGTAAGTAATTAAAAAAAATATTTTTTAAATTATTGAATCTAGAGGTATTATTATTATTATTATTATTATTATTACACAAAGATTAAACAATATCCCAAAAAAAGGCTTTTAATAATTAAAATTGAATTAATCGTATATTAATTATTAATTATTATTTGATTGTAAATGTGCATAATAATAATAATGCTATTTTATATATGTGTGTGTATGTATAACTATTATACAAATGTTTTCTTTTCAGTATAACTTTATTCAATGACTGTGTTAAATCGCTGTCTCTATGCCTAGACAATTAAGATCCAGCCCCGGACACCAGATCCCGTCAGAAAATATCGGTTTGTCCAGTATCAGAACAACTCGTCAGCAGAGTAGTCGAATACCCAAACCCTGTTAACAGGAGGTCTTGTCTCGTACCCAAAATACCCAAAACACTATTAACAGTCTTCTATCAGCCAAGAAGTTGACTGAGGAAAAAGCCAATGAAAGCGAAGAGCAGAAGCAGGAGACGAAGTATGATGGTAAAAAGGAGCAGAGTTTATCGAATAGTCTTAGCTGCGTATGTCTCAATGCTCAGACTTCGTCTGAAGAACAGAAATCCAACAAGTATTGTTATACCAAACTGATTCACAACAACATCTCATAAACTTGAGTTTCTATAAACATTCCCTTGTATCTCTTATTCATGAAGACAAACAGCCCTTGAAACTACACAGTCATAAGACTAAACAACAGTGGAAAAAATATATAAAAAACAACTATAATATAATATAAATGACTAATCAATTAATGAATCAATAAAATGAATATATAAATGACTATAATGATTATTATAAATGATTAAATGAATGAAGAATATATAAAAAGAAAACAAAACACAACACAAATGTATGGTTGCTCTGAGGCAAAACACGCACAGTTTGCATTTGAGGATCGTCAGATCCTTCAACTGTGTAAAATGTTGTTTGTTGTTGTTGTTAGCAGTTATTATATGTGTGTCTGATTAATAATCAGTTGTATGTTGATCATATTTCTGTCTCGTCATCTCCCATTATTCCCCACTGCAGTCTCCGCTCTCAACGCAGTTTGGCTGGATTTGTGAATTTCGGCGCAGCTCTCTGCTTCACTTTTGTTCCGCATCCATTTCCCCACAGCCGGCTCCAAATCTATTCTTTCGCACATTGGACCTGCAGCTCCAATCCAATTCTGGTACCTGAAAGTAGAACTGGCAATTCAATCCTGCGGTATTGATTCCTTGAGTTGGGACTGGCTCTCAGCTGTGATAGCTGCTCACGTAGCTCTTAACCTGATATGGCCATCAAAGCTTGACTGCAGGCGTACAGGCACATCTGGAGAAATCGCTATGCTAGCTCATTGTGGCTCATTGTGCTAGCGCAAGAGAAAGCATGATGCCGTCAGCACTAGCTCCGGCTCTAGTGGTATCATCACAGCCAAGTAGTATTCAGTGAGCTATTAAATCACAGAGATCGCTTCAGTTTCGAGTGCTAAAACACGTTATAGGCTCTACGGATCACGTTCGGACAAATTCCGTCACGCCATACTTTTCTGTAGGACTGATAACCTCAAATGGTAACCTTTCAGAGTAAACAAGGGGATGTGAATTCTCAATAAAGCATAAGAAACAGCTAAGTGTCCGTCAACAGTCTATCTACACTGCACAAAGTGCAAAATTTACAAATTTCTAAACATTCACAAATTACGACACATTTACAGTTGAGGTCAAAAGTTTACATACACCTTGCGGAATCTGCAAAATGTTAACTGTTTTACCAAAATAAGAGCGATCATGACCTGAATAAGATATTTCCTGCCTGCTGTTCTTCAGAAAAGTCTTTCAGGTCCCACAAATTCTTTGGTTTTTCAGTATTTTTGTGTATTTGAACCCTTTCCAACAATGACTGTATGATTTTGAGATCCATCTTTTCACACTGAGGACAACTGAGGGACTCATATACAACTATTACAGAAGGTTTAAATGCTCACTGATGCTCTGGAAGGAAAAACCATGCATTAAGAGCGCTGAATTTGAAGATCAGGGTAAATTGACCTTAATTTGTCTTCGGGTAAACATCTTTTGTAGTTTCTGAAGGGCAGTACTAAATGAAAAAAAAAAAAAAAAAAGATTTTTAGGCAAAATGTATGCATCTTCATTCTGTTCAAGTTTTCACCCCTGGCACTTAATGCACTTTTCCCCCCCAACATTTTGGGGGGGAAAAGTAATTCGTTTTTATAGTAAATCTCTGAAAATCAAAATCTGGATTTGAATTTTTAATGTTATTATAACCTAAAGATGCTATGTGAAAGTTTAAAACAGAAAATAGTAGTTTCTAGCCACTTTCTTGGTAAAGAAAACACATTTTTACTCAAAATGAATCAAAATGGATTTATAGCGTTTTGTAACCAAACTCTTCATTTGTATTTATTGGTTTAATATGTGTAAAAATGTTTTCTGAGAACAGTACAAGTATTGTTTAAAACATCTTACTTTGTAGTTCTTCATACTGTGCTGTTTGTCCATGTACGGCATGACGAAGCATTTCTTCTGTTTTTGTGTTGTAAGAGTGGACTTTTCCACCCGAAATGATATTATTAGCCACTTTATCACTGCATTGTTTATTGGGACATTTTACAATCCTCCACGCTGGATTTAGCTGTCACATAACCGAGCTATTGTGGGACGTCTTTAACTCCACATCTGCGTTGAATAAAAATCATTTCACAAGATATTTTCTGTTCCAAAAATATTGCATGAACTCTTTCAAAACGCTTCAAAGAAGCAATTAGACGAGACTGGTTTCATGAGACGTTCGGATTTAAGCTGGAAATGTGTGATTTCCTTTCAGTGATGAGTTGAATGAGAGCTCAGAGACATAAAATTATTCGCAGACTAATAAGTACATTTTAATGAAGCAATTACATGTGCCATTTATGAGCCTCTTTAAGACTTTATTAAGATGGATTGTTTTACGATCTGAGGACAGACCTCTGACCCGAAAGGGTGGGCGAGAGAGTGACAAAAAATGCCTTTTTGAAGGTGTGTTGAACTTTCTTCCTGACTGGTTGACAAGTACAGGTACACTGCAAAAATTATTTTCTTTCTCAGTATTTTTCATTTTCCAAATATTATATTTATGTGGGAAATACTGTGGAATGGTATGCATTTTGAGGCTTCAGAATGCTGCGAAACTGGTATATATATATAACATCTGGTTTCCGTCGTCTTCTGTGAATGATTCCCTAATTGTCCTAATGAGCGCTGCTTCATAACTATGACCTTTGGTAAACCATGGTGCAATGTTAGTTCTGGTTGTAAAGCTGTAAAACACAAAAACACTTACTCAGGACTTTAATTTAGTTGGTACATAAAACAGACGGTCCAGCTCTGCCTCTTCAGTGTGCCCTGACTTCAACTTGCACACAGGACTGACAAAAGGAAGAAAATAAAAATGAAGGTAGGACAAATACATTTGTAAATAAATAAATAAATAATATATATATTTTTTTATTTAAAAAAAATGTTAAATATTTTTTGCATTTTTGTTTTTTAATTTTTTATTATTTTTATTTTTTATTTTTTTATAGTTTATATGCATTAATAATTTGTATAAAATATACTATATATATATTTAATATAAGATGTCATAACTTCTATAGCTTACATGCAGTCATGTTTGTCGCTTTAATAAGATGATTTTTGTTATCTTGACATGTTTATGACTCTTAATAGGCCATTTGCTGCACATACAAATGTTCGGTAGTTTAGCAAGATGAGAATGCTTTGCAAACATTTTATCTTGATGGGATTGTTTTACCCCACAAGCTGCTGAAAATGAAAAACAATCAATTTAATGTTGAAGGACTGAAATTAAATTGAGACTGTTTGATCCATAAGAACAATTATGTGGCTTTTTTGTTTTGTCATGCGAGTCTGTTCAAGCGAACAATCATTTTTTAAATACTCTAAAATCTGCTGTTTTGTTGAAAAAAGATTAAAAAAGATGGAAGGAGTTCCTCTTTTCGAATTAAACTTACATAAGAAACATGCAAAACACATATTGGGCAACAATAACAAAAATGTATACAGTATTAAGAGAAACAACGAGCATCTTCCAGATGTTGTATCATTTTGTAGTTGTCGATATTGCCGGATTTTCCATGCATTTAACCCTTTTCATAGACAGGAATATAATACATCTAAAAAAATTTATTGCAGAAAGGGTTATCTCTGTAAATGTGAAACAAAATATGGCAAAATTAAAAAATCTTTGAACATTAGCGAGGACATGTACTGTGTATGTCAAAGATGTGCAGGTAGATGAATTATAGTTTGCTTACGGTTGTCTGTGTTTGTGATCAGTTGAGAACACGACGCTTCTCAGGGCTGGAGGTGTCCCTGATGGTGTTGTTTGCATTGGTGCTGGTGGTTGCTGTCGCAATGGTCGTTCTATTAGCCACTGGGGAACCAGGGACAATCAAAGATGGTAGGTGATCAGATGCCAATAATTTTGTCATATAACAACTACACACACTCTTACAGGGACACGAACACGCATGTATAAACTCTGCAGGGATAAAAAGACAAGTACAGAAAGTATTTCTTTGTAAATTTGTTTTCTTTGGAAGTTCAGAACATTTATTGAAAGTTCTAAAATAGAAGAATAGAATAAAAGCTCAAAGTATAATTACTTAGAATTTTTCTAATGTTCCTGTACAAATACCTAAACATTCTTGAATCAAGATGCGTTTACTTAAGAAGCAGAATGACTTCAGATATTAAGGCTTGTTTTCTGAAAAAAAAAATGTTGAACATTAGTGTTTTTTTGCTTAAAAAATACTATTTATATGTAATTCAACTTCACAAGTGCATTTCATGTTTTTAGTAAGGAAAGTCCAAACTTATAAAATTGGATTTATAATTTTATATTTAAAAATATTACTTTAATTTAGCAAGCATGCATTAAATAGCTCAAAAGTGACACTAAAGTGTGAAAGTAAAGTGTAAACTTTTTACATTAAAATTCTTTTGCATTTAAATTTTTTTTAACCCCATTAGCAGATATTTCCTCTTATTTCAAACTTAAACTCACTTAATTTTGATGCATTTTTTAGAAAACAAGATGTAATATCTTAAGTCATTTTGCTTTTCAAGTAAACATATCTTGATATAAGAATATTCAGATATTTGTATTGGGAAAAAAAGACAAAATACTGAATAAGAAAATCACTTTTTACAGTGTAGAAGTCATTTGTAAGACAGAAATAAAATAATTTACTCATAAAACAATTAACATTTTTTTAAATTCACCTTATCGTCAATTAACTCTGATTTTATGACAAATAAAAAAACAACCTGTATGATACCCGTGTTTACTAGACTGTGTGTTCAATAATTTATCCAGTATAGTAGGAATGACCTGTCAATGTTTAACAGAGGTCTATAACAGTATAGCAGTTCAACTAAGAAGTTCTTTATAAGGCAAAAATGGCATTGTATACAGTACTCATAGTTCAATTAAATGTGATATTGATAAAGAAAAATAACCAGTATGATTTCCGAGTTTACAAGATAAGATGTGAGTTTAATAGTGCGTCCAGTATAGTGCAAATGACCTATCTAATGCTTAAAACAGATATTAGACACAAATTATTACCCTGTTAATTATAAAAAAAAAAAAAGTGTTATGGACCGAGGGCAAACATATTGTCCTGTGGGACTGCGATTCTTGAGAAGTAGTTTATTAATGATAAAAAACAGCAGCTGCCTCGTCAAGGACAGCAAGAAATGTGAGTCTTTGATGTTGCACTAAAGTATAAAGAATATGTCCATCCTGATTGTTATCAAGGACACCCAGCAGTGAGAAAACCAAAAGCAGTGGCAGCGTGCAGAGGCACTGGTGAACGGCTCGCACGGGGACGAGAAATCAAGCACGCACAGACGAGCTTATTATGACAGCTGTCACTTGCAATTTCAATTTACCGCCCTGATGTTGGTCAAGTGGTTTATATTTAAAGGGGACAAAATGAGCCTGGGACAGCTGGTTTGGGTGGGGCGAGTCTGTATGGTCTCAGATAACCTTGTTTTAGGGGTGCAGGGTACTGATGGAGATCAGGTTACAAAACAAGCAAACAGATTTCTAAAAAACATCACATGTAGCAGGTTTTTTAGGAAAAATGTGGTGGCGTTTGACATATGATTTTATCAGATCAGTCAATGATTACAGCATCTGTCTGATTAAATAATTTTACAAACATTTGAAGAATTCTAACCTTGTATGTTGTATGGCAAAAAGCCAGTGTTTGATTACTAGAGATTATATAACAGTTAAGGTTAAGGAAAGGTTAAGGTTAAATTAAACAACATGTTAAATAACATTACTCTTCAATAAATCACATGTAGTTGCCAAGCAACTTGTAATATTAATAAAAAATTCAGCTGATGTCTGGTTACAAGCGTGTTTTAGTTTAAATGTATATTGAAAAATTAATACTTTAATTTAGCAAGAATGCATTAACTTAATCAAAAGTGACACTAAAGCACTAAAAATCTGTTGTCAAATAAATGCTGTTCCTTTGACCTTTCTAATCATCAGATAATCCAGAAAAAAACTGTGGTGCTCACAAAAAGTATTAAGCAGCACAACTATTATTAAATCATTGATACTAGTGATAATAAACAGAAACGAATCAGCATATTAGAATGATTTCTAAAGGATCATGTGACGCTGAAGACTGGAGTAATAATGAATAATATTAAGCTGTGCAAAAATATAATACAGTTGAAAACAATTGTTTTAAATTCTAATACAGTTAAGGTCAAAAGTTTACATCCCCCTTTCAGAATCTGTAAAATGTTCATTATTTTACCAAAATAAGAGGGATTATACAAAATGCATGTTATTGTTTATTTAGTACTGACCTGAATAAGATGTTTCACATAAAAGACGTTTACATATAGTCCACAAGAGAAATAGTTACATTTATAAAAATGACCCCGTTCAAAAGTTTACATACAGGGAAAGGGAAAACGATGCACTAAGATTGGGGGGCTGAAAACTTTTGAACAGAATGGAGACGTGGACGTTTTTCTTATTCTGCCTAAATATCATATTTTTCTCATTAAGTACTGCCCTTTAGAAGCTTCAGATACTTACATGTTTCCCAAAAGACAAAATAAGTTAACTTTACCCTGATCTTCAAAGTCAAAAAGTTTTAACCCCCCTTAATGCATTGTGTTTCCTTCTGAAGCATCAGTGAGCGTTTAAACCTTCTGTAATAGTTGCATATGAGTCCCTCAGTTGTCCTCAGTGTGAAAAGATGGATCTCAAAATCATACAGTCATTGTTAGAAAGGGTTCAAATACACAAAAATGCTGGAAAACCAAAGAATTTGTGGGACCTGAAGGATTTTTCTGAAGAACAGCAGGCAGTTTAACTGTTCAGGACAAACAAGGGATTAATGAACAACTATCACTAAACAAAAAAAACACAGCTGTGGATCATTCAGTGTGTGAACAACACAGTATTAAAAATCAACCGTATGTTAAATTCTGGGCATTTTTTTTTATAAATTCAACTATTATTTTCTTTATCTATCTTTTATGTGAAGTATGTTATTCATGTCAGTACTAAATAAACAATAACATGCATTTTGTATGATCCCTCTTATTTTGGTAAAATAATTAACATTTTGCAGATTCTGAAAGGGGCATGTAAACTGTATTCTAAAAATGTTTCCTTTTTTTGTTTGAAGTAAATGCAGTTTTGGTGAGCATAAGACAGTTCAAAAACATTTCAAAATCTTATTGACAACAAACTGTGTTTAAATGGTTTGGAATTGCTCAAATAAAGATATCTGAAAGTATATCAAAATGGTCATTTGCTATGTTTGTCCTTTTTTCCTCAACTTTAGATTCAGGAACAACTCCAGAACCAGATCCAGACATCGTCCCAGAATGTCCCAGCATTCCAGATGCCGAGAGAGTGGACTGTTACCCGGATGGCGGCGCTTCACAGGTAAACTGCAGTGGATATGGCCTACATTTCATACAAACTCCCATCACGCTTTGCTTAATCTTCATATGTGTGCTTACAGCAAAAGTGTTTGGAAAGAGCTTGCTGTTGGAGCCCCCTGAACGAGACTAACGTCCCCTGGTGCTTCTTCTCCAAAAACCACGGCTACAGCGTGGTCAGCGAAAGCAAGCCAGACAACACACGTAAGTTCATCCTGAACCGAGATGATGCGTATGATACGTATTATTGGCTTTTAGATAAGTCTTTGTATTACCTCTTTTGTCAAAACCAGTTATTCAGAAATTATTTTAAAGTTGGGAGTGGTGTCTCGCCATCACATATCACCATTGTACCCTTGAGCAAAGTTATATCAGGGCAACAATATTTTCATAACGCTGTCATATGACGTAATTGTAAAACTAATTCTGCTGACCCTAGTTTTGTGGTGCCAAAAAAAAAAATTGTATCCAAAAAAATATTTCAAGGCTTTTTATTAACTGTGTTTGATTACTATTACCGCTCATAATAAAGTCTGGGGATTTCAATAAACTCCTTTATGCAACTTAGAAATGTTTGTGCCACGAACATAAATTATATCTCAAATCTGTCGAGGATAAGTTTGCTTTTACTTCTCTAACCAATCAGACTTGAATAAGGAAGACATTTTCTTCAGAAAATTCTTCTCATTGTACTTTTAAAAGTTCATAACTGACCATGTAGCAAATACAGCAAACAATTCACTAAGACCTCATGGAAAATGTTTGTTTTGCTGCAGATATTGAGGCCAAGCTGACAAGAATGGATGCTCCATCTCTATTTGGAGCTGATATTAAAGAGTTGACCTTCCTCGCTGAAATGCAGACAGAAAACCGTCTTCGACTTAAGGTCTGTTTACAAACTGACGCAAGTAGCCCAGGAAACGTGTCAGCGTAAACGTACGATGACGTGCAATGTTCTCTTTGTCTACCAGATCACCGATGCAAATCAAGCCAGGTTTGAGGTTCCTCACGAGCACGTGCAATCGCTTTCCGACACTCCCAGCGGACCCCTAAAATATAGACTGGAGCTGATCCAGAAGCCCTTTGGACTGAAAGTTTGGAGAACTTCTCCTGAAAAACTCCTGTGAGTGGGGAGCTTTCTCTTCCTTTTCACACACGGATCATACGTTGATTCTTTGTGAGCTCGGAGCATTGCTAACAATGCAGCACGAGTGTTTCTTTGACTAAATGAAGAGCAATCACAACACCAAAAAGACAGAAATTAGAGGCATGAATAGAAATAGGGTGTAGGGAATCCGGCGAGGTCTGAAAGAAGCCTGTAGCAATGCAAACAAGCTTTTTGTAAAGCAGCCAGTCTTCGTCTCGCTGTCTACGTGCCGTTGATGGAAATTGCTTTGTTTCCTTTTGTTATTGTCTGCCGTCATCGGTGTGTTTTTGTGCACTGTTGAAAAATGACAGGCAGGTAAAGAGCAAGTCCTGATTTATAATTCTTACACGAGTTTGAGTCAAATTTGATCTTTTTTAAGTCAGGCCTGCTTTATGCATGTTGCATCCGTCACAAAAGCAATGTGTATTCATTTCAGTGACCTTTTTTAAGAAATTTTAAAGAAATCAGAGCAGCGCTACATATTGGACACATATACACTCTAAAAATGTTTTGTTACAGTTACAGTTTGCATCTTTTGATAATGAAATAATGTTGAACCAACAAATTACAAAGAGTTAGAGGAACTTAATTTGGAGCATAAACACATTTTTAAGTTGATTGCTAAAAAACTTATTTAGTTATGACTCTGAAACTAATTAATCTTAGTTGTTTAACTTTACCTGTAAAGTTGCACGTAAATTTTATGAACAAGTAAGATAAGATAAGATTAAGCACTTAAAATAACACATGATTTTAACATTTATTCTCCTTATCCAGTTCTATGCAAAGCATGCTGGAAACTACTGACCAGTTTCCAAAAAGTTATCAAGAATATTTCATAAAGTTACTACAACTTAATAAAAATGTTAAAGGAGAACTCTCCAGAACAACAATTTACAAATAATTTACTCACCCCCTTGTCATCCAAGATGTTCATGTCTTTCTGTCTTCAGTCGTAAAGAAATTATAGTTTTTGAGGAAAGCATTTCAGGATTTTTCTGCATATAATGGACTTCATTGGTGCCCCGAATTTGAACTTCCGAAATGTAGTTTAAATGTAACTTCAAAGTGCTCTAAACGATCCCTAAACGAGGAAGAAGGATCTTATCTAGTGAAACCAACTGGCCATTGTTTTCGAAAAATAAAAAATTGTATACGTTTTAAGCACAAAAGCTTGTGTAGCAAAGCCTCTAAGACGCGCGTCCACGGGTCGTTCTTGAACATTTCGTTCATTTTGAACGAATCTTTAATGTGACTCGGAAAGAACGAGTCGTCTCGGGGAGTGATTCGTTCAATTGCGCATGCGCAACATCCTATTAGGTTCTGTACTGGAATTAGTTCACCTGTTTCGAGTCTTCGGGGTTTTCGAGTCGTTCGTTTATCTTATGGGGCTGTCACGTGAACGAAATGACTCGAAAAAAGATTCATTCATTTTGCTGAACGAGACTCAAAGGTCCGAATCGGTAAAATGATCCGGACTTCCCATCACTACTACGAATCACGTCTTGGAATCACCAGAAGTTCATCGTCTGTGTACTCCGGTTCAAAAAGGTAGAGTGTGTCGAAAAACTCCATGTTATATTCTCCTACAGCTTCAGAATCATCGTTGTACCTTTTTGTTTGTTAACAGTGTTTGACTTACTTGCACTTTCTTAGTCTTTGCGCGTTCGCTTTGTAAACAGTGGGTCTGTGGTTCTGCGTGACCTTTGGACGTGATCCAATAGTATGTGAACGCGCATCCCAGAGCCTGTGCTACACAAGCTTTTGTGCTTAAAAAGTATACAAATGTTTATTTTCTGAAAAAAAAAAAGACAGATCGTTTCGCTTCTTCTTGACTGGGATCGTTTAGAGCCCTTTGAAGCTGCATTTAAACTACATTTTAGAAGTTCAAAATCGGGGCACCAATGAAGTCCATTATATGCAGAAAAATCCTGAAATGCTTTCCTCAAAAAACATAATTTCTTCACGACTAAAGACAGAAAGACATGAACATCTTGGATGACAAGGGGGTGAGTAAATTATTTGTGAATTGTTGTTCTGGAAGTGGACTTCTGCTTTAATGTAATGCTCAACAATATTATGTCAACAGAACTCATCAAAATAATATTCGCAACTTGAAAGTTTTAATTAAATCACTAAATTATATATATATATTTTTAAATGGCAACCACAACTTCAGCATTCAAACATTAACAGGTACTCTGGTTTATTTTGTTTTAAAGTGTTTACTGCTTACTTAATAGTTACTACTTACCCATTGTTTTAACAAATCTATGTAAACATTTTTGACATTTCATTAAATGAATTACCATTTAAAAATGGTAATTTACAAATAAAGTTTAATAGTTATCAACAAACTGTTAACCTTTAAGCTAATGGTCATACAGTAATTTGCCACATACAGTACAGAAATGGAACATATCTACAAAAAACGTTTTTTGACCACAGTCACGTCTGTACGTGTTGCAAAACAATGTAATCTTTTATCTGATAAAAAGGCTGATTTAAAAGCCTAATAATGATGTATTTAATCAAAATAATGCATGATTCATAAAGGTTTCAGCATGGATTGATATATCAGAAGGAAGTGTATATGTGTAACATAGTCATTAATCTTATCTGTAGTGATGTTATTTTTAAAATTCCTAATAGAGTTTTAGATAAGATGATGTACGTCACACAGTGACTCACAGCTATCAGTTTAGGTTTCAAGAATAGGAAGTTGTTTTCCTGGTAACACAAGATGATCTTTAGATGACCCATATACCAGTACTTGTTATTTATCCTGGTGTTTTCATGTGGTTTGGCTGTGCATTTTTAATGTTTTTCGACCCCTCTGTATTTGAAGATATGCTTGAAGGGTGAATTTATTGGTCAGTATGTTCTTGACAGGTTTCATGAAGCTGAACTGTGCAAAAACTTATTTTTTACACCATGTCTTCCTCTTGCTCTGTCAGGTTTGACACGACCCTTGGGCCGCTGGTTTTTGCTGATCAGTACCTTCAGCTCTCGGCTAAACTCCCCTCTCACAATATTTATGGACTTGGAGAGCATGTCCATCAGACCTTCCGCCATGATACCAACTGGAGGACCTGGCCTATCTTCACCAGAGATGCTTTTCCCAATGGAGTGAGTCATAACATTGAAATTTTCACTATTCTGAATAAGTATGGTTAGTATGCAATACAAGTTTTTGAAGAATATACTAGCCACTCTGAAGAACTGAGGATGTCAAGCTTCAAAAAGGATGCAAAACATCAAAAAAGTTTATAAAACTCATACACCATGACGTTTTGGAGCTCAACTGTCCCAACTTAATTTAATTTTTTATTTTAATTTTTTAAATATTTTATTTTATTTTATTTTATAAGCAGTGGTGGAGAGTTCACAAAGTTGAACCTTGCAGGCGGATATGAATAAAAACACAAGTGACACTTGTGGGAGAAATAGTAAACACTTTAGAAATGCTTTTTTTATGGCTTTTTTTTTTAAATGTGTATATATATATATATATATATATTTTTTTGTGTGATGTGTTCCAGAGAGAAATTTAGGATAATAACTGATGACAGAAATGTAATTTTTTGTGAACCTTTTTTTAATGAGCTGTTTTGAACTGATTTAACTAATTTAACTAACTTTACTTAGTATAACCCAGTGTAATCAGGTAGATTTTTTTGTCATATTAACTAGTTTTTGTTTTTTTATTTGTTAATAAAAAGTCATTTAAATATTTCACATGAAGCACATTTTGAGATAGATTAGATTTCCTTACAAACAGCTCCTGTAAGGTCACTTTATCCTGGCATTTATATATCAAAATCATGAGACATAAACGTCGCAATAAACTGATTAAAAGGTTAAAATTTGCCATTACATTCCTTAATGTCTTTTCCTACCGCAGGGCACACACAACCTGTACGGCCACTACCCTTATTTCACATGTCTGGAAGACGCAAGCGGCCATTCCTTTGGTGTTTTCCTTTTGAACAGCAATGCTATGGGTAAACAGTCTCTCTCTTGGGTAGTTTTATTCTGTCATTGTGTTGGCTTTTTTTGTATTGCTGGTCACAGACATGAGTTTTGCCGTGGGCTGAAGTCATAGTCTGTAATAACATGATTTGTGATATCTGTGCACAGCATGTATGACGCGTTGTGTTTGTGGGTTTACAATGGCTGCTTTTGTTAAAGGTTAGCAAATTAGAGCAATTTAAGTTGTTTATGTCTGTCTGTTCATGTCTGTGTGCAGAGGTGACAATCCAGCCTGCGCCGGCCGTAACCTTCCGGACTATCGGAGGGGTTCTGGACTTCTACATCCTGATTGGAGAAACACCGGAAGCAGTGGTGGACGAGTTCACAAAGGTGAGCCTTGCAGGCGGATATGAATAAAAACACAAGTGACACTTGTGGGAGAAAATGTAAACACTTTAGAAATGCTTTTTCATGCAAGAGATACACGGTCATTTCATTGTCTTTCTGGTAATTTCTCTGCTTTCCAATTGGATTAAAAGTAAAATCACATACAAATAGAAAAAAAAAATCTAATTGATAACTCATATATTAATTCATTTTACAGATTGTTTTTTCTCTCACAAATGTTATGTATTGGTTCATATTTCTGCAAATATTTTTAACAAAATACAAGAATTCATTATACAGAAATACTTGATTCTTATTATTTGAAAAAATATTTAAAAATAAATTCTAAAATGCTTGATTCATTTGTGGCATTCTGAGGTCAAATGTTTAAATAACTATGAAATTTTATTAACTGCAAATATTATATATATTAAATTATAAGTTATAACTATTATGAATTATAATCATAAAATATTTAATGATTTGTTATATAATAATTTATTACACAAGTCTTAGTAAACTGCATAGGCCAATGTGACTATTGTCCTGGTCAAAATATTATTTTATTTCATATAAAAATTTCAAATCACATAAATATTTGCTGTCAGTTTCAAGGTATTATTGTTAACAAAAACTAAAACCATAAAATGTTATTAAAATGTTAACTGAAATAAAAGACAATTTAAAATTATAAAACAAAAAAATATAAAATGAATAACTATGTAGACAAAAAAAAAATCCTAAAAAAAAAATAGGAAAAAATATTGGGGGGAAAATGTCAAAACACCCAACAAAATTACTAAAACTTCAATTTAAATTTCATATAAATGTTATTAAAATGTGAACTGAAATAAAAGACAATGCTTTTTTTTTTAATTGCTAGTTTTTGTTTTTTTTTAAGTTTCTGAGACATAATTTCTCTTTTTTTGTAGTAAAAAAACTAAAACTGAAATAAAATTAATAAAATAGCAAAAAAATATTTTTTAAAAACGAATACAAATGTCAAAACACATACTAAAACTTTAATTAATTTCATAAAAAAATTCAGATCACATAAATATTTGCTAAATATTGTTAACGAAAACTAAAATTTCTCATTTTCTAAAACTATTTGAAACAAAACTACGTAGACAAAAACAGAAAAAAATATTGAAAAAAAAAAATGAATACAAATGTCAAAACACCCAAAGAAATTACTAAAACTTTAATTTTAATGAAAATGAAAACCAAAAGCATAATGTAACCTTATTTAAAATATTAATAAAAATGAAAACAATGCAACAGTGATACTAAAATAACTCTGCTCTATTTATGTATTTATTTATTTATTTATTAGTAAGTAGTCAGCTGGTCATTATTGCAAAATAAACCCTGACAGGGTGATCAGGATCACGCCATGAACTTCTTACCAAAACTTCATCAATGCTAATTGACAACAGCTCTTGCTGAAGGTTGAAGTATAATTATATAGGCCCAGATGAGGCTTCTAGATTAGCCTGAGGGAGTCCTGTGATGTTCGGCATGTTTAACATTGCTTTATGTGTCTCCAGCTGATTGGCAGGCCCTTCATCCCTCCGTACTGGTCTCTGGGCTTCCAGCTCTCTCGCTGGGACTACGGCAGCCTGGCGGAGGTGAAGAAAGTCGTGGACAGAAATCGACAGGCCGGCTATCCGTATGTAAGTGCCAGGAACAGAAGGAGGGTCCTCGCTTTGTTCTACAAAACTTGATTCCACCCAGTACTTCAAAGCCACAATCGAGAGCACGGAATAAAGCTCACCGATTCATGAATAATGACTCCACATATGTGCATTTCACCTGTACATGCAGTTAGAAGTGTTTAGCACCTTATGGCGAGGCTCTAATTGCCGAAAGATGGACTGAAGCTCAATGTTTGATGTCATTCGAACAAAGAGGGCATTAGCATGTCAGGATATTGCATCTCTGCCTGATTAGCATTAGAAAATTACTGGCAGGAGAATCTCACCATCTGCTGATGGTCGATGGAAGTCAAGCTTTCCAGAAAAATCAAAACAGACAACAGTGATTCTACAATGTTAGCATGCAAAAGAGGCATTAACCGTTGTAAAGGCTGAAGGTGCGGCTTCTAAAGGACGAAACCTTCATTCATCTTCAGAACACAAATTAAGGTATTTTTTTTTATTAAATCTGACAGCTTTTTGACCCCGCAGGAATGCAACTGACACATTCAAGGCCCAGAAAGGTAGTAAGGACATTGTTAAAACAGTCTATGCGACATCAGTGGTTCAATCGTAATGTTATGAAGCTACGAGAATACTTTTTCTTTTTTTTGTGCAAAAAAAGTATTCTTGCTTTATAAAATTAAGGTTGAACCACCTGGGCCTGGGAATGCAGGGTCACAAACCTCTCCGATTTAATCAGAAATATCTTAATTTGTGTTCTGAAGATGACCGGGTTTGGTCATTTAAATTTTTAACTATCCTTTTAAAAATAAAGGTTCCAAAAGCAGGTTTTTGTAGCGGTGCCATTGAGGAGCCTATTTTTTTGTTCCTCAAAGAACCTTTCAGTAAATAGTTCTTAAAAGAATCATTATTTTCTTAGTGTAAAGACCATTTTAAGAACTTCTGTGCAATGGAATGGTAACGTTTTCTTTCATGGAACCATTAATTTATTTTTAAGAGTGTAACTTCCATAGACATTGTGAAACAGGATATTCAATAAGAGGAAACTTTGATTTCATGTTGATTTAACCAGGTCTCAAAGACGATCATTATTTTGTGTTCCAGGAAGTCCAGTATACTGATATTGACTACATGGAGAACAAAAAGATCTTCACCTATGATATGGAGAAATTTGCAGAGCTGCCTCAGTTTGCTGACTACATGCATGATGCAGGACAGAAATACATCATCATACTGGTGAGCCATTGATATTGCAGTTTCATTTATGCTGTGGTTCAGAGTTTTATAGGTGGTTTTATAAGTTAGTTCTGGGTTTTGAAAAGGTTGGAGTTGTACAAAAGTTGTCCAAATGAAGTTCTTAGCATTGCATATTACTAATCAAAAAATACATTTTGATATATGTACAGTGGTAAAATTACAAAATATCTTCATGGAACATGATCTTTACTTAATATCTTCGATATCAATCGATCATTTTGACCCATACAATGTATTGTTGGCTGTTGCTACAAATATACCCATGCCACTTAAGACTTGTTTTGTGGTCCAGGATCACATTTCGACTCCTTCCCAAATTTGATTTTGTCCAGTTGAACACCTCAAAACTTTTTCTTCTTGGTAGGATCCTGCCGTATCCACTGGTCGAAGGATAAACGGACCCTATGAAGCTGTTGACAGGGGACATGCAGCAAAGGCTTGGGTCACTGAATCAGATGGAGAAACACCTCTACTAGGAGAAGTAAGATACTTTAAAGATGTTGGTTAATTGTTACTAGGGTTTACACTACACAAATTCTAGTTAAAATATCTAAACAATTCATAAATTGAGATGCATTTACTTGATAAACAAAATGACATAAGTCTTGTTTCCAGGGGAAAAAAAACTAAATTAAGTACAGTTTGCTTCCATTTTGCTTGTCTAGTAAATGCATCTTAATTTAAGAATTTTTAGATATTTTGACTAGAAACAAGATTAAAAAAAATACTAAGTAAGATAAGCCTATTTTGCAGTGTAGGAACTGGTTATTTTTCTTTAAAAAAAAAACTGAACGTAATGATTTACATGCATTTGGTTTTAGTCATTTTTGTTGGACATTAATTTTTACACTGATATAGACAGATAACATACCATATTGCATTGCTTTGTTCAACAGGGTTTGATCTGGGAATAAATGACTGAAAACTTTAAGTAAAATCATTTTTAGAATGATTTCTGAAGGATCATGCAACACTAAAGATTGGAATAATGACGCTAAAAATTCAGCTTTGATCGCAGTAGTAAATTACTTTTTAAAATATATTTGAATAGAAAACAGTTATTTTTAATTGTAAAAATATTTTACAATATTACAGTTTTTACTGTATTTTTGATTAAATAAATGTAGCCTGACTGAGAATTTGTAGAGTCGTTAAAATGAAGTTAGAGCCAGAATCATTAAATTTTTTACAATTCCAATCCACCTTTTTACCCATTAAACGTATTAATTGCCCAGTTCTACTTTAGGAGACAGTTACATTGTACAGTCAAACCAAAGTTTATTCAGACACCCTTCAACATTTCTCACATTATCATAGTTTATTCACTATAGTTTATAAAATGATCATAAAATATGACAAGTGTCAGCGTCATGGTGTGCGGGGAATGAGGAGTATGACGAGGAGATCCAGAATATGCACATTTATTAAACAATCCACACATAGGGCAGGAACGGACAGGAACAGCAGGGAATCCAACGTGAAAATGACATGAACAGACTTTGACTAAACCGGTGTGACAACAACAGACTTAGCATGACCATATAATAACCGACAACCAAACTGCGAACACAACCAAACTTAAATACACAGACCAATCAGGGGGAGACAGGTGAAATCGATTAAGCAGTGACGTAATAATTAAAAACGGAACAGGAAAGACCAAATAAGGGCATACATGGGGAAAAAACCACGAAACAGTCCACAGGGTGTGACAACAAGAGCTCAGAGATAAACTGTGTCAGAACAAATTCATCTTGATAATGTCAAATAACTTTGATAGAAAGGTATGTAATGTATTACAATCAACCAAAAATGCAGCTGTTAGTATGACAGTATTTACACAACTATCAGTACTTTGTTGAGCAATTACCAATCAATGCTTAATTTTGTTCAGTCTAATGTGTAAAAAGGTTGCATTAGCAATTAAAGAAAAAGCACTTAAACATGGTCAGGTAAAAGTGTCTGAATAATTTGGCCGCCAATTTTGCTGGTAGTCCACTGTATGAAGGACAATTTGGTAATATGTCACAGTTTATTTTGCTATCCTCTCTTACATAAATAAACTATAGTGTCCTGCACCCACTAGTAAAAAAAACATCAAAAATTATGTCTGGTGTCCGAATCATTTCTGGTTTGACTGTATTTAGAAATGTATCTTGCGTAAACGTTTAAGAAAACAAAATAGGTATAGAGTAGGCTAAGAGATGTCAAATAAGTAAACGACTGAATGATGTGATTTGCCATAAGAGAAATCATTCATTTACCATCTGTAACCTTGAGTTAGATCATATATCAGTCAGGACAACAAGGCACATATCACATGGCAATAATATCACTTGTGATTATTTAGCCGATTAGGCACAGGCAGATGCTAATTGCTTTTTTATGGTTTAACTTCAGGTCAGTATTTGCATTGATTTTGCATTAGAGTTTAATATCACGCTTTCATGCAGCTCAGAGCCATTTGAGATGAGGAACAGAAAAGAACTCGAGAGGGAATAGAAATGCCAGTGGCTTAAAAACATAAAGACATAAATAAAAGGCAACATGTAGACAGGCTGTTTTTTTGCAGCGCTAAATGTCATCTGTGACCGATTGTGATGTTAACGAGTGAATCTCTTGAAACATGGACATCTGAACCAAATAACCAAAATAAATAGCAAATATTTTTCACTTTATTTTTTATTTTAGTATATTATTTTTCATTCATTCATTCATTTCATTGTGTTACAGGTTTGGCCAGGAGAAACTGTGTTTCCTGACTACACTAACCAGGGTTGCATTGATTGGTGGGTTGATGAAATTTCACGTTTCTACAAGGAAGTCAAGCATGATGCTCTCTGGATTGTAAGTAACCCGCAGAGATCATTACCCGTGAGCAAATATTGAACCTAATCATTTTACGACTTGGTGGAAAGGTCACGAAAGGTCGTGAAAAATATTCCGATTCCAATCTCCAACTTCCTACGGAGTCTCCAAATCAATACTATAGATGTCACTGCATCAATATGTATTAATCAAAATATACAAACACAGAAAGTCTATAAACATCTGATCTAGAATACAATATGAACCACAAAAGCTTTTAAGTCAACATGAAATCAAAATCAACCTTGCTTACAGTAGTAATTCATCAATACGTAGCTCTTTCACAGTGCATATCATTTCAAAGACAACATTTTACACCATCCAATCAATTCCTGATTGATAAAATCAAGTCTCGCTGACTATTCTGAAAGTAAAATGGTTGCGAATGCCATTTCATGTTGACTTTAAAGCCTCCCCAAAGGGTTTTGCTTTAATATCGAGACAATTAGCCGCCTGAATTAGGGAGCGCTGAACTAATTGCTGTTTTATTTCTAAGGACATGAATGAGGTGGCCAATTTCGTGAAGGGAGGCATCAAAGGCTGCGCCGATAACAAACTCAACTATCCTCCATTCACCCCACGTGAGTCTCAAATGCATCTACAGCTAGATTGTTATCAGTGTTTTCTCAGCATCTGTAAACATCCATTCTCTTCATTTCCATTCACCTCTACAGGTATCCTTGATGACCTGATGTACAGTAAGACCTTATGCATGGATTCTAAACACAAATGGGGAAACCATTATGATGTGCACAGTCTCTATGGGTACTCTATGGTCCTGGCCACTGACAAGTAAGTGTTGGTTTTTCCCACACTCTGTATGCAAATGCTCTCTGTCTTGTCAGAATGATTAATACAGATATTCGTATATTAATTGTGACATTACAACCCTGATGAATTCTGAAATATGTTTTTGAATCATTTCGTTGTAGCTGTAGGATGTTGTGAATGTTGTCTACGTAGTATATTAAATATTTTTATTGAATTCTCTTTAGCCCTCCATTGTACGATGTTGCCTCTGGATAACTTATTTTCTTCATTTTGCAAGCACCTGATTTATTTAAGTTGAAAAAAAAAAACATGCTTAATAATGCATGGATTGTTTTTAATAAACCAGCAAAAAGATCTAGGTCACACTATGTCTTTGAGGCCTGTTTTTTGGAATTGTACACCAGGATGCATATTTTTACTTTTTAAGCACTGTCATTAGAAATATGATTCACATTTCTTGATGAGTAATGTGCAAACTTTATTTTAAAACAGCTGGAGTCATAATTATTTGTGCATTATAGGGAGTTGCTTAAATGTGTTTGTTTTCAAGCAACATTGTGTGACAGTGATTTAGATATTTTTCCCAAATTCTGTTTAATTGTTTGTGTTTTTGTTTTTTTCTGGATTCCGTTTTTTTCCCCCATTTAAATTTTTCTAGACTCTATTCTAATGGTTAAAAAAATATACATTAAAAAGCTTGTCTAATTAATTAAAATTGTGGAACTTGCAAAAATTAGCAGCCATTTATTAAATTAAGGTCCTATGAAATACTTCTGTATTTTTTTCAAATTCAGTTTTATTTTTAACAAATTATGTTTCCATTCATTTTTTGTATTCCACTTATTAAATTTTAATAATCAGTTAATTAATTTAATTAATAAATTAACAAAATAATTAATTGATTTTATTTTAAAAAAGCGTTTATTATTTTATTTTATTATATTTTATTAAAAACATTGTTTTAATAATAATTTTAGTAGTAGCATTTTGTAATATATTTCTATCACAGTGTCTAGAACTAGTGCATATAATAGATTAGGGAATCATATAATAATGATTCTTCTAATAAACATTTATTTAAATTATATTTATAGTATTTTTTTTATTCTTCAGCCAGCCTTTAATTTATTTCCTCAGAAATATAGGTACTGAAGGTAATGCAAGAAAATAGTGCATGAAGAAATAGTGGATACATAGTGTTAATTTTAATTTCCGAAGAATTTCTTTTAAAAAATCTATATAATAATGAGGTCAGTTGAATGCAAAAAAAAAAAGTTTTTTTTTTTTTTTTCTTCTCTAGTGCATGCAGTAGATGATTAAGAAACAAGTTAACAACTCAGAAGATTGTTGAATTGATGTATTTGATGAATGTTGGACAGCCCACAACAAGTGTTAGTCAGTCACAGTATTGGTGACTCAAGCAGCGTCACCCGTGACTCAGTGTTTTACTAACGTACAGCCAATACTGTCATATGCCAGGATGTTCTCCTCATAGGGGGGTGAAGAGAGTTAAGTTGTATCATGCTTGTTTCTTTTTTCCCTCCTTTTATTTTCAGCAGGAAATCTGTTTTACTCATCTTGTAATTTCTACATCATTGATTTGTTCCACTCTCGTTCCTCTATGCCCCCTCTCTCATTCAGCTAAACTCCCACATTTAACTCCTGCCTGTGTGTTTGTCATCTTTACGCTTTCCTCGGCCACCCAGCGGCGTTGTGTCTTTCCAATACCGTCGTTTTATTGTGGTGCCAACACTCCTTATACATCTAATGTTGTGTTTTTGCTTCCAGGGCCTCAAAAGCAGTGTTTGGGAATAGCCGTTCCATGGTGTTTAGCCGCTCCTCCTTCCCCGGGGTGGGCAAGTACGCTGGGCACTGGTTGGGCGACAACGGTGCCAACTGGAATGACATAAAATGGGCGATACCTGGCATGCTGGAGTTTAACCTCTTCGGCATTCCTTATGTAAGTGGTTTGACTGCAAACAATATGTCTTTTCCAACAAGGGTAATTGATGGTCAACATCAGTTTGTTTCATAACACAACAGCCCCACTGAGATACATGGAAAGTGTTTGGAGAAAGCTTTTGGCTTTGATTGAGTTTCTATGAAATGCAATGAGAAATTGAATGGGCATTTGTTCAGGTTGAATTGAGTTAACATTGACTGGCTGACTCAACAGTCAGATCCAATAAATGTATCATGAGACGATTGATGTAAACATTTTTTGCTGCGTAATATTATCCGATCGCCAAGCTTATTGTTTTGTATTTTGAGGTAAATACGTTTTTTAACCCAATATTTTGATGACATTTATTATTATTATTATTATTATTATTATTATTATGTAGAGGCTGATCTGTCACAGCTTGGGACTTCTCACCTTTATTGCTTTTTTATTTATTATCAACTTTGATGATGTTTCTCAGAAAATTTATTGAGGGCATTAAAAATAGACTCAGTTGAGTCATTGGTTAATAATTCATAAAAGCTATAATATATAATAAATACAAATTAATGCAAACTATAGAAAAAATATTTTAAAAATTCATATTGAATTTAATTTGAACAAAAATATTTATTCGTATAAAGAATCATGTACGGAAGTCAGTTTAATGCAATAAAAATGAATCAAACTTTTTTCTTTCAAAGTGCATAATACATAAAAGAAATGTATAATAATAATAATAATAATTGTTGTTATTATTATTATTAATATTAGTTATTTTAATTTAAATTTTTATTATATATAGAAAAAAAACTATGTAAAAAGAATTCATATTGAATTTCATATTGACAAAAATATTTGTTCGTATAAAGAATCATGTACTGAAGTCAGTTTAATGCAATGAAACTGAATCAAACTTCTTTCTTTCAAAGTGCATAATATATAAAAGAAATGTATTATAATAATCATAATAATAAGAAGAAGGGGACATTAAAAAGCTTGTCTAATTAATTGAAATCGTGAAACTTACAAAAATTAGCAGCCATTTATTAAATTAAGGCCCTATGAAATACTTTTTTTTTTTCAAATTCAGTTTTATTTTTACCAAATTATGTTTTTTTTCCCATTCATTTTCTGGATTCCACTTACTAAATTTTGATAATTAATTTAATTAATTTAATCAACAAAACTGTCTATTTGCTTTCCATTTAAACTCCGCTGCTTAGGAAAAACAACTGGGATATTAAGAAAAATCTCATTTGTTATTTTTCTTTCAAAGAAAAGAGATTTTCACTTACAGCCACTTAAAATTGTTTATGACGTGAAAAAAAAACAAAAACAAGCGTGAAAAATTTGTATTGAAAGAATGACTTTTATGCTTTTAATTGCAGACTTTGGTATTTTGGTAAATATGAGCACAATCTGAGACATTTTTGATCTTATGATAGGCTAGGGAGACGTTTATCAGACTATTGATGTCTTTTTCATATATAAAATACTGTTATCTCCATTTGATCTCCATTTAATTGCTTTGCTTTTTTGAGGAAGTGTTTGAGATGATAAAGAAATAAAGAGTGACTTTTCTCTCCTCTGGAGAGATACTGAATTTCATGATATTATTCTGCAGATCGGCGCGGACATCTGTGGTTTCTTCGACGACTCTGAGGAGGAACTTTGCACTCGTTGGATGCAAGTGGGTGCCTTCTACCCCTTCAGCCGTAACCACAACGCGCAAGGCTACGCGGTACGTATCGCCCTATAAATACTCATAAACATTCAGTGTACAAAGCGTCTTCCTCTTCAAACATCTGTGCTACGTGTTTCAGGCCCGACGGCAACGCTCTGAATTGCAAACGTGTCCTCTCTCTTTAAATGCTATTTGTAGAAGATTTATTTCTCTAATCATTATTGTGAGATTGGCGTAAGAGAAGCAATCAGACCTCCAGAGCGAGAGTTTGAGAGGGCAAATGAGGATGAATGGAAAATTATATTCTTGGTGAAATTAGATGAATAAGATTTGACCTTTTAGTCGGAGAGTAATCATTCCACGGCTGTCTCCGCGACCGATGGCTCTCCGCCATGATGAACATATTATCAGTATCCACACAGTAAAATCCATTTCTATCTTTGCTCTTCAGCTTACTCTCCCTGACTGGTTTTATGTCCCTTTTTAACAGGACCAGGACCCAGCATCATACGGCTTAGATTCTCTTGTGATGAACACCTCCAAGCACTACCTGAACATCAGATACACCCTCTTGCCGTACCTCTACACTCTGTTCTACAAGGCCCATGTTAACGGAGAGACCGTAGTGCGTCCCTTGATGCACGAGTGAGTTCAAACACATGCAAACAGCAGTGCAACAGTTTCAGCCTCGACAAACAGCAAGTGTTGGTTTTGTGGTTATGAACATCATGTACTTCTTTATGTGAGCTCTTACGCACAAAAGAGGTGTATGTAGAAATGCAGAGCACAAATTCCAAGTATGGGCACATCATGTCCTTCCCTCCTTCCTTTTTTAATTTGATTCACCAACCTAATAATAGGAAGCAAATGCAATACTGTTCAAAAGTTTTATTAAGTTATTATACAGCAAGGATGCATTAAATTGATCAAAAGTGACAGTAAAGACATTTATAATGTTAGAAACGATTTCCATGTCAAATAATAGCTGTTCTTTTGAACTTTCTATTCATCCGGGAATCCTAAAGAAAATTAGGTATTACAATAATTTTTGAAGTACCATGTGACGCTGTTTTGTTTTGTTTTGTTTTTTGACATTTTTGTCTTGTCTTTGCATTTTTTTTTAAATTCTTGTTTTGGCCTGTTTTTTGTTTGTTTGCTTTGGTTTTTTTTATTTGTTTTGTTTGCTTTGTCTTGTTTTATCTTGTTTTGGCATGATTTGTCTTGTTTTGATATTTTTTTTGTTTGTTTGCTTGCTTTGTTTTGCTTTGTGTCTTTTTATCTTGTCTCTGCATGTTTTGTCTTGTTTTGATATTTTTTGTTGTGTTTGTTAGTTTGACTGTTTTTTTGTTATTGTTTTGTTTTGTTATTTGTTTTGCTTTGCGTGTGATTGTGTGATTGTTTTTTGTCTTGTTTTGGCCTGTTTTGTTTTTGTTTGTTTGCTTTGTTTTATTAGTTGTTTTGCTTTATCATGTTTTTGTTTTGTTTGTTTGGTTTTTTTTGTTTTGCATTGCCTTTTTTTGTCTTGTTTTATCGTGTTTTGATCTCTTTTGTTTTGTTTACTAGTTTGTTTTTGTCTTGTATTGTTTTTTTCATTCTGTTTTGTTTATATTCTTTGTTTTGCCTAGTCTTGTTTTATCTTTTTTGGGGCGTTTATTGTTTTGTTTGTTTGTTTGCTTTGTCTTGTTTTGTGTTTTGTTTTTTTTGTTTTTTACATATTTTTTTGGTTTTTTGTTTGTTTGCTTTGTCTTTGTCTGCATTTTGTTTTGTTTGAACATGTTATTTTTTTTAGGACATGACGTGTGGCTAAGTATGGTGACCCATACTCGGAATTTGTGCTCTGCATTTAACCCATCCAAGTGCACACACACAGTAGTGAGAAGTGAACAAACACACACACACACACACACCGTGAACACACACCCAGAGCAGTGGGCAGCCATATTGCTATCGCTGGTATTGAGGGTGGAGAGAGCACTGGTTATTCACTCCCACCACCTTCAATCCCTGCCGGACCTGGGACTTGAACTCGCAACCCTTCGGTTACAAGCCCGACTCCTTAACCATTAGGCCACGGCTGCCCCAAAATGTTATGTTTGTTTGTTTGATTTATTGATTGATTGTTTTTGTCTTGTTTTGGCATGTTTTGGCACATTGAGAATTCTGTATTAACCAATCAGCATTCAGGAACTGCTTTATGATAATTGTTACCTGTTCTGCAGGTTCTATTCTGACAGTGAAACCTGGGCAGTGCACAAACAGTTCATGTGGGGACCACATCTTCTCATCACACCTGCACTGGATCCTGTGAGTGGATCACACACACACACACACACACACACACACACAGTCTGTTGTAAGACTTCCTGTGGGCCCCATGTGGATGACCTCCTCTGGGACAAATGCGAGGAAGATGGGACTTTTTCTCACTCTTTTCATTTCCATCGCTTCCTTTTCTCTCTTTCTAATGAGATCGTCGACCTCATTATGAAGAAATTAGAACTGAATATAGATCGCGGCCATGTGAAAATGGGTGATGAATTGTTTGAAGAGTCTAATGTGGCTTCGTGCATTTTATCAAGAATATGACTGAAACAGACATTTCATGTTCAAAGAGCTTCCCACGAGAACACGGCAAAAGGCCGTTTTGAGAAAGTTTGATGCACATACGTCAAGAGACGCCTGGGTCGGGGTTATTCAAATCTTTAGAGAGTATATGTGATGTAAACACTTCAATCAGGAGCAAAATCCATATGCATCAGCTGCATGAAAGATTATGATAATTACTGGACCATGTGGTACGAAAAAAAAAAAAGTTGTAAGGTGCAATAACAAGTTGTAGGGAAGAAAAACTGTTGTTGTTGTTTTTCATCTCGCAAGCATTAATTTAATGACATCCGACATCTAACTTGCAGATCAGTTGAACTTTGATCTTCTCAACATGGGTTCTGACTAGGGAAATCTGTTCCCACCTTCAGGTTTTTTGTCATCTTTGCCATCTTTTTTAAGTGCTCAAATGTTCTCGCTGATCTCGCGCTCTCAGATGAAGACTCAGGTATGTTGGTGAGCTCCAAAGAGAGAGAACTCACCACTGTGTGAAGGTCAAGACTGCTTTCAACTCCAGAAACTCAAAAAAAGTTATCTTGTCATCTATTTGACCAGGCACAAAGAAAGATTGATGGTTAAATTGCAAGTCTGTGCCTTTGACAATGACAACACAAGCTTTATATGTTTAAGAAGATCAAGTTTTGCAAATTCTAAAACTGTAAGTCTTATATGTGCATTTATTTATACACTACTGTGCAAAATGTGGGGTTCAGTAAGATTTGTTAAAATAAATAAATAGGTAGCACAAATGAAATGTTTCTTAAGATGCAAATCAGCATATTAGAATGATTTCTGAAGTATCATGTGACACTGAAGACTGGAGTAATGATGCTGAAAATTCAGCTTTGCATCACAGAAATAAATTTCATTTTACAATGTATTCATATAGAAAACAGTTCTTTTGAATTGTAATAATATTTTATAATTTTACATTGAGAATAAGAGACTTCTAAAACATCAAATTCAACCCCAAACCTTTGCACAGTAGAGTATTTATTTATTTACTTACGTTTACTTGCTTAATTTTATTTATTTATTTATTTTATTTTTCTAGTTGTCTGTATGATTCAGTTAAAATGGATAAAAAACATCCCATGAACCTTTTGCCAAGTAATATATTTACTAACTGTAGGCTGTTTATATTTGCCATCTGTTTATATTTACAATGTCTTCAAACTTGGCTCAGTCAATCAGATTTTAGAGTCATAACTATTCGTTTTTTAAGCACACACACACACACACATACGCTATTGCTATCTTAAAGTCACTTACGGTCGGGTCTTCGGTGCACATTGCTTTCAGCTTGATATGAATATCACATTTGAGTGCCACCATCTGAAGTGTACAGTGGGTTTTCCCTCAGGCACAGGGATGAATCATCTTTTCTTTTGGTTCGTTTGCTGCTTCGCTGTCTGTCAACTTCTTACTCTCCGATATCTCGCTCATATTTTCTCTTTCTGAAGCTTGAAACACCATGACAGGAAGAGCATACCTCTCTGAAAAATCACCACTGGTGATGGTCTGCCCATTAGTTTAATGAACAATGCTCATTATTAAACCATCAAAATAATGTCCATCATTATGTTCAGCTGATTTCCTTGTTTTTTGTTGTTTCAGGGTGTTACATTTGTGGAGGCCTATATCCCAGACGCCAGGTGGTATGACTTTGAGAGGGTAAGACCATCCTCTTGCATGTTAATTTTTGGGTGAACTATTTCTTTAAAATCTGCTCTGGTGAGGCAGAGGTTTTCGTTTAAGCCTCTCTAGAGTCTGGTTACCGCTCTAAGAGCCAGATTAACTAGCGCCGATCAGATCGCTGATAGGATCGGTCCCTTGCGTCCGTGTGTTGCGCGTCTCAAAGCGGGTCGATTACAGAAGCCGTGATTGGCAAAGCAGGGCTTGAGTGACCCTGGCAGAGCAAGGGAGAGTTTGATGGAGAGGAGCGACACGGAGAACCTGATTGGATCTGAAATGACTTATGGATAGAGCGGAGACTGAATGTCTGTCTCGTCGTCTCGGCATTGACCTAGTCGCACAGTCAGAGAGAGGGGTGAGGGGTCTCGAGCTAGAGAAACGAGGCGAAAAACATGCTGAAAATAAGTCTAAGTTAAGCTCAGCTTCTGCTGAAATATTATAGTGGCTACTTATTGTTATTACTGTAAAATCAGTAATTAATATGGGATGTCTGACAAACAGTGTAAGATGCTTCCAGAATGTCTGTGTCACTTTATGTAATTGTATTGTTTTTGTAAAAATGGTGGTGAACACCAAGTTATGACTCTGTTCATAAATCTAGTAAGCTGTTGATTATAAATATTTAAATGTGACCCTGGACCACAAAGCAAGTCATAAGGGTCAATTTTTTATACATTACCTGAAAGCTATTTATACATCATCTGAAAGCTTTCCTTAATGTATGAATGTATGCCAAGATACAACTATTTAAAAAAATCTGGAATCTGAGGGTGCAAAAAAATCTAAATATTGAGAAAATCACCTTTAAAGTTGTCAAAATGAAGGTCTTAGCAATGCATATTACTAATCAAAAATTAGTTTTGATAGATTTAAGGTAGGAAATTAACAAACTATCTTCATGGAACATGATCTTTACTTAATAACCTAATGATTTTTGGCGTAAAAGAAAAATCAATAATTTTGCCCCATACAGTGTGTTTTTGGCTATTGCTACAAATATACCCATGCTACGTATATCCAGGGTCACATCAATACAAATCAATACAAAATCAATCAATACAAAAATGATTAAAGAGATCTTGACACGTTTTTGACGCTATGTAATTTATTATTTTTTATTATTTTATAATATATTCATGCATTTAGTTGTCACTGTCATGCTCTACTAAATAAGCTACAGGAATACACAATTTGAAATTAATTTCACAATTTTAATTAATTGCAAACTACATAGTAAAGTTCAAATGTTTTCTTCTGCTCACCAAAGCTGCATGTATTTGTTTAGTAAAATACAGTAAAAACATTGTGAAATTTTGTTACAATTTTTAAAAAATAAAAAGGTAAATAAAAATATTAAATAAAATGTAACTTATTCCAACGAAGCTGAATTTTCAGTTTTCAGTCTTCACTGTCAATTTTTTTTTTAAATTGAAATATTTATTTTTATTAAGAAATGCTTCTTTTTTATTTAATTTATTTAAAATAAAAATCTTTTGTAATGTTAAGAATATCTTTACTGTTGCTTTTGATCAAATAAATGCATCTTTGCTGAATAAAAGTATTATATTTTTTGTCATGTTGATTTTTAAACCGTAACTTATTATACTATATATATATATATAATTTTTAGTCCCTTTTTTGCCCACCCACAATACAATTTAATAATCGATTTAATAATAAAATGTACAATTTATTCATCAATTAAAACATAGATAATGTATTTATAATGTATATATTTTTACAGTGTGATTTTTGGTTTGTTTTACAGGGAGTAAAGATTACAGATCGCAAAGCAAAAATTAGCATGTCCATGCCATTAGATAAAATTGGATTACACCTGAGAGGCGGAGCCGTTCTACCTGTACAAAGACCAGACATCACCACTACTTACAGGTAATGATGGGAAACTCAAAAAACATACATGTAGATTTCCCCTAAAAAATTCATATAGCCTTAAATAACTAAAATACTCGTATCAAACTACAGCCAGTCCGCTGTCCTGTAGCCCCGCCCGCTTACATAAACCACATCTAATATCCAATAAAACACTATCTGCTGCTTTTAGAGATTGTATTATAATGTTTTGAATAAATACTGTAGTATTCTTTGAATTATCATAGTATATGATTATGACAAAACAGGCCAGTGCTAGATTCACAGTATCACTATATCATGGTTAATATTGCAAAGTGAGTTTATAATACTGAGACGGAAAGTATCTAAATGCTTGTGTTCTTTGTGCACCTGCAACTGTTTTATTATTATTCCTCTCAGAGGTAGTTCTTTGTTTTCATTCAGCCCATTCCTGTTCATCTGCATGAGGCCCAAGTTTCTATTTAACGTTAGGAAAATTGTTCGAATTTCTCTCTGTGTTCAATAGATGTTTATGTTATAGTGCTTTTATTTCCATCTAACTATACGACACCTTCAGCAGTAGAAATGGAAATGTACTGTATCTCTCAAAGTATCTTTTGGGGTGCACTAACATTCAAAGTAGGGGTGATACACGAATACAAGGTGAAGTACAAGTTATTTAAAATTCATCCGGCTGTGCCGTACGGTGTCTGTGACATGTTATTCACAAACAAGAATCCCATCTGAACTTCAAAGGATCCGTTTTCTATCTGCTCTTCAGTTTCTGGTAAAAAAGTTGTACGTTTGTGCGATGAAAGTTGTGTGTTCCCTCAGCCGGAGTCATCCCATGGGACTGATCGTCGCACTCGATGACAACAAGGCTGCGTCAGGCGAGCTATTTTGGGATGACGGAGACTCTCGAGGTATTTTTGAGGGCTTGCTATTAATTAAAAGTTGTTTTTTTCTCCTACAGTTCACTGTCAGAAACAAAAAATCTACCTTATGCAGCTCTCGAAAACAAGAATGTTTTTTTTTTTTGAGGCAGAAGTTCAGATTTCTACTTATATGTCTTATTTTTCACCTTTTTTTCTTTTTTAATCAAAACAAAATGAATATATATATTCATTGTAAGTACATTTTCTAAAATAATAATAAAAATAAAAGTTCTATGATTTTTAGTTTGCAAAAACAGCTGTAATTTCACCTTACAATAGATATAAATTTATGAGGAAATACACATTTTGCTTGGATGCATCCAAGACTTTTAATTTTTTAAGTTTTTCAAATGTGCTAAGAAAAAATAAACAAAGCATAAAAACAAATGAACTTGAGCAATAAATATAAGATGTCGTGAAAAAGCAACGCTGGCTTGAAGCTCTTTCAAATTGGTCACAGGTTCATTCTTATTGCTGCACCCTATAATAGGCTTTTTGAAGCTAAATTGTTAGATTTGCCCAAATGTTTCTTGGAACAACAAATAATACTTGTGTGACTCACATTTGAGTTGATTTGTCTTTTATAACTTTTCTGTCTGTCTGTTTCTTAGATACGATTTCATCCGGTGTTTACATCCATTACCAGTTTTCTGTGGCTAATGTACGTCATATCATGTTTTTGTTTGTTTTTTAGATTGCATTATATTGTATGTCCAAAGCACATTTAAATCAAAAATCTGTAGTAATATCCTCTTTTTTCCTTTTTTGTTGGCTGGATCAGGGTACCTTGTCAATGCAAGTTACCCACAATGGATACACGGATCCAAACAACTTGAAGTTTGAGAACATCACAGTGTGGGGAGTGACAAAAGCTCCTGTTCTTGTGCTCGTGTCGGACGGAAACAGTATTATCTCTCTATCTGAGTCCCAGATTCAATACGACAATGGCAAGCAGGTAATTATAGTTTTCTATTTCTATTCTTTCATTAAAAAGCATTTAAACATAGTGCAACAAAAACCACAATGAAGTATGCTTACATTTGCATATGCATGCTTACAGTTTTTAATGAAAGTAATGTTTTTACATTATAATTGTATTTATTAAAAATTCACAGGGTAATGACAATGTTTTTGCATTACAGTACTAAATAATACAGCAGTATGCAAACATACATGATGCACTGCATCTGAAGTAAAAAATTAAAGCCAACAGGGAGAGAAATTGACATAAACCTCAATCTAATATTTTCATTAAAGCCAAGGTTTTCTCAACAAAAAGCCATCTGAAAATAGCCGTCCTTCAAAGGGCTTTACAGAATTCTCAGAAATGTATTAGCTAATTTGACATTCGGAGAACATCTCTAAACGAAGTGAAAAATGAAAAAAAATCACAGCCGACGTAACGTAATTAGGACTGTGAGCCGGTCCAACAAACCATGTCCACAAAATGGAGCCTGACTTCTGTTTAATACGGAGCAGGATTCCCTAGGGTACCAGGAGAGGCCCTGTCATTCCAAGTGAGTGTCCAGGGATGCTCACGGACCAGAGATTGAATTTGTCAGGCCTCTCTAAAGCACACACGCATTAGCCTATGATGAAGGGCATCGCTTTCTCCCAGAGCTCAAGGTCTTGGAATGACAACACGAGGACGTGCAGACTTTGGTCTTAAACTACGCTTGACACATTAATGTCAGTTGCTGTAATTTATGGCACGTCTGCCAACTAACGCAAACGCAACAGTGTTTGTCATTTTTGTTATCCACATCCATTAACTAGAGGCATCATTCTAATGTGAATACACCTGTTGTCTTTTGTGTTATATGGAATGCCGACGGGGCCAAAAGTTTTTAAACGGAACACGTGAAATTATGACCGTGTTTATTGAAATTTGGCCATAATTTATGGAACGTGGTTGACACTGGCTAGGATTCTGACATGAATATACCTGCTGGCTTTTGTTTGATATTAAAGTATGGAAGGCCGACGGGGCTAAAAGTTTTTAAAAGGAACACGTGTAATTTGACCGTGTTTATTGAAATTTGACTATAATTTATGGCATGTCATCAGCGCTGGATAAGATTCTGACGTGAATATACCTGCTGGCTTTTGCGTGATATTAAAGTATGGAAGGCTGACAAGGCCAAAAGTCTTTAAACGGAACACGTGAAATTTGACCGTGTTTATCGAAATTTGGCCATAATTTATGCAACGTGGTCAACGCTGGCTAAGATTCAGGCGTGAGTATACCTGCTGGTTTTTGTGTGATATTAAAGTATGGAAGGCCGACAGGGCCAAAAGTCTTTAAACAGAGCACATGAAATTTGAATGTGTTTATCGAAATTTGACCATAATTTATGGCACGTCGTCGGCACTGGCTAGGATTCTGACATGAATATACCTGCTGGCTTTTGTGTGATATTAAAGTATGGAAGGCCGACGGGGCCAAAAGTCTTTAAACGGAACACGAGAAATTTGACCGTGTCTACTTGCACTGTTTGTCTGCATTAATGCACACAGAGCAGCCAATAAAACTTCTGTATTTGAGACTATATAATTGCATATGTGACACAACGGCATGGTGGTACATGTACAAACATCAGATTATAGTTATAATGGTACACTGGTATGCATAAATGCAAACATCAGACAGTATATTTGTTCATAAGGGGTAACACGTCATGATTTTTCATTTCCTTTTTAGTTATTTAGTTCAGCATTCTTTCTCAGGTAGAAAAGTCTTAATTTACATTGTAGCATTAATTATTTTATTTTAGCACAGTAGATATCAGTAAAGTAGTGCTGCAGTAAACTAATGAAATAATTAATATGTAGATAAATCTAGAGGTAAATCTGATTTAAGAAATAATACACATTTGATCATGGCCAGAATGTGCGCTCACTGAAAGATGTTCAACTTCATCGTCTCAACATGGTAAAACTATGTTTAAATGTACTAAACGTCTTTAAATCTGTTAAAGAAACGCTGTGAAAACTGACGCCTGAACACAGCCAGAATGTGCATGTCTGCACATATAAAGAAATGTGTTCAAAATTGACAGACAGTGCATGCTGTCATAGTTAAATTTCATGCTTTCTGTTTAAAGACTTTTGGCCCCGTCAGCCTTCCATATTAAAAGCGTAATGAAATGTAGGTTCAAATAAAAATCTTCTGACATCACGATTTCCTTTTGATTCTCCCTTTAACATACGTCATCTTTGTATGTAATCAAGAAGGCGTTCTGAAAAACTAATTTCTGTCCTTCAATCACAAGAGACATACTGTTGATTGGTCATTGGGTGTTTGTGGTCTTCTAGGTGCTACAGCTGAAAAATCTGGAGCTGCACCTGGGGACGAACTACACAGTCAACTGGGAGGCCAAAATCACTGGAAATATCGATTGCTACCCTGAAGGAGGCGAAGATCAGGCCAAATGCGAAGCCCGTGGCTGCATCTGGGAGGTCAGAAAAAAACAGTATTCAAAATATTTGGTTTGATGTCTGTATACGGAAAGTGAATAGCGAATTTGGAATTTTACTGCATTTGCTGTAGCGTAATTGTTTTTGTTCTCTTTCGTAGTCTTTAAGTATGCCTCAGTGTTATTACGCCGAGACCCATGGCTACATTGCCGGCAGCAAGAATGTGAAACCAGATGGTATCACTGTAGAAATCACCCGCAATGCTGACTTCCCAAGTCAGCGTTCTCGATCTCGGGACATCAGCAAGCTACAGGTGGAAATCACATACCTGAGTGGAAGAAGCCTACGTTGGAAGGTATGCTTTCCTCAGTTTAGGATTAGGACCAAGACAGTAACTAATTCTGCAGTGTACATTTATCCATTTGGCAGACACATTTAAAGAGTTTTCTTTGGCGATAATGTGGTAGCTTTGTGAAAATTTCCATGTTAATTTCATAAAAAATAAATAAATAAATAATTTCTCCCCTCTCAATTTCCAACAACATTTTAAATTAAAATGTATATGTATTTACATCTGGTGTCAGTATTTTAGGTCACCATGTGTAATCCCAGCAGAACATACATTTATATTTACACATTTAGATTCATGCATTTTGTAGATGCTTTTATCAAAATTACACCATGCTGTATTGTTGTTGTTGTTGTTTTTTTAAATTAGGGATTTAGAAAATAAATTAATAGATTTAAGACTCAGATTAAGACTATGACTGATTTTGGTCCTATTCATCTAGATATATGATCCAGACAATGCACGTTATGAGGTTCCCATTCATCTTGACCTGCCTGCCACACCAGAAACAGATGAAGCCAAAAGAGATTATACAGTTCAAATCAATGACAAACCGTTTGGGATCCAAGTGATCAGAAAGGAAAGCAATGAAGTGATGTGAGTATCCTAAATTAGCCTGGTAACATGGATTCTTTTGGCAATAATGTGTTAATGCTTAATAGGTAACTACCTAGTAAGTTAAGTTTACTAAGTTACAGTGTGCATTTTATCTGCTGTCACCATTTATTGGATGCATTATATTTATGCATTTACGTTCATGCATTTAGCAGATGCTTTTATCTAAAGTGACTTGCATTGCACCGAAGGTATATTTTTTATTAATTCATGTATATGTTAAGTAAAATACATAAAATAAAATAAATATATAGTTTTTATATTAAATAAAATGCATGCATATAAAATAGTTTTAGAAGGAGAGTAGCGTGTCAAAGTTCCCAAAGGTATTGCAACTATAAATTAATGGGGAAAAAAGCAATAAAAGAAGCAGTTTTGTAAAGGAGCGCATGAGTTGAGCGCAGAAATAACTCTGAACAGCAGAGCTGATGGTGCACTTTTAAGGGTTTTCGGGACTATAAAAGCACAGTTTGCCTTCCTAATGAAAGCAGCTTAGTTTTCAGAAGACAGAAAACATCTTGCATGTTCTGTTTTGTTAAATCTCATTCTCTCTCTATCTCTTTCTCTAGATGGGACTCCGCCGTGCCAGGCTTCACATTCTCCGATCAGTTACTTCAGATCTCCACACTCTTGCCCTCGGAATATGTCTATGGTTTTGGTGAAACAGAGCACCCCAGCTACAAACATGACGTCAACTTCCACAAATACGGCCTGTTTGCGAAAGACCAGCCTCCAGGGGTGAGTGTCAGATCCAGTGGTGATGTTTTACAAGGCTTCCTGCATGCATGTCATCTGCACATTACACAAAACAGTACAGCTGGCCTTAGATTATAGTTTAGACTCTCAATGAAGTAATCAAAAGCAGTAATAGCTGTAAAAGTCAGTTCACTTTAAACGTTAAATATATATATAAATATATATGTATGAAAGATACATGCAGAAAGATCAGCTGCAATGATGTTCTTGCACATGACTCACTTCATGCCCAGAGAAAGAGAAGCAAAGAGAAAGCTTCATGAAGGAAGAGAGAGAGATATAATTAGGTTAATTAAAACAGAGAGATGGGATTTGCAGGGTTCATTCCTTTAAGCCAAATAAAAATCTCTCATTAACACTTAATTGTCTGTTTAACACTGAGAACAACCGAAATCGCATCACAAACTCAAAGTCTAATCTCTTTCTCCCCATCTGCAGTATAAGCTAAATAGTTATGGAATCCATCCTTTCTACATGGGTCTGGAGAAATCCAAAAAAGCTCACGGCGTCCTCCTGCTCAACAGCAATGCTATGGGTGAGTAAAATCACACACACTAAGCTATTTGTGTTGCTTGGACACACTGGACACAACCTGTGCTGGATGGTCTTTCTTCTAGGCTAAGACTAAACTAAACACATCTTAATCCAGCCTAAAATGGTTTGCTGGTTTAGCCTGGTCTTGTTGGCAGCTTGTGCATAGAGAAAACTTTCAAAATAACTTAACTAAAGCCAATTACACAGCTAATTAGTAGTTGGAAAAGAAAATTATGTGTTATAATTGTTTATATGTATATTATTTACTATTTATTTATTCAAATTATTTTCTAAAGGTTTATATAATATTTTCTATATAATTTAGGAGATGGTTCACATTCTTTTGAGCAGTTTAGTGGACTAAATTTTTTGTGTGTGCATAAAAATGTGCTTTTATGAAATTCCGTTTTGCTTAAGTTAAGGCTGTAGAAAGGCTATTTTAGGCCTGCAAAGAAATTTTGCATTACAAAATTATTTCCATAACAAATTAAGCACTTTTGCTCATATTGTGATAAAAATAGTAATATATTATACATAAAAATATATCCAAAATATATATATATATATATAAATTCCTATTATTACTTATAATAATTTCTATTCAATTCTTATTACTGTAACAGTATTTTTGCTGTAAAAAAAGTATACAAATTATGTATATATATATATATATATATATATTCACAATTCAGTGTGTAATACTGGTGGTGCTTACTGTTTGTTCATTTAAATAAAAAAAAAAACATATACTTTTTAATGATACATACATATATATGTACATATATATATATACATTTTTTACAGCAAAAATACTGTTACAGTAATAAGAATTGAATAGAAATTATTATTAATAATACTGGAAATTTACAAAAATATTAAAACTAAAACATGTTACCAGAAAAAGGCGTTTAACAGATTCAATTATTTTTTCCATAGTTGTAAATAAAACAGTTTAATGTACATTTTACAATAAAATACTATTTCGGTATTCAATGTGTTACTTTTTTGTTTATTTCTTACTAATTGTGAAATTTCTAAATGTAGATTTTTTTAATTTTGCCTAGAAAACCAGATTAGGCTGGATTAAGATTTTTGTTTTATTATTATTATTATTATTATTATTATTATTATTACTTTATTATTATTATTATTTTTTTTTATTTTATTTTTTTTAAGGATATCTAAAGATATACACTTGTGTCATGGGTTATGGTGTTATTATGGTTATAATGTTGTAAAAAACAAAAAAAGCCTCAAAATTGAGAAAAAGCATTGCAATTGTAGAACAGAATTTTCCGTAAGATAAAGAGCTCTTAATTCAGGTGTTCTTAGTGCATTAACCACGGCAATTAAATTGTTGAAAACACATTTTTATGTGCCCTTCACATTTCTGTTTATGTAAAGGGCACTACGGTATCTCCGGGAACAATGCTTTTATTGTCTATTTATGAGTCTAAAAGTCAGCCAGTCGGCCACTTGCTGCATCTTTAGCATTGGAACAAATAAGTCCATCGCTCACTGGCTCTAACAGCGGTGTAAGTTTTGTCAGCAGGTCTTAAGGTCGTGATTAGTGCGGACGCTATTTATCAGAGGCGAGAGGCTGTCATTGAGCTTTAGTGTGAGGAACGCTTATGCTTATTGCAGGAGTTTCTCTTGAGCTGCTTACACATAATGGTGGTGCTGCAGTGGGGCTTTTAACAGAGTTCTGCTCTTCTGCATTCAACCGCCGTCTCACAAACGCTCACACACACATTTTAATTCTTACATAAACACACATGCGCAGGCAGTCGAGTAAATGAGCATCCTGAAAGCCGCAGCAGGAGAATAGCTTTGATGTGGTTCACTTTACACAGAGAAGTTCAAAGTAGTGCCCTTCAGTTTGAATGCAGATGTGTTTAACACCTCAACGTGTACGGAATGACACAGAAATGGACAGTTAAGGAGGCGTTAAAGACCTCTAAAATCATTTGAAGGTTTTATTGCATGTGTTGACATTTCTTTTGTAAAAATGAAATTGGAAATGTACATACTGAAGGACTCTTCCTATTTTAAAATAGTTCATAGTTCAGTTTTTGTCGCAGTCTGGCAAAATCACATTTGGCATTTGCACAAAAACAGTGAACACACTTTTAGAATTAATAAATTAAAGCCAATTACTTCACAACTAAATCGTAAAAAAATTTGTGAATATTATATATATTATATATAATTGTAGTTATTTTATGTAGTTAATTCATAGTTTTTTATAATATTTAGGGAAATAGTTCACATTCTTTTAAGCATTTTATTTCACTAATTTTGTATATTTTTTTTTTTAAATATATAATAAATTAAAAGAGTAAAAATCTGCTACAGTAATGAGAATTTAATAGAATATAATAGAATTGTTTACAGAAAAAAGCTGCGAAACGTTTGATTTTTTCAAAGTTGTTAAACAGGAAAGAAAAGAAACATATTATTTAATTTAATTATTAAAAACTAAAAAAAATAATAATTTCATTTTTTATTAATTATAATTGTGTAGTTTTCTGTAATGTTTTTGCTGTAACTTAAAGAATAATATGTTTGAATTTATATACTTCATTTATATGTTCATTTAAATGTAAAAATCATTATATTACTGGTATATACTGTTGCAATAAGAACAACATAATGGGAATGATAATAATGAAAACAAAAAACAAACTTTTTATAGAAAAAAGCTGCAAAAATGATTTTTTTCAAAGTTGAGAAAGAAAAGAAGCTTATTATTTAATTTAATTAATAAAAACTGTTATTTTTATTATATATTTTTTATTATTATTTTAATTGTGTACTTTATAATATTTTCTCTAATTTATAGATGGTTCAGATTCATTTAAGAAATTTGTTTTTATATATTCTTTTAAATGGTTAACATTTTACAGTAAAATACTGTTACAATAATAATATAATGGGAATAATTTGTTTTTTAAAATATTTTTACAGAAAATAAGCTGCAAAAAAATATTTTTTTCAAAGTGGTTAATAAACGAGAAAGAAAAGAAACGTAACATAATTACTAAAAACTCCATTATGTATATTAATAATTTTTATTATATTATAATAAGTAAACACATTGTAAACATGAGGAAAAAGTGTTACAAAAAAAGGCTTTATATTCTTTATTCACATATGCACATTTTTATATTTTGATTTTAGGATGAATTGTAACCTGGATGTGTTTTTATGAGTGTTTTCAATCCATAGACATGGACTTAAAACGATAAAAGTCTCATTTTAATTTTATGTGTCCCTTAAGATGTAAACATGGTCATTAACTGTGTCCAGTGTGTCTGTCATAAAAACATTTTAGGGCATCCAACAACTATTGTTGTTCAGAGATTATAAATGTAGGTGTGTAAAAAAAATTAGCTGAGGCGACACATTGAAGCACAGGGATGATCTCATCCATTTTGGCTTGTTTTGCTCTTAGATGTGACCTTCCAGCCTACTCCAGCTCTGACCTACCGCACCATCGGAGGTATCTTGGACTTCTACATGGTGATGGGACCCACTCCAGAAGAAGTGGTTCAGCAGTACACTGAGGTGTGTGTGTGTGTGTGTGTGTGTGTGTGTGTGTGTGTGTTTCCTGGCTTGATGAGGTTTAGCAGCTGGAGTTTCTCTGCCTCATTGCCCACAGTGTACTCAATCTAAGCACACACACAAAATAACATCCGAAAACTCACATGCAAAAATGAAATACATAAATATTTATCTAAAGGAAGCTTGCTTGACACATAGACAGAAGGGCCCATTAGATTCTCTTAAGCCACTTGAATATTTATGTCCTTAAATTGTATTTGCATAAAATCTAAAATATTTTTCTCTCGGTTTGTGCGATTTGTCTGACAGATGATCGGCCGCCCGGTTCTTCCAGCCTACTGGTCTCTTGGCTTCCAGCTTTGCCGCTACGGCTACGCCAACGATACGGAGATCGCAGATCTCTACAGAGACATGAAAGCAGCTAAAATACCTTATGTAAGTATCTCAATTTATAGTTTGTGCATGTGTCTTTCAGTCTCCTCCTGAACGCAACAATAAACACAGTTATGTAACTCTCACCGACCTTCAAAACTTTCATTAGAACTTCAGGAATATTGCGAATGATATAAACATAACGTTCTGTGACTGTATTAAGACTTAAAGTGGTACCTGGAGTGAGTCACCGACTCATAAAGTTCCTAAAAATGCCTTCATATTCCTTTTATTGGATGTTTTTTCTAAGATGAGGATGACTAGTAATATTTATAATTGCTTTTACTTTAAGCTAACAGTTTGAACAAAACCTTTACTCTTATTAATGTATTAAACATCAACATATAACTTGCTTTGCACTGTTTCTGCTACTGATAATGAATGATAACTCAAGTGTTATGATCTGAGAAGTCTGATGTTCATTTTACAAGGGATTTTTGACAGGCAGACCATCAAATTGTGAAAATATCCCATTGACATTTATATATTTCTAAATATATTTCATAATATACAGAAAATGGCCAAAAATATGTTTGCTAAAATATAAAATAATTTCTATATTATTTCTAAATTATGTATTTTTTTGGCCATTTTTTTGGTATATTTTTAAAAACATATTTACATGTAAACATGTAAAATATATTAAAAAAAACACACACACACACAAAAATGCTTAATTTGCTTAAGTATGTTTTAAAATTTATTTACAAAAATATATTTTCTACCAATGTATTTTTTTAGCTTTTTTTTTTTAAATATATTTTAAATGTATTAAAATATATTTTTAAATACATTTAAAAATATATTTTGACCTCCAAGAAAGCATTAACATATGTCACATTTGAATAAACTTCAACAAGGAACATACTTTTAAATGCTCAAAAAAGTGCAATTTTGTGATATATAAAAATATTAAACTTTAATAAATCATTATAAATGTACTTTCGATCTCTAGTAGGCCATCCACATTTGTATTTAGCCTAAATGTAGGCTACTGGAATGTTTGGCTGTTTTTTTTGCCTCTGAAATACATTTAGAAATATATTTTGGTATATGAAACTAAATATATTTTCTATTTCAAAAGTAGATTTAATTGAGCTTCGGTGTTTGCAACATATATTTAGCATATATTTCAAATATATGTTTTTGCCGTATGGGTTGGTTTCAACCCAAAGCATTGCAAAGTTTAATGATCATAATATTTTACCTTTGATGTCTTTAAGGACGTGCAATATGCAGACATTGACTATATGGAGAGGCAGATGGACTTTACACTGGACCAAGTGAATTTCAAAGGACTGCCTGCTCTGGTGGACCAGATGAGAGCTGAGGGAATGCGTTTCATCTTCATCCTGGTATGAACTATTCTCAATTACTGGGAAAAACAAAGCTGTTTCCATGAAATGGTAACTGTAATGAGAACAGAGCGATAGATGTAGTCTGGCATCAGTATGGTGTTCTCATTCTGGCCAGAAACATGCAGTGAAATGTATTCTGCACCAGAACTACATGCTTTATTTGTTTGTGTGCTTCAGGACCCAGCGATAGCGGCCAATGAGACAAAAGGCTCCTACCCTGCATTTGATATCGGGATTGAAAAAGACGTTTTCATCAAATGGCCTCCTGAGCTGAGCAATGACATTGTGTGGGGAAAGGTATGACAAACACAAAGAGGAAGAGAAACATATATTGATTCTGAGTCAATGCCTCATAGTTTTGTTGACAGTATATTTTTCTCTGCTCTGCGGCATAAGTTTGAGGTCCTTCTTGCTCTTGTACCTTGAACTCTGTTTGTAGCTTGGTTTGCTTGTGTTGTTATTTACTGAATTTTACATAAAAGTGGTTATAAAAAAAATTCAAAAGGATGGAGGATGGATGTTTTATAGTGAAGCAAATCCATTGCTAATATACTTAATACCGTTTTCCCTCCAAAAATGATGTCATTGACATCAATGTCATTGTTTTGCTATGCTGCAGTTACACAAGTCATAAATTTAAATTTTCCAATTGGAGTTTTTGATTTGGTTTGTCTGGCTCCGCCCACTGCCAGCTTACCCAATAGGATTTCAACACCCCGGGTTGCCAGTTGGCGGAAAATACACCTGACCTAAAAAGCCTTGGCATCTTTTTAAAAAGCTCTATGACCAGAGGCATATTAAAATATGGATAAATCAAAAAGGATTTGACAAAAGACTAAGAGGATGAAAAATGAGTGATGCAGAAAACGCTTCAGGAAAAAATAAACCAATTAATCACACAATAAAACCATTAAAGCTTGATTTGTTTCAAGCACGTTGATTTTCACTGTTGTTTCTGTCTGTCATAGGTGTGGCCTGACTATCCCAATGTCACCGTGGACAATTCTTTGGACTGGGATACTCAAGTGGAGGTATGTGTCTCTCTTACTTCATTATTGTTCTCAATAAATCACTCTCTTTCTCTTTCTATATCCTGTTAATCAGAGAGCAGGACATCTTCTCTTGTTCCCCCTATCCAAGTCTATTCATACTGAAATCATCAGTACAATGGGTGATAATTGCAAATGCAATCAAGAGAGATGAGTGTGATATCATAGATACTATCAACCAATGAGCATGTAGAAGACACACCAACAGCCAATAACAGATACTATATCGCTCACTATTATATCAGCCAATCAGCATGTAGAAGACACACCATCAGCTAATGAACACATACTAGTTTTATACTATATCATCCACTATTACATCAGCCAATCAACATGTAGACGACACACCAACAGCTAATAACACATAATATATCACCCACTATTATATTTGCCAGTCAGCATGTAGAAGACACACCATCAGCCAATGAGAACATACTAGTTCTATACTTCGTCACTCACTATTATATCAGCCAGTCAGCGTGTAGACAACACACCAACAGCCAATAAAAGATACTATATCGCTCACTATTATATCAGCCAATCAGCATGTAGAAGACACACCATCAGCCAATAAAAGATACTATATCGCTCACTATTATATCAGCCAATCAGCATGTAGAAGACACACCAACAGCCGGTAACACATACTATATTACTCATTTTTATATCAGCCAATCAGCAGTTAGAAGACACACCATCAAATGGTGACTACTGGCTGAACATGTAATTGATTGGAAAGGGGAATATTGAATACTGTGATGTACGAAGTTTTGACTGCTGAACAATAAAAAAGTTGAATTACAAAAAAAAAGACACACTATCAGCCAATGAGAACGGACTAATTCTATACTATATCACCCACTCTTAAATCCGTCAATCAGCATGTAGAAGACACACCAGCAGACAATAACACCTCATTTCGCCATTATATCAGCCAATCAGCATGTAGAAGACACACCAACAGCCAGTAACATACTATATCGCTCATTATTATATCAGCCAATCAGCAGATACAAGACACCCTATCAGCCAATGAGAACATACTAGTTCTACACTATATCACCCACTATTATATCAGCCAATCAGCATGTAGAAGACACACCAACAGCCAATAACACCTAACATACCACTCACTATTATATCAGCCAATAAGCATGTAGAAGACGCACCATCAGCCAATGAGAACAGATCGGAAGTGAATCACCACATTATTATTTAAACACATTTGCATGTTGCACTACTGTAACATCCAATCAGCATGTAGTAATGGTTAAAGACCTTTGTCAAACCTGCAGCAATAATCTAATAATGTTTTATTGAAACTTTTAGCGATTCAGGGCTTTTGTGGCGTTCCCTGATTTCTTCAAGAGCAGTACAGCAGAGTGGTGGGGAGAGCAGATTAAAGACTTTTACAACAAAACCATGAAGTTTGACGGACTTTGGATCGTAAGTGCTTTGCGTTTGTCATTTTTCATGTTGGAATGAAAAGTAAAGCAATTTTATTCATTAAAATAGTTAAAGAACATCTGTGCCATTGCACACCATTTTTTTCTCGAAAAACAAAACATATAACTCTAACAGTAACCATTAAATATGTTCATTTTGAAATATATCCTACTTGACAAAGTTATGTTGAGCTGTAAGAACAAGTGAAGGATTAGCATAGCCACACACCCTTTCTGCACTCATTTGCATACGGTCACTGTTTTCTCCTTCACATTCTTTGAATGATAACCTTGTCATGTTTTGCTGTCTAAAGGACATGAACGAGCCGGCCAGTTTCGTGCATGGAACCGTTGGAGAAAAATGCCTCGGGAAACCGGAATTGGAAGATCCTCCATACATGCCCCGTAAGTTCTTTTGAGTGCACGACGGTCAACATTTACACTTGCACTTTCCGTTCAAAATTAATCTGCATGTGTGTGACTTTTCCCAGCACTGGAGTCCATGCATAGAGGTCTGAAACACAAGACTTTATGCATGAACAGCGAGCAGATTCTACCCGATGGCAAACGCGTCAAGCATTACGATGTCCACAACTTGTACGGCTGGGCTCACACCAAACCTACTTATGAGTGAGTTTTCTGTCCTTTTGTATTGACAACTATTTTATTTCTTGGTTGTTCTGGAATGAGTTTTAATTCCTGTGTATTTCACAGTGCTTTGCTTAGTACCACTGGAAAGAGAGGTGTTGTAGTTACCCGTTCAACATACCCATCTAGTGGGCGCTGGGCAGGACATTGGCTGGGAGACAACTACTCCGGCTGGAACCAGCTTCTGAGGTCCATCGTAGGTATGTGGTTCTTGCAAAAGATAAGATGAGCATCGCTAGTGCTTTTTGTCCTTTTTGAAAGAAATCAATACTTTAATTCAACAGTAAAGACATTTATAATATTGCAAAAATATTATATTTCAAATAAATGCTGTTTTTTGAACTTTCTATTCATAAAAGAATCCTGGAAAATAAACGTATTGTGGTTTCCATAAAAATAGTAGGCAGCACAACATTAATAATAATCAGAAATAAATACTTTAATTCAACAAGGATGCATTAAATCTATCAAAAGTGACAGTAAAGACATTTATAATATTACAAAAAAAAACATATTTTAAATAGATGCTGTTCTTTTTAATGTATTATATTAAAGATAATGTTTAATGTTTATTGAGCATGAAAATTCAGCTTTGCATCACTGAAATAAATTAGAGTTTACAATATTTTCAAATAGAAATCAGTTATTTTAAATTGTAATAATATTTCACATTTATTCTGTTTTTACTGTCATTGTAATAAAATAAAAACAGCCTTGGTGAGAAATAAGAAACTTATAAAGAACATTAAAGAATCCTACTAACCCAAAATGATACTGATATTGAGTTGTATACTAAATGTTATCATTAAAAGTTAGTTATTTTTAATTTATGTTTTGCAGTGAGAATTTAATGCAAATAGATGCTGATCTATTGAATGTATTATATTAAATATAATGTTTAATAAATATTTCTTGAGCAGCAGATCAGCATATTAGAATGATTTCTGAAGGATCATGTGACACTGAAGGCTGGAGGAATGATGCTGAAAATTCAGCTTTGCATCACTGAAATAAATTATATTTTAAAATATATTCAAATAGAAATCAGTCATTTTAAACTGTAATAATATTTCACGTTTATTCCATTTTTGCTGCATTTTAATGAAGTAAATACAGCCTTGGTGAGCATAAGAGACTTATTTCAAAAACATTAAGGAATCCTATTAACCCAAAACTTTTGATATTGAGTTGTATACTAAATGTTATCAGTCTGTTATTTTTAATGAAACTTTTGCACTGAGAATTCAAAGAAAGAAAATGAGCAAAAGAAGAAAATCCAGGTGCTAAACTGAAAACAACAGAACTATAAATCAGACAAATAACTTTTCGGAAATAACTAAGCTTTAAAGAGACTTCCTGAATTGGGCCAGCAACCAGCCAGAATAGCAACACGTTTTGCACAGGCAATGAACGTCTACTCTACAGTTCGGTATATAAAATGAATGTCTGTATACATGAAAACCAAACTCCTTCTCTCTTTCTTTCTCTCTCTCTGTCTCTCATTTTCTCTCTCTGTCTTTCAGGCATGATGGAGTTCAGCATATTTGGCATCTCTTACGTAAGTGGTTCTCTCGTCCTGCCACAGCACTTGCTATTGATTTTTCATTTGTGCTTTATTTCCTATCAAACAATGTTTTTAGTTCAATTGGGTGCATTACACTAGCATGCAGCCATTACACTGAGTCTAGAGTTTATTTATTAATGTTTTGGAGTTGGCTGTTGTGGCCCTGTTTTTACAGAGATCTATATTTGTGTTTTTCTCTTTCTCTCTATGTCTCTTTTCCCTTCTCATCCTCCCTTTTCGCTTGTGTTTCAGACCGGTGCTGATATCTGCGGCTTCTTTAATCCTGCCCAATACGAGATGTGCCTGCGTTGGATGCAGCTTGGAGCTTTCTATCCATTCTCCAGGAACCACAACACCATCAACATGCCAGTAAGAACACTGCTTTAGAGAAGCTTTATTTACACATTCGCTTTTTTATGGACAGATTTAGGATTTTTTGACCAGTGTTTGTTAACTAAATAACCACAACAGTTTTTAGCAATAACACTTGTTACTTCTTCATCACGTTCAAACACAACATCTCCGTCTACAGGACTGAACTCAATCCAAAAAGGCTGCACTAAACCATAAACAGTGCCCTTTGCACATGCACAGAAGAATAAACGTAACTTAACAGTGTTAACTAAAACGTGACCAAAGCGTATTCTAAGCCTAGGTATGAGGTTAGTTTAATTACGTGATGTTTTTCATCACATATTTATAATTCTTGGAAAAATAGCAATTTTGAGACAGAAATTTGTTAGGCTGCACATTTGGGGGAAAACTTGTTAATTTTTTTTATGATTTATTTTATTGATGTTTTTATTGTGTTTTATTATTATTATTATTTTATGAAAATAAGTACAATTCAATTCAAAATGTGATTTTAAAAAAGGGTCCAATTTTGCTGAGTTTGTTTGTAGGGGTGCACAGTATAATAAAAAAAAAATATTAATGATTAAATATTAATTATTTAAATATTAAATATTTTTTTTTAAAGTGATGAAATATCAATATGCCTGTAAAATAGCATTCAAATAAAATAAAATAAATGCAATTATTAAAAAGCAAAAGCTGTTATATAGATGGTTTAAAGTTTGAAAATTAAGAAATATAATAATAATAATAATAATAATAATAATAATAATAGTTATTATTATTATTATTGGTAGTAGTAGTAGTAGTAAATACTAAATAAGAAATATTACTATTGTAAAATACTGAAATAATAATGATAATGATAATTTATGCTGTTCTTATTCTTATTATTACTAAATAAAATCATTAAACTAAATAAGAAATATTACTTTTATAATATCTGAAGGGGTGCACAGTATGATTAAAAATTAAATATTTTAAAAAAATGTGATGAAATATCAATATGCCTGTTAAAAAAATAAAATAAATGCAATTATTAAAAAGCAAAAGCTGTAATGTAGATGGTTTAAAGTTTGAAAATGAAGAAATTAAATAATAATAATAATAATAATAATAATAGTTAGTAGTAGTAGTAGTAGTAGTAGTATCAAATAACTAAACTAACTAAATAAGAAATATTACTATTGTAAAATACTGAAATAATAATAATAATAATTGATGCTGTTCTTCTTCTTCTTCTTCTTCTTCTTCTTCTTCTTCTTCTTCTTCTTCTTCTTCTTCTCTTTTAACTTCTTGCTAATTGTTATTAAAATACATTAAATAAAAATATTAAACTAAATAAGATTACTTATTTAATAATTTAAAGTATTAATATTACTTTTAGAATATTTGTAGGGGTTCACAGTATAGCCAAAGAATAAACAAACAAATAAAATGATCATTATTATTATTATTATTATTATTATTATTATAAATAAGAAATATTACTGTTGTAAAATACAGAAATTAGTATTTAAATGAGAGAAATAATAATAATTTTATTTCTACTTTAATCTCTATTTCTACTTTATTATTATTATTATTATTATTATTATAAATGTTAGGATTGTAATTAATATTATAAAGTTGTACTGTAACATAATAATAACTATTATTATTACTCATTAATGTCTTTATTATTTTAATTATTATAGTTATTAATATATAATAATAATTATTATTATTATTAATAAAGAAATGAATTTAAAATTAGAAATAAATTGTCAACATTTTCAAACTACAAACCATCTATGTAACAGCCTTTGCTTTTTAATAATTGCATCAATCAATTTTGATTTTATTAGGCTTAATGATGCTTATCAAAAAATCTGGTCTGACAGAAAATTGATGGCCGTGTGACAATGGATATGTGGGGCTATTGTTCTGCAAACAGTGTGAAATGGACCTTAATTGAGCCTTATTTGGTGTTAAGCCTGATCACTAATCAGTGACAGTGAGTGACAGGCATCAAAACAGAGGGTGAAACAAGATAATGTCGCTGTACGGACAGCCATGACAACTTCCTACAAGAACGCTTGTCTGCACGATGCCCTGAGAGAGTATGAAAATGATCTGTGAATCACAGAGACAGACAGTAGTTCATCACGACGCCCCAAAACGCACAGCGGCAATTGAAAAGGGCCTCCCGCGCTGGCTCTGACTAATATCTGGCATCCGTAGACAGGTGGGCTGTCAGGTATTCACTCTGGCACTTGTTTAAAATGTGACCTTTGCAAGTGCTGGGACCTGTCACAAAAATCCAATAAGCCTGGGGAGTGAGGGGGATCGATATGGCGTGGGGGAAATTCTTCAGTGAGTGGACGTGGCAGCTTTCGTTGCTAACAGATACATTTGGGGGTGTAATTAAATGCTCAAAGTTATCCAGAACCCTTCTGGGCCTTAATCATTTAGAAACGGCTTTGCTAAATGGGTGATTAAATGAAGGATGAAGAAATAGAAATAGTTTGGAGTGGGAATGCAGCCTAAAATACATCCCAAAGGAATGGGCACAGAATGTCCTGTAGGATCCTGTAGCTCAGGTGGGAAAGCATTCGACACAAATGGTCTGTCAAAATGAATAAATGTAAACTTACTGGGAATCAAATAATATTCTATTGGATAAATAGAAATTCAAATTAATAAATAATTAAATGTCTTTATTTAAACAATTTAAATTAACTTAAATGTATTTATTTACTTATGTTTGTTTGATTTGATTGCTTAAATATTTTTAATTTTAACTTAAGTCCTGTTGGGAGTAGATTTATTGATTGATTGATGGAATGATTGATTGATTTAACATTTAAATTTAATTTTGCTTTATTTAAATTTAAATTAACCCAAATTTAAATATATTGGTTTGTTTTTGTTTAAATATGTTGAAGTTTAAATTTAACTTTATCCACATTTAAATTAAATTAAATTTATGTTTAAATATTTTAACCCAAATTTAAATTTAAATATATTTGTTTTTATATAAACTTCATATACATTTTAATGAACTTCAATAAATTTATTTATTTATGTATTTATTGACGTACATCTTTGTATGTATGTATGTATGTACATTTGTTTGTTTGATTGTTTAATTATTTTAAAATTGTAATTTAATTTTAACTCCTGTTAATTTAATCATGTTGGGTGTAGATTGATTGATTGATTGATTGATTTAACATTTAAATTTAGCTTTATTTAAATTTAAATGAACCCAAATTTAAATTAAAATTTCAATGTATTTGCTTTTTTAGTTGTTGTTTTTTTTGTTTTTTTGTTTCTAATAATTTATTTGAACTTTATGCATATTTAAATGATCTTACATTTATTTGTTTTTTTTGTATTAAATATTTTAGTTTAAATTTAATTTAATTTTATAAACATTTAAATTAAAACTTACATTTATTGATTGATTGATTTAAATTATTATTTATTTATTAATTATTTATTTATTTAGGTTCATTTGTTTGATTGCTTAAATATTTTACATTTTTTTGTAATTTAACTGTATTTAAATAAACTGTTTTCATGTTTGAGTTTAATTAACTAATGCAATTTTAGTTTAGATTTTATTTATTTATTTTATATTTTATTTTTCCAATTGTTTCTCTACTAAATGGTTAAAGGAAATCTGTAGAGAAGCTGTAGGAACGATTAAATCAGGCAGGATTTTCTTCAAATTTCTTTTGCTATCCTACAGTGGCTTTCTATCCTGTTAGTAATTATAATAGTCCTTTTGGGAACAGTGTATTGGGAAGTAAAAGATCAAATTTTAGTTTTGTGTTACGTTGCAATCGTATGAGAATTTCTATGACAATCCTTTAGGATTTGTTGCAGATTATGACAGAAATTGGGGTTGGAGACATAGCATTTGCTATCTGCTCCCTATCATTTTGCTGTCTCTGTCAATAAAAGTGTCGAAAAAGCAAAAGAAAAAACATTTGTGCAATATTATATGTGCATAATCCTTTGGGATTTGGGCAAGAGTAAAACACAGAAGTAAAAACGCTAACAAAAACGCTTTTAAAATGGCATGATATGTATTAATTCTGGCATTCGACACGCACTGACAGTGAGCAGGCAATTTAGAGGGCTTTATTGAAACAAAAGTGCAGAGCAGCGCTTGCGAGACGGCATGTCCGCATATTTTCCGCTGCCGTTCTGCCGAGTCATTGGCTTGCTCCGGTGTGGATGTGCCCTTCACGTGTCTCAATGACAGTTCCAATAAGAGACTGTCCTCAGCTCGCCTCTACCCCTGCGCCTGGTTGTGTTTATCCCTGCACGTCCCCTTGGTGCTGTAATTACCCCTCCAAGATGTCATTAGCTTTAATGTGGCTACGCAGGCAAATGGAAGGTCATCCAGAGACAAACGGCAAAGGATGGAGGGCGTCAAGGTGGCCTGAATTACTAAGTGATAGAGAGAAAGACATGCCAGATAGTGAATAAGAGACAAAGAGACACTTCATGGAATCAGAACGAGGCTTTTGTGTTATCTAAATGGTTGTGTACTTCTAAAAGTTGAATAACTTCATTGAAAATATTTCTTTTGCAAGAAAACTGACTAATATTAATGACCAAATTTTGTCAAATAACACATGACTACTAGCACCTCTGTAGCAAACCGTGGTTTGTGCCTGTGTATGTTTTTGTAAATTAATTTCAGTGTTGTAGTTTAATACATCAATGGAAATAAGAAATTATGTTTTGGCAAATAGCTAAAATAAAGTGGGGTTTTTTTGTTAATGTTTATTTAATTTCAGTTAACCAAAACAAAAACAAACAAAAAAAAAAGTTATGGTTTGAGTTTTAGTTTCACAATCCTGGTCCCAAAAAATTCACATTTGTGCTTTTTTTAATTCTTTAAAAAAAAGAAAAAAGAAAAGAAAATGGTCAATAAATACATAAATAATCAAAGAAATGAATTTAAATAAATAAATAATTTATGTATAACTTTTCATCTTCATATTTATATAAAATATCCAAAAACCATTTATTTCAATTAACCAAAAAAATAATAAAAAAAAAAAAAAAAATATATATATATATATATATAATAAAATAAAATAGTCAATGTATCAATCAATAAATAAACAGGAAAATGTTTACTTTGTATCAAATTAAAAGTTTATTATTGTTGTTATTATTATTGTTGTTGTTGTTGTTGTTGTTGTTTTCTTTTTTTGTCATTTGTACTTTTTTCCTCTAAAATAAAATAAAATAATATAATATTAAATTAAAATAAAATACAATAATTTTATAAAATTAAATAATACTGTAAATGTATCAATAAATAAATAAATAAACAGGAAAATGTTTACTTTGTATCAAATTAAAAGTTTATTATTGTTGTTATTATTATTGTTGTTGTTGTTGTTGTTGTTGTTTTCATTTTTTTTTGTCAGTTGTACTTTTTTCCTCTAAAATAAAATAAAATACAATAAAATACAATGTTATTAAATTAAAATAGAATACAGTAATTTTATAAAATTAAATAAAATATTCAATGTATTAATAAATAAATAAATAAACAGGAAAATGTTTTCTTTGTATCAAATTAAAACTTTATTATTGTTGTTATTATTATTGTTGTTGTTGTTTTCATTTTTTTTTTTGGAATTTGTATTTTTTTCCTCTAAAATAAAATAAAGTAAAATAAAATATTGTTAAAATAAAATAAAATAAAACAGTCAGTGTATCAATAAATAATCAATTTAAATAAATCAGTAATTTACATATAACTTAATCTTCACATTCAGATCAAATTCATATCCAAAAATCATTTTCTTAAAACATATCTTTGTGTTTTCTAGTTCTAATCTCATTTAAATATCTATAAAACAAGAAGTAAAATGCATATGAAATATTTCTTTGCAGGAAATTGGCTAATATTAGAAGTGTCCAGCTCAGTAGAAAGTGTGCTCAATTTAGCAAAACAAGCTAGTGGGGGGTTAACGACAGATGAACAGACACCAAAAAAAAAAAGTTCAGAACGACCACCTTATTTGCTCCTAAAAGAGACCTTCAGTCTCATAATCTGAAGGTCGTGAGTTCGTGCCTCACACGGGGCAGTGTGGCGCTTTTACGGGGCAGCCGTGGCCTAATGGTTAGGGAGTCGGGCTTGTAACGGAAGGGTTGCGGGTTCGCGTCCCAGGTCCGGCAGGGATTGAAGGTGGTGGGAGTGAATAACCAGCACTCTTTCCACCTTCAATACCATGACTGAGGTGAGTCCCTTGAGCAAGGCACCGATCCCCCAACTGCTCCCCGGGCGCCGCAGCGATAGTGATATGGCTGCCCACTGCTCTGGGTGTGTGTGTGTTTGATCACTTCTCACTACTGTGTGTGTGCACTTGGATGGGTTAAATGCAGAGCACAAATTCTGAGTATGGGTCACCATACTTGGCCACACGTCACGTCCTTTCTTTACTTTTCCTTTTTCCTTTCCTTTAATATCTGGCAAAGTCATTTGCCAGTGCAAAAGTTCCCGCTGATGCCAGCTGCCAGAGAGAGAGAGATTTTGCATCGCAGCTCATAATTCTTACACTCCTGCCAGGCTTTCCAAGTTGGTCCGTCTCTCCATCACGCTAAGTCACATGCTAATGGAGTCAGAGGGCAGTACATTTGGAATAATTTGGCTTTTTGTCTGCGAGCAGCAGTTGGCTCTAACAGGAGGAAGGTCTAGTTCATTCAAACACTTTAACACAGAGATATTAGCTTTTCCCATTGCATTAGGAGGAGAGAAAGGGGAAAATACTAAAGCCTTTAGAGGTCAAAAGGGCAAGAACAATGTAAACCTACAGTATTCAGTGTGTTCAGTGCTTAGGCTGCCATCACTATTATTATTATAATTCAATACTTGAGGTTAGAGTTTTGAACAAATTCAAATTAACATAATAGTCTTATTTTATAATATTTTTAACACTTTTCTGAAAAACAAAATAGTTCATTTTTACAGTTTTAGTCTTTTTTTTTTGTCAGTTTTATCAGTCGTTTTTAAAAAAAATGTCTATTTTTTATTAAATAAATTAAGTATTCAGGTAATACAGATATTTAATGAAATATCAATATTACCAGTTGTATTGCTGTTAGTATAATTTAGACACCTTTAAAGTTTTAGCTATATTTTTCTGAAAAAATATCTTATTTTATAAGATATTAAAATATAAAAATATTAAATCTTATATTTTCTGGGGTAAAAAATGTTAAGTTTTAAAGTTTTAGTAATTTTATTGTGGTTGTGTAATTTTTTTGTAATTATTTTTAAAATATATTTATAGTTTTTATTAGTTACTTATTAAATGAATCAGTTATTCAGATAATGCAAATATTTAATGAAATGTTAATATTAACTGTCTCTGTTATATTGCTGTTAGTTATAGTTTTTATCTGTATTTTCCTGAAAAGTCTTATTTTGTAATATTTTTCACAATTTTATTGTGTTTTTGTACATTTTTAGTAGTCATTGTTTTTTAAATATATTTATAGTTTTTATTAATTGTTTATTAAATTAATACATTATTCAGATAATACAGATATTTAACAGAATACTGATATTAACTGTCTCTGTTACTTTGCTGTTAGTATAATTGAGATACTATAGTCTGAAAAAAGAGTCTTATTTTATAATATTTTTAATACTTTTCTGAAAAAATTAAGTTGTAAAGTTTTAGTAATTTTATTGCGTTTTTGTATTTTGTTTAGTAGTCATTGTTTTTTTTTAATACATTTATAGTTTTTATTAGTTATCTATTAAATTAATTTATTATTTAGATAATTTAGATAATTTACTATTTAATAATATTAACTATTTACTATAGTATAAGTGAGATACTATTATAGTTTTTATTTATATTTTTTTTTTGAAAAATAATATTTATATTAGTATTTTAGTTATTGTTTTTAAATATATCTGTGTAGGTTTTGTTATTTTTTAAGTTTTAGTTGTTTTAGTACATCAGGTTAAAGTAAAAGAAAATGAGAAATGTTCTGTAAGTAATTCAATAAAAGTTTTTTTTTTTACTTTTACTCTGCTTTTTTTTTTTTGTTCACATTTGTGTTAAAAAAAAGGTCAAATAAAAAGTAAGTGTAGTTCTTTAAATGTTATTCCCTGCAAAAATACTTACTATATATAGTTACGAGGGGTTTTTTTTAACCTTAAAAACTTTAATGGACTTAACAAAATCATATTTATATGCTAAAATAATTTTGTTAAAGAGTATCTTTGTGTTTTACAGTTTTAAACTCATTTAAATATCCTTTAAACAAGATAGGTTTGCCTAAGAAACAAAACTGTGTAAGATATTAAAGCTCATTTTCAGAGAATTTATGTTTAATATACTGTATATTTCATTTTGAGGCGCTGACATTTTTTCCACAACTTATATTAACCGTGCGCAGGTGAAAAACAAATCAATAACAGGACCAAATATAGTCAAGATACATTCTCTGAAAACAAGCCTTAATAACTTCCAGAGTTTTGCATATGCAGCTTATTTGAAGGACATATACAGAAGCTGTTTTTAGCCTTAGCATAACATACAGAAACTGTGAGGAGTTCTCACTTCATAAAGTGTTTAGTTCATGTTTAAGTGTTAGCACACGCGCATTAGCGGCCAGACCTGTGAACGTGTGGTACTTGAGAAATAATTATCAGATATAGTTCACCTTTATATCTGTGAGCACATTAACTCACACCCACCGCTCTTAACTGCACTCAGTGTGAGCGCCAGACCCGCGTACAGGCCAGCGACGGGGCAGACAATTAACATTCAGCCTGTACACACACACACACAGCCACAGATGCTCAACATAGAGTACGGATACGTCTGGATTCAGCGGGACACAGCTGTACGGATTTGGATCGAGCAAATATAAAATATAGTTGAGGGTTAAAGTATTTATTCCCATGGTGTCACAATGCATAATGCAGGACATGTGCTGCTGTTCCAGATCTCTCTGTTTGCAGCTGGATCATAAATAAATCAGTTATTGAGATAATAGAAATAGTTAATGAATTATTGATATTAACTGTATGTGTTACATTTCTGTTGCTGTGTATTTCAGAGGACCTTTTTATATTATTATTTGTATTGTTATTATGTTTTTCTTTTTCTTTCAATTAAATTCCAGTTTATTCGCATAGCACTTTTCATGTTTAAATATTGTTGCAAAGCAGCAAAAAAATCATTATTATAAACCATTTAAAAATGTATATCACTATAAATAATACAACTATTCTTGCATGTACATTTCCAAGGAAGAATCCATTGAGGTTTTCTCTAGAAGGGTTGAATGACTGTAATCTGATGAGTTTTTGTGATCTTTAACAGAGGCAGGATCCTGTGGCCTGGGGACCAGAGTTTGCTGCTGTATCTCGTGATGTAATGAACATTCGCTACACCCTCCTGCCGTATTTGTACACGCTGATGTACGAAGCCCACGTTCACGGAAGCACTGTGGTCAGACCCCTGCTGCACGAGTGAGTGTCTACCATTTAGTTGACCCACAAATAAAGATCATTTTATCATCATTTGCTGACCCAGATGCAGTTTTAAAAAAAGTTTTTAAAACAATTTAAAACTGGATGTGGCTAATTCTCATTTTAGAAACCGTTGTTATGCAAACATTAAGGGAACATTCAATTTTAGCATTTTGCTAACATTGCGAGAATGTTACTTTTGAATGTTCTCTGAACATTCTAAAACAAGTTTAAAAATCATTTCAAAACATTTAAAAATCTCAAACATTCCACCAAAAAATTTAAAAAAAGTTCTATTATTAAAGTGATAATCTATAATATAAGTGATTTATATGCACATAGAAAGCATATTAAATCAAGTAAAGTGTCTACTTTAATGTTTCAGATAACTTTTGTGACAATAAAATTTCTAAATATGGGTGAAAAAATTAATTTACTTATATACACTACCAGTCAAAGTTTTTCAAAGAGGTCTCCATAATACAGCAAAAGCTGTTTTACTATTTAAAATAACTACTTTCTATTTGAATATATTTTAAAATGTAATTTATTCCTGTGATCAAAGCTGAATTTTTAGTATCATTACTCCGGTCTTCAGCGTTACGTGATCCTTCAGAAATCATTCTAATATGCTGATTTGCTGTTCAAGAAACGTTTTAATTATTATTATTATCATCAATATTTAGCAGTTGAGTACAGTTTTTTCAGGATTCTTTGAAAGATTTTATCTGAAATAAAAAGCTTTTGTAACATTATACACTATACCATTCAAAAGCTTGGAGTCATATTTTTTGGGAAAGAAATTATAGAAATGAATACTGTAATCAAAGAAACCTGAAACCTGAGTACCTACTCAGCTGTTTTCAACAAAATAATGATAATAATAACAATAAATGTTTTTGAGCAGCAAAACAGAATAATAGAATGTGACTGGAGTAATGATGCTAAAAATTAAACCTTGAAATCACAGGAATAAATTCCATTTGAAAATATATTCAAAAAGAAAACAGTATTTTAAAATGTTAAAATATTTCAAAATTTTACTGTTTTTGATATGATTTGGATAAAAAATGCAGACTTGGTGAGCAGAAAAGACTTCTTTAAAAAAAAACAGTAAAATCTTTTGACTGGTAGTGTATACAAATAATACAACATACTCATTCTGACCTGTACAAATTAAAATGCATAAAAGAATAAGCCATCATAAATAATTATATTTTAAATTATTAAAAACTTTGTGCTGACAAATGTGTAAGACCTAGTGTTTTGAAGGATAGTGGCAAAAATTAAAAATTACAGTTAATTAGTATTTTCGGGCTTTTTTTAATATCATCTAATGATTCTTGTTCTGAATTAAATATTTTTTTGGTATATGTAAACTATTGTTATACTGAAAGAAGTTAGTAGGTCTTCTGTAAATGCATGATATTCATTTTTTTCTTAGTCAAATAAAAAGGATATAATTCTAATGTAATAGGGGGAAACAACATTTCAAGCTCTATTAAACATTTATTATTTTGATGCTTGAAAACCCCTTTTTCAACCATGACTCGTATAATGTTTTTGTGCTAATATTTGGAGAGAATTATAAGATCGAATAACTTTGAACAAACGTTCTATTGATGTTACTGGAAGCACTTTTTCATAATTTAAGAAACGTAGTTCTGCAAATGTAACGACGCCTGTGAGTCAGTGAAAACAGAAGTTTCCCTTTGTGTGAAATATGCCTTTAAGACCTTCATTCATGTTCTCCTCCTCTCTTTCCTTCCAAATATATCTTCATTACACCATCTTTTCTTTCTCACACTATTTTCAGTCCATCCTATCGTTTCAATTACATCTCCCCCAAAGCATCATGGGAATGACTAATCAGAACTTGGGCCAAATCCTGTCTCTATATTGGTCTTTTATTCCTGTATCTAATGATTTTTTTTTAGCCTGCTTTGATATCACTGCTCTGTTGACCTGTCTAACCTTCCTCGTCCACGCTGTTTTTAGCAGCCTGATCTATTGGACTGAACGTACTATTTTGTTCAGCATCACGACCTGTGCATAGTTTCATTACAAGCTCTAAAACTCTCTTTTACTCATTTTTTTGTTCTCTCTCATGAACTGCATGTACAGTGTCGGGTGGATGATGTTCTCAGTGCTGTGTTCTGTACTGTAGGTTTGTCACAGATGAAAAAACATGGGACATTGACAGACAGTTCCTCTGGGGTCCCGCTCTTCTAATCACACCTGCTTTGGACCCGGTATGAACACAACATTTTTTAATAATATAATAAAAGTCACACACTGTCACATAGCACTATATTCAATCAGTAAAGACTTGTGTTGTTGTTTATTAACTTTTTGTTTTGTGAAGAATGTTACTGTGGTCAGGGGATACTTGCCATATGGTGTCTGGTACGATTACCACACGGTAAGCATTTTACCAACATGCATTTTTTTAGTAAGCATGCAAATCTTTGTTAGCATGTCAATTTAACAACGAGTCAAATTGATGCTGGCTTCCAAGCAAATGCAGCCTGTGGTACATTGTCCTTTATATATTGTGGTCTCTTATCTGCTTGTATGTGATTTATCATCCAGGGAAAAGCTATAAGAGTATCAGGAGAGTTTGTGGATATGGAGACACCATTAGAGAAAATTAACCTGCATGTGAGACCAGGATACATCCTACCCTGTCAGAAAGCAGAGAACAACACACACTACAGGTGAAGCAATGCTGCATCTTTGTTATTACCTATTTAATAGGCCCTTTCTCTGTACTTTCATAGTGCATTTCCATGTTCAGGACCACAAACAGTCACTTTTCTCCCTGTGGCTTTAAGAGTTCATACTGTTCATGTGAGTGGTTGTAGGTTAATATGTTTTGTTTTATTCTTGTAGTCGTCAGAATCCTCTGGATCTCATTGTTGCTCTTAATGATGGAGGTGTAGCACAGGGATCTCTGTTCTGGGATGACGGAGAGGGAATTGGTGAGTTTTGTGTGCTTGTGTGTGTAGGGTTGGGAATCATAAGGAATTGAATACTTTTCATTTATCTTATTCAACCTGGTTCGTATGTGGAAATACGACAGTTCTGCAAAATTATATCACATTGCACCATTTTGTGGCACATTCAAAGTGAAATGTTCAGGGGGGTACTGCTAAAACCGTGTTTATTATTTTCCAAAATGGACAAAGTTGGCTCTGGCAATGTTTTAAGCTGGTTGCACACATTGCAGCAGTCCGGAAGTGAAATATCCAGTGTGTGGCGCTAAAAGGTTAATTTCTATTGCGTTCGTGAAATAAGATACTACCTACACTGAACCCTACTTTAAAAAGGGTTCGTACAAAGTGCTTAAAGTGCTTGAAGTACTTAAATTTGTCTTTTTTTAAAAAATTAAGGCCTGGAAAACCCTTGAACATAGCAGTATTCCTGAAGAGGTACTACAGCAGCAAGTGCTTGAATTATTGAAAGACAATGTATCTATGAAATAAGTGTTTAATTTTGTCAATAAGCACAATCTTTTCATGCAATTTAAAACACATAACTTTTTCGCTTATTTCAGTTAATGTCAGAAAACAATCGAGCTAAGCAAGTAGTAGTACTGACAGTGTTGTGTAAACATGGCTGAAGATGCGAAAAGAGGCCCATATGGACCAAATCAATTGAGTCGTTTATGCTGGAACCGCTCTGATTCAAACTTGTGACTTCGATCATTCATTTCAAGCAATTCACTAACAAAAATCAGATCAAATTAAAAGATTCATTCTCGCATTCCGCTTGTAACGATTTTAAAAAGCATGTAGTGATGGGTAAAACGGAGCTTTTTGAAACTCCAAATCAGTTAAACCAGTTAATTTTGAAGTGCTCGGATTGCGTATCGTGAATCATTAGATTCAGGTTCGGAGCGCATATTGTGAATCATTTAATTTAGATTGGAACGGGTTTGTGAATCATTTAGTGAATTGAATAATTAAAATCAAATGATTCACGATATGCAATTTTAAGTTTTGATCTAAATCAAATTCAGATTGGGACTTAAGAGCGTGGATCACAAATCATTTGATTTATATCGGAACTTCGGAACATGGATTGTGAATCATTTAATTTAGATTGGAACGGGTCTGTGAATCATTTAGTGAATTAATTAATTAAATCAAATAATTTGCGATATGCGATTTTAAGTCTCGATCTAAATCAAATTCAGATCAGGACTTAAGAGCGTGGATCATGAATCATTTGATTTAGATCAGAACTTCAAGTGCAGGTTCGCAAATCATTTGATTCAGGTTGGGATTCGGAGCGCGAATTGTGAATCATTTAATTTAGATCGGAACGGGTCTGTGAATCATTTAGCGAATTGAATAATTAAATCAAATAATTAAATCAAATAATTTGCGATACGCCATTTTAAGTCTCGATCTAAATCAAATTCAGATCGGGACTTCAGAGCGTGGATCACGAATCATTTGATTTAGATCAGAACTTCGGAGCACAGTTTGCAAATCATTTGTTTCAAATCAGGATTTCGGAGCACTTTTGCAAGTATTTTTTTTTAATGACTTTTGAAAATGAAAGCATACACAAATACAAATCCCTTAAGCAAATTAACAGTGCTTTTACTATAGTAAAGGTGTAGTATACATCTTTTATGTAGTATACTATTTGTCTTTTTTGAGAATTTGAAATGGAAGACATTGTTTGATAAGTGAGATCTCTGATTGAAGTCCCTGAAAATCAAAAAAGTAGTGCTTGAAAGGTCCTTGAAAGTCCTGGAATTTCCTTTTTTACAGTATCTGTATGAGCCCTGTTTAAACCTAAATGACATTAAACATATGCTGTACCGGGTGCGCTACCGAGCAAGTTTTCTAAGAAAATCCATGTACATAAGTGTACAGCTAGTTATGTGATGCAAATGTCAAATGCATTAGTTTACATATCATGCACTATGGTAAAAGTGCTAATCATAATTTGCGCAAAAAGGAATAAAAGTTAGCGTATTACTGCCACTAGTGTTCATTTCAGCTGGAAGCTGCAGTGAATTGAATGTATAGGCATGTTTTTGGAGTTTAGCGAAGAAGCACGTATTTTCAAAGTCTTATCAGCATTAGAATCACTAAAACCCTGCTCTAAAAGTATATCTCTTTATATATTTTTCCATATTACAGTGTTTAAACTTGTCTTCTCTTAATTGTCTTTTTTATTCTTCCTCCTTACAGATACCGTTCAGAATGGCAAATACCTCTTGACATCTTTCTCTGTGTTTGAAGTAAGTATGTGTTTTGAAGAATAAGTGTGCCGTTTTTTTCAGATTCATTTGGATTGTGGTCATTAAATCCAATAGGGAATCCAAGATTGTCCATTTCACTTGAAGCCAAACATCTGTGGCCACTCTCTATTTATAAACAAATCCAGATCCAAAACTGTTTCATGCTGTAGCAGCTCAAGGCCACTTGGCCCAGGTCAGAGCTCTCTGGATGTCCTGTTGGTTTGATGTCATATGTGCTGAGATTATTTGAGCGGTGGGGAAAACACGGCCCTATGGAGTTGAGAACTGTTTGTAAAACGAGGTCACACTCAGCTAGGTTGAGTTGTCTCGGCACAGATGTTACATAAATACCGAAACAACTATTTTCTGTTATTGTTTATTCTGTTCTAGTAGGATCTAAGTGAATGAATCTCAAGAAACGGGTCATATGTCCGTGTTTTTGCATTACATATTTATTACTATAATGTATCCAGATGTCAGCACTAATTATTTGCAGTAGCATTTTTGATTCTACTGTAAATAGGTATGTGTGTGTAACAGCTGTGCTGTGTGATTTATGTTTATAGCGTAAACTTACCAGCGAGGTTTCCGTAAATGGGCTGGCCGAGGCTGACAGACTGACCCTGGGTGTTGTGAGGGTTTGGGGTGTAACAACTAAACCCACTAAGGTTACCATGAAAGTGAATGGGAAGCCTGACGCTGACTTGGGTTTCGAATATAACACTGAGGTGAGATGCTTTATCCAAACACATACTTTATCAATTCATACTGTCAGAACCACTAATACAAATATGAGAAATGGTACCTTTTATGTGGACAAGAGGTGCTGCTTAAAAACTAAAATCAATTTCTTTTATATTATTTAACTTGTTTTTTATTTTTAATAACACTTTTAATGCAACTTTTAAAATGCATTTTTTTTATTGATTGTTCTTAAAGCTATGTATTTGCCGATTTATAAAATGATTTATTTTTTAACCAATATTACTTTCCTGACAATAAGAAATTTATAAACACTTATGTTTTTTTTTTTTTAATTATTTATGTTTTATTTATTATTACATTTTAATATTTCTAAGAATTATTTTCTTTAATATTAATTTCATTTTTAGAGATTTCAATATTTTAATTTTAATATTTCTAAGAGAAAAAAAATTCTTGAAAATTAAGAATATTATAAATAATTATATTATTTACATTGAAAATACATCATGGAATCCTGGTCAAATTAATACAAAGAAATATATAATTATATTTTATATAAAATGATTTTTCATTTTTAAAGAGATTTTAATTGTAATTTTCCAAGAGATATTGTTTTCTTAACAATTAAAAATATTATAAATAATGATATAATATAAATTGAAAATAATTTATACATCATGGAACTATTTGTTTGCTGTGTGTAATTCATCATACTCAAATTTCACCCCAAAATTAATACAAAGAAATGTATAATCATATTTTATATAAAAGTATTTTTCATTTTTTAAGAGATTTTAATATTTTAATTTTAAGTGATATTACTTTTATGACAATAAGAAATTTATAAATACTTATGTCATTTATTTTGAACATTTTTTAAATTTGAATATTTCTAAGAGATATTTTCGTAAAAGATAATAATAATAATATAAATACTTTTTACACTATTAAAAAAAAAGTAATAATAATTGTTTCAACTTTAAATAATTAAATAACTAAATATCCAAGTTGTCACCTAAAAACATTAAGTAACTTAACATTTTAAGTTGAACATGACATATTTTAAGTCAGCGGGGTAACAAATTATTTTAAGTTGAAACAATTATTTTACATTGTGTAATTTAAATAGAAAATAATTTATACATCATAGAACGTTTAATTTATTCTGGTCATAATTCACCCCAAAATCAATGCAAAGAAATCTGAATTTATATTGTACTTAAGAATTATTTGTCAGTAATCACTATTGAGATTAAATTGAAGCTCACCATGTAAATGCATGTTTTCCTAGTCCTTTATACTGTCACCCTTGTGCAGTGAGCTTGATGAAATACATTGAGAAGTTTACATTCTCTTGGTCTGCTTAAAAAGAAACGCTTTTAAAAGTTGTATGCGCATCGACCGCACCGTTTCTATTAATAAGACTGCAGTCAGGAGCTCCAGAGACTGAGATTTATACGAGTCATGAGAAGAATCGAAGGAGGGGGAAGTGACAAAGAAACTGTGCGCATGTGAATCTGAATAACTAGTGTTCCAGCCCACACCGAATCATTTATCTTTCTTAGTATTTCCCGACTGCATAATAAGTCTGAAAGAGGCGAGGCAGCTCCATCTGTCTCCATGTGTGTGTTTGCCCTCAGCGGCATATGTCAGATCAGAGGTGGCGTTTCCCAACGATTCGCTCCAACATCTTTTATTTTTCTTCATCATGCCATTATGAGGTCATTGACTGAATTGGTCTGTAATCGCACACGCATTTAAGCTCTTAAAGGAATAGTTCACCTAAAAATGAAACTTCGCTGTGAACGTATTCACCCTCAGGCCATCCAAGATGTAGATGAGTTTGTTTCTTCATAAGAACAGATTTGGAGAAATGTAACATTGCATCACTTGCTCACCAGTGGATGCTCTGCAGTGAATGGGTGCCGTCAGAATGAGAGTCCAAACTGCTGATTAAAACATCACAATAATCCACAAGTAATCCACACCACTCCAGTCCATCATTAAGATGTTTTTAACGTAAAATTGTTGCGGCGGCACCCATTCACTCCTGAGTATCCATTGGTTAGCAAGTGATGTAATGCTGCATTGAGCTTCTGTTTTGTCCGAAAAATTATTTTTCTGTTGAATTAACTCTCTCTTCTTCTCCCTCAGATTCGGGAGCTGCAAATTAACGCAACATCACAATCTCACACCATCGAAACACCTTTCAGCATCACCTGGACCACATCTTAGTCACGGACACAAGTCAACAGAGAACGGCTTGAGCCAAGAGCAATCGCGTGATTATTTCTGTTTATTTATAAATGTTCCGTCAACTAGTAATTTATTTGGAAGTTTTTTATGGTAGATGTCATCTGGACTTAAAATATCAAATTATGTCTTCTAAAGCAGATGTTTTATTGCCGTGTTTTTGGTTCGGATATCATGTTAGAAACTAATAGTGGCAGTGCGTCTTCTGGCCGAACTTGGAAGGCTGAATCTGTAATGGGGAAGTAGGAATATAATGATAACCCTTAATTGTCGACAATCACAGCTTTTTAACGAGAAAACCTCTCAGCGGCGGCTACCTGCCGGGCGCGCTTCACGCACGACTACTTTTTGATGTAATGATACAATAATCAATTATTCATTCTACAGTAAACATAATGATATCAATTAAGCGATGGAGACTGTAAATTGATTTCTGCTCTAATTGGCAATCACGGCGAGCTGGAGAGATGGACGCCGCGGGGAAGAGGGCGGGAAGGGTGTGCCTTCGATATTTAGACGCTAGCCAAAAACAATGATAATTGAGGAGCTTTTTTTATCCGAGTGTGAAACAGGATGGAGCCGTTCTGACTGAGACTGTAATTATTTGGGTTTTCTATTATGCGAAAGGGGTTGTATTTAATTAGCGAAAAACAGTGGTCCGGGGTTTTTGCAAGAAAAAGAGACGTTTTCCTTCTCTAGTCAGGCAGTGAGAAAACGTTTCAGAACTTCCGTGTTTTAAAAACATCAGCTCTGCCCGAGTCGGTTGTGTTAATCTTTACCATTAGAACTTCATCGCTGTGCATTAAGCGATGTACATGAAAGAATAATACAGCTGTAACATGCATTTTAAAAGTGCAATAAAGTGATTTATACCTCAGGAAGCCTGTGACTGATTTGACTTGCTGATTTTATGGTAATATTTGCTTTAATCTCCAAAGAAACTTTCTTTTGTTTCTTTCCTGCACGCACGCAAACCAGACATCAGTCAAAAGTCAGGTGCATTAAAACAATCAATCTGATTCACATAAATCAAAAACAGACAGAGAGTGTTGTCTTGATTTAACCAACCCTCCAAACAAAGACTGGGATTGAGAGGAAAGTACTCATGTTAAAAAAAATAGAGGGAAATAACAAAAAGACGACATGAAAGATGAAACGCACACTCAAGTGACTTCAAAGCGTCGACATGTGATTGTGAGTGTTTGCGATGTCTGTATGCTGGAATACATTAGAGAAAACATGGATTAGAGACAAAAGCACAAAGAAAACATCAACACACATGGATCCAGAACACTAACGCTTTGTTTGCACACAGGTTACGGATGTGACATCTTGTTTTTATGTGAAATATTCAAAAATATATGTATATCTAGAGGTGTTTTTATTATCAATGATCAACTTTCTCAGTATGTCTCAATTTTACTGTGCAAATTTAAGAGAAAGCTACAAATCTAACTTAGTATAATCTCACTTGAATTGCTGAATTAAATATAATATGTGACCCTAGACCACAAAACCATTCTTAAGTAGCATGGGTATAGACCATTTCACTAGATGTAAACAACACTGGTCCAGAAGCACTTCCTGTTTTTTTTATTTATTTATTTATTTTTTTATTTCACATATACACATACTTCTTAAAGGTGCTAATGTAACTTCTTCATCCAGTGAAATGTTATGTTGGTTGTATTTTTTGTGATGTTTGTGTAAAGTTAAAAAAAAATCGGGACCAGTATATTTACATCTGACGAAATGGTATATATTTGTAGCAATAGCCAAAAACGCATTGTATGGGTCAAATTATCGATTTTTTTTAAAGATGAATGTTCCATGAAGATATTTTGTAAATTTCCTACCATAAATATGTCACAGTTTTATTTTTAATTAGTAATATGTATTGCTAAGAACTTTATTTGGACAGCTTTAAAGGTGATTTTCTCAATATTCTGATTTTTTTTTTTTTTTTTTTCAGAATTTTCCTACCAAACCATACCATAAATCTCAGTTTCAAAAATTGACCCTTATGACTGGTTTTGTGGTCCAGGTTTACATATAGCAATATATTTTACAGATTTTATAAATCTTTGTTAATAGTCAATAAATACAATTGGTCATTGTTTGACTCATAATTGTCAACTGAAAGTAAAACTATTAACTTTTTTTTTTTTTTTTGCTGAAATAAAACAAATACATGAAAAAGTACTCTTCAAAATGTAAAAACTAATAGCAAAATCACAACACATTTACTAAAATATGAAAACTAAAATACAAAAAAAAATAGTTTAAAATATTAAATAGCATAATCTATAAATAATACTAAAATAACACTGGTTTTACATTATGTTCACAAACATATGTTTGTGAACATAATGTAAAACCAGTGTTATTTACTAAACTCACTAAAACTTTAATATAATAATAATATACATAATAATTTATTTAATAAAAATTAATAAAATAAAAAAATAAAAACTGCAAAAGCACAATTACTAAAATATGAAAACTGAAAATACAAAAATAAACGCTATTTTATAAATATATAAATATTAAATAGCATAGTCTATAACTACTGCTAAAAATAACTACAAGCATTATGTTAACAGACGTAACTTTGTATTTATGTTGACATTAATATTATAAATATTAAGATTAATGCTACAGAAGCTTTGTTCATTATTCCAATATGATTTATCTTATTTTTCAACGCGGAAGTAAGCCTATGTGTGAGACTTCCGGGTTTTTTTTCCTGGGAAATAACGATAAGAATAGCAACATAAACAATAAAACTGTTTGCGCTACAAACCAGTGTGTTCATAATTAATATAATACATTAAAATAATACGCCAAGGCACACCAATTTGCAATATCAATCAGCAAAACGATCTGTTTTGTACAGCTGGACGAGACCGGAAGCCACGCCCATAAAGTTTACAAATGGCCGCGACCGCTCTTACGGAAAAATAAGCCGGTAAGTTTCCTCAAAACCTCTGTGATGCTTCATTTTTAGACAGGCATCTTAACACACTTTGCATTTTGTCAAATAACCTTCAAAACTAAGGTTAATAGCTTTCCATTATGCTAATTCGCTAGCAATAAAGCTAATCGTTTTCGAAGATGGAGTTTTTGTTTCTAAAAATGTGATGCAAAAGGCCTGGGTTTATCTCAACACACACACACACACTTGTACTGTCAGTCTGAAAGTGACGCTAAATCGCTGACAGGCCCAATAACAGGCCGCGTCTGAACGGTTCCTCACGAGTCATTTCACCACGTGACACCCGGTGACACGGCGACGCACCCACGCAATTTTCCCTTCACTCGTACGCCAATTAAGGCTGGCCACTGACGACAGGGGGCAGAGGGGGACCATACCTGGTAATTGCAGCTGCTTATGCTTCACTTCACACCGGCTATGACAGGTGTGTGTACGTGTGTGTGTTTGTTGAGACGAACTGAAGCTACTCGGTCTGCATTGAAAGTCATTCTGTTATGGCCATGGATGTGCAGGTAAACACTGTTTAAAATGCGTCGTATGTGCTTGCATTGTCTGCGTTTACTACAAGCGCCCATACTGATTTGTAGTTTGCAATAATAAATAGTAATTTGACAACAAACAGTTTATCTGAAAGGAAAAATGACATCCGACAAGCTATCAGAATATATGTGATGTTTAATAATTTATACCCTATTTATGTGGAAAAGGTTTTAGGCTTATTGGAATTTTCCACAAATTAGACGCTACTTTTAGGGCAACACAATTAATGGACATTTTATTTTAATATTTATTATTTGATTGTATTTAATTTGGTTAGTTAATTTAATCAGTGTTTTAAATGTTAACAAATAGTTTTTAAATCAATTGACATCTTTTTGCACCTGATTAAAACAAGAACACACACAATTTTTAAAGGCTGTTACATTATATTGGTGTCTGTCTCAAACATAAAACTCTGTATTGTCTCTGTTTGATCCTCCACCTTCATTTTGCTGTGATTTTATCTGCTTTTAGTTGCGTTTGCCCTGAAGAGTGTTGATTTGGAAAACCCTACGACTCCCGAGGACTGATTACTGCGCTCACAGTCAGGTTATTACCTTTCCTTTTAGACACAGCACCATGTGAAGTTTTACATTTCAGATCAGATGTTACACATTTGCAGAGTTGATTCTGCTGTAATTTCTTCACCTATAGACTACAGTGTTAGTTTCTGTTCACACTACAAGAATCATTCTTCAGCTATTTTGAAACCCTAGTTGGCTACAAAATATTTATAATTTAAAATCATCACATGCTATAACTGGAATTTAATTGGAGCAGAGCAGTATTTTATATGCTGACATTAATTAAATAAAACTTTAAAAAGATACAATTGAACTTAATACAGCTAATAGAGTTGAAAGCAGTGATGAAGATCAGTTTTCACTACATATTTCACAACATCCCAGATGTGAAACTGTGATTTTGTTAAATCATGTTTAATATCCATATGAAAAAATTTTCCACATTGCTACAAAAACTCTACAGTATTTTTATATTTGATGTTTTATTATTGTTATTATAATAGTTCATTATAAGAATTATTTAATGGTATATAATTTTATTTTTTATAATTATATTTATCACATTTAGTATTTTTGCAAAATATACATAAAAATCTAATTATAACTAATAATGTAGTATAACACTTTATAGTGTAATTTATTTAAAATGTATTATACCTTATTATATTATAATAATAGTTAATTATAATGTTTTTGGTTATATCATTTTTATAATTAAATATTTTGTATTTTAAAAATAATAAAATAAAATATTAATAAAATTGTATAAAATGAAATCATTATAATTTATATATAAAATAATATAATATAATGTTGTATAGTTTGTATATATGAAAAATATATATATATATATAATATATACATTATTATATTATATTATATTGTAGTAATTATATTATATTATTAATCAATGTATAATAATAATAATAATATATATATATATATATATATATATATATGTAAAATGGCAGATGCATTCCATAAAATTATAACTAATAATTTAATGTAACATTTAATAATTTGTGTAATTTGCATATATGTAAAATGTGTAATTATATCATATTATATCATTATACTAATTAATAATAATTCCTTTTTCAATGATATATTTTCATATAATTATGTTTATTATGTTTTGTATTTTATCAAATGAAATCATCAAATGAAATAATCATAATTTATAATATAATGTAATATAATATAATACTATAATGTATAATAGTTTGTATGTGAAACATATATATCATATTATAATAATTATATTATATTATATTATTATTTCATGTTGCATAATATATATGCAATATAATGTAATATAATTATAATACTTTATCAAATTAAATAATAATGATTTATAATATAATGTAATATAATAAAATACTATATTGTATAATAATTTGTATATGTGAAAAGTATATAATATATTAAAATAATTATAATATATTATTATTTCATGTTGCACAATATATATGCAATATAATATAATATAATCCTGTATTGCATAATACTTTGTATATATGAAAAATAAATTATATTAAAATATTTCACATATATTATTAGTTCATGTTGCATACTATTAATAAGAAATACTATATTGTATACTAGTTTGTATATATAAAAATTATATTATATTATATTATATAATAATATAATAATTAAAATATATTATAATATAATATAATATAATATATGTAAAATGGCGCTTGCGTTCCATGAAATGTAATCAGGCAGTTTCTGTGAAAAGTTTGCTGAAAGACTACAGTTCCCCCAATGCATCCATCCATGACCAACCCAATGAGATATGGTGTTTTGTCTGAAAATGGCTTCTGCTGTTTTCGTCTCCACAACAGTCCCTGAGATTGAATGGGATTCCAGTTGGCAGTTTAAATCACAGGGTTTGCCAAGAGACCCATTTCATTAATAAGTGAAGCACAGCACCTGACATAATGGCACTCAGAGCGTCAGTTAAGAGAGTGTTGTGCAAAGTCAACCGGTGCTGCGGACGGACACGAAGCGCACGAGGCCAGAGCTAAACGCTGCTTTAATTAATACACACATCTGCTGTCCTCACAGAGCCGCAAGGTGTGTCACAGGTGAGCAATCAGTGTTACCATCATTTCAGCAGATTGCAGTGTCCATAAACATAAAATATGAATGTTTTAATGGGGCGACATTGGGACACTGGGAGATTTCTGCAGAAAAACGGGACAATTTATAGAGCCACGCTTCCTGCCCGCTTTGCTTCGTTTCACTTTCCACAAGTTTTAGGCTTGAAAAATCATCATTTTTAGACAGATTTGTGTGGTTCTGTGGTTTGTATCTGATTTTACAAAACAAACAGAAAAAAATAGAAATGTTGCCTTAGAAACTAACTGAAACAAAATAAGTTGAAGCTGAAGTGCTAAAATTGTTCAAACTAAAAGTGAAATTAAATAAAGCTAAATAGCAATACTTTTAAGTTGAATTATTAAAATGATTAAAATAGAAATAAAAATAAAAAAAGCTAAATAGAAATATTTTCAAGTTTAAACTGAAGTACTAAAACGACTAAAACTAAAATAGAAATAAACAAAGCTAAATAGCTATACTTTTAGGTTGAATTATTACAATTATTAAAACTTAAATGGAAATAAAGATAAATTAAAGCTAAATAGAAATATTTTCAAGGTTAAGTTGAAGTACAAAGATGATTGAAACTAAAAAAGAAATAAACAAAGCTAAATAGCTATACTTTTAGGTTAAAGTACTTTATTAAAACTAAAATAGAAATGAAATCTAAATAGAACTATTTTTAAATTTAACTTGACATTCTAAAATTACTAAAATTAAAAAGAAATATTTTCAAGTTTAGGTTGAAGTAGTAAAATTATTAAAGTGAAAACAGAAATAAAAATAAATTAAAGGTAAATAGAAATGTTTTTAAATGTAACTTGAAATATTAAAATACTAAAATAAATAAAAATAATGCTAAATAGAAATATTTAAAGTTTAAGTTAAAGTATTGAAATTACTAAAACTAAAGTTGAAATAAAATAAAGAAAAATAGAATTAATAGAAAAAATAGAATAAATAGAAATATTTTAAAAATGAAAGATGACTTAAAAATGACAAAAACACATAAAACTTATTAAACTTGATTTTACAAACAAAACTTAAAAATTTACATATGAAATGTTAAAATTCAAAAACTAATAAAAATGATAAAAGCACATAACAAAATTAATAAAACTTAAACTAAAATGAAAACTGAAAATATAAAAAATAAAAGTGAATTCAACATATTAATAAATACTATAGTATTATATAATATTGAAACAACATTGGTTTTACAGTGTATTAATTAAAGTTAACATACAACTCATTAATATTAACTAATTAAGATTAATGCTGGAGATTTGACATTATTGTAAAGTCTAACATTATTTAATTATTTGCAATATAATTATAACAATTATATGATTATTTACAATTAATTTGTTGGAATATTGTTTCAAAGTCAATCTGAGTTCACACCAAAACTCTATTGAAAAACTCTAGGAATAATCAATTGTAAATATTGAATATGATGATTTTGGACAATTGTATTTATTTTTTTGTAATTGTTTTTTTTTTTCCCAAGTAACATTTTTTTCTTCATCTTTGTAGTTTTAATTTTAGCTTTTAGATTTTTTTTTTTAATTCACTATAACCTTAGCTGGCTGGTCTAGTAGTGAAAAAAATTATATTATTATTATCTTTTTCTATCTATTTATTTTGTTTATTTGTTTACTATAGCTAATAACCCTGGCTGACTGGTCTGGCTAATGGATCTGTAAACGTTCAGGTTTATTTTGTTTCAGATGTAATTGAGTCGGAATATAAGGGAGACGTTATCGATCTGTATTTGGGCGGGCGGCGCGGTTAAAGCGAGGTTGTGCCGTCCGGTGAGCGAGGGTGAGGTCATTTGGGTGTCACTGGGAAGTCCAGAACAGATCTGGTGAACGGCCTGCAGTCTGGCACTGACTCACGCTCATTTGCATTTGTTGAAGTGCTATTTGGCCTTAACCGGAGAGACTGCGAATGAACGGCGGCTCATAAAACATCACCTTTGTCTTCTGAAGCGTCCAGCTGCACGCCAGTCATCAGCGTCCAGGAGCTGTTGTTATTCCAGACGAGAGCCATGGTGTGATGTATCAGGTGGCTAAGATAATAGTTTTATTCAGGGAAGACATTTTCTTCCCTGATTGTCAAATTGAAATTTATAGTGCTGCTTCTGATAGCAGGATGGAATTGGTGCTTCAGATAAAAGGATAAGATTGTATTTTTCATGCATTATGAAATTGCATGTGCCTATTTAAATAATCACACTACTCATATTTTATATATAGCCTGTGTTTTTACGGAGGAAAGAGAAAGAGTGATGAGGAGAATGAAGATGATACTAACAATTCAGTTTTCACTGCAATCCTCATTAAAGACACAATCCTGTTTGAACTGCTGATCTCTGATCAGAAAATCTTACTTCTATGCTACTCATTATTTCTATGCTGGCTATTGTATTCCCATAATGCAATGTGCTTGACTTGACCTTTCATTTCTAGTGGACAGATGAACTAGAAGTAATCAACATGATTTTTAACATGTTCTTAATTGTGGTAAAATCCTGTTGTTTTTGTTGTTTTGTGTATATATAGACACAATTTAAATAATGTATTTTTACATGATAATAATGCGAACAAAAATATTAAATTTTACTCAAAATAATATATACAAAAAATAATTATTTTATAATCTACATAGAAAAAAAGTAAAAATAAAAAAAATATGGACAGTCGATATATTATTTATATAAATAATAGTTAAAATACTTTCAATTTAAATAATATCTGATTTTTCATGTGACAGTAATAAAAACAAAATATATATAATATCACAATTTAAATAATGCATTTTTACATGACAGTAGCAAACAAAAATACTTAATTTTACTAAAAAAAAAATTTATAATTTACATAGAAAAGGTAAAAATAAAAAAAAGATGTTGACAGTCCTTATATAATTTATTGTTTATATAAATAATATTTAAAATAATTCACAATTTAAGTAATATCTCATTTTTCATGTCACAGTAATGCAAACAAAATATATACAATATCACAATTTAAATAATGGATTTTTACACAACAAACATCCTTAATTTTACTGAAAATAATATAAACTGAAAATAATATAAAATAAATATTTGTTTTAGAATTTATATAGAAGAAAGATCTTGACAGTCCATACATAATGTACTATTTGTGAAGTATTTTTAATATTTATACAATTTAAATATCAAATTTTTCATGTGACAGTAATGCAAATGATATCACAATTTAAATAATGTATTTTTACATGAAAATAATGCAAAGAAAAATACTTAATTTTACTTATAATATATACAGAAAATAAATACTTAATTTTACTGAAAATAATGTATATAATCTATATAGAAAAAATGTACAAAAATATATTGACAGTCCTTATATAATTTATTATTTATATAAATAATATTTAAAATACGTCACAATTTAAGTAATATCTCATTTTTCATGTCACAGTAATGCAAACAAAATATATACAATATCACAATTTAAATAATGGATTTTTACATGACAATAAAGCAAACAAACATCCTTATTTTTACTGAAAATAATATAAAATAAATATTTGTCAAAATTTTCATGGCACAGTAATGCAAATAATATATCACAATTTAAATAATGTATTTTTACATGAAAATAATGCAAAGAAAAATACTTAATTTTACTGAAAATAAATATTTTTTATCACCTTTTTTAAAAAAAAAAAGTAAATAAAAAAAGATATTGACTGTCCATATATAATTTATTATTTATATTAATAATAATTAAATGCTTCACAATTTAAATAATTTCTCATTTTTCATGTGACAGTAATGCAAACAAAATATATACAATATCACAAATTAAATAATGTATTTTTATGACAATAATCCAAAGAAAAATACTTAATTTTACTGAAAATAATATATACAAAAATAAATATTTCTATAATCTCTCTTTCTCTCTCTCTCTCTCTCTCTCTCTCTCTCTATATATATATATATAACCAGCTTAAATTGAAATAAGTATCTAGTTGTTGTTTTTTTTTTTTTCGTTTTTTTAAATGGTGGTATAGGATGGAAGTAGACGGATACAAATGGAAGTAGGACATATGTATCATAGTACTTCTTAGTATGTTAGAATCGGTGATTAGATATGGTGGTTTATGCTTTTTAATTCGGTTCTTTTTATTTATTTTTAAAGCTTTCTTTTTATGCATCCTTAAATTCAGTGCAGTGAGTGGGAAAATGTGTTATAACTTACAAATGGCACTGTTACCTGTTCATTCATCACACTGTAAATGGAAGGTCACGTCGAGCACAGTGCATTGTGGGAAACAGTTAATGATGCAGTGTGCTCTGATTGCATACTACACACTTTGGCAAATGAAGCAGGTGATTTGAGTGTTTCGTGCATACTGTTTGTGTGCTGCTTGAAGATGAAGCAGGACTAGATGACATCATGATTGTTTATTTGTTAAAGGGAAGCTTCATGCTGCTTGAAGTGTTAGTCCAACAGATTTAATGGAGCGTTTAGGCAAGTATAAAAATTTGCTCCGTCAAGGCGTGCATGACTCAGTAGTATTGGGTAATGGAATTAGCTGTGGCTTTGATCAATATGAGATGTATTTGGATCGGCCAAAGGCCACAGATCTCCAAAGGGCCAATTTTTGTACACGCAAACAAGAAGTGGGAGTGCTTGTTAGATCTGCTCTGACAGATTCATCTGTTTTATCCCGACACACAACTGAAACAGCCCGTCGTTCAAAAGCCAAAGCATATAGGACAAAATCGCTCTCTTAAGACTTTTTCATTTCAAGGAAGTACTTTGAGAATTCTTGAAATTGTGATGATTATTGGTGATGGAAAGTTGTGTACGCATCTTCAAGAATTTCTTTTATTTTTATTTTTCATTTTCTTTCTATTGTATTAGGAATGTTGAACGGAATGAATGGGGAAAAAAATGTAACATGCTTGCTCTTTTGACACAGTCCCTAGAATATAGTCTGTGGTATTGTGCTTTTCAAAGAATTGGTCTAAAAAATTTCATTTTTCTCTGAATGCACTGAATGTCCTTCACAAGACAGTCTCTCAATTCCTTCCATGTGATTCACAAGGCCATGAAAGTTTCTCAAGCATCAACTACACATAAACACGTGAGCGTTTATATATTTAAGTCATTTTATATCGCTGTCGTATGCAGTTGCGAAGCTAGTTGTGTATGTGTTTTAAAACCTGATCTGGAAAAAATGTACTGGAAAAAAAAGTAGATAATGAGAAGGCATGTAGATAATGTAAATATTTTTTTATAATCTATAGAAAAATGTAAAAACAAAAAAAAAGGTTTTGACAGTCTATATATAATTTATTATTTATTTAGATAAATGCAATGCAAACAAAATATGTGAATCACAATTTAAATAATGCATTTTTATGTGCCAATAATGCAAACAAAAATACTTAATTTTACTGAAAATAATATATACTAAAAGTAAATATTTTTATAATCTATGTACAAAAATGTAAAAAATAAAAAAAGAGATTTTGACAGTCCATGTATAATTTTTTTTTTTTTTGTGTATCACAATTTAAATAATGTATTTTTGCAAAAACATACATTTATTTATAATCTATATAGGAAAAAAAAAGTAAAAATCGATGTACAAAAATGTAAAAATAAAAAAAAAATGATCTTGACAGTCTAAATATAATTTATTATTTATTGATAAATTCAATGCAAACAAAATATGTGTAACACAATTTAAATAATGTATTTTTACATATTTTTTATAATCGATTTAGAAAAAATGTAATATATATATATATATATATATTATTTTATTTTATTTTTTTCAAAGTTTGGGATAATTATGTCTTAACAAGGTTTAATTTCAACAGTAATATTTTGAAAATATTGCAATTGAAAAAATTTATTTAATATATTGTAAAATATAATTTCTTCCTGTGATCAAAGCTGAATTTTCATTATGCCAGTCTTCAGTGTCAAATGATCCTTCAAAAATATTTATTTTATTTTTATTTATTTTATTTTATTTGTTTATTTATTTATGTTTATTTTATTATTATTATTATTATTTTATCCAATAAATCCTTGGTGACGTAAAACATTTAAAAAAAAAAAAAAAAAGGAAATTAATATTCCAAACTTTTGGTAATACCAGCTTTTGTATAAAAAAATAATCAGTATATTACAGACTTTTTTGTGGCTTTTTTTTTTCTCTGTCTCTTTGGGAAATTGCTTCTGACTGGAAAAATGACTAATATATGCATCAATATATCAATATCAATATGGAAAGGTACTGAAGAAAGACTTGTGTCTGTGTCAGTGGATAGTGATCTGTCAGTCATGTGCAATCCAGAGCACTGCACACATGAAACAGATGTTTATTATCTCAGTGGTCATTACAAAACCCCAAGCTCTTTCTTACTAATTGTAGGCTAAGTTTAGCTGCTGACCCAAATGTTACTCTGTCATGAACAATTGGTCAAATCCGTCCTCCATACTGAGCCACTGATATCTAAATCAAACAAGAGCTCTCAGCTGCTCTCGTTTTGCACGTGTTGCACATTCAGCACAAAAAGCGAACGACATCCAGTTTCTTGCACTTCACTTTAAGCCCTTTGTCCTGTTTGAATAACGTATAACTCCTTTACATATTTCATTGTTGAGCCGCTGTCAGCTTTCATGTCTCAATTGAAATTCGACCCTCTTAAAGCAGAAGAGGAAAATTTAATACGCATCCAACAAATCAACATACGACTAAATTCGGTTCCATATTTTATTCATCAGCGAGCAGTTAGCAAATGAAAGAAGTGAGGCGCTTGCAAATGGAAGGGCTGAGAGATTGTGCGCCTTGATTTTAAGCAGCAGTTGTAATGTAGTGTCCTCTGGGCCTTGTGCATTATTCAAGTCAACATCTTTTTCCCCTCAATAGGGATGACAGGGACGCATGGAGTGGCTAGAAAACAGCATTTCAAATATAAATGACTGTGTGATTTTTCTCTCTCTCGCTCTGTGTGTGTGTGTGTGGTCTTGGACCCATCTGTTTATTAACATTTGCAAATGCATCTTTTTTTTTTTTCTTTTTTTTTTGCGCTTCATGATCTCATTAGCATTCAATGTAAGTATGTAAGTTGTTGTTTTTAGATTAAATATACTATACACAGACTCTGGTAGACTCTGGCTTTCATTTGTTTATGTACACTAATTTTACAGTTTTTAGGATAAACAGGATAGATATTTTTTTGATAGATACTGTTTTTACAGTATTTATTTATTTATTTATACTGATTTATTGATACTGATTTTAAATGTTTTTTTTGATAGACACTAATTTTAGAGTTGTTTTTAGGATAGAGTTTAGAGTTTTTTTTACACTTTGTTTTTAGATTTTACACACATTTTTAGAGTTTTTGTTACTGTTTTTTTAGAGTTTTTTTTGATAGACACTAATTTTAGAGTTATTTTTAGGATGGACACTGTTTTTAGAGTTTTTTTTTTTTTTTTTTATTTTTAGATTTTACACACTTTTTTAGTTTTTTGATAGATACTGATTTTAGAGGAGTTTTTATTTTCTGTTGTATTTATTTATTTTTATAGACACTAATGTTAGAGGTTTTTTAAGCATAGACCCTTTTTTAGAGTTTTTTTTATATATACTGTTTTTAGAGTATTTATTTATACTGATTTATTGATACTGATTTTAAAGTTTAATTTTTAAAGACACTAATTTTAGATTTTTTTTAGAATAGACCGTTTTTAGACACTGACACAAATTTAGAGGGGTTTTTAAATGTTGTTTATTTTTATTATTATTTTGATAGACTAATTTTAGCGTTTTTTGTTGTTTGTTTTTTTATAGATGCTGATTTTAGCGGGTTTTTTTGTTTTCTGTTGTATTAATGTATTTATTTATTTTGATAGACACTACATTTAGAATTGTTTTAGGATAGACAATGTTATTATTTTTTATTTTTTAGATTTTACACACATTTTTTAGAGTTTTTTTTACAGTTTTTTTTTTTTGGCAGATACTGATTTTAGTTTTTTTTGTTTTCTGTTGTATTTATGTATTTATTTATTTATTTATTTATTTATTTATTTATTGTGATAGACACTAATGTAAGAGTTTTTTAGGATATACACTTTTAGAGGGTTTTTTTATGTATACAGTTTTTAGAGTATTATTTTATTTATTATTTATTCATACTGATTTATTGATACTGATTTTAAAGGATTTTTAACGCTAATTTTGAGAGTTTTTATAGTTTTTTAAAATATACTGATTTTGTTTTAATTTTGTTAGATTTTACTTAAATTTTAGATGTTAGTACACAAATTAGTTTTAATAGAGTTTTTTAAGACACTGTTTTTAGAGGTTTACTTTTTTTACTATTTGTTGTTGTTGTATTTTATATTGTATTTTTTTGTTGTATTTATTTATTTATTTTGATCGACACTAGGGTTTTTTTTTTTTTAGAGTTCTTTGATAGACCAGTTTTAGATTTTAGTTCACTAATTTTAGAGTTGATAGATATTGATTTTGTTTTTTATTTAATTTAATTTAATTAATTTCTTTTTTGATAGACACTAATTTAAATATTTTTGTTTTTTGATAGATTTTGATTTTAGAGGCTGTTTTTGTTTTCTGTTGTAGTAATTTATTTATTTATTTTTTGATAGACACTAATTTTAGCGTTTTTAGAGTTGTTTTTTGATAAATGCTGATTTTAGAGGGTTTTTTGTTTTCCATTGTATTTATTTATTTATTTATTTATTTATGATAGACACTACTTTTAGAGGATAGATGCATTTTAGAGGGTTTAATTATTTATACCTATTTAATAGATACTAATTTTTTTTTTTGGGGTGTTTGTTTGTTTGTTTGTTTGTTTTATTTAATTTAATTTTAGAGTTCAGTGAATTTTAGGAAGCTAAACAGAGAATCTCTAAAGCTGTAAATATGTAAAACTGTTTACATGTTAGTATCTGTCCAAACACTGAAATTGTTCACATCTGTATTTTCAAACTTCATAATTAGTTAAAACACAAATCAAACAGAATAATTAGATTTACACGAATATGTAAATACTAATGAGATCACTTTGTATTGTATTATGTCAGAAGCATAACCAGCATAACTAGTTGTCCTAGGACAACAACTAGTTGTCCTATCAGACAACATCAGCAGACATTTCTTAGTTACCACAGCCGTGAAGTTTCCTTCTGAAGCTGTGTGGAGTCCCTCAGACAGACTGTAAGGGTTTGTTGAGTCGCTGTCCGTGGTGCTGAATTGCTGGTTACGTTTTCTGTAGCAGAGATTACCTTAAACCCAACTGACTGACTGACACATATCAAAGCAAGGTGCTGATCTGGCAATTCCAGCCTGCTGAGAAGCTGAAGTATCTCTTTGCCCGTATTGTTGTGTAAGGACAGATATCAGAGTGATCGAGAGCTTTTTGCTATAGCCTGTTGCTCCAATCCGCAAGAAAAAAAAAAAAAACTCTTGTAATCTTCTCTCTCTTTCTCTGTCTCCTTCTCTATTTTTACTCGGCCAGCGTGCACTGTCAAACTAATCCTCTTTGGTTTTAAAGTTTGCACTTTGTGTGACTTCTAATACAGCCTCACATTCTGCCATCGGATGCATGCATGCGGAAATAAAATCTGAGAATGTGAGAGGAGAAATAACAACTAATGGACAGAACAAATGAAAAGATGACAAGCAAGCAATAAAGCAAATAAAATTGTGTTTATTTATTTTTTAATATTATTATGATATCAGCATAAATTAAAGAAAATATTTACAGTTACTACTGATACATGTATGGTCCAATTTAAATTTTATTTATTTATTTTTTGTTTATTTTTCTTTACAGTAATGAGACTGATCTTTTATAATGGTAGAATGCACAATAAATAAATAAATAAGTTTAAAAAATAACTGTTCAGTGTGAACTAGTGGGGCTCTAGTAAGCTAAAAGCCTTTTTATTGCTGACTTTTTGTAATTTAGTCTAAGACTAAAGCTTTGACATTTGACTTATTTTGCAATAAACATATTTTAGTGACTAATTTCTTAATTAGTGTGTGGTGTGTACATAAAATCAAAATGGGACTTTTATTATGTACTATTTTAGTTTTCACAGAAATATCAATGGCTACTTTACTTTACATCAATATTTTACTTCACATTTCAATTAAGAAATTAGTCACCAAGATATTTTTATTGCAAAACAGAAGTCAAATAATGAACATTATTTATTGAAGCTTTTTCCATTACAGTAATGAGATTTCAGTGAGAAATTGTACTTGATTTTTATGAAAAAATGCCAGAATAAATGTAAATAAATAAACAAATACATTTTTTTTTCATTATTATTATTGTTATTATTATTATTATTATTATTTACTCTTCAACAAAACAATAACATAATTTTTACTTTCTTTTTTGTTTTGAAAATAAATGTTTACTATGCACTATTGGGGACACTAGTGAGCAGTTTCTTGTTTTTTATGTATTTATTTTAACTTATGAATAAAACAATAACATTTTATTTATTTATTTAGGCAGACACTAATTTTGGAGTTTTTTTTAGGAAAGACACTGTTTTTAGTTTTTTATATAGGGTGTTATTTATTTATTTGTTTATTTTGATAGACACTCATTTTAGAGGGTTTTTTTTAGGAAAGACATTTTTAGAGTTGTTTTTTAATAGATACTGATTTTAGAGGGTTATTTTAATCATATATTTATTTATGTATTTTTGATGGATGCTAATTTTTTGAGTTTTTTTTTTTTTTTTAAGAATAGACACTCTTTTTATAGTTTTTCCATTGTATTTTTTTAATTTTATTTATTTTTAGGATATACACTTTTTTTTTAGAATATACAGTTTTTATGCTTTTTTTTTTCCTGAATAAAATAATAAAAAATTTTAATCTTCACAAATTTAAGACTAAATCTTCAATATTTGACTTTTGATCGCAAACATCTCATAGTGACTAATTTCCTAACTAGAGTGAGGAGCAGGCCATATATAATACATAATAAAAGTCCTGTTTTGTTTTTATTTAGTTTACATGGCGAGGACTCGTTACCCAACATCCAATTAAAACATTTAGTGTGCACTGAAATATTAATGGATACGTTACTGCACATTTCATTATAATTTCAGACTGCTATCTTTCTTCTTTTTTAGTTTTTTCAGGTTTAGTGAGATTCACTTATCTAAAGGTGAGGTCAGGAATCAGACGTGAGAGAAACAAGCAGACACTGACAATACCTCGGAAAGCTGCGTTTGCATTATTTCACACACCAAGTGCATTTAATTACCAGTTTGTAATTACAGCTTTGCGGATTCATCTAAATCGCTTTTTTTTGCCACCGAGCTCAATCTCTTCTACTGTTAGCCATCTACCTCTTCCTCACCCCGACCGGCCGAAAAAAAAGCCTTGCAGATAATTACCGAACATGGAGATCGCTTGCTCTGCGGTTTGGTTTAATTAGCTCTCCTTCCTTCATCTTTGCCTCTGTTCTCGTTTTCTTTCCTTCAAGCTGGCCGGCAAAAGAAAGTGTGCAAAATGCCCGAAAGGTCACTGATGATTCATATACGACCCGCTGTTTGTCCTTCCTGTGTATTTCTGGTTGTTTGTAGCATTCTGCTAAATTCCTGGTGGCATTTGAATACGACAGCGACTTCTGCTGTTACCGAAGACCTCCAAAACATATGGATTCACTTCAGCAAATGTCAGGCATTAATTTGCTGTGAAACACTGGGCTGGCGAGCAGATGGCGAAGTGAGACGACAAATATTAGCAATGGGGGGGAAACGGAAAATGATCGAGTTAAATATGACAAAAAAAGGACGTTTAATGAAATAGCCGTTTTGTCTTGCGCTAACAATCATTGCAGTCTGTTCCTCATCATTAGCCGTGTCTGCTCGTATGTATAGGCGTCGACACAAGGACAAAGTCAAGGAGAAACATCTCAATTATGGCACACAGTGAGTTGAGTACAGGAAAAGCAGCATCAATAGTGTATTGCGGTTAAGTCAGCACTTACACTCGCTGTACAGTCTTCATTTGAAAATGCCATTTTTCACCGCTGACATCTTTCAAGGGGCGTAAATGAAAAACTGTTTATTTTCGCCTTGCAATTAAATACAGCATAAACAACTTGTTCATGAGGCTCTGCAGTATTTCTATGGAAGATGTTTGGGGCCTTTATTTAGTGTCTGGAATATTGTCATCAAAATATCCACTGATCACAACCATCTGTGTCTGATTAGGCTGTAATTCTTTGATGTGACTTGATTAGTTTTTAAATAAAATTATACAAAGGCTCAACTGTAAAAGTCTGTGGTTAGTAAACTATTTATTTATTCATTTATTAGTATTTTATTAAAATCAAGTTATTTTATGTATGTAATAGATGTTTTGTGATTTAAAAGTACTATGAAAACACGTCCACGTCACCACGCCATCAGTAAAAAATAAATACTGTGCAGTATATTGAATTTAGTTTATTTTTTATTTTATGTTATTTTTTTATTTGATTTGCCATCATTTTTATTAAAAGTAGATTTGCATTTGTGTAAAAAAAAAAAATAAAATAAAAAATACAGCTACTTCAACTTGAAAACTTGCTGCCGTAAATTTTTTTAAGACTAATCAAATTGGCTGTATAATTCATTTCAATTTAAATTATATTTAACTAACTAAATGAGTTTTGATTTTTTTTTTTTTTTTTTTTTATTAATTTGATGCATTATAGTAATATTTTATTTTTAAAGTAAAATAAAACACAGCATCACAGCAATGAGATTTTATTTTATTATTTTTTATTTGATTTGCCAAATATTTTTTATTAAAATTAAAATTAAGTTCATTTGCATGAACACTACATGTGCATGTAAAAAAAGAAGAAAACCTACTTCAAATTAAAATCTTAAATTCAGTTGCTGCCTTTATGTTTAAGTCTAATGAAATTAGCTGTAGAATTCATTTCAACTTAAATTAATTATATTTAAACAAATTTAAAAAAATGATTTGAATCTTTTAAAAAATAAAGTAAAATAATGTTTATATTTATATTAAAATTATTAATTAATAATGAATTTAATAATATTAATAATTAATTAATTGAAATTTTAATTAAAACAGCATCAAACAGCATTACAGTAATGAGAAAATGTTTTAACTTCAATTAAAAATATAACTGAAGTTTTTGTTGGTTTAACTTTAAAAAACTGTAATAAAAATAATTTAAAAATAGAACTGTAAAAACAATTGTTGGTTTAACTTAAAAAAAAAAAACTGGTTGCCTTTAAATTTTGACTTCACTGAAACTAAACTGAGTTAATACAAAGAAAGAGACTGGTTTTATCAACAAAAACTGTTATGTTAGCTGAACAACTTGAATTATCTAAGTTGATTTGACAAAAAATGTGATGAGAAGTTGTGATAAATCTCTTTTTTTTTTACAGTGAATGTGTGTAAATTAATGCATGAGCTGATTTAATGTAATGTAGGTTGCTTTAGATAAAAATATCTGTAAAATGCATAAATGTACAATGTACCATAAACTAAAAAAAATTACTTAAAGAAAGAAAGAGAGAAGAAAAAAAAGATTCCAGAACCTGAAGGACCACAGTCAATAACATCAAGAACTTTTTCTTAAGGTGCAACAAAATTGCAACAAAGAACTCTTGAGGATCCTTCAATTTAAGAGTGTATGAGAGATATAAAAGCTCAATCTGGAGTGAGGTGGTTGTTTTGAAAAGGGAGCAGGTGGGTTTTCACCGGGACAAGCTGTTCTTGAAGATGATTTGCAGCCATGTTGCTTGCTTGCTACCTGTCAGAATCGAAAAGTGTAATTCACTTTCTGAAGCTTCCAGCTGTGCTGCGTAATCCCGCTCTTACAGGGGAAAAAAAAGTGGATAAAAGAAAGCCGCTTCAAATCTTTTTAATGGAAAAATGAGTGTCTAATCCATTCAAAACCACAATAAAAGAGCCGATAAAGGTGATTCTCCATCGAAAGCATAAAATCAAACTCACTGCCGTTTTATGTCTTCTCACAAACCTTTGTTAAATGAAATGAGGCGCATGTCCTTACGTGATGGAGCTGTGAGATGGATGACCTGCTGCATGGACCTTTAGTAAGTTGTAAGTAATGAAGGCTTTTACAAGGTTACATCAGGTTTAGATGTGAGGGAGGGTTTTGTAAGATAGATGCAAGGTGCAGTTTTGGAAGAGGAATATATGGAGAACTTCAAATGGATAGTTCGCCCAAAAAATTAAGTCATACAGTGCTATACGATGCTATGGAAGCCTGTAAAAAAGGTAATTGCAACTTTTTTTTCCCTTGTAATTCTGACTTCTTTCTAGAAAATGTAAGTTTACATCTCAAAATTCAGTTTTTTTTCTCTGATTTGTGAGATATAAACTCAGAAGTCAGATTTTTTTTCTTAGAATTGTGAGTTTATATCACAATTTTGACCTTAATTTGAATTTATGTCATGCAATTTTATAAAATTGAATTTAGAACTTGAAACTGTGAGTTTATATCTCACAATTTTGAGGAAAATAAGTGAGTTTATATTATATTATTATATTACGCAATTCTAAGGGAAAAAAAAGCCAAAATTGCGAGTTTGTATCACGCAATTTTGAGAAGTCTGAATTGCAAGTTTGTATCTTGCAGTTTTTCGCAATTGTGAGTTTATCACGCAAAAGGGAAAAAAAGTCCAAATTGCAAGTTATGTCAGATTTTAGAACTTTATATCATACAATACTAAGAAAAAAACTCAGAATTGCGAATTTTGATCTTACAATTTTGACTTTATTTTTCACAATTGTGAGTTTATGTAATTGGAAAAAAGTCCAAATTGTGAGTTTTTGTCACAATTCCGACTTTATAACTCACAACTGAGTTTATATCACGCAAGTCTGACTTTGACTCGCAGTTGTGAGTTTATTGCACAGTTCTGAGAAAAAAAAAGTCAGAACTACAAGGTTATATCACACAATTCTATGAAAAAGTTATCACGTAATTCTGACTTTATATTTTATAGTTTACTACTGTAACTCGCAGTTGTTTACATCGTGCAATTCTGACTTTTTTCTAACTCACAATTCTGACTTCTTCTCAAAATTGCGTAATACAAACATGTTTTTTCTCAGAAGGGTGAGATAAACTGCGAGTTGAGATAAACTGCAAGTTATAAAGTCAGAATTGAGAGTTTATATCACGCAATTCTGTTTTTTTTCTTAGAATTGCATGATATAAACTCACAGTTGTGAAAAATAAAGTCAGAATTGCAAAATTAAAACTTGAAATTGCGAGAATATCAAATCAAATCAAAATTGCAAGATAAAAACTCACAATTCTGACATTTTTTTCTTAGAACTGCATGACAAACCTTTTCTCAGAATTATGAGATAAACTCACAATTGCGAATTTTAAAGTCACAATTGCGACAAAATTTACAATTTGGACTTTTTTTCAATTACATGACAAACTCACAATTGTGAAAAATAAAGTCAAAATTGTAAGATAACTTGCAATTCAGACTTTTTCTCAGAATTGTGTGATATAACCTTGTAGTTCTGACTTTTTTTTTCCCAGTATTGTGGAATAAACTCAACTGTGAGTTATAAAGTCAGAATTGCGTGATATAAACTCACAATTGTGAAAAATAAAATCAAAATTGCAAGATAAAATTTTGAAATTCAGACTTTTTTCAGAATTGCGTGATATAAACTTGTAGTTCTGACTTTTTTTGTGGAACTGTGGAATAAACTTACAACTGCGAGTTATAAAGTCAGAATTACGTGATATAAACTCACAATTGGTCACGCAATTCTGAATTAAAAAAAAAGTCAAAATTCTGACTTTATAACTCACAACTGTGTTTACATCATGCAATTCTGAGAAAAAAAGAATTGTCAGCTAAAAAGTCACAATAACCTTTTTAATTATTCATTGGTGGAAATGGGCTTCCATAGCTATTTGGTTACCAACGTTCTTTAAAATATTTTCTTTTGTGTTGAACAGAAGAAACGCATACAGGTTTTTCAGGAAACTCAAACATGCCTTCTCTTAGCGCATTTGATTTCTGGAGTTTTCTTGCTGCATTAGTAATGAACAGCTGCTAAGTAAGACTAATAAGATTGTTAAAGAATGGATTTTTTTTTTTGCATTTTAGGCAAACAAATTAATTGCAATAAAAGGACAGGCCATTTAACAACAATTAAGCAATTGAGTAATTAAATGTGATGTTTAACCCACTCCACGGGAAAACCTCCACTGAATAAAACAGATTGAGAGACAAATTGTGGATGAACGGCGCACTCGCTGTCGAGCAGTGGGCAGCAGTATCGCAGTATGTACGCCGTGCGGACAGATGCTCACATTATGAGTGGGGCGGGCGAGGGGCGGATCTGTGCCAGTAAGAGCAGCTGGGGCAAATGCTTGCTGGAGACACTACGACCCCCTTGTGTTCTTCCAATGTAACGTCTGTCTAATTGCATTAATCTATGACATCAGAGACCTGATCTATCATATAATGATGGCATAATCTCTTTCCCATGAAATGAAATGCATAGAGAGCTCTGCACGTCCAGGATCAGTGCTGCCCCTTCTGGAGGTCTCTATGTCTTAAATAAAAAAGCATGTGTTTGTGTGTACATGCACTAAAAAAAAGAAAATAAAAAATGGTATGTATATAATTTTTTTTTTTCTTCAGAAAAAACTGGGCAACCACCCAGCATCATAAAGCACAAGCATCAAGGTTTCAAGCTTTGCACGCAAGCACCCGAAACTGTAGTTTGTCCTAGTACTAGGAAATCAAGTGCATTTATTTTTGGCAGCACATCAGCTCAAATTAGTTCACACATGATCTTCACAAATTCCTGCCTACCCTCAGAGGACCAGCTGGGAACACAGCGGTGGCTCTGTGAAATAAAGCATGTGAGCTTACCCATAATGCCCCCGGTGCCGAGAGTACATCAGCACACACTGATATAGCTTGACGTCATTGAGCTTCTGTAGAGGTGCACTGCAGTGAAGAATACACCTTCATTTTGCATTTCAAGGTAATTTTGATGCTCTCTTCGCCCATTAAATGAGCAAGCACATGTTTATTTTTGAGCTTGTGTGTGCAATATATTGTCTGGTGCTGGCTGCAACAGTTCTGCCTGCCAAAACAAGCAGTCAGTGCTCAGTGTGCATCTCAAATAGCCTGGCTTACATCCAAGAGCCTGGCCAGGATGCTCTCTAACAATCAGCTTATTTCAGACACCAGAATGCAAAGCATTGACGTCTCCTCAGTGATGTTGTCATTCAACATATTGTGTTCTGTTTTTTAACAACAAAATGCCCCCAAGCAACAGGGCTGATGTACAAAAACTAGTGAAGTGGATTGACAAAGAAAGGAAGAGAAAAGATGCTGTCAACTGCCTAGGCAGCTACCTACTAAGGTAGCATCATGCAAACTATCAATCACGGTACATCACAGAGTGATTCTATCAGATGGTAGGCAAATACCTTTGTACTTACATATGGTACCAAATGTTTACTATATTCATGTGCCTTCATGTTCTCATTCTAAAAAAATGGTACTGTATATGTAATGGTATTTTTAGGGGTTGAAGCACATAGCGCTGAAACCCTATTGTAATTGTTAGAATGGCCAAGGATCAAGAATGCCCACATAAAACTGATCATGCAAAACAAACCGTAAGCCATAGAGACTTGAAACTTGGAGAGATGGTAGTACTCTCATGGCTGACAACATGACCAAGGCTCACCCCAGTCGGCCTGATGGGGGCGCTACAGCGATCAAAAATACGAAATCACTCCTAACTCCTAAACCGTCAGTCGCAGGCTCAAGTGTCTTATGACGCTGGACTCCTTGGTTCACGCCAGACAAAACAATCACATTCAGTCGTGAGCCTGATGAAATTTTCAGATATTTTGGATTTTTTGAAAAGCCTACTTTGCAAACTAGTCCTAGGTTTTTCACCCAATTGGAACCAAACCTCTGCAGAAGATTCTGAATATTAATAATTATCAAAAAGAAATTTTTACTTTCAACTCAACGTCGCAAAGGGACGCCAAAACATTAAAAACGTCACTTTCAGGAAAATGCCTATAACTCCTAAACAGAATGAGATATCTTTGCCAAACTCAAAACACATATGCAGCAGCTCAATCTGAGGTTACAAGAAAAAAATGAGACATTTGGCCACTTGGTGTTGTTGTAAGAGGGGAAAAAACATGAAAATGGCTATAACTATGCAACCATTTGTCCTTTTGAACATAAAGGTCCAACGTGCCACAAGTATCTATAAGTGTCTCAAAAAAAAACATGGCTGCCATTGGCCAATGAAGTTTGAGCACCTATTGGATAGGATTTATGGAGGCCGATTGGAACGAAACTTGGCGGGCCCCAAAGGTCTTTGAGAAATTTGAAAGAAATCGGCTACTGGGGGAGGCGATATCGCATATTTCAAGGGCGTAAACGAATGTACATTGTCCAGTTTTTCGCCCATATATGCAATATTCATATCATATGATAGAACTCCTCATCCTGGACAACTCTGCCTCTGGAGCCACTGTTGTCAATCAAATTGTTAAATGTGAGGTGTAAAAAAACTTTTGCAAACAAGTTCTAGGAAAAAACACTGCAGTACAATTCTCTGGACTCTCTAGACCAGTAATTATCAAAAAAAGGTTGAAATTTACCTTTTGGGAAGTTATAATGGGGTTGTTTAGAAAAGGGTCCTGTCCAAATTTACCCCAAATCCTGCCATAGAAAAATAACGAGAAGAATACTGAAGTGCCGTAAATGGTAAGACAGTTTGCACTACAAACTACTGTGTTCATAATTAAGATAATACATTAAAAAAGAAAAAAAGGTACATTTGGTCCTTGTCCGTTTAACGTTCACACTGGCGTTTTTGACAGCAAACCCAAAGATTGAACCCCAGTAATTGCTGCTTACGGTCATTTTTATTAATGTTTCTACATTATGTAGTAGAATAATGTTTCTGTATAGGCGAATCAATTACTTAAGTTAGAATCCATCATGGTGACACTCATGGTTGATTACTCAGAAAAGAGTTGTTATAGGCAAATAATTACAAAGCACAGTAAATGTAAAACTATTTCCATTAAAAACCAGCATGTTATGATAATGAATTAAAAGAACATGATAACAAATACCAATTTGCGATATCAAGCGGCGTAACTAACTGTTTTGGTATAGGTAAAATAACTTGAAGTGAATTACACCGGAAGTCTCGCATTCAGAATTACAAATGGCCGCACCCGCTCTAACGTCCGTCAAAATAAGGTAGATGGATAGATGTAGATGTAGATGTATATCTATTTATATTTATGGACAGCACAGCACAGCAAACCTCTAAACGATTCACCATGCGAGCGAGTGCTGGCCAAATGATTCGCGAACTGATTCGAACCGCTGTGCCAAAACAACATAGAAAGGAACCGACTCAAAAGATTCATTCATTCGCGAATCGGAAATCGGTAGTTAACGAGTCAAGCGTCGCAATTGTGATTACGTGACTGTTTTGATGTGGGAACGCTCTACATTTGCAGCAAGTGTTACCATTAACCGTGTAAGTTCAATATGTTTTTAGTTAATTCACTTGTTTGGAAACACAGGTCTCATTTGCTCAGTGTTTTCAGTCCTTAAATGTGGTAAAGTGTCAAAACAGATTGACTAATGCATGGTACATTTTAACACAAAGCTTAAAACAAGGCTTGCTAATAGCGTCAAGACCAATTTAAGTGCTACAGGAACATCAAATAATATATAATTTAAGTTCATTCTCTGAAAAAAACAAAAAAAACATTTGAAGTACTGTACTTTAAGTGTCATAAGTTGCACATAAAAGTGCAGGGGAAAATTGTAGTTGTCTTTGGCACAAGAGTGATGGGGCAGCTCTTAGAGTCGTGATTATGGCTAAATCAGGCCATCAACCTGAATGTTATTTTGTTTGTTTACTTTACATTTACCTTTCACGTTATTTGACGTATGCATCTTTCAAAACAAGCCAATTGAATTACCTAGCTTTTAGGCTTAGTAATTAAAACATATTTTTCTCTCACATGCCAAAATAATGGAGGTGCCTCCTTGTAGTGCATTTTAGCCTTGAGATTCAAGCACACACTGAAGGATTTGATGCACATGAACTTGTTTTCATATTATGACTTCTCTTAATACTACAGTAATTTCTCCATCCTCAGCTTGCTATAGACTGATCTCATGTTGCTTTATTAATAGCCTTAATTTTAGAAATACACACTGTCCCTGTCGCCTGAACCCTGGGACCCTGATGCTTTGATTTGGAGCCAAGTTACAAGTTCAGTTGCACTGTGTTCTCATACAACCAGGCCTTGTCCCTGGAGCCGTCCGTGGAGATAATTAGAGCGCTGCCTCAATGGCACTTGCTGCCTATTTAATATATTTGAAGAAATGTTTAATAAAATATTTAGCCTATTAATGACGGAAGTGTAAAACCATGCAAAATTTATTATTGATGTTTTAGCCAATGTAAGTTTCAAGATGCTCTTATATAGCAGGACTAGATTATTTAATACTATCAAATGCTCGCTTGTTCAATGTTTTTAGTTCCGTCAAGTTAATAAATATTTGTCGACATACACTATTCTATATTCCTAAGATATTTGTTGTCTTCTGAAACACTTTTGAGATTGCTGGGTTTCAATCTCAGTGTTAAAGAGATCTCATTTGTGTTTTTTCTTTCCTGTGAGTTAATTTAGTCACAATAACTTGATATTGTTATAACAACCACAGTGTGTGTTCATGTTCATGTGCATAATCATAGGCATTTGAGTGTCTGTCTGGCTCTGCAGTTTTGGATTTTGAGGGCGATTTAAATGTTTTGTGTTTAAGCTTGTTGAACCTAAAGTAACAGGAACTTCCTCAGGACAGGATGAATGAATGACAGCATGGGGCCTGTAATGATGGCTGCTGAAGAAACGCTCCTGCTGGGAATGGTGGACTGGTGTGATTACTATTGAGCTTCCAGCCGTGACCCTAGAGACATGCTACGTTTGGGTGTCGATTTCAGCTCTATCAGGCCTACAGAGCATTTGCCTCGTCCTGCTTCTGTCTTAGAGAGATTCTTACGGTGAGTCTGACCACTACTGTGCATTTTAACCACCACAATCTTTTCACTACACCAGCAACAAGTATCATTTTTCTGTGCAAAAGATTCAGTCACATGACTTTTTGATGCACATTAGTAACCTTCCGTCATACTTTATGCACTTATATATACCAAGTAAAACAACTTTAACCATCTAAAGTGAATATATACATTTTTATGTGCATTTTCAACCATTTTTCGATGCTTTTACTCTAAATTTGGCAAAACAACTTACACAGTCCTAATCTGTACTCCCGCTGTAATTTACTATAATATCTAACAGAAGGCCTATATGGGTCATTCTACAGAATTGGTACAAACTGCTGTCCAACAACCAAAAAACACATTTAAAAAGCATTTAAGTACTCAAATCTTAGATGTTTATTAAAGGAGAAGTTCACTTCTAGGACAAAAATTTAAAGATAATTTACTCACCCCCTTGTCATCCAAGATGTTCATGTCTTTCTTTCTTCAGACGTGAAGAAATTGTTTCTTGAGGAAAACATTCCAGAACTTCTCTCCATATAATGGACTTCAATGGTGCCCCCAAGTTTGAACTTCCAAAATGCAGTTTAGATGCAGCTTAAATGGCTCTAAATGATCCCAGCCGAGGATAAAGGGTCTTATATAGCCAAATGATAGGTCATTTTCGAAACAAATTGACAATTTATATACTTTTTAACCTTAAACGCTCGTCTAGTCTAGGTCTGCGTGAATGTTTTTTGTTTTTTTTTTTCCGGGTCAGTTAGGTTATGTCGAAAAACTCCCATCTTGTTTTCTTACCCAACTTCAAAATCATCCTACGTCGCTGCAGAGGTACCAACCCAGTGTTTACAAAGTGAACATGCAAAGAACATCAAATGCCCTTTACAAAAAAAAAAGATAAAACAGCGATGTCGGACGATTTTGATGTTGAAGAAAAAAACGAGACGGGATTTTTTCGACATACCCTAACTGTATTGACCCGGATTACACAGACAACACATGTGCATCGCAGACACGAGACAAGATTAGCATTTGAGGTTAAAAAGAATAATAAATTGTTGATTTGTTTAGAAAATGACAGTGCATTCAAACAGGGCTGCATTTCCCAAAAGTATCAAAAGAAAGCATTGATGGTTTTAGGAATGGCAGCCCAGAACAATGCTTATCAGAGGACAGAAAAGACATTTTATGTGTACAACAGACCCTTATAAAACTAAGCACTTTCAACTACAGGTTTTGTAGTTACCACTACAGTAAACATATTTATCCATGTGTAAATTTTTTTTTTTTTAAATATAATTTAAGTTGCAATTAAGGCATATTAAATGTTAAAATGCATTTCAAATATACACTTAAGGGTGTACCATTATATATTTTACTCTTAGTAATTTAATAAAAGCAATAATTTAAATGTTAAGTTTAGAAGTATCATATCGGTATCGGTGTCGATGATACTGGCCTTAAAAGTATCGGTATCGTATCGAAAACAAAATAAGTGGTATCGCCCATTCCTAGTCTGAAGCTGCATTTAAACACATCATCTTTGAAATCAGTATGATCAACTTTTTGCCTTTTACAAGAGAAATTGGATTCAAAATACAACAAATCTCATAAATTACATCTGAAATATTTTTAAAAATGGAATTTACTTCTGAAAATTATTTGAATAAAATAGCAAAAAAAATTACAATCTAGATGTAATCAAAATCTTAATAGCTTAATATAGCCCTTCTATCTAAATTATTATTGTGTTTTGGTAATGACAAATTTGGGGAGAGGACAAATATTCCAAAACTGAGCATTACTAACTGCACATTTACTAGAAATGTGTACCTTGGATATTATACAATTTGCATACGTACAACTTTTTTGGAAAAAGACACATTCTTTCCAACTCTGACTTTGGACCAGTTTTGTAGAATGCCCTGTATATGTTATTTCAAAAACATTTTATTTCATCATTTACTTTCATTAGAAAGGAGTAAGATGAATGTTCTGGTTAAAGATTCGGTATGACATGAGGATGAGTAAACGAGTTTCCGTGCTTGAACTACATGAGATCCTTATTTTTTTTAGTGATGAGTTCTTTGTAGGACTTCTGACTCATTTTTCTAAAATGAACCAAATCTGTCCCTTCCTGAGCACAGTGTTCTTGAAGAAGGGACGACATACACTTAAACAATCTGTTATTATTTCACTGAATTGCCAAAAAAAGCTATGAGGGTTCAGTCGTAACTTTAGGAAGAATAAGTTGCGATACTGTGTCAGTGCAGCATAAAATCAGTGCGTTTTATTTGCTTGAACACAGTGGGAATAGATGAGACTATTGTTTAAATAGCTGGGGACAGTTTGACATATATATTTTTAAGAAATTTGTACTTTTAATTCAGCAAGGATGCATTAAATTGAACAAATGTGACAGTCAAGATGTATAATGTTACAAATAATCTGTTTTAGGTAATTACAGTTTGTTTTGCTTATCAAACATCCTGAAAAAAAAACATTAATGATAATCAGAAATAACAGCAAATCAGCATATTAGAATGATTTCTGAACACTAAAAACTGGAAAAGTGATGCTGACAAGTCAGCTTTTTTTTATCAGATGAATAAATTACATTTAAATTATATACAAATAGAACACAGCTATTTTAAATTCTAATAATATTTCACAATATTGCTGTTTTTATTGTATTATTAATCAAATAAATGCAGCCTTGGTGAGCAGACGAAACTTCTTTCAAAAACACGAAAGAAAATCTTACCGACCCCAAACTTTTCAACAGCAGTTTATGCCATGATGCCGAATGATTACCGTATTCATACGCCATGGTATGTACTTCAAAGAATGTCCAAATTACATTTTAATAATTTTTAAAATAATAATATGCTATGGCATTTACTTGCTTCTCCAATACTTCAAAGAACACAGTTGTACATGGTAATATTCCTAAGTGTGTGAAATCAAAGACCTCGAAGTTGTCTCCCCTCAGAAGTTTTCCAGAAAGTTCTCATTTTTCTCAAAGTTCTCTTTTTTTCTTTTCCCTCAATCTTGATGTATTGGCTGAATTTGTCCATTTTTTCCTTTTAGACAGGAACAAACTGGCGCTGTCTGGAATTACTGATGCTCCAGCCCCTGTGATGACAGGAAGCGATTGAAGAGAATATGGAACAGCAGACAGATAAATCATTTGACACAGCGGCCATTTTAAATGACAAACATTCTGACCCCCAAGTGTCCTTTTGGTCAGTTTAATACTCACCCATTTCCCTCGGCTCATCGCTCACACACAAACGGATGTCATACTGCAGTACAGATCAACCTCCAGACTCTAGGCTTCCTAACATAAGCCAAAATACACAATAGTTGTCGTGATGTATGCTTCACATTTAATGCCTTCAAAGTATGCATTTTATCAGTTCTTGCTTTCCCTGGGAATTGAACCCATGACCTTCTACTATTTGAGCAACAAGGCTTAGTAGAATTTAAAAAGTCTGTCATGCTTACCAAAGCTGCATTTATTTAATAAAAAATGCAGTGAAAAAGTGAAATATTATTGCAATTTAAAATAACTTATTTCTATTTAAATAAATGTTAAAATGATTTTTTTTTCTTGTGAGGCAAAGCTGAATTTTCAACATCATTACTCTCGTCTTCAGTGTCACATGAACTTTCAGAAATCATTCTGATATGCTAATTTGATGCTCTAGAATAATTTCTTATTATTATCATTTATCAGTGTTTCCATTGTTTCATATTTTTGTGGAAATACAGTTTTTTCAGGATCTTTGATAAATAGAAAGAACATCAATTATTTGAAAAAGAAAAAGAAAAATTCTGTAGCATTACAAATGTCTTGACTGTCACATTTGATCAATTTAATGCACTCTTGCCTAAATTTCTGAAAAATATGTCATACTGACCCCAGCATTTTAAACAATAGTTTCATCCATTGCCACCGTATTTAAAAAAAATGAAATGCATTGATTTTATGTTGCACTGATGCAGTATTACAACTTTTTTTTTTTCCCTAAAGCTATGACTGAACCGTCATCGTGTTTTTTTTGTTTTTTTTTTCTCAGCGACAGAACAATTTTGGTAATTCAGTGATAACACTTAAGTGCTTAAGTGTATGTTGTCTCTTCTTTCTAGAACATTGTGCTCAGGAAGGGACAGATTTGGTTCAGTTCAGAAAAATGAGTCAGGCGTCCTACAAAGAGCTCATCACTAAGTAAAAATAAGTAACCCACGTAGTTCAAGCACAGAAACTCATTTACTCATCCCCATGTCATACCGAATCTTTAACTAGAACATTCATCCTACTCCTTTACAATAAAAGTGAATGATGAAATAAAATGTTTTTGAAAACTTATGGCTAGTTTGCTGCTCAAGAAACATTTCTTGTTATTGTCAGTGTTGAAAACAGTTGCGCTGCTTGTTGTGGACACTGTGATATGCGACTCTGGACCACAAAACCAGTCATAAGCTGCATGGGTGTATTTGTAGCAATAGCCAAAAATACATTGTATGGGTCAAAATTATTGATTTTTCTTTTATGCCAAAAATCATTAGGATATTAAGTAAAGATGATGTTCCATGAAGATATTCTGTACATTTCCTATCGTAAATATATCAAAAATTAATTTTTGATTGCTAATATGCATTGCTAAGAACTTCACTTGGACAATTTTAAAGGCAATTAAAGGCAATTCTCAATATTTTGATTTTTTGCAACCTTAGATTTCAGATTTTCAAATAGTTGTTTGAAAGAAATTGACCCTTATGACTGGTTTTGTTGTCTAGGGTCACATAGTTTTTTCAGGATTTTGATGAACAGAAAGCTCAAAACAACATCTGAATAGAAATCTTTTGTAACATAAATGCCTTTACTGTCACTTTCGCATCAATTTAATGCATCCTGCCTGAATAGAAGTATTAATTATTTTAAAACCAAAAAAAAGGCATTTTTTGTATTTGCAAGCAGATTAAACTAAATTCTTGCATTCTGCGTGAATCGAACCCAAGCACCGATTTTACTGTTTTAGCTACAAGGTAGGGTTTAAAACTCGTTTAAAACCAACTGTTTGCCTCTCTATTGACTTTTTACAACTAGTTTTTGTGTTGTTCAACAAACCTTTCCATCAGAAGGATGAATAAAGCCTAAAAGCTACATTGTTGCATAAAACATTGTTCACCGATGTCAGTTTTCCCCCTGAACGTTTGTTTTTGTTTTGCTGTGGCGTAATTACAGAGGTAGTTGTTTTATACCCCATTTTTGGTCTGTTTTTTTCTCCTAGATTTCACTGTGTTTAAAGGAAGCTGTTTTTGGCAGTGTTACAGGGGCCCATCTTGAGCAGTTATGCCTGACTGCGGCTCTGCTGGAAAAATTGGAGGGGTCTTTTCAGCTCTCGGAGCTGCCGGAGGATCAAGCAGGTGTGCCTGCGAGGCATTTCATTATTTTTCAGAGCCTTCATCTGCGTTGCTCACGTGTGTTATCATTGTTTATCTTCTGCATTGTTTGTGTGCACGCTTTCCAGCTTCTCATTAGCCAACTGTCGCAGGCGGTTCTGATGTCGGTCCAGTCGCCGCCGGTGTTCACGACGGGGTCGTGGCGGGCGATACCGCGTCCTCGTTTGCATCGAATGGAACGTCGAAACTCTCCGTAGGGCAGGTGCTGCTTTCTCTCTCCGCCTCGTCTGCTGTTTCTCGCCTTTCTGTCCTCCCATCTGCCACATTAACGCACCAGGGTTTGTCACTCCCTGATATTTTAAGACGGCAGTGAAAAGTGCAATAATGAGTTCATCTCTCTTTTTGGTTGCAATTTAATGATGACTCATTTCTTAAACAAACCATTCGTGGTTTAAATAACCTTTCCAGCCAATCGCAGTTATTGCGACTGTATTTTGGATAGGCTACACACTTTCATTAACTTCCATTTGCACCCCAGACAGAGTTCCAGCAATTGGCTGATAAACTCGGGGGCATTCGTTTTAGACATGGCTACTCGGTCTAATTTGCAGCTCCCTGTCAACATAATTTCGCTCTGCCCTAATCTAACCTTTTTTGTCTTGGACGATTGCCTTCCATGCTGCAAATACTAGCACGAACTTGCTGAGGAAACCTTTTGTCCCTTCCTCAGTGACCCCGGACCCTCATTATCATGATGGGCTCTGTCTTAGCTGCTGATTATAAAGTCATTTTACGGTCACATGACACTGCAACTGCAAAGAAAATGAGAGGATTTGTGGATTGTGTGAGACTTTAATAGCTGAAGGAGTAGTTCATGATGTTCCAAAATCTGTATTTGAGGTATATTTTTTTTAAAGGAGTAGTTCACTTCCAGAACAAAAATGTACAGATAATTTACTCACCCCCTTGTCATCCAAGATGTTCATGTCTTTCTATCTTCAGTTGATAAGAAATTGTTTCTTGAGGAAAACATTTCAGAAATGTTCTCCGTATAGTGGACTTCAGTGGTGCCCCCAAGTTTGAACTTCCAAAGTGCAGCTTTAAATGGCTCTTAATGATCCCAGCCAAATAAGAAGGGTCTTATCTAGCTAATTTTGAAGTTGGAGGAAAAAAACGAGATGGGAGTTTTTCAACATACCCTAACTGTATTGACCGTAGTGACCCGGAAAAAAACACAGTTCACACAGACCTAGACAAGACAAGCATTTGAGGTTAAAAAGTAAATAAATTGTCAATTTGTTTTGAAAATGGCAGATCATTTTGCTAGATAAGACCCTTCATCCTCAGCTGGGATTGTTTAGAACCATCTGAAGCAGCATTTAAACTACATTTTGGAAGTCCAAACTTGGGGGCACCATTGAAGTTCATTATATGGAGATAATTCCTGAAATGTTTTTAAAGAAACATAATTTCCTATCGACTAAAGAAAGAAAGACATGAACATCTTGGATGACAAGGGGGTAAATTATCTGTACATTTTTGTTCTGGAAGTGAACTTCTCCTTTAAGGAAAATTCACTAAAGCTTCATTTATTTGATTAAAAATACATAAAAAAATATTTTTACTTTGTTTTCTTTATTAAAGGAGAAGTTCACTTCCAAAACAAAGGTTCACATATAATGTACTCACCCCCTTGTCATCCAAAATGTTCATGTCTTTCTTTCTTCAGTCATAAAGAAATTATGTTTCTTGAGTTAAACATTTCAGGATTTTTCTCCATATGATGCTATGGTGCCCCGATTTTGAACTTCCAAAATGCAGTTTAAATGCGGCTTCAAACGATCTCAAATGCGGTTGTAAACGATCCCAGTCGAGGAAGAAGGGTCTTATCTAGCGAAACGATCTGTTATTTTCATTAAAAAAAAAAATACAATTTAAATACTTTTAAATCTCAAATGCTCGTCTTGCCTTTCTCTCCCTAAACTCTGTGTATTCTGGCTCAAGACAGTTAGGGTATGTTGAAAAACTCCAATTGTATTTTCTCCTTCAACTTCAAAAATTACTTCAAAATCATCCTACATTGCTGCAAAAGTACTGACCCTGTCTTTGCAAAGTGAACATGCAAAAAAGATCAAACACCCTTAACAAAAAAGGTAAAACAGCGATATAGGACGATTTTGAAGTTGAGATGGGATGGGAGAACATGAGATGGGAGTTTTTCGACATACCCTAACTGGCATGAACCAGAACAAAAACAGAGGTCGGGAAGAGCAAGACAAGATGAGCGTTTGACATTAAAAAGTATATAAATTGTATTATTTTTATTAAAATAACCGATCATTACACTAGATAAGACCCTTCTTTCTCAGCTGGGATTGTTTACAACCGCATTTGCGATCGTTTGAAGCCGCATTTAAACTGCATTTTGAAAGTTGAAAATCGGGGCACCATATCAGTCCACTATACGGAGAAAAATGCTGAAATGCATAAATTTCTTCATGACATCTTGGAAGGCAATGGGGTAAGTACATTATATATGAATCTTTGTTTTGGAAGTGGACTTCTCCTTTAATATATTTTAAAATGTAATTTATTCCTGTGACACAAAGCTGAGTTTTCAGCATCATTACTGCAGTCTTCAATGTCACATGGTGCTTCATTCTATGCGTCATCCTTTTTTTCATAAGAACAGCATTTCTAAGTGTTTTGTAACATTATAAATGTCTTCGCTGTCACTTTTGATCAATGCATCCTTTTTGAATAGAAGTATTAATTTCTTTCAAAAACATAAAATCTTACTGGCCTCAAACTTTTGAACCGTAGCGTATTTGCATTCAGATTAAATATTTTTCACAAAAGTATTCTCCTTTTGTGTTCAACAGAATAAATAACACCACATCGGTTTGATTGGCTTGAGGGTGAACAAAAGTGACAGAATCTTTATTTTCAGGTGAACTATTCCTTTAATTGGAATTTTTCTCTTTAGTGATCAATAAAGTACATCTTTCTTTTCATCTGTGGCTTTTTTGTCACAGCGATGAAAAGAATAGACGGATATTAGCTATATGTTTCTGCAGAGCAAAGCTTTCCGGTTCACTCTCTATGGGAGGTGAATGGCACACTTGTGTGGTATTGAAAGTTACGCAAGCAATAAGACTGTCAAAATGTTGGGAAAGGCTCAATTTTATGCAAATGAGAGGTGAAAAATGCTAGGTTGAGCCAGTCACTGTCTGTCTTAAATTATGCTGGAGATTTTATGGTGCATTCGGTTTTAAATCACATAGACATTGAGGCTTTCATTATGCCTGGGTTAACAAAAGTATGGTAAATTGACATTGTATGCTTTGGGGATTCAGAACTGAAAAGATATAAACCAGAGTAGACAACAGCAGTGTTTTGCAGATTCCTGATTGTTATTTAAAAGATTGAAGTGGCTTACTTGGTTACTAGTCATTTACCAGATGCTTTTCATGTGAGACAGCTCACAGTTCACTAATTGTAGGGCCGGTCCCTCTGGGCCAACCTGAGGTTAAGTACCTTCCTCAAAGGCACTATGATTGTGATCTCAGCAACTTTGTAATTCTGGCTCACCTTACTGGAATTAAACAGACAACCTTTGTGTTAGCAGCTCAGATCGCTCACTATTAAGCTGCCACATATATTCATGGAGGCTGGAAATAAACACCTCCTGCATAATTGGCTTGCCCTTTTAATTCGCCACAGCGATTATTCAAAAATGTCTGACTTGAACTCAGGGTTTGTCATTTGGTGTGGTATAAATATTGCATGAAGAAAATATCTCAAGGTACTGTTCAAATTAAAGGTTACCGTGTGCTATGACGGGACGCACTATAGCTGGTTTTGTTTAGGATGGGATTAGAATTACAATGCAGAAAGTTTTTATGCCTTGCATGACTTTGCATATTTTTCATAACTTTCGTGAATGTTGAAATCTTCTTTAAAGAAAAAAAAAAAACACCACATTGCGTTTTTTTTAATGCCCAGCATGAATGCAAGGAAATGCCAAGAGATTTAAAAAAAATAAATAAATAAATACAAATATTATTCTGTGCATGTCAATATAAAATAGCAAAACTCAGGTATTCTGTTTGAGAATCTGTACACAGCTGAACAAAAGTTTATGAACAAAAGCTGTGGCCTTGACTGCACTTATTGTGTTCCTCATATAGATCAGCAATAGAGCTCAATGGCTCCATTCTGGAAGTAAAAACGCCATTCAGAATGTCCAAAGCAAAATTGATTTTTAGCATATTGATTTTTAACACATAAACTTTCAAGACAGACCAACCATAGCTCAGAGGTTGATAAATAGTGATATATGCTCATGCAGATGCTATAAGTCATTTCAACTTTAAGTTTTTATTTCATTTTTGTGCAACATAGAACATTTGCAGTGAGTTTTTACACTGCCAAAGGCAAATGTCTGGCTGGTTGGCATGACTTACTTAGCCCTTGTTAGCTCACAATTTGTTGTGTTTACTGAAAAATTAAAACCCTCAGACCATCCAAGTTGATGGATGAGTTTGTTTCCTCATCAGATTTGGAGAAATGCAGTTGCACTTGTTCACCAATGGATCCTCTGCAGTGAATGGGTGCCATTCACAGAATGAGAGTCCAAAAAGCTGATAAAAACATTACAATAATCCACAAGTAATTCACATCACTTCAGTCCATTAACATCTTATAAAGTGAAAAGCTGCGTGTTTGTAAGAAACAAATCCATCATTAAGGTGTTTTAAATTTAAATCGTCATTTTTGCCCAAAACACTGTAATAAAAGTCCATAATGTATAATATTGCTTTCTCCAGTGAAAAAGTCATGTCTGAATCAGTTCAAAACAAATATGTAGGTGGATTTTGATGTGAGAGGACAACAGGAGATGGACTATTATGCGTTATTATGGATTACCATTTTGTTTTTTTTGGCCAAATGTAAAGTTAAAATGCTGTAATTGATGGACTGGAGTGGTGTGGATTGCTTGTGGATTATTGTGATATTTTTATCAGCTGTTTGGACTCTCATTCTGACGGCACCCATTCACTGCATAGGGGTGAGCAAGTGATGCAACGCTAAATTTCCCTAAATCTGTTCCCATGAAGAAACAAATTCATCTACATATTGGATGGCCTGAGGGTATGTAAATTTCAAGCAAATTTTAATTTTTTGGTAAACTGTTCCTTTAAATTTGACCTTTTTCAAACTCGGGGCACCATTCAAGTCCATAATATGGAGAAAAATGCTGAAATGTTTTCCTAAAAAACATAATTTCTTTACGACTGAAGAAAGAAAGACATGAACATCTTGGATGACAAGGGGGTGAGTACATTATCTGTAAATTTTTGTTCTGGAAGTGGACTTGTCCTTTAAGAGAAAGCACCTCCACAGTGCATTCTCAACATAAGAGAAAGACAGTCATTTCTGCTTGCTGCAATAAATTGCTATTTTTCTGCACTAAAGTTAATTTTGCCAAGATATTTTCAGAGATGATAGACAAGATGTTATAGAATAATTATTTAATAAAAACCTAATTTTCACAAAACCTGTTTTCGAATTTCCTGAAAACGTACCAGCGCAACATCAGACGGGTTTTCCCAGATCGCATCACAATTTTCCTGATAATTTACTCAACCCCATGTCATCCAAGATATTCTTTCTTTCTTCGGTTGAAAAGAAATTAGGTTTTTAACCACAAATGCTCGTTTTGTACAAGCTCAGCTTCATGCATTGTTGTTTGCTGAAATTGTTGTTTTACCATTTTTTTTTTGTAAAGGGTGTTTGACTTTCTTTGCACGTTCGCTTTGTAAACACTGTGTCGGTACTAACGTGACTTTGTAATGTGTAAAGTCAAACTAGTGCAAGACAAACATTTGTGGTTAAAGAGTATTTAAGTTTTTTTTCTTTTTTTAGAAAATGACTCATTGTTTTGCTAGATAAGACCCTTATTCCTCGGCTGGGATCGTGTAGAGCCCTTTGAAGCTGCAATTTGGACCGTCAACCCACTGATCCCCATTGAAGTCCACTATATGGAGAAAAATCCTGGAATGTTTTCCTCAAAAACCTTAATTTCTTTTCGACAGAAGAAAGGCAGACGTGAACATCTTGGATGACATGGGATGAGTAAGTTATCAGGAAATTGTTATTCTGGCAGTGAACTAATCCTTTAAACGTGATTGTGAATTGGGACTTCAGTCGCTTGATTGAGAGCTACACAATCTGACCCTTATACAGTTTTGGTACTGTAATGCTGCAGAAAAAGTGAGCGCTCACTGTTGAGCTTTATAAACTCTGCAGTCTGAACCCAATTTGGTCATTTGATCTTTTATGCGACTAACTCGTCTGAACCCGTGGTCAGTCCTACTATCAAAGACTGGCGTTTTTAATTCCTGCGAGGCCCGTCAGAGCGCTTCCACCCACTCAGAAACACTGCTAATGTGTCAAATTAGCTTCTGTAGCATGAACTCTTTTGAAAACAGCACTTGGCTAGACTGACATTTCCAGTAAATATCATCCGGCTGACATTACAAATTCACGAAACTGCTTTTCAAATCTGCTACGGAATATAACTACACACTCTCCAAATGCGCTACTCTTGTTCTGATTTAATTTACCTGCTCTATTATTAATCTTAATTGCCCGACTGGCCTCTCAAGTATTTAGCACTCAACACCTGATTTGAATAATTTACAGAACACAAGTCATAACCGGAGAGCACCAGCTAAGATGTAGGTATGTAAAGACTTTTAACCTTTAACAGCGAGGGCCTAGAAAACTGGTTGGTTATTACTTTTTCGGCTTGTACATACAAGGACATTACAATAAATAAGGAAAGAAAAGGAAGATTCAAATATGTATGGGAAGAATATGTATGGAAAATCCATTTGAAACCTTAAAATAATCCTCAGGACAAAATCTTGTATTCACTACTGTTCAACTTTGGGGTTAGTAGTTTTTATTTATTTATTTATTTATTTTAATTGATCTTATTAAGCAAGGATGCATTATGCATTTGTAATGTTACAAAAGATTTATATTTCAAATGTTTTATTTTAAACAACATATTAGAACGATTTCTGAAAGATCATGTGATACTGAGGATTGAAGTAATGATGCTGAAAATTTAGCTTTGCATCACGGAAATAAATTACACTTAGATATTATTAAAATATATAAATGTATTAATCCAAATATGTTCAAATATGAAACTGTTTCTTTAAAATGTCTTAATTACTGCTGTTTTTACTGTATTTTTTCCAAATAAATGCATTATTGGTGAGCAAAAGAATCATCTTTCAAAAATATTTAAAAATCTAAACTTGTGAATAATTATACATATTATTATAAAATATATGTGAAAAAAAATGACAGAATATTTTTTTGTAAAGAGTCCTCTATTAACCAATATATTATAATAAAATATACAATATTTGTATGCATGTTTTAAAAAGAGTTTGTATAACAAATATTTGTATAAATTTTGTATATTTTTCTTAAAGTATTTTATTTATTTATTTATTTGTGTTACTTGGTATATGTAGTATAGTAACTGACAGGTTTTTACTGATAGATTTTATTTTATTTATTTTATTATTTTATTTTTAAAAATCTGAATACACAGCGAATTTTTAAGCAAAATAGCAATTGACGGGTTTTTTGATTGATTGATTGATTTTTTTTATTTTTTTATTTTGTTTCATTTTTTTATTTTATTTTATTTGTTGTAATTCCTCATTTACTTGCAAAAATGTATTTTTTATTTTATGTTTATTTTTTATTTTATTTTTAATTTCTTATTTACTTAGAATTCACAGCTAATTAATAAGCAAAATAGCATTAATTTTGCAGCTTGCTCAGGTTAGTAGGCAGTACATCTGTCAGTGAAGTTATGAATTATCGTACACATATTAAGAGGTCTTTTATATTTTATTGTTTTATTTAATTGATGGTTTACTTGCAGAAATAAATAATAATTTAAAAAAACAGAATACACAGCTAATTAAGCAAAACAGCATCAATTTTGCAGCTTGTTCAGGTTAGTAGACAGCACATCCGTCAATGCAGTTAAGAGTTAGCGTACACGTATTAAAAGGTCTTTTTCTACTGCAGTGCATGACTTAAACCTGGAACTGAACATCACTCCCAGCATGAGTTCGGCTCACAGGAGGAGGAAATAAGACGTGACACCAATATAACTGACAAAACAGATGCACGCTCCATAATGCACCAGCAGGACACGGAAACTGCCGTTGCTTTTGTTTCCCAAGGCGTTAAGAAAAGCTTTAAATAACTCATTTGGACATATGGACGACATCACTGCTTTACTTGAGATGCTTTATGCATATTCCACATTGCATTACACCGGTGCAGCACAATACAAAATAAATAAAGAAAGCTTCCTCTTGTCACTTACTCCCCCCACCACCACCCCCTCTTGTTGCTGTTTCTTTATGTTAGCCAGGCCTGTGTCTCTGCCCACCTGTCTTCTGTGGGCACAGATTGGGGCAGCAGACGTCCATGCGGGTATTTAGATTTGTGCACAAAGCCTGGTGAACAGGAAGTTGGAGGGACTTGCATCAGGGCCCATCTGCTCTCTACAGCTGGCTGCCTGACAGCTGGAAATTGATTCTAGTGAGATTGGTACCTGTGTCCCAGACTCAGCACTGCATACAGCCTGACCAGTGCATTAATGCAATTAATTTAGCCGGCAGTCTAAAAGCCAAAGATGGAGAGCGAGAAAGAGAGATGCCAATAAAGTCATGTCATCAACACTATCATACCATCAACAGTAATGCTGATACAGCGCTTTGAATGGAGAGAGACACAAAGACTATACCTTTTGGCTTTTCTTTTTTTAATAAGTATATATATATATATATATATATATATATATAATTTGCATATAACTTTTTTTTTCAAATCTATCTATCTATCTATCTATCTATATATATATATATAGAGAGAGAGAGAGAGATATATATATAGCTAATTTTAACAGCTAATTTTGAATGCCCATAAATTGACAGGTTTTTCTTTTTTTTTTTTGGTTTTATACTTTTATTTTTTTTATTTTACTTTTTAAAGTTATTGTATTTGGTATATTTTTTATTTTATTTCTTATTTTATTGTTTTTTATATTTTATTTATTATATTTTTATTTATATTTGTATATAATTGTATTGTATTTTTTTTATTTTATTTCTTGTTTTATTGTTTTTTTATATTTTATTTATTATATTTTTATTTATATTTGTATTTTATTGTATTGTATTGTGTTGTATTTTTATTGAATTGTTGCTTTTTTATTTTATTGCCTTTTTTATTATATTTTATTTTACTTTATTGTATTTTTTTAATAAAGTATAATTTTTTTTAATTTTATTTATTTATTTATTTATTTATTTAAGTTTATTTTATTTTTTAATTATTGTATTTTGCTATATTGTTTATTGTATTATTTGGTATTGTATTTTTATTGAATTTTATTTTTTATTTTATTTCTTATTTTATTGTATTTTTTATTTTCATTGTTTTTTTATATTTTAATGTAATTGTATTTATTTTTGTATTTTATTGTATTGTATTGTGTTGTATTTTTATTGAATTTTATTTTTATTTTATTGCCTTTTTATTATATTTTATTTTACTTTATTGTATTTTATTGTATTTTTTTTATATAAAATTTTATTTATTATGTGTTTTTCTATTTTATTTTATTTTGCCAGACTATAAAGTCTTATATTTTAATGTAGGTTAAAGACTCCTGTTGAAGGTCAGACCTGAGCCATATCTTGGCCCCCTAATATACATATACATATAATTAAATATTTGCAAAATAATAATAATAATAATAATAAAATCAGTATATGCCACTAGATTTGAATGTCCATCACTTATGTGGCTATTTTAATGCACTTAATAATAATCACATATTTTAAACATTTAATATTTTATTTAATGTGTCTGTGCATACTTAAAAATATATTACATGTTATTTAGCAAGCTTGTAACCACATAAATTAGAGATGACTGAAATATATAATTTTTTCACCTTATGACTGTTTGCATCCTTGTTTAGAATCATATGTCGCATTTGCTTACCTGATTTCATGAAGTTGTGAGTTATCATTTAGAAATGATAGCCTTTTGGATATATTTCTGACCATAAAATCATGGGTTTTAATCTATGCTATAGGCCTAAAATACCTCAGCGATGCTGCAAATCAACTCCAGTATTATGGTGGCGCTTTTTTAGTTGGCCAAACACCACGTTTTCTAGACAAAATCTACAAATTACATTTCATTTGTTCACATTACTGTCTGCACTAGTGTGCTTTCACGTCTCATGCACTGCACTGGCTAAACAAATGTGCCGTTTTGTCATGCCAATAAGGCAGAGTAAATGAAGTACACTTGAGAGAGACTAAAATGTATTCTCTCTTCCTGTTCCTCCCAGACATGAGCACATCCTCTCAGACTGAGCTGCTCTGATTCAAGCAGAGAGATGGTACAGGATTGATTAGACTCCAGAGAGAGAGGGAGCGAGCGAGGTTTGATGTGTGAGGATGTGAGCGAGGCTCTCAGCAGGCCGGGGACGAGCTGAGTGCTGACAGTCAGGAGTCTGCAGGCGGACGGATGCTGAATCAGCTCTCCTCACCTGACCACAGAGACACTGAGTCTGACACCGCCAGCCAACGGCCCATAAAGACGTGCAGTGTGTTCACAAACAACATTACAATAGGACTTTAGCTGAACAATGGGCTGCGGAAGAACCAAAAGAGGAACACCTGAGTACTCGGAAATGACAGCAATGATCGATCGTGAGAAATGCAACTTGATTTCACCCTTGAGCATTATAGATGCAATAAAAAAGTCATTAGCATTGACAAAATAAATAATTCAATAAATGTAACTTACTGCACTCTAAAAAACAACCTAACTTGGGTTATTTGCAACCCAGTGCTGGGTGAATATTGGACAGAACACATGGGTTATAACATGGGTTATTTTGACCCAGCTGGTTGGGTTAAATGTTTTTACTAAACATGCTAGGTTATTTTATTTAAGTCAACTATTGTTTAAAAATGATTACATTGCTGGCTTAAAATGGACTGGAACTTATAAAAAACACACACAGAATTAGAGGCAACAGCAATGATCAAAGAATGAACATTTATTATTAAGCAAGAACACATGGACAAAATACAAGACAAAGTGAATTTATTTGGATGAATACAGCATCGTTTACAGTATGCATTTTAGACATTTAAAAGTAGCATTTTAATTTTAGTGTATTCAACCGCTCTATAATCGTTTTTTACCGAAATAGCACTATTTCGGTGTGTTGCCAAAATTTGAGCCGGTGAAGGGCTGCTGTTCGCCGGGGAAACGGCAAACTTTAGACCACGGCCTCGCGTTTCACTCGTAGCTGAAAGATGCCCATAAACAAACAGGCCTGACATTAGACAACATATTTTAACATCAAATTAAATTAAACTCAGTACTATATTGAATAAAATCCATTTATTTTATACAAGGCAAACGGCATTTTCAACATGCGAAGTGACTGCTACTAACGGGGCTGACTGATATCTCGTCCATATCTTGCATTGCGTAAAATCATACAGTGTACAGCACAGTAAAGATGTTATAAATGAAATTAAATGTATACAAACCTTTATTCATTTTCACTGAAGATGTGCACCAAATTGGCAGCGCTGAGAACCACCCTCTCTTGTATAGGACTCGAAAAGCCTGCGCTCTGACTGTAATTCAGCAGCTGGGATGTTTCGTCAGAGACAGGCTCAACCCAGCGGTTGAGTAGAAAAAAATAGCGCAGCATTAAGAATAACCCAGCAGCTTAGTTACAGAAAAACTACCCAGCATCTGGGTAAAATAAAAAACTAAAAATGACCCAACACATTGAACCCAGCATTTGGGTAAAATAAATAAATAAATAACCCAATAAAATGACCCCACAGGCTGAACCCAGCATTTGGGTTAAAAATTAACCCAGCATTTTTTAGAGTGTGTATTCCCTTTAAAGGAGAAGTCCACTTCCAGAAAAACAGTTTACAGATAATGTATTCACCCCTTGTCATCCAAGATGTTAATGTCTTTTTTTCTTCAGCCGTAAAGAAATTATGTTTTTTGAGCTAAACATTTCAGGATTTTTCTCCATATAATGGACTTCCAAAATGCAGTTTAAATGCGGCTTCAAACGATCACAAATGCAGTTGTAAATGATCCCAGCCGAGGAAGAAGGGTCTTATCTAGCAAAATGATCGGTTATTTTCATTAAAAAAATGCAATTTAAATACATTTTTAATCTCAAACACTTGTCTTATCTTGCTCTCTCTGAACTCTGTGTATTCTGGCTCAAGACAGTTAGGGTATGTTGAAAAAGTCCACTCGTATTTTCTCCTTCAACTTTAAAGATCATTTCAAAATCATCCTACATCGCTGCAGAAGTACAGACACAGTCTTTGCAAAGTAAACATGCAAAGAAGATCAAACACCCTTAACAAAAAAGGTAAAACAGTGATATAGGACGATTTTAAAGTTGAGGGAGAACATGAGATGGGAGGTTTTTTTTTCGACATACCCTAACTGTCATGAACCGGAACAAAAAAAGCTCAGGCAGAGTAAGACAAGACGAGCGTTTGACATTAAGAAGTATATAAATTGTATTTTTTAAATAAACAATCGTTTCACTAGATAAGACCCTTCTTCCTCGGCTGGGATCGTTTACCACCACATTTATGGCTGAAAAAAGACATGAACATCTTGGATGACAAGGGATGAGTACATTATCTGTCAATTTTTGTTCTGGAAGTGGACTTCTCCTTTAAGTCATTTCATTTAATTTTTGACTACTGAACCATAAAAATACAAAATGTTTGCAGATATTTATGAAACATCCGAAGTTCACATTTTATCCAAAAAGCAATGGCAGTTATTTTACTTTGAAATGTGTCTTTGGTGTTGGAATGTCTGTTTTTGTTTTGGTCTGTGACTCCGCCCACTAGTAGCTTGACTCCACGGGTTGCCAGTTGGCAGAAAATACAGCATACTGCAGCCATGGAAGCCAGCAAACAAACTGTGTCAGAAATCACAGATCTACCCGACCTAAAAAGCTTCAGCAGGTAAATTAAAAGGATAGATCAACTTAGTGTAAAAATCGTCACTGTCTTCAATCTGGCAACCCTTGTGAGTGCCGCGTCTGTTTCAGTCATGCAAGTACAGCTGCTGTCTCTTTGTAAAAGAAAAAAAAAATATCCATAGCTGTTCACCAAGCTTACAATTATATTTCATATTTCAAATCACCCATTAAATATGACAGCAACTGTGAACACAAAACTGAAAACTGGGCATCGAATACATGAGTTTTGAGTCGGACAAAACGCACAGTATAAACGTGTAAACAGGTGTAAAATTTTGATAATGCGTGTTGCACTTTCTCCTATTCATAAATAATATGACTGCACCATCTTTAAAGTCTTTGGCAATACCAAATATTACACAGCCTTTTATTATCTGTTAATGCAAATTGGATCATACTTTGATGAAATAAAACCATTTAAAACACTTTGAAACATGGTTAATCAGCGAGGAGTAATTCTTTATTGAATAAATCTTTCCGCTTTACTAAAGCAAAAGATAAAAAGCTCCCGAACAGCCTAATGTTTTATCATTTAAGGCAAGACAAAACCATTATTTTTCAGGTAGTGGTCAATTTTGAGATTTTGGGCTATTTTGCTTCTATATCTTTTCTTCTTTCAGAATAGTGGAAAGAAAATGTCTTTTATTACACTTGATCTCATGCACTGAGGCAGAAATCTCCATCCAAAACATTTTATTCCTTCAAATATGATTGATTGATTTTCTGGCTATTGATAGTATGATTTCTTAAATAATATAAGAACTATTCAAAATCCTCTTTGTAAAAAAAACTTTAATACGACAATGAAATTTAAAAGAATTTTAAACCTGCCTTTGTCCTTTTTTTCTTTCTGTTCTGGAAATGCATGCAAATTAGGACGCATTTTAACCAGATAATGCCTCATTTGCATATTTAAACGTGACATTTCAGGCTCGCAATGCAAAACAATTGTCTTAATGTACTGATTAATCAACTGGGGAAAGTATGGTAATATCTATTAGTTAAAAAGTTTAACCTTTCTCACCTGCCTAAAAGAGAGATAAAGAGAAAAAAAACACTAATTTTGACAAGTCACCATCTTTAATGCCACAATCAGAAACAACCATGGACACAGTAAGCAGGAAAAAAAAACTATGAATAATGAGGCTCGATAAACCCTCCTTTTATGTCGTGGCTGTATTTGTTCACGGTCGTGAGATGCTTGTTAAAATCTTAACAGCATCATCAGAATCCAGGAGTCTGAAAGAAGAATGAGAGCCTAGAAGCAGAACGTGTGTAATCAGGGTTCTGGTGGCACGAGGGGCCCGAGGGGCCCGGACTCAATCAGGACTGAGCCTGATGGACTATCGAGAGGACACAGTGAGCAATCTCATCTTGTCATCTACTGAAGAGTGAAGACACCTTCTCTGGACTGCACGAGAACACACTGTAAACTCTCTGTAACACACACACACACACTTATACACTAGAGATCATATACTTTTGTTGATTCAATTGTTATTTTTATTTTTTTGTTATAATTATAATAATTTTATTATTATTTTTATAATTGGAATCGGTTTGATTTGGACTGATTGTCTTCATATTTTTGAATGTACTAAAGAAATATACTAGGGCTGTCAAATGATGAATTGCAATTAATCGCATACAAAATAAAAGTTTGCCTAATATATGTGTGTGTACTGTGTGTAATTATTATGTACATATTTAAGAAGTTTTTTTAAATATTTAGAAGTAAATATATTAATTATAATTTTTATATAATTTATAGTGTATATAAATACAAATATTTTGCACATAAATAACATTTTATATATTTCTAAATATATATATTAATTTGTGTGTATTTATATATAGATAATAATTACACACACATATATAAGGCAAACCAAACCTTTATTTTGTATGCAATTAATCGCGATTAATCGTTTGACAGCCCTAAAATATACATGTTTTTACTTACAACTTAAAATGTAATAATATAAAAAAGCAAAACAATTTAATAAATAAATAAAAACAAACAAATAATTTAATTAATAAATAAAAATAATAAGTAGTGCAAATTGTCATTCTATTTTTTTATCAATTTTATTCAACTGTTGTTTTTTTTTTTTTTTAAATCATTGGCATTATCGGCCTGAATTATAAAATATATAAAATGTTTACCATAAATAAAATAATAAAAATAGTGCACGGTATTACTTTTTGTAAAAGTTTTTAAGTGTCAGGTTCATGTCTTTTATTTTGAAATTTAGTTTGCTTTTTATTTTGAAGTATCACCTTGTGTTGTGAGATCTTATTTCATGGATTTTATTCATTGGATTCCCAGTGTTTCAATGAAAAATGCTTCTCTCTCGTCCACTATATGGAGGTAAGAAGTCAAGTCTGAATGCGTTGTGTGCGTCACATCCTATCCACTAACTAATGCCCTTTCCCTGACGTCTTTAGGTGTATCTTGTTGTCAGGTGATCCTGTTGCAGTGTTTACTCTTGTGTATTTACATCCTGCATGTTTGACTTTGTGTTTATCATGTACTTTCCAGCCCAGCGTTGTTGTTTAAAGTCACAGTGAAGTCGCTATCTGGAGTTCTTATAGTCAGGCCTCGACTATCTGCTCAAGTCCTGCTTTGTTTTGTATGTGATTCGAAGAGAAGCCAGAGGGAGACTGAGAAAATGACAGAGATAAATTGAATGTATAGAGGCGAAGGAATACTAAAAGAGATCCTGACAGAGAGCGATAGAGATTTGGGGAGCCACAGTTTCTTATCAGTAAAGGTCACTCGAGCAATTACTCGACATACTGATGAACGCACCCTATCAGAAGGCATGTGTTCTGCGGACTGAAGGTCTGTTGTTATTTTTCATGGGAATACATGCCTGGAAGTCTTGCTCTGTGTCTTTTATTGGCATATGGCGAATTCAAGGTCTTTCAGGTGTTTACTGTTATAATTGGAGCTCGTTTTCATGGCCTACTTGTAAAGTGAATTCACTGGGGTCAGACAGAGGACGAACTCAAGCTGCAAGTATTGATCACGCTGGTGTTAAAATGTTAATCGGAGAAACAGCAATTACATATTGAAGGCCGATTATAGGGCAAAACTGCATGTAAACTTAATACTAGTGGTGCTGAATTTCTACCTGTAAAGACGATAGATAGACCTTTTATTATAGTAAATTAATAAATACTTTTTGCACTAGAAAAAGTGCATTGGACTTTTTTAAATTTAATTTCTAACATTTTTTTTATTATTTTATTTGTTTATTTTATTTATTCATTTGGTTTAAAAAATTAATTAAAACATTTTAAAGTTACTTTTTTAGTCTAAACCAAACACTTGTTAGCTGGTTTCCTTGTTAGCCCTTGCTAGTAAATAAAAAAAAAAGGCTTTGAGCATAAAAACAGTAAGCTTTAATTTGTTGTAGTTGTTCCAAAAAAATATTTAAAAGTTTTCTGTTTAATTTAATTCCATTTTTGTTTTTGTTTTTCTGAGCAAAATATAAATATCATACATTTTTCCCTAATTTACAGAAGACACTAAAATGTCATTCAGTGTAACAATCTTGTCAGGCATATTTACAACAAAAATCAATTTATGACATATTAAAAGACAAATTACTTTCACCCGAAATACAAATTAGTTAAATTTCTGCATTTTTTTTTTTTTAACTTTGCCACTATCCTAAGTTTAGCCCATTTGTCAGTAAGAATTTTTTACTCATTTAAAACTAATTTAAAACACAATAAAAAAAATTATATATATTTTAATATGTACAGGTCAGAATAAGCATGTTGTTTGAATTTTTTCATAAATATTGTGGTATTGAATTACAATGTTACTTTATTTCAACCAAAATTTTGATATTGTATTCTCCAAAGTCTTATCTGAAACCATAAAAGTAGACGCTTTACTTCCATTTAATGTGCTTTCTATGGACATACAATCACTTTTGTGAATGTCTTTTGTTCTTTGACCAAAATATATGCACAGTAATTTGTATGTTATAAATCTTAAAAATACACAAACATATGAATATTTTATTAAGATTTATTGGTTATTAAAGGTTATTAATTTTGCCTCTATCTACACTAAAGTTTAGGGTTTTTAATGTTTTAAAAGAAGTCTCTTATACTCACCAAGGCTGCATTATTTGATCAAAAATACAGTAAAATCAGTATACATATTAGTAAATATTATAACAATTTTAATATTTTAAAATGTGATTTATTTCTGTGATCAAAGCTGAATTTTCAGCATCATTACTCCAGTCTTTAGTGTCACATGATCCTTCAGAAATCATTTTAATATTTTTATCAATGTTGAAAACAGTTGTGCTGCTTCTTATTTAATTTAATTTAATTTAATTTTATTTTATTATATTTCATTTTATTTTATTTTATTTTATTTTATTTGGACTAGATTTTTTGTAGCAAGTCTTTTTAATTAATTTAATGCAACTTTTCTGAATAAAAGTCTATTTTCTTTACATTTTAACTTCTTACTGACCTCAAACTTTTGAATGGCAGTGTATGTACGTACACACATTTGTTGTGTAACAGTGTGCTCTCTTTCTCTTTCTAGCTGTAAAACTTGTAAGAATCCGATCGTTCACCCTGAAAGTCTTTTAGAGTTCACTTCTGAACTTTCTCATTTAGCAGATCGATCAGTCGCTGAGGACTCAGTCCGGCAGTAATGAATACCCACTGCTTATTTCTCTTTCTCTCGCCGCTGATTTCAGCGTCCTGCTGAGAAACATTTGCCTAGCTGGAAAGATGAACACACACCCACACACACACACGATTTACAAATATGCATTTCAGTAGATTAATATTTTAGCATGCACTATGGTTTTACGGGACCATCATTTGCTGAGTTCCCTGGTAAGAATCACGTATCTCAAATTGCCTTATTGTTATTTTTTTCTGGTATTTTTTAAGTACACTTAGCATCTATGTAAATGTAGAGGTCATCCAAATCATCAGACATAACTCCAGTTTGGATTTCATGCTATTTAAAACTTTAAAACTCGATTTTATTTTTGAAAGACATGTCAATCAAGAGAGTCTTTAGGATCTTTCTTGCCCCCCTCATGGTTTCCCTGGCAACACAGAGTTTCTAACCGAGAGCTTGAGTTTTTTCCTCATTTCCTCACATCTTTTTTCTCAATGGTAATCTGTCAGGTGAAAGATGCAGATTTTCTGACAGGCAGATGCCCCGGGAGGAGGCCACAGGAATGAATGAGGGGAAATTGATTTGTTCAGACGGCCCGTGAGGCAGAGCGGGTAGAAGGATCTGTACTCGCTTACACTGATTGATTTCTGGGGAGATGACCAGGTCCTGTTCCCCTCCTCACCTGATGGCCCGAGTGAGAGGATAACAAAACGTCCCTCAATCTATTTCGCCCCCCTTCTGATAAATTGAATTGTTACGCATGAATAATCTTTCCGGTACATGGAGCCGAGTTACTCTCAGTGCATTAAAGACCAGAAGCCTTGCCACATTCTCCGTGAGTGATGGAATAAAAATCCCCATCTTCATTTTTATTTGCATGAGGCTTTACAAACATGAGCACATGATGCAATCTTCAATAAATCTGGAGAAAAATACAAATGAACATGTTAGAAAAATAGACAGCGTCATAAAGTTTGCAAATTCCTGATTTCTTTCAAGACAACGTGAAATTGATTTTTATGCATGAAAATACTTTCTTGTGTGTGCATATATATAAACGTCCCAGGCCGTATTGGGCGCGCTTCATCAGTGTGCATTATTCTAAAGAAAAATATGTTTGTTTTGATCATATTTCATCAAAATGTAGTACGTTTGGGCTCTGAAATTACTTTTCTTTCCTGCTGACATATCCAAGACCATGCAGCTGTGGAATAGTAATATGATAGTCTAACTTTTCAGGATCCAATTGAGTCGCGCCCTGCGTTATTTCACTGCTGAGTTTTCTGATTCATTCGGAAATAAGGCACATCATGAAAGTTGAAGGTGAAATGTATCATTTTACACTGCCGTTGGTCGAACAAACAGATCCTGCCTTAATTCATCGCATCCTGTTTCATGTTGCTTGAAGTCACTGGTTTTTATTTACTGACATTATGAGTCTGCAGATAGATAGATAGATAGATAGATAGGTATATTATAACACAGCCTTGTATTTTAGTGTATGCTAAATAAATAAAAGATGTATAGATGGATGGATAGATAATGAAATTTTCAAATATTCAGATCCACTGAATCAAGATACTCAATGAAATAGTGTAGTGACGTGTTAAATATAGGGTAAATATGAAAACATTTATTAGGATTGAATATAATTTAACAAATGAATGTGTTAATTTAGTGTGACTATGTGCAATTAAATAATATTCATGCTTAGCATTAACATAATATGTGACCCTGGACCACAAATCCAGTCATAAGGGTCCATTTTTTGAAACTGAGATTTATACATCATCTGAAACCTGAATAAATAAGCTTTCCATTGATGTATGGTTGGATAGGACAATAATGGCTGAGATACAACTATTTAAAAATCTGGAATCTGAGGGTGCACAAAAAGAATGAAGTTCTTAGCAATGCATATTACTAATCAAAAATTAAGTTTTGATATATTTGTTGTAGGAAGTCTACAAAATTAGCTACTTAATGGAACATGATCTTTAATATCCTAATTAATAGAAAATAAAACATTTTGACCCATACAATGTATTTTTGGCTATTGATACAAATATACCTGTGATACTTAAGACTGGTTTTGTGGTCCAGGGTCACATATATAGGGAGTTAAATTGTTTACTTGAAAGATTTTTTGTTATACTGGTTGAAAGCCTCTTCAAACCCCGATAACAATTAATAATTAAATAAATAAAGTGGTCTAAATTTAAAAGTATAAAAATATATCTTGTATGAACGGTTTAGGACAGAATGTCGGTCCGAATGCAATGATACGCTGTTCTACCTGCCTGTCAACTAACGTATTTGCATACCTCTGTGCAGCCAGCCAATAGCGAGAGTTTAGGGCGGGGCTACTGTAGCAAGCTGAGCCAGAGAATGTTTAGCCGGTGAGCAAAAACAAATTCAGATTCTGTTACGGACATGTTAGCCAAAATTGGAAGAAACTTGCCAAAAAATACGCAGAGGCAGACCACAGGGCAAAACATAGTCTAACATTGTTCGTTTTTACAAGAATGTTTTGACGGAATGTTTGGATTCAGTCGGTGCGACGAACTTGCGAAGTTTCTTCTCGACAGGTAAGCTAAACGTCAAGTTAAAAAGTGTTTCCAATATGTTGGACTTTTTATTGTAAGTAGCTTACTTTTATCTGTTGCCTTCACTTTTATAGAGCTGTTAAAGCTGTGTTTGTGATGTTTGAGTTGAGGGAGGCACAACGCAAAAACGTTTGAAAATATGTTTTATTTCTGTAGTACCGCTAGCTGACACTAGTAGCGCTGTAACTGCCTATTCTAGCTTTAAGATAGATAGATAGACAGATAGGCAGGCAAACTGTTTGTAGGGGGTATTAGTTCATTATGGTTGTGTGTTGATATATTATAACAGTATTGTGCTATTAAGAAATATACACATCAAAAGTAGGACAGTACTCTCTGGTGTGTGTCTATAAGTGCTAAAGTGCTCTAGAAGGAGATCTTGTTCTCAAGGTGATTAAACAGTTTCCATATAATCCACAATGTCAAACGCAGCTCTCAGGTGTGGGATTGTGGGAACTGAAAGACGATTCCTGCTTTCAGTATCATGAGCTCTGATGAGACTTCTAGTCATTCAAGATAAACACTTAAAGAGCTCTGTTTCTGACGTTTTGCTTTTCTGTGTCACATTTGCTATCACTCAAGGTAGAGTGAACATAAACCCAGATCTTACTCTATTACTCTTATGGTGAAATGCTTTTTTAACAAGGTTAAGTGCACTCTGTGAGTTCATTCGCTGTTAGAGTGGAGCTAAAGCTCGGCCTCACTCCGTTCACATGTCTCTGCAGCAGAGGGTGAGCCGCGGGTTGGCCCGTCGCTCTCTGCAATTTCGTAGAGATACCACCGCCAAGCTCGCCTTTTGGATGGCATGGCCCATCGAAGACTTTGCCAAGTCATTTATTAAACATGGCAGGAGCCTATCACTGGCCCACATTGCTTGCGCTCTCTTCCTGCCATGTGCGGAAAGCTCTGACGCCCCTTCTCCCCGGCTGGGTGTGCAGGCATCCTGTATTCTCAACAAATCCTCTTGCTTTTTCCAAACGCTAATACGCTGAGACTACAAAAGCAAACAAGTGACTTAAATAATTCATTGTGCTTTGCGAGATATACATAAGGGATAAGGTGCCGTCAGCCAGTCATTATTGCAGAATAAACCCAGACAGAGCGATCAGAACCAGACATGAAGCTGATTACACGACTACTTAGCAAATAAATAAATAAATGGATATAAAATATTGATTTAAGTTGAAATTTTTCCATTATATGAGAAGGAAGAGAATGCACAGGCATTTCTAACTCTGTGTGTATTTACATTTGCGTATATTTATATATATATATATATATATATCAAAAAATTTTTAATATATTAAAACCTTTAATTGTTTAATTGTTTTTACATTTATACATTTTTAAGGATAATATAAGTACATTTATATTTGAGTATGAAAAAATTTAATTTAAATGAAAAAATATGTTAAAAATGACCTCTTCCTCTGAGGTTTTCCATTCATCCATCCGCCCATCCATCCATCCATCCACATCTGAAGTTATTGTCCTCCATCCATGTCCGAGTTCATCCTTGAGGTTTTCATCCATACATCCATCCGTCTATCTGCCCATAAATCTACTCATCCATTTACCCATCTTTAAGGTTTTCCATTCATCCATCTGCCTTTGAGGTTTTTATCCATGCATCGTTGAGGTTTTTCATCCATCCACCCATTTATACATCCATCCACCTATTCATACATCCACCCATCGACCTCTGAGGTTGTCCATCCGTCCATCCATCCGCCGGTCCGCCCATCCATTTGCCCACCCATCCATCCATCTTTGAGGTTTTCATCCATTCATCCATACTTGAGGTTTTTCATCCATCCACCCATTCAAACATCCATCTAGCCGCCCACCCACCCATCCTTTAAAGGTTTTCATCCATCTATCATACATCCACTCAAACATCCACCCATCCATGTTTGAGGTTTCCTTCCATCCATCCGTCTGTCCGTCTGCCCATCTGTCTATCCATCTACAGTGGGGATCAAAAGTTTGGGCACCCCAGGTAAAAATTTGTATTAATGTGCATAAAGAAGCCAAGGAAAGATGGAAAAATCTCCAAAAGGCATCAAATTACAGATTAGACATTCTTATAATATGTCAAAAAAAGTTAGATTTTATTTCCATCATTTACACTTTCAAAATAACAGAAAACAAAAAAATGGCGTCTGCAAAAGTTTGGGCACCCTGCAGAGTTAATATCTTGTACTGCCCCCTTTGGCAAGTATCACAGCTTGTAAACGCTTTTTGTAGCCAGCCAAGAGTCTTTCAATTCTTGTTTGAGGTATCTTTGCCCATTCTTCCTTACAAAAGTCTTCCAGTTCTTTGAGATTTCTGGGCTGTCTGTCACGCACTGCTCTTTTAAGGTCTGTCCATAGATTTTCAATTACGTTGAGGTCAGGAGATTGTGAAGGCCATGGCAAAACCTTCAGTTTACGCCTCTTGATGTAATCCACCGTGGATTTTGAGGTGTGTTTAGGATCATTATCCATTTGTAGAAGCCATCCTCTCTTTAACTTCAACTTTTTCACAGATGGCATCAAGTTACCGTCCAAAATTTTATTGAATTCATTTTTCCTTCTACTCGTGAAATGTTCCGTGTGCCACTGGCTGCAGTACAACCCCAAAGCATGATTGATCCACCCCCATGCTTAACAGTTGGACAGAGGTTCTTTTCATTAAATTCTGTGCCCTTTCTTCTCCAAACGTACCTTTGCTCATTCCGGCCAAAAAGTTCTATTTTAACCTCATCGGTCCACAGAACTTGTTTCCAAAATGCATCAGGCTTGTCTATATGTTCATTTGCAAAGTTCAAACGCTGATTTTTGTGGTGAGGACGTAGAAGAGGTTTTCTTCTGATGACTCTTCCATGAAGACCATATTTGTACAAGTATCTCTTTATAGTGGAATAGTGTACCACAACTCCAGTGTCTGCCAGATCTTTCTGGAGGGATCGTGCAGTCAAACGTGGGTTTTGACTTGCTTTTCTCACAATCCTGTGAGCTGTTCTGTCTGATATTTTTCTTGGTCTTCCAGATCTTGCTTTAACTTCCACTGTTCCTGATGACTGCCATTTCTTAATTACATTCCCAACAGAGGATATTGGCATCTGAAAACGCTTTGCTATCTTCTTATAGCCTTCTCCTGCTTTGTGAGCGTCAACTATTCAGTTTCAGTTTTCTAGACAACTGCTTAGAAGAACCCATGGTGCTGATTGTTGGGGCAAGGTCAGATGAGTCTGGGCATTTAAAACCTTTGAGATTGACATCACCTGGTCTTTCCAGACGATGATTGAGAACAATCCATGACACTGTCAGGTCTCAGCTTTCCAAAGGGGGCAGTGCATGCTATAAACTCTGCAGGGTGCCCAAACTTTTGCAGATGCCTTTTTTTGTTTTCTGTTATTTTGAAAGTGTAAATGATGGAAATAAAATCTAACCTTTTTTGACATATTATAAGAATGTCTAATCTGTAATTTGATGCCTTTTGGAGATTTTTCCATCTTTCCTTGGCTTCTTTATGCACATTAATACAAATTTTTACCTGGGGTGCCCAAACTTTCGATCCCCACTGTACCTTTAAAGGTTTTCATTTATACATCCATCCATCCATCCACCCATTCATCTACCCATCCGCCATTCATATATCCATCCATCCACCTCTAAGGTTGTCTGTCCATCCGTCTGCCCATCCATTCGCCCACCCATCCACCTCAGAGGTTTCCAACCACCCATTCGCCCATGCTTCTTCCTATCCATCCGTCCACCCATCTGCCCATCCATCCATCTTTAAGGTTTTCCATCCATTCATCCACCAATCCACCTTTGACGTTTTCATTCAACTATCTATCTATCCATCCTTGAAGTTTTTCATCCATCCACTCATTCATACATCCACCCATCCACCTCTGATGTTTTTTCATCCATCCGTCCTCTTTACTCACCTCAGAGGTTTTCCGTAAAGACACATAAAATGCAAGAAATGCAAATGGCTGATTCAGAGTGTTTTCCGTTCTGTGTAATTACCTGAAGCGGTGTTAACTAATTACAGACACGTTCAGATGAAAAAACACAAATAAGAGATGTGTGCAAAGGCAGGTAAATGTAAATTGGTCAGATTGAGAATGCACAATGGCTTATAATTAGTTGTTATTGGGGTTGATAGGCAAATTTCGGATGAAAGAAACTGCAACGTCAGGCCCTCGACAGACGCAAATAAATGGCTGTAAATTCGAACGTTTTCAGCATAATGGGTAAAGCAGGAGCGAACAAGTAGAACTAATGCCTGGAGTTATAACTGAATCCACGTCTGTGAGGCGAGTGAATAGGTTTTTAATTTAAGATCACAGCAGTGCCACTTGAGAACTGAAGAACATTTCTCAAAAACGTCTCTTCAGGCAGAGCTGTGCTAATTGAATAGGACGAGATGTAAAAGTTCGTGGCAGTTCATGACAGGGTCACAATTTGGCAGTGAAGTAGCCTGCTCTTTTCATTGAGGTAAACATCCACAGAACGCCAAACTCACTGTGTCCTCAAGGATTCTGGGCTGTTTCAATCCTACGCTTGAGTCATGATGTTGTTTACCACAGATTTGTCCTTCAGTCGTACAGTATTGCACTTATAATGAAAGTCTACAAGGCAAGTTTTTTTGGATTAACACTGACATATATTGTTCAGTGAAAACAATAAATGTTTTTACTTGAGCTGTGAAGCCAAATTTTCCTTTTACAACTTCTGGTTGTGTGATACCAAAGTAATTTCTAAAGACCAATGTGTTTTTTTGTGCTGACTCCAAGCTAAATTAACTGTTTTTTTTTTTTTTTTTGAGAGAGAGATTGGATATAACTTTGCTCAGACAGGGTTGGAAAGTGATTCTATCTCTTTAAGAGGTTGTGGACCAGCCAGTGCTAGCAGATAACTTTCTTCTTGGTTTTACATGTACATTTTTCATGCAAGTGTTATGGTTATTCTTGCAAATGAATATTGCAAGTTGTACACAAATTTTCTTTGCGCAGCAAGCTTGTATGTAAGGCTTCCACTGTACTGTAAATATTTTCCTGAAGAATGAGTCTAAATTTTTGTCTTTGGTAAATGTTAACAAGTCCAAAATCTTAAAGATGACTGATTTTAATTTAGTGCAAAATTATATCTCAAACACAAGGAAGTTTAACAAAGCATTTTTCATGCATATTTAATACAGTTCAAGTGCTTAACAAAGCAAAATAAAGAGACCAAGGGAAAAACATTAAAATTTAAAAAAAATAAACCATAAATATTAAACTTTAATTAATTTAATTAAGAATAAATTAAAAAATAAGTTTTTTTTTCCTTTTTTTATGATGTTGAAAGAAAAGCTGAAAAGAAAAGCAAATTCTTTTACAAAATAAGCATCTATTTTTCATGCATATTAGTGCTTTACAAAGCAAAATCAACAGACCAAAAAAAAAAAAAAACTTGAGTCATTTAAAATTCTATCATAGGTATAAATAAGAAAAGACAACGTGTTAGTGAAAGTTTTTAATTAAAAAAAAAACAAAAAGCAAGCAAAACATACAAAAGATGTTTTTTTTTTTTCCCACTTTTTTATGGTCAAAAGAAAGAAAACCAATGCATTAAGTGCAATAACTTAAAAGAAATGCATTTTTTAAATACAAAATAAGCATATATTTTTTCATGCATATTTTATACTATTCGGTGCTTTACAAAGCAAAGTAAACAGACAAAAAAAGTCATTTAAAAATTCTATCATAAATATAAATATGGAAAGACAAAAAAGTTTAATTTAAAAAATAAATAAATAAAAGCAAGCTTAATATAGGCTACAAAAGAAGTTTTATTATGTGACTCTTTTTTTGTTTATTTTTTATGATCCAAGAAACAAAACAAATGCATAAAGTACAATAAAAACTGCAAATTTCTTCCAAAATGGAGTGGCCTTTAAATGAGAAATCCAATAAGCGACTCACTGACTCTTTCCAATCCGGTGATTTTTACTGTGGAAGGGTTCAATTTGTGAACTGATGCATAAGATAATCTTTGTTTCCTGTGAAAATTGCCTTTTTGTGATCCCAAAGTCTGTCCTGTAATCTGCGGATCTTACAGAAACAGTGATTCAGATACCGCAGCCTGTAAGTGACAGATGTGCTCTCACAGTTTATGAAGGATCTGATGGAATATGTGCGACTGTATTTGCCGGATACTCGAGTGGTTTTGGCTGATGGCTGAGAACTCTGGGGTTTAATACGTGTCTGACTCAAGGGTCATTTCACTCAGGGCGTCTTGACTGCCTATCTGTGAAAGAGGCGCTCTGGACTTCAAGGCATAAAAGCCCCTCGTAAAGGTCATCGCAGAGGCAGAGTCACGGGCCCATGAGGCAGCAGACGGCATGTAGTGGCATGCTTTTTTTTTATATATAAAACTACTGCGTCGCTGCTGAGTTATATATAATGCTTTTCCAAACCTATATGCTATTTTGCTTTGCTTTTCTTTGCATACGCTTTGTTCTGTGGAGCAGAAAATTACATTTTATGGTGCTTTTGTATTTTTTGGAGCTTGATGGATGAACAAATAAATAAATGGACATGAAATATTGATCAGGTTTTTCTTATTTTCTTGTAGAAATAATTTTATTATATAGAATGCTGCAGAGTTCTGTAACTAACTTGCCGTTTGTTATTAGTTTTTATTGTTTATTTTATGTTTATTTAATTTCATATTTTTTATCATTTACTGCAGTACAAATAGTTTCATAATTAGTTTTATTTATTCACATTTATCTGTCTATCTACACTACCGTTCAAAAGTTTGGGGTCAGTACATTTTTATTGTTTCTTTTCTTTTTTTTTTTTTTTTAAGAAATTAATACTTTTATTCACCAAGGATGTATTAAGTTAATAATTAAAAGTTTATTAAAAGTTAATAATAAATCATTTACATTGTTATAAAATATTTATATTTTGAATAAACACTGTACTTTTTAAACTTGTTATTCATGAAAGAATCCTGAAAAAAAAAAATCACAGGTTCCAAAAAATATTTGGCAGCACAACTGTTGATATTATCCAACATTGATCATTCTAATAATAAATCCGCATATTAGAATGATTTCTGAAGGATCATGTGACACTTAAGACTGGAGTAACAGCTGATAAAAATTCAGCTTTTCATCACAGGAATAAATTCTATTTTAAAGTATGTTAAAATAAAAAACATTATTTTATATTGTAAAAACATTTTGCAATATTACTGTTTTTTTTTCTATATTTTTAATCAAATAAATGCACCCTTGATGAGCATAAGAGACTTCTTTAAAGACTATTACAAGTCTTACTGACCCCAAACTTTTGAACGGTAGTGTATCTATCTATCTATCTATGTAGTCTATAATGTTATTGCATGGAAAAGAGCTGCATAAACCTCTTTTTGTGTTCCACTGAAGAAAATAACATCACGTGTTTGGAATTACATAATTTTGTGCACAAACACTCTAAAGAATAACAGACTGGCAGAAGATTTGTTAGTGAATCCTACCACAATATGTAGATGCAATGATTCATATATATACTATGGGAAACATAGATAGAAAAAGATTTATTTGACATTGTAAAACAAATTATTTTTGTATGTGGTGCTTTAGGGCATAATAGAGATGGAAATGACAGATTTGCTTCAAGTTGATGCGATACGGCCTTATTTTTTTCCACTACGTTTCGCAGTTAAAATAAAAAGTGGGTCAGCCTGCTATCGGAAATGAGAAACATTTGTCATTTACCTGTCAGAAAAGAAAAATCATGAATGCATACAGCACCGCACAAGTTCAGCTTTGCACTTTTTGTTGATGCGAAGTTCATTCCTTACCAAATCGAGACGGCATGTCACAAATCGCAGTTGGCTTAATCTAGTTAGGTGCTAAAATCAAAGCGGTCACCTTTATGTACACCTGTACTGGAGGGAATGCTGAGTGAATTAGCATTCACACTCATGCCGTGAAGGACTTGAGGCCTCAGAAGTGTCAGATCGTGCATTTTAATTCTAGCAAAAACAGCTCATCAGGAAATCCATTAAGAGAAGCCTCTCCATGTCAAGTCGGTCGGGTGTCACGCACTTCCCAGCCAGACAAAATAGCGCCGGATCGCTCTCCCAGCGGTTAATTCCAAAGCCTAACATCAGTAAAAACCACTCTTTTTGCTCCTCTATAATTACACAAATAGACTTGATTGCATTTGACCAACAACATTTCCCGCTGCTTACTGTTAATATAGGTTAAAAGCATCTTTTAATGCATTATTGTTGCATTATAAATTTGTTTTAAAAAAACACGGCCGTTTAGACAGCAGCTTCTATTGTTAGAAGTGTATTCTATCTCTCTTGAAACTCACCCAAGCAAAGCCCAACAGTGAGCACCCACTTTTTCAGTGGCCTTGGTTACTGTAGTGTTTTTCCCATTTATTTTCTCCATTGGGATTTTTCTCTATAGGGAGTTTTGAGCCTTGAACCAAACCAACCAGCTCTTAGAAACTTTTACACTTTGATATGAAACAAAAACATGTAAGATAGGAGCAAACAAGTGCAAGATGGTGCATTTAAAGTTCTTTATATACTGCAATAATTTAACAATACATTATGAAACTTTGTATGTATATTCTGAGTGGAAATCTGCTAAGGGGTAATAATGGAATAACAGATTTTAAGTGCTTTTTCACTATTATTTATCAGGATCTGCGTTTTCCAAATTAAAAATAATATTTAAAAAATATTATTATAATATTTTGTTATAAGAGTTAATAAAAACAAAACAATTAATAATTCATTAACAATTTTGTACTTTTCAGTCCTGAGTTAAATCTATTTTTTGGTCCGTTTCACCTGTTTAAAAAAAAAAAAATTGTTTTGAATTGGCCAAAAAAGAAAAAAAAGATAAATATGATATTGAAAAATGGTTTAAATAAAATATTGTGTTATAAGAGACAATAAAAACAAACAAACAAACAAAAAAATGGATTTTCAAAACTAAACATCTAATAATTGATCTAATAATTTTTAGAACTTCTTAGTCCTGAGTTACGTTTTTTTTTTTTTGGCCCATATCTGCTTAATTATGTGTGTTTATTTATATATATATATATATATATTGTGTGTATGTGTGTGTGTGTGTTTTCATTTATTAATTTTTAATATTTAATCTTACAAACTGACATCATTTGCAATGCAAATTGGGCATTGATTTCTATGCCAATTTCTTTAATTTGTAGATTTTTTTGGAATATCAATTGGTAGTGAAGTTTGGCTACAAACATTTGTATTATTTGGTGTTTATTTTTAAATATGAAGTCAAATGAGTGACTTTTGGCTTCTGCTGAAGCACATACCATTGCTTAGCAATTTCAGAGCTTATGCAGGTCTATCTTGAAAGGTTCAGTTATTTTTAAAAACCTTTTTTCTCTTTAGAAAAAATGAATGGAATGTTACCTCTGAAACCCAACTGTGCTCCATTTCTCTGTATTTGTTATGTAAACAAAAGACTATTAACCCAGGGAAAGAATTACATTTCTTAGAATAATGAGGTGTAAGTCTACTTACTAATTTACTGAACCTTTGCTTTAAGTTACTTGTGATATAAGAAGACCCTTTCAGTCTCAGTAAATTGTTAATGATTAGTGAGATGCTCTCCAAACAGATTATATATAGAACTGGAAAAAATGGAATCCAAGAAAGATACGTAATTCCTTCACTTAAAACCATGATTTAATTGAATATTGAATATTAGAATCTTGCAAGTGATAATGAGTGGCGAAAACGTTTATTTGATCTTTACTGAAAAGGCCTTTCCATTTTAAAATACATTTAAATAAATGCTTTTTTGAAATGTTTGAAAAGTATATTTCCTCCTGTAATCTGTCAAAATGTTTTCAAGATTTCACATCATAAAACCAGATTAAATCCATTTATTTCTCATAGCCAGTGGATTTAGAATCCATCACAGTTGTTTGTAATCCATCATTTAGATGTAGCTCTTTTCAGGCCACGTGTGTCTAATTTAGTTTGCAGTGACGGTGGGCTTTTATGAACAGAAGGGACGGAGCCAGTGTCTGGTCCGGCGTCCCCGGTGGCTCCCATCAGCAGATGTGTTTGTCATCACGCTGAAATGTAGCCTGATGTTACATAAACTTTCAAAAATCTGTCTGCTGCTGTGAGCTAACAGGTTGCCTTAACTAACCTGTTAAATTTCACATAATGCATGAAAATGTGCATGAAAAGATGAGAGAAGAGAGGAAAGAAGACCTGGAGGTCATATCATCTCTCTTTCTTTCTCTCTCTCTTTCTTATTTTTTTTAAACTAGTGAAAAGTTTGAAATAATATATTTTTTTTAAAAATGTTTTGAATAAAATCTCTCACTAATTTACTGCATTTATTTGATAAAAATAAATGATAAAAATACAAAGAGAGTAATATTGTGAAATATTATTACAATTTTAAGTATTTAACTTCTATTATAATATATTTTAAAATATAATTTATTCTTGTGATGCAAAGCTGAATTTTCAGCATCATTACTTCAGTCTTCAGTGTCACATGATCCTTCAGAAATCACTCTAATATGCTGATTTGCTGTGAAAGAAACATTTCTGATTATTATCATGCAAACATATGAAGAGTTTATTTGCAACAACAGATAACTCTCAAATCATGTTTTTTCATTGTGCATTCCAATTAATAATCAAACTGCAGTTGAGTAATTTTAAGTAAAAGTAACAAAAACAAATACAGCTAAGACAAAAAAACACAATGAAAAATGCTAACATAATAAAAAAACATGATTTTTGAACATTTTAAAAAAATAATAATTTAGCATAATTATTGTGTTTTTTATTTATTATTATTATGATCTATTTACGTATTTATTATAAATAAAAAAAAATCCGTAAAAATACATTAAATTAAATGTAAAAAAAACATTTATAATATTATACATTTTCTGAATTCTGGAAAAAAAGTATCATGGTTTCCACAAAAATAATATGCAGCAAAAACTCTTTTCAACAAAATACTATTAATAAAAGAGTGCAAATAATACATTTGTGACCGTGGACCACAAAACCAGTCTCAAGTACAGGTATATTTGTAGCAATAGCCAACAATACATTATATGGGTCAAAACGATCAAATTTTCTGTTATGCCAGATATCATTAGGATATTAATTACAGATCATGTTCCATGAAGATATTTTGTACATTTACTACCGTAAATATATCAAAACTTAATTTCTGATAAGTAATATGCATTGTTAAGAACTTCATTTGGATAACTTTAAAGGCGATTTTCTGAATATTATGATTTTTTTGCACCTCTCGATCAAATATTGTCCTCTCCTAACAAACCATACATCAATTGAAATCTTATTTATTTAGCTTTCAGATTATGTATTAATTTCTATTTCGAAAAACTGACTGGTTTTGTGTTCCTGTGTAACATTTTAGTAATTGAGCACAAAATCAGTGTATTAGAATGATGACTAAATGGAGACTTTTGTGACTAAAGATTTTTGGTGTCATATTTTCTTCAGAGTAAAAGATTCGGTGCATGTCCTCTCAAGTATCAGAAGAGATCTCAATAACATCTCAAATGGTTCTTGAATTTGTGACAGATCTGATGAGAAGGAACTCAGACATTTCTCATTCAGTTCTCCAAGAATAAATCATCTGAGCTACATGGCCCACATTTGGCCCATGTCCAAAATAACTTGAGGAGAAAATCTATAAATGCTACACTGTGAATTTCATGAAGTCTTCGAGAGAGCAGTCTCTGAGCAATGACATTTTCCTCTGGGCAGGAAATATTTCACGTCCATTATACGTCTGTAAGTACAGACATGTAGCCTTTTTTCGTCACAATCTGTTTTAATACCTGAATCCACATACTAAAATGATACCTTAGCCCGAGTCTAATAAAAGCGGAGCCTCTTGCGCACCGCTAGCCTCTAATCACAAACATGTATTTTCCAGTTCCTCGATCAACCTGTTGCTCTTGGCAACTGCGCGCCGTCAGTGTCATTCAGACCCTGTTTATTTAGCATGTCAATCACACTGTAATTATGCGGAGGGGGAACCTCTTGTCAAGCGCTGCCTCGCGCATGCCGTCGCTGACAAAGAGAGTGTAATTAAAATCATTATCCGCTAATGACTTCTTTCATTCTTCTTCAAAACCAGGTTCCATTACCACATGCCTTCTCTCTCCGCATTTACAATGTGACATTTATACCATATAATTAGTGGTACTTCTGCGTTCGGCAGAGTTAAGAGATAATGCTTGCTGAATTTGAGCAAATGTAGAGGTGCTAGACTTTGTTCGGTGCTATTCGAAAGCAGGTATTTACCCTGAGACGTAAAAAATCTATTTTAAAGTTCCGCTTTAGACAATATCTAAAAAAAAATGCATGTGTTTTTTGTTGAGTATCATATTTGATCATCAGGCTTTTATGGCTCACATAGTGAGAATGTTTGGAAACACAAGCTCAATTTTATTTAGAGGCCCAAGATGAACAAAAATGCAATTTGGCGCTTTTGCTGATATTTATATGACGAAGAGGTGATGATTGCAATGTAAATCAATGTGTATTATAACATTATAACATCCATTATCACTCTGTATCTCCCAATAATATGTGTTAGCAAGATGATACGAATGCTTAGTTTTATGATAAAAGCTCTTTAGTTTCAAGCAGTGCAGTACAATAATGGCTGAGAGATGAACAAGGAAATGTTCTCTAAAAGCCTTATGATCATATCTGATGTACTCTAGAGTGTTTGTTTTTTTTTAAATGGTGTATGTATAATAAAATAAACCTAAGTTACTTCAGTCCAGTAAATTTTCATCTTGAAATATAATACATGAGTTATTCTCATGTTTAATTTATTAAAATCAGTAAATATTTAATAGCAAAAATGAAAACATGTGAACCACAGCCTGAAATGTACAATTTTGTATTAAGTGTAACAGAAGTGCATGTTGTTTTTATGGCGGTAAAAAAAGCCTTTTGAATGGATCATAAACTTCAGTGATTTCGTCTCATATAAATAATTATATTGCCATTTTCCTCACAAGATTTTTTATTTTATTTTAGTTTTTCATTTAATTGTATTTAATTGTATTTAATTTAATTTAATTTAATTTAATTTAATTTAATTAATTTTAAACATAACATTGACATGGGGGATTTTTCAAAGTGGTCTTGACTGTATGCTGACCAATTCTGGCATGGATGAGGCATTGAAACATAAGAAAAAATATTGTTTTCACATATCTACAGTGCTGTTCAAAAGTTTGGGATCAGTAAGATTTTTAATGTTTTAAAAGAAGTCGAAAATACAGAAAAAAATAATATTGTAATATAATATTACAATTTAAAACACTGGTGTTCTATTTTAATATACTTTAAAATATAATTTATTCCTGTGATCAAAGCTGAATTTTCATCAGCCATTACTCCAGTTTTTAGTGTCACATGATCCTTCAGAAACCATTCTGATACGTTAATTTATTATCAGTGTTTGAGAACAGTTTATGTTGTTTAATATTTTTTTGGAACCTGTGATATTTTTTTTCAGGATGTTTGATTAAATAAAAAGTAAAAAAAAAAATAAATAAATAAAAAATAAAAAATTCTTAAAATAGAAATCCTTTGTATCAACATACACAACCATTCAAAAGTTTGAGCTCAGTACATTAAAAAAATAAAAATAAATAGATAAAAAATACTTTTAACAAGGATGTGAAAATTGATATAATGTGATATTAAAGACTTATATTGTTAGAAAAAGATTGCTATTTTGAATAAATGCTGTGCACGCTGTAACTTTTTATAAGTATCACAGGTTCCAAAAAAATATTAAGCAGCACAACTGTTTCCAACATTGATAATAAAAATAATAAATCAGCATATTAGAATTATTTCTGAAGGATCATGTGACACTGGACGAATGGGTGATATAAATTCAGCTTTGCATTAAAGGAATAAATTATATTTTAAAGAGTCTTAAAATAGAAAACCATTATTTTAAATTGCAATAATATTTCATGATATTACAGGTTTTTTTATGTATTTTTTATTAAATAATTGCAGCCTTGGTGAGCCTAAGAGGCTTATTTAAAAAACATTAAAACTCTTACTGATCCCAGACATTTGAACGGCAGTGTATTTGTATTATTAATTGTTTTGGACAGCCAAAAGTATCCGATAGATAAATTGAGTAATTGACTCTCTAATGTAGAGCAAAACAGCTGATGTGATGTCAAAATGTTATCTGTTTTTAAAAGGAAAACTTTCTAGATCAACTAATTACGTTTTGCAGAGTATAAAGAACTCGCTTCATCAAAACAGTTTGCCATCAAAGTGGTCATCAAAGCAAACATGTGTTCTTGCGCCCAGATTTTGAAGCGATAAACTCCAGTATGATGACTAGTGAGGGCTTTAATGTGAGTGGACAGGTGTGGGAAAGAGGGATTGTGGGATATCAAGGTGAGTGCAGGGGCTTATGGGATAATTGGACCTTTTGTTGATGGAGTATGGCAGGTGGCATGGCCATCTGCTGATGGCTGGTAGTGGTGTGGAGCAGGCAAGGGTGTCGAAACGTCCCAGCGGACGTGATGCTGAGAGTTCCTCTCCATCACTCACGGCTCAATGCACAGCAGGTGAGAATCAGATGGTGTGGTGAGGTGAAGGCAGGGAAACGCTCCATCACAGACCAGCTGATGAGCAGCTCTGATGGAACAATGCTCGAGATGCAGGGCCAAAGGAAATTAGCAGGATCATTCCTGTGCTTCTTTTTAAATAAAATGCTTTTATTCATGATTTCTGAAGGATCATGTGACACTGAAGACTGGAGTAGTGATGCTGAAAATTCAGTTTTGCATCACAGGAATAAATTATATTTTAAAATATATTAACATATAAGCAGTTATTTTAAATTGTAATAATATTATTGTTTTTTTTCTGTATTAGTGTGTTATTTCTTAATATAAGAAATGCAAGAATTTCTTAAGTTTTCTTCTAGTTTTTAATAATGGGAGAAAATCTTAACATGCGCTCACAGAAATACTGAAAATCTTTACAATCCACCACTGTGATATTGTGCTAAAAGTAAACTATCATATGAGTTGCATTTTTAAATAATGTGAATTTAATAGTTTATACACCACCAGTCAAAAGTTTTTGAACAGTAAGATTTTTAGTAATTTTTTTAAAGAAGTCTTTTCTGCTCACCAAGCCTGCATTTATTTGATTCAAAGTACAGCAAAAAGAGTAAAATTTTGAAATATTTTTACTATTTAAAATAACTGTTTTCTATTTGAATATATTTTAAAATGTAATTTATTTCTGTGATTTTAAAGCTGAATTTTTAGCATCGTTATTCCAGTCACATGATCATTCAGAAATCATTCTAATATTCTGATTTGCTCTTTAAAAAAAAAACATTTACAGTTATTATGTTGAAAATAGCTGGGTAGAATTTTTTTCAGGTTTCTTTGATGAATAGAAAGTTCAGAAGAACTGCATTTATCTGAAATAGAAATCTTTTGTAACATTATAAATACCTTTATCGTCACTTTTGATCAATTTAAAAACAACCTTGCTAAATAAATTTTTTGTTAATTAAAAAAAAAAAAAAATCAGCTTTGATCAGGAATAAATTACGTTTTAAAATATATTCAAATAGCAGCTATTTAAACAGTGAATTTAAATAATATTTCACAATATTACTGCTTTTGCTGTATTTAGGGTCAAATGAATGCATGCTTGGTAAGCAGAAGAGAATTCCAAAAAAAAAAACATTAAAAATCTTTTGACTGGTAGTGTACCATATATACGAGGACAAACAAATGTAATTAGCACATGTACATGTGTAAACATTATGGCCAGTCTCTGTGTTGTGCAAAACCGTGGTTAATATGTGCAGTGTAGTAGCACTATAAGACATTTCTCATATTTATCACCACATCAAACCACACACACACAGAGCTGGTCTAAATTTTGCTTCTCTGCAAGGCCTGTTTCATTGTATTGGTTCTCCTGAGGGAGAGCTGGTGGCTGCGGTGGAGCTTTGCTAAAAGCTGTGGAATAACAGAGCGCTGTGCACATGCTGCGAGGACAGAGGAAATGACTCGGGCCCCGGAGAGCTGTTTAAAGTTTTACGATCACCATGTGGTAAAAGTTCCCCAGTCCTAGCAGAGGCAGACGGCTGGCTGAAGAGTGAGGAAGCATTCCCAAACCAAGCCATGCAGGACAGGTGCTTGGGCCAGACATGACTCACAACCTGATTTATTTTCTGATGAAAATGCAAGTGGTGCTTATAAAGTTGCTGCCAACTTTTTAGAATGGTGTGGGTGGTTGCCAGTGCATTGCTATGAGAGTTTCTGAGTGTTTTAAAGAGGTCCTATTGTGCTTTTTTACTTTTTTTACCTTTAGTTAATGTTGCTGTTCGAGTGTAAAAAAAATCTGCAAGGTTACAAAGCTCAAAGTCCACTCCAAAGGGAAATATTCTCTTTAACAGAAAACACTTTTCAAGAACTGCAGCAAATGGCTCTTTAGATGACACCACAAGCACACTTTTTCTGGGCTCAATTAAAGGGCACCTATATTGCCCCTTTTTACAAGATGTAATATTGGTCTTGGGTGTCCCCAGACAGTGTCTGTGAAATTTCATCTTAAAATACCCCATAGATCATTTATTATAACGTGTGGAAAAATGTCATTTTTGGGGCAGGTCTAACAAAAGAACCGTTTGGTGTGTATCACTTTAAATGCAAAACATACAACCAAACACAACATGCTATGGGCTAAAACTATGGCAATACAGGACTGTCAATCAGCCGCTGTGGGCGGGGCCTAAACAATGTGATGTCACATTGCTTTGTGAATCAAAACCGCATTCCTAGTGAGACTAGGATTAAAAAAATAAGGAATGAGTGGATTTTTATCATTGTAAGGTGGTTGATCACACACTGCCAACACACATTTATGTCCACACACCATGTAAAAGTGGATTTTGCATAATAGGAGCCCTTTAAAGAATTCCTGCCCATGAAATATTCAAAAAAAGGGCGAGGTCTGGTTGAGCTGCACTAGAGACCATAAATTGTGTCCCAAACTATGCACTATACAGTATGTACATTGTTCACAGTGTTCTTTTGCACTATGTAGTATCCGTGTAGTGTATGAATTTTATAAGATTATTGTCATCCCTACGCTTCGTAATTAAATCTGCAACTGTTGAGTGCATTGCTTCCGATGTACTACGATGTACTTCGGGTACTGCGTATGTACTACATTTGAATTTGAACTTACTTTGCGACTGTTAAAAAACTGTTTTATGTAGTATGAAAAGGCGTAGTATGAATGAAATTCAGACACACTAAGTCTGCCATGTTGTTACTGTCATGTGACCTACTGGTGTCAGTTGTGTCGCTTCACCATGCTAACCATAAATCTTCTCCCATAGCCATATTAGATAGTAAAGGGCTATTCACATTAAGGGTGAAAAACTTTCAGTACCTCACAATTCGATTCATATCGATTCTTAGGGTCAGGATTCCATTTAAAAAAAAATTCAAGTCACGATTTTTAGATTTTTAATGACGATTCACTTTTTTTTAATCAAAATTTTTTGTGCAAACTGGACATCAAATGCTACAGTATTTTGATACAAAAGCACACCAGTCTATAGTATTGGTAGTCCTGACTCAAGAAATCAGTATTTCCTGTGAACCTAAATCAAAAATATTTTACACTTCCCAATAGGGATGCTCCCAAATCTGAATACCATGTTCGGAAAAGAAATGATGTGCTACAGAACCCATAAAGAGGATAAATACGAGATAAGAGTAATAAAATATTTCAGTGCTTTCTCTCACAGTTATACTGTTGGGTAATTATGCTGTATAAAAATTGCGGGTATCAGGGAGCCGTTATTAATATGCTCACTTTTTACCTTCACTTTCGAGATCTGCGATGGCACGTACTGTGTATAACTATGGAGCGGCAGTACTTGCCACATATTTTACAAGATTAGATGTTTGTCAGGGGAGCTCAGGATCTGCAAATCATTCACCATCATCCTATCAGTCATCTTTCCTTACTCTATTTATGTGGTAAGTGAAATGTTATGTATTGTAATATAACAGGCTACTGCTAGCAAGCGGCTAACCATGTCCCTTTAGTGGCTCCATAAAACATGTTGTTCGTTTTCAGGCACATCCCTACCTCCCATAATAACAAAATATCAATAATTAATACATATAATATTTTTCCAAACACTTGCCCTCTAAAAATGGGGCATAATGCATTTGATTTTCCATTGCTGATGATGTTTTGTTCCGACAACATCATGTTGTTATTATTATTATTATTATTATATTAACTAGAAAATCGATTTTTAACATTCGTGAACCGATGCAGATCACTAGAAGGCTGAATCCCGATTCATATGTGATTCTTTGTTTTTCCCCCACTCCAAATTCACGTTGCATCTAAAAACATGTGGAAAATGCTATCTGTCTCACATTTTTTTGTTTGTTTTTTATGTGGTTGCTTACTGGCCAGCTCAAGACCCAAAAGTAAAGTCTGTATAATGGTCTCTGTATGGTTCTAGTCTCTTCTTTAGTGAATAAAACCATCTCGTATATCATATCATTCAGCAATCTAAAGTCTTAACTTATAGTCTGCTTAATCATTTCTATCTGTTGACAGGTGAACTGTGTGAATATGTGAAGTTTAATACTTAGGGTTAGTGGTTTGTCGTCACTTGCCTTTACACACTTAACAAGGCAGTGGAGAACAGATGCAGTTGGCTGAGAATAACAAAACAACACACTGTCACAGCAGAACGACTGTTATGAGAAAGGAAGTGGAAAAAATATGGTGTGTCCTCAGCTTAAACTCGTCGTCAGGTTCAGTGAGCGCCGCGCTGTCACTAACAAAGAGTGAGATAGATGTGCCCAAATAAATACCCCAAACTCACATAGCAGGGAGAGGTGAAAAGCGAAAGAGAGAAACTGCTTTTGAATTTCAACAGAATGGCTGCGAAGATTACCTGTCCTTTCTTGGCTATATCTTCTTTTTATTGTGTGCTGACAGTGAAGCTGCATTCAGACGCACGAAGTGTTTGCATGCTCAGCAGGGAATATCTTTAAGGGTACGTTGTCACTTGACTAAATTTGTTAATTCATATGTCCATTCATATATAATTGTATACATATTTTCTGCTCAAAAGTGTTTTCAGCAGGGGTGCATGAGTATAAAACCAGAATGTGCACCAGATATATGACAATGAAATAATAACCAGAAAATAATAACTTTTTTAATATTATTATTTTTATTGTTGTTGTTTTATTCAAGTATATATGTAAGTATTAATTTGATGATGATAATAATAATAATAATAATAATAATAAAATTATAAAAATATTTTTGTCAAAAAATATTTATTATTATTATTATTATTGGAGTATTCATATATAAACAACTACTACTATTGTTATTGTTGTTTTTGTATTACATATATATGGTTTTAAAATTGTGAAATTTAAAATTTTTAATTCGAAATTGTTTTCATTTTAAAATGCATAATAATAATAATAATAATAAACACTAAACAACAACAACAATTGTTATTATTATTATTATTATTATTATTATTGGAGTATTAATATATAAACAACAACTGCTAGTATTGTAATTATTATGTTGTTGTTTTTGTATTCAGGTATATATGGATTTAAAATTGTGAAATTTAAAATTTTACATTTTTAACTGTTTTCGTTTTTAAAATAATCATAATAAATGATGATAAACACTAAACAACAAGAATATGTTAATACTCCATTACTATTATTGGAGTATTAACATAAACAACAACTATTTTTATTAATGTTGTTTTTAAATGAATACCATGTATATGTGGATATAAAATTAATGATAATAATAATAATTGTTTTTGTTATTACTATTTCTTCTTATATTAAAAAATATAATGGACATTAATATAAACAACAGTAGCTAATGTTGGACCTGGTGTTGCTATTATTATTTAAAAAAATTAGAAGTCATAATAAAATTGTTAGTACTATGGTCATTGTTTTATTGTTTATTTTATAGTTTATATTTGTATTAAAATTAGTACTTCAATATATACTTGAATACAATAACAGCAACAACAACATTAATAATAATAATAATAATAATAACAACAATAGTGATGATGATGATGATTATTATTAGTATTATTATTACCTTGTAATACCTCATATACCTTGTGGCTGGTAATATGAAAATGTGACTTAATTTACAGTACGACTCTATGAATTACTTTAACTCATGGTTGCACCTTCTGGTTTTATGCTGCTGAATAAACTCCTGAGGTGTGTAAAGTAAATGAAAAGGCCAAAACAAATGATCTTTTGTAGTACTGAAATGGCGTTAAATGTCTCTTGTCAAGTGAACTGCCTTTTGTTTTTAACTGAGTGATTAGATACAGCCTAATGATAATTGAGTGATTAGATACAGCCTAAGCGTCTATGGAGATGTTTCTCTGGAGAACAGGGCAAAGATCGATGCAATGCTGGTTGGCATGAAGTCGTGACCTCTGCATGACCCTGTCACAGAGTAGATCAGACCCATTAATGCATATAAGACAGTTGTCCAATACAGTTGCTTGCACACTTGACCTCTCCCCCGAGTGTTTATTCTGTAAATGAAATATACCATTTTGGTTCAGTACATCTTTTAGTAGGTGTTTCTCTGACATTTCTAAACCCTTCGCTCCTGGATTATTCAGCTCATTCAGTCTGTCAGCCAGCAGCTTTACCGGACGGACAGTGTTTTGATAACCAGACATAAGTGCGTGTTGCTGTGACAGTTGTTATTTCCAGCCGTGACATTTTGTTCTTGTAAAGAGTGAACAGGGGCAAATATAACTGCCATACAAAATGTATGAAAAGCGATTTAAAAACCGGTTTACCTTGAGGGATAAAGCCGAGTGAATTTTTTCACAAGCGCTCCTGAGGGAGATGACAGGCAGCGCGAGCAAACGGCAGCTAAATACAGACGCGCTTACTCTGTTTGAGGATGCTCAAATCTGTTTCGTTTAGTCTTGTTGCTCTGATTTTTTCCTCTTTTGCTCTCTAAGCAGTAGTTGACCTCTAATGGAGAAAGATCTTGTGCCGTCTGTGATATTTTTATCATTAGAGAGGTAGAAGTGGCCTACAATCAAAGACAGTTTAAGGAGAAAATGTGCCCTATAATAGTATACTGTATTTTTCAATGATATTATTACAATTTTAATAACTGTTTTCTATTTGAATATACTTTAAAATGCAATTTATTCCTGTGATGCAAAGCTGAATTTTCAGCATAAAAACCACAGACTTGGCAACACTGATTTTAACGTTTCTTTTGAGAGAAACTATCGTAATATCATATACACAGAAATGTAAAGGTATTCATGGCAACACGTCAAAATAAAAGTTTGCTTTAACTTAAAGACATGTTACTATTGTTTAGTATTGTTTATTATATTAAGTTATTATATGAATTAGCTAAGTGTTGCTAGCAAGCTTTACTATGTTTGTAGCATGCTGCATGTTAAGTTTGGGGCAGATTAGACATTGTATGCTTGAGTTACAGCAATTTCCTTCTTTGTATTAATAGCATGCTTTAGCTCTTAGCTAAGTGTTGCTAGCATGTTTCTAGCATGTTGCTAGCCTATTTAACACTTGCTGACACTTTTTTAATATGTTGCTACGAGTCCATAACAGTATTAAACATGTCACTTCCTGTTCCCAGCAGGTGGCGCTATGACTATAACTGAATATGGACATGGACATGTGTTGGGGACATGACTGATATTAAACGTGTGAAGTTTGGGGCATATCGGACATTGTTTGACTGAGTTACAGAAACTTCCTGTTTCATGGCGAAACTTCGAAATTTGTCAGGCCACCAGGGACACGCCCCTCGACGAAAACTCGCCCCTTGACGATCTTCGCAATTTAGCACCACAAAGGCCTTATGATAACACTCAGCAAATTTGAAGAAAATTGGACTGTAGGAGGAGTTTGTTAAAGTATGAGGCCTGAAAATGGCAAAAACTGCACAAAAATCATACAGGAAATTCAACATAACGGACTTCCTGTTAGGTTTCGGATGTTGTGCCAGGAGACTTTTTTGTAGGTATTGGTGTGTTACGTGTGTACCGAGTTTCGTACATGTACGTGAAATGTAGCTCAAGGCGTACTCCGTTAAAATATTATAGGTGGCGCGATAGCATTTTGTCACACCCACTTCTAAAACCCATATCAGATGTAAATTTTCGCCAGGTGAAAAGTGTGCAAAGTTTCATGAGTTTTCGAGCATGTTTAGGCCCTCAAAAATGCAATTAATTTTGGAGAAGAAGAAGAAAAAGAATAAACGGAGCAATTCCAATAGAGTCGCACTGCAGTGCTCGGGCCCTAAAAAACACACTGAGGTGGCAAGCTATCAGAACCGAACCGAAAACCATGGTTAAAAACCGAGGTACGTATTGAACCGTGGACTAACTGTATTGTTGCATCCCTAATAACATTTAATTTAACCATTAAAAAAATCCATAAAAACTAAAATGGATTTCAGGGCCCTAGGTTGAGTGAATGATACAATGACTCAACCATATAGTCCTTTGTTTCGTTCCTGAATGAATGAATGATTTAAGTGAATGCTTCAAATGACTCACTCATACCAAAAGTCACTTGTTGTCACCTACTGGTGGAACGATAACTTGCGGAAAAACTCAAGTTATAAAATCCCCACCACTAATAGATCAGTAGATTTTGAGCTATGTGTGTTTTTTTTTTCAATTGGAAAATTGAGCTGAAATCCACAATTCTGCTTCACATAGACATGGTAATGGTAAGCATTCAGTAACTCAGTAACATGTGAGTTAACACAACTGATAGCACACACACACACACACACACACACACACACACGTGATGTTGTAAAACCCTGTGTGTCCCCTAGTGTGCGAATCTCCAGAAAACCATTAAACTGTTGATGAAAGGCTGACCACATGGATGCTGACAGTGCTTTGGATGACTGTGTTCGCTCTGTGTCCTGGTGGGTTTAAATGGAAGCCCCTCGGTTACTGCACAAAGACATACAGTACAGAGCTGTTGCTTTCAGTGTTTTTGAGGAAACACTTATTCACTGAAAGTGTTGGTAAAGCTGTTTATTTGAAGTTTGTCTCTTGTGGGCTTGTAAAGAAGCTTCAATAGGTTTGTTAGTACCTCTAAAGAGGTTTTGGAAATAAAAGAAAAAGTCTATTTATTAAATTGAAAATGTTATCATTTTAATTATTTATAATCATGAAATATTATTTATTATAATTTCTATATATAAATGATATAAATAAAAATGTATATAAATAACTTTTGTTTTTTCAGGATGCCGCAATACTCAATTCTTATCATTGTGAACAGAATTGGAAAATAAAGTCCAAAGAAAATAAGTTCTGTTCTTGATTTTCTTACTTCGAGTCTGTAAAGCGCTGGCATCTTGACCTGGTTTGACAGGCGTGGGGTGTGACTGCTCACACTAGTCACGATCCCTCTGGAAACAAAAGGAATATGCAATGATCTGCCATATGAACAGCACAGAAGGAAAGGGAGAGACGTGGAACTTATTTTGTATTCTTCTAGTGTTTCTCTCAACCATTTGCACATGTATCACTATTCCTTGATTTTCTGTTCTCCTGTGCTAGAGATCTGCGCCAGCATTAAAATGAATCACAAACTCAAAACCCGAAGTTAGACTTTAAAAAAAAACTGACCCGAACCTCACTCCAAACTACACTAAATTCAATATTAATAATTAATAATTTTGGAATTGCAAAATAACTTTATATAATATATATATTTATATTGTATATAACATTATTTAGAAACATTACATTATTGTATTCATATTATTATAATTAATATTAACATATTATAATTAATATAACTAATACTTTATAATATAATATCAATATACTAATAATGTAAATTTTTTTTACACTGCCAGCTGGCAGTTCAGTTTATATTTTATACATTACAAATATGCAATTAATATTGTAATATACAATTTCTTATGTCTATTTTATTTTTTTTATAATTTAATGGTAAAATCAATTGGTATTAGTAATGTGAATCATTTAATGTTGCTTTAATTATATTATAATTTTATTATTATTGTTATAATTATTCATTATTATTGTCAATAATAGAAATGACAATAATTATTTTATATATATATAAATTTTAGATTTTATTTTATTTATTTATTTTTTTTGCAATTTTTTTATTTTGCAATTATTTAAAAATAATGCACTTCACATTCAGACCACAGAACATTAGAAAAACAATTTATAGTGGATTAAAATTACAATAATTTTTAAAATTAATGTAATAGTAAAATTTATGGATATTAATAATGTGAATTATTTAATGTTGCTTTAATTATATAATTTATTATTATTGTTATAATTATTATTTATTATTATTATTATTATCAATATTAATAATGATGATGATAATAATAATAATAATAATAGTAATTTTTATTTTATTTTATTTTGCAATTTTAAAAATAATGCACTTCAAATTCAGACCACAAAGCATTAGAAAAACAATTTATAGAGGATTAATACTTCTATATATATTTTTTTTAATTTACAATGAAAGCAAAGAGCAACTAATTGCACTTTTATATAGATTTCCTTTGTAAAACATTATTATAAATATATAAAAACATTTTTTGCACTGCCAACTGTCAATTCATTTTATTTTATACAATAAAAATATGCAATTAATATTATAATATACAATTTCTTACTATTAGTAAAATGTATTAATATTAATAATGTGATTTTTTTTTTTAATGTTACTTCAATTATATTATAATTTTATTATTATTAATATTATCAGTAGTTATAATACATTTTTATTTTATTTTATTTAGCATTTTCAGACATCATGGACTTCACATTCAGACCACAAAGCATTAGAAAAACCAAACTTATAGTGGATTAAACTTACAATTAATTGTTTTTTTTTTTTCTTTTTAAATTTACAGTGAAAGCAAACGATGTGCATTAATATAGTTTTCTCTCTCACTCTTTATTTTTCCTTGAGCACTAGGATTTTATTTATTTTATTTAGTTTAGTTTAGTTTTCTGTGTGTATGCTGCAGGTGGTGACTGTTCTACCACATTCGTAAATAAAAAGGTAAATTGTAAAAATATAACAATAAATTGGAGGTAGAAAAGAATCCTGCTCGACACTTACCGAGTTGTTTGTGGTGTGTAATTCCTTCACCTCGACAGTCCCACGGCGAATGGCACAGCCTCCCGCCACAGCATGCTGGGAGTCGTAATTATAATGTCTAAATTCAATGATCCCGCTCACCGTACCTTCTCCCCATTCCCATTTCCTGTATAATTTCAAGTTTGCTTTGTCAGTTTTCCAATAAGCGACATGTTGGGGCCGTTACCCCAGGTACTTTTTTGAAAAGCTGTCGCCTGTGTTTTTCTTTGCTAGTTGTGTTCATTTCATTTTACACATCTGAAGCTGTCAGCCTCGGCGCATGGTTGGGACGGCGGCATCGGGTGGCTATTGTTTCTGGTGTTGTAAGTTTGAATTTATTCACTTTGGTGTGTGTACCCGCACCGAGATGTGACATTTCACCGCTGTGTTTTAGACAGTTCATCCCTCATTGCCAAGTCTGGAGCCTAGAAAGGCAAAAAAATGTGTTGTGATCAGAATTCGGGCTTCCAGCTTAATTCAGATGCATTTGCTGAAGGAAAGAACGCAGCGCCTGCGGGGCAGAAAATGAATGGTGTTAAAGTTAAAGTGAGTTAGGTGTTAGGGTTTGTTTCTTCGTTAATGCAGCACCAGAGTTGCCAAAATCTTTTCCGTTGTTGTGAAACTAATATCTTTTATTAAACAGATAACACGGTTTGTGTGGCATCTAAATGATTTATGCAATACAGTGCTTGTCAAAACTTTGGAAACAATACGATTTTTAACTGTTTTTAATAAAGTCTCTTATGCTCACCATGCATTTATGGGCTCAAAAATACAGAAAAAACAGTATGTGTAATACTATTGCAATTTATCAGCTTATTCAAATGATTTCTCAAGGATCATGTGACACTGAAGACTGCAGTAATGATGCAAAAAAATCAGCTTTGCATCACAGGAATAAATTACATTTTAACATATATTCAAATAGAAAACACTTATTTTAAATTGGAATAATATTTTACATTTTTATAGTTTTTACTGTATATGTGATCAAATAATTAAAAGTCATACTATTTCCAAACATTTGATAAGCGCTGTACTATGACACCATTGTTTAGATTATTGAATGGCAAACAATGGAATTCCACAGAAGATTTTAAAAGTGTATTTTTGTTTAATTTATTAAATATGAATTACATACAGAACAAAGTTTGAATCTATTTTCTCTTTTAAATAAGTACACTACCATGCAAAAGTTTGGAAATTAATACTTTCATTTAGCACTTTAAATTGATTAAAAGGAGAGTAAAGACATTTATAGTGTCTAATTATATTTTTATGAACAATCCTGAATATAAAAAGATGATGTCAGGATTAATAATAAGCAGAGATCTTTGTAGAGTAGCAAATCAGCATATTAGAATGATTTCTGAAGGATCATGTGACACTAAAGACTGGAGTAATGATGCTGAAAATTTACTTTGACTTGCAGAAATAAATTATATTTTAAAATATATTCAAATAGAAAACATTTGTTTTAGACTGTAATAATATTTTAAAATTTTACTGTTATTTTTAATGTATTTTAAATTAAATAAATGCAGTATCTAACTATTTATATATGAAGAGTTCATTTGCAAGAATAGATAACTTTTTAAAATTTAAAACAAAATTTATTTATTTTTTTTTATTCTGCATTGAAAGTAATTTCAATCAAACTGCAGTTGGCTTGTTTTGGATAAATAAAAAAGAAATGTAAAAATAACCAAATAACACAATAAAAACATAACACAATAAAAAACATGATTTATGAAAATTAATAAAAACAGAGTTATTTGTTTTTGCAAGTGAACTCTTCATATAATATTTATTTAATAATGTCATATTTGTGATACATAATAAATGTATTTATTTAATTTTATTCATTCATTCATTTATTATTATTATTATTTATTTTAATTTTATGTCCTAGATTATTTTTCAGTTAATCTTTTCAGAAATTACAAACAAACACCATAAAAATAGTTCATACAACTCATTTCTCTCATATGATCATTTTGTGTGAGGAACGGATCGAAACGTACAGTATTTGCTGAAAATCTTCCTGTCTGCTGTTGATCTCATTTACACTCCTTTTTCCATTTAAGTAAGACACGTTTTGTCATATTTGATTGAACTGAATGGGATTTGAAAGCTGCGGTGAAGGAGCAAATAATGGTTTAAGTATTAGCCATTTCTCACACAAAAGCTTCAGCAGACTTGGAATAAAGTGCACAAGCCAAATGGACTGCAGTTATCGTGTTTTTTGGAGTCTAACAGCCCCGATCCCTATTATGTGGACATTCGGCAGTATTTTTTCTTTTGTGCTTCGTCAAGCTATTTTTGAACACAAGAACGTGTGAACGTCCAAATCGGCCTATTTGTACTCGACAGACGACTCTACAACTTGTCCATTATGATTTTCAGAGCAAGTAAATGATGTCTAGGTGTTCGTTTTTGGATGAACTTCCAGTTGAAATAGTGTCGTTTGAGATTAAATGGTTGCAGAAAGTTAGTGCAATGATTTTCTCACCAAAAAGATTTCAGTAGTGGCTGCTATGCTTTGTTCAGATGTGCTCATGCACCGCACCGCACTCATACACACACAATTAGGCCTATATCAGACTGTGGTCTGTTGCTGAACGTGGTAATAACTGGATTTCGACCAAGTTCTGGATCAGGATATGACAAGTGTTCAACAGTTAATTAGACTGGAGAGCAGAGCTGGAGCTCGCTGCTCATTTTTTGGCCTCCTCCTTGACCCGTGTAATGTAATATCAACACTGTTCTTCGGGGCTTTCTGTCCGTGACCTAAAACTCTCCAGACAGTGTGACTGACTCGTGATTCATCAGCTCTGTTCCAACACCTAGCCAAGGCATCGTAGGTTTGCTCCTAATGTGAAGGCCGATGCGAACAGCAGCTAAATTATGCTGTTTTTTAGAGATGCCTCATTTCAGCCCAAATCTGCAGCAACACCACCAGTATCCTTTGCGAATAAATCAATCCCAGAATGCTGTGCATCAAGGTCAGTATGAAGTTTTCATAACAGGTATGGCAGAAATAGTAAGAGTTTGAGTTTTCTAGTATGCTAATCCAAATCTATCCAGCAAGAGCAACACGGATTGTACATAAATAGTAATTAAATGTGCAGTGTATTTTGTACTACTCATTCCTGAAAAGCTGACATGGGAAATGAAAGAAAAACCATTCAAACCATAAAAAATAAGTATAAATAAATAAATAAATATAAAAAGTATATTAATTAATTAATTAAAAAAAATAAGTTTAACAATATTTTTTGCCTATTTGATGCATAAATACACTAAATATAGCTAGAAAAGAAATGGTTTTATAATTAAATATAAATAATTATCATTTATTTTATTGCAAATATAAATGTTATCATAAACGTACATTTATTACATTATTTTAATTAAAAATATGATTGGCTTGAATTAAACTATTATTATTTTTATTATTATTATTATTACTACTACTACAAATAAAAAACTACAAAATGTGAGAAAAAAAACAAATAAATTAAAAAAAGGACTATAAATATTTCGGCCTATTTAATGCATAAATACACTAAATATAATAATTTAAACATCATTATTAAATTGTTTTCTAATTAAATAGAAATAATTATAATGTATTTAACTACAAATAATATAAGTGTATATAAATATGTGAATATGTATATAGATATGTAAATATAAGTATAATTATTAATTATAATTACAAATATTGGGTTAAATTAAACTTATTATTATTATTAGTAGTAGTAGTAGTAGTAGTAAATGCACTAAATACACTAAATATAGATTTTTGAACATCATTTTTAAATTGTTTTGTAATTAAATAATTAAGTAAATAATTATCATTGATTACAAATATAAATGTTATCATAACTGTACATTATTATAATTAAAATGTTATTGGATTAAATAGTATTATTACTATTATTATTGTTATTATTATTACAAATATACAAATAAAAATATGTACTGTGACATCAACTGTTAAGCCTGACATAGGGAATTCTAAAACAAAATACAAACTGTACAAAATAAAAAAAAATAAATAAATAAATAATTGCAAATTTGATGCATAAATACACTAAATGTAATTTTTTAAATATTTTTATTTACTTTGTATTATTAAATATAAATGAGTATTACATTTATTTTATTACCATTGAATTATAAGCATGAATTATTATAAATAAAATATGTATATAAACAGGCCATTATTCTACCAAAGCAGCAAAGATTTCCCAGCAAAAATGCATGTGCATCGCGACACAGAGTTGGACATTTTGGAAATTATATTAAAAAGTCCTTCTACTTCCTGGAGAGCGTAGATAATCCATGATAATCCATGATGTGGTCATTAGCATATTTTTACCAGCCATATGTCATTTGTGGTCAAATATTCAAAAGCTTTGAATTAGGTTGTTGACAAGCTTACAGTATAAGTGTAAGCATTCAATTTGTTATTTACGATGTTCCATTTCTACTTCATCTTTAGTTTTCTAGGCAGTAAACAGCTAAAGCTTTGGAACAGACCTTTACACCACATGCGGTGCACACTGATGCTTTGTTGTCTTTCTTTTCTAATCTCCTTTATCTATGCAGTTGGCAATGCTGCAGCTGTAAGTTTCTTCGTTAACCTCATTACCAGCAGTGTCCATCAATCATGTGTTTTGTTTGGCTAAAAGCTGTGAGCTGTTGCTGCTAAGATTTACCTCATGTGAAGCAGTCAATACCGCTGCTCTCTGTCAAGTGTGCACTAGATGAAAGTAGGCGAAAGAAACCGTGTACACGCATTGCCTCGCACAGATTGACGCACGCTCGTATCGATTGCAGTGTTGCAAAGATACCATGTTTTACCCAGGCTTTGCCTGTGTTCACCAGAGACTTCATGAAAGAACTTTTACCTTTTACTTCACATCACTTTTGCTTGCGCTACATCAAAATTCACTCGTGCTGCTCGTAAATAACCTTGAATATTTCTATTTTCAAGTTTCAAAACCATTCGTATTAAATGTCTCTTCTCATTTCACTTTCAAATAAGTCTTTCCTTCAACTTCCGTCTCTTCGTTTTCATCCCTGTCTATAAATAGAACTTTTTCCATCCATTTGTTTCTGGTAAACTGCCTAGCGGTTAATTTTCAGCTGCGATTAGTTCCACTCAGGTTCAGGTCAAGCGTCGTCTAAAGTGGAGCACGGTTTCTCTGGGGTTCAAGAGTTGTGTGTGAGCCGCAATAGAAGCTTTATAACGAAATGCTATTGTCATGCTGCCTGTCTCTTATTTGGAGCGCTGAAAGTAAGTCAACAGAGTCAAACTAAAGGCATCAGACTCACAAACATGAGCCCTTTGTCTGTACTGAAATGGCTTTTAGTGTCCTTGATCTGGTTGTTGATCTTTGTAAGCTTCAGAAAGTATATGCAAAACAAGCTTAGAGTTTGTGGTGGTCAGTCTTTATCATTTGCTGAGGTATGCTGAAGTATTGCTAATTCAGCAAGATGTCTTTTGTCTTTGTATATCTTCATAACATAATGTTTACTTGCTTATATAGAAAGAAATTATGTTTTTTAAGGAAAACATTTCAGGATTTTTCTCCAAACATAGGACTTCTATGGTGGCCCGATTTTGAACTTCCAAAATGCAGTTTAAATGCGGCTTCAAACGATCCCAAATGCGGTTGTAAACGATCCCAGCCGAGGAAGAAGGGTCTTATCTAGCGAAACAATTGGTTATTTTCAATTGTATTAAAAAATTACAATTTAAATACTTTTTAACCTCATACGCTTGTCTTGTCTTGCACTCGTTGAACTTGTGTGTTCTGGCTCAAGACAGTTAGGGTATGTCGAAAAACTCGCTGCTTTCAAAAGTACAATATTTGTTTGAAATATGAAACGTTATAAATGTTTTTGCTGTCACTTTTGCCAATTAAATGCAACCTTACTTAATGCAGCCTTAAATTTCTTTCTTTCAAAAGTGTACGCTGAATATTCTGTAGTGGATCGTTTAGATCTATATTATAAAAAATGAATATTTTATATCATATCATGTATCATATATCAAATAAATATTTTGTATTTTGATCTATTTTTTTTTTTAATTATTATACATACACAGTCAAAGTTTTTGAACAGTAAGATTTCTAATATTTTTTAAATAAGCTAAGTACAGCAAAAACAGTAAAATTTCGAAATATTTTTACTATTTAAAATAACTGCTTTCTATTTGAATATATTTAAAAATGTAATTTATTCCTTTGATTTTAAAGCTGAATTTTTAGCATCATTACTCCAGTCACATGATCCTTTAGAAATCATTCTAATATTCTGATTTGCTGCTCAAAAAAACATTATTATTATTGTTTAAAACAGCTGAGTTGATTTTTTTCAGGTTTTTTTTGATGAATAGAAAGTTCAGAAGAACAGCATTTATCTGAAGTAGAAATCTTTTGTGACATTATAAATGTCTTTATCATCACTTTTGATAAATTTAAAGCATCGTTGCTAAATAAAAGCCTTAATTTTTATAATCTCTTTCTTAAAAAAAAAAAAAAACTTATTGTGACTACAAGCTTTTGAATGGTATAGTGTATAATGTTACAAAAGCTTTTTATTTCAGATAATTGCTGATTTTTGGATCTTTCTATTCATCAGAGAATCCTGCAAAAAATGTACTCGACTGTTTTAAATAATATTAATAATAATAATAATAATAATAATAAATGTTTCTTGAACAGCAAATCAGCATATTAGAATGATTTCTGAAGGATCATGTGACACTGAAGACTGGATTAATGATGCTGAAAATTCAGCTTTGATCACAGAAATAAATTACATTTTAAATATATTCAAATAGAAAACACTTATTTTAAGTGACAAAAAATATTTCACAATATACTGTTTTTGCTGTATTTTGGGTGAGCAGAAGAGTTCTTTAAAAAACATTAAAAATCTTACTGTTCAAAAACTTTTGACAGGTAGTGTATATCAAATTATGTTTGAGCTATGACTGTTGGTAATTTATGCATGAATGAAATGTGAAGATTAGCCACAGACCTTATTTTTCCTTTATATGTAATTTGTCGTGTCATGACAAATGCCTCGCCACTGCATCCAGGTTATTTTGAGCCTGTCATTTGAGCTGTAAATGTCAAGTGATTAATCAATTTAGAGCCGCAGGAAATGACATCATGACAGCAACTATTGACTGATGACATCAAAAGAGCGTGCTCCGTCTGGAGTTGTTTGCTAGTGCCTATCCTGAGCATTTCAGGCTTACAAAAACCGGTACAACATCTAGTCTAAGTCTAAATTCTGCCGTCAATGTAAAAAGATGGTTTTTTTTTGGTCTAGTTCTCAACTAGCAGGGCTAAGTGGGTCATGATAACCAGGTGAACTTTGACCCCTAGTTCGAAACACTCTGCGTTTTCAGAAAATGTAAAACCACAATCATTTCGGAGGAGAAATAATAACAGGCCGGATCGATATAATGCAGTAATCATAGCTCTGGGGATTCAGAAATCTCACAGGAGAGGAGAGGTCCAGAGGATCTCTGCTTTCCAATAAGCCAACATTAACCGTTCAGAAAAGCAAACAAAGGGGAGAAGAAAATAAAAACCTGCTTCGGTTTGAAGTTGCCTGACGAGAGCACAATCTTCTTAAACTAAGTCGGCACCTAGACGCGAACCGAAAAAGCGCGATGTCAGGGCCGCCGTAATAAACAGCGCTTTGAAATCAGCCGTGTCAAAGAGCGGAGCGATAGAGTCGCAGAACACACAGGAAAAGATCCCGGTGCGCTGACTTCTCCTTCATTTCCTTTTTAGTGTGGCGGCTCGGCCCTGGAGGAGTAATTACTTTAAGGAAGCTAATAAAGAATAGATTAGACTGCAACTTTGAAGAACTCATTTCAAATGGTGCGTAAGAGAGAATAGGCCATCGAAAGGCGATATGCGCATGAGCCCGGGGAAAGAGACAAAGACGGACATGGAGAGAAAGAAGTATGTGCTGAATGGGTTCTGATTCGGAAACACTGAAAAAGGTTAATTAGATTTGTTTTTTGTTTTTGTTTTTTCTTAATCCAGCTGAGATGTCTTTAAGCACTGTAAACAATGGATTCATCATCCAAATGGATTAGCTAGCTTCATGTGAGGAAGCCATTTGCCACTTTTTGCTAATTGATTTGACTCGTTTGTTCTGTGCTCTGCTATTCGTAGCAATCACTTAGTAAACAGAGACGGCGACCTCTAATAATTCTCATCTCAGGATAAAAAGAAACATTGGTTGTTTTTAATACGGTGCGAAGTAAACATTTCCTTTGATAGCATTTTGATTCGATTACAGTTTGTTACTCAATTACCGTTCCTTCCTTTGGTTATAATATAAGAAAATAATATAACATTTCTGGTGGTTTCTGTATAATACGGCAACATTTTTAATTTAAACAATAATATATAAAATAAATATAAATATCTAAAATGTAATAAATGCAACGCAATTGTGAAACTTGAACATTGTTATTTAATTTGCTTATCTCCATATGATTCATCATTATGTTTAAAAGTGCAGATTGGTTTGACAATCAATCAAAAATAACTGCTGCTATTTTAGATTGTTGTATAAATCATTTTGCTGAAGTATGGTCTGCTTTTATTGATATTTTTTGTCAGCTAGATTTTATTCTAGCTGACTAGATTCTTAGTCCTTCTACACTTGGTGTATCTGCTGTATTTGTATGTGATTTAATATAATATAATATTATATATATATATATATATAACATTTAATATTAATAATATATTTATTGTGGTTTTCTGCTTTTATTTATTTATTTATTTTATTTATTTATTAATTTTTTTGTTAGGAAAATGAAGTTACCTTCCTGAGTGACCTCCTCAAACAAAATGAATACCTTTTTTTTGTTTGTTTTGTTTTGTAATTTAATTTAATTTAATTTTAATTTAATATTTAATTTATTGTTTTGTTTTATTTTGGGGTGTGTCTAGTATATTTCTTCGTTCTTTTACAATTGTTTTATATGTAATGTGAAAATTTCACATTACATATAATTTCATCTCATTAATACAATATAATAAAACATAATAATATTATAATATAGTATATAATATAATATTATAATATAACCTTTTTATATTAATACTATATTTACTGTAGTTTCAAAAATATGGATTATATATATATATATATATATATATACTGAAGTGTTGACCTCCTTAAACTATTTTGTTTTATTTTATTTATTTGGTGTGTCTTATAAACTTCTACACTTGTTTTTTCTGTAATGCAATAATATAACATTATATACAACATTTTTAATTAAAAAAAATAATAAATGAAATACGTAAATAAAGTATCTGATTATTATAAATAAAATACCTGGTGCAATGTAAAATTGAAAGTACATTTAAAAAAAAATGCAAAAGCCACAAATGTAACTGGAATGTAACAATTTATATTATAATGGAGAACTGTTGACAAAAACAATTCAGTATATGTGTATTATTATCATAATTATTTATTTGCTGCACTGAATTTTTATTCGCTGCACATTTTTTGTGTTGTATGCAAGGTTGTGCCACAGCAATTTGAGTAGAAAAGCAATTTACAGTGATGCACAAAAAAGAAATTACATCAGACAAACTGGCAAAACACTCAAATAGCAGATATTTTTAGAGACATATTGCAGGTTGGTATATATTTGGATTGCTAACTGGCATTTGGGTCAAGGACTCTGACAAATATCTGCTGTTTTCTCAAGGGTCAGCATTCACTTTTGTGGTCGAAGATTGAAGAATGAAGATTTTAAGCTTTAAAATGAGCTTTGAAGGTCATACCTGAACCTCAAAGGGTTAAAAGTATAGTTAAAAATATCAAATCTCTTTTACAAATGAGTGTTGCTAACGCAATGAAGCGTCAGATGCTGGTGTCTGTCTGAAAAAGCATGGATTCTGGATTAATCTTTGAGCATTCTGCCTCACCCTCTGGCAAAAAGTAAATAAATCATGCGAAATTACAGAAGCACCGTGCATTCGGAAGGAATTGAGTGGAATTGAGAGTGACGCCCTGGATTTTTAAAGCCCCTCGCCATGTCCTGCGGGTGCAGACGAGTCCCTCAAAGTCATACGAGCAAAATTCTCATTTTCCAAACTGTTTCTCTCTGGATCCGTCTCGCTTTGTGTTTTGTGCCGCTCACTCAAATTGCTGCACTGCTGCTGCTTTGTTCATCACATTCAAAGCTGCCAACACTCTGTCAACAGAGTGCCAAATAAAACTATGAAACAATCCACAATAGCTGAAACGGATCGGCAGGCCACCCACAACGGCTTTGTGTTCGCATTGCCTGAAGCCGTTTTACAGCTAATAAGTTTATGTATATTTAGAGAGACAGACTTTGACAAATGTTGACGTGCATTTCGATTAAGGTCCAAATTCTGAGCATCACAGATGTGGTTATGAAGCAATGTTATATGATTGTAATTATCTGCTTCAAACTATTCCCAAAACAAAACAAAATAAAATAAAATAAAATAAAAAATACTGTTTTATTTATTTATTTATTTAAAACATGAACTTGGTGTCAGCATTCATCATCTGACATCTGAATATTTTTGTGCATGTCCACACAGTCATTGATTGTTTATTGATAGTCTGTAGCTTGTCTTCCAGCTCTGTTCAGTGCGGTTTTCTTCAGTCAGTTGACTTTGACATTGATTTTGTACTTCTGTGTTGACAACTATGTATGGATGAATGTCACTATCTTGGCCTTTACCTTCTTGGCAAGACAGTCAGGTTTTGGGCTGAAATATTGAAGTAGCTGACACCTGGTGGAATTCATTATGCCATAGATCTTAACAACAGCCTCTGGACTGCTAACAGCAAAACAGGCCAACGGCATCAACAATCCACCTCCATATTTTAAAGCACAAAATTAAGTACGACTGGCGAAAATGTGAGTGGTGTTTGCACTTTAAACTCAACAACATGATGCGAGAGTGTATAAGTATGCTATATATATAGTTGTTTTATTTAATAAAAGTTCAGCAGTTTGTTTGTTTAAACATTTTGTCATTTTTGTAAATAAGTCACCCTTCGCTGCGAGTTTGATTGACAAGCGATATGACCCATCATAATGCCGATCTGCCATTTTGTCTGGCAAAAAGTCTAGACAGGAGAGTAGATTTACATCAGTGGACTTGTACTTGAAAAACATAGTGTGTATTGATATCTTTCTGTGGTTGAAACAAAATACCATCAGATGTTGCTTTATGTTTATTTCGTGGTGTGCTATAACTAGAAGGAGGAAGAGATGATCACGTGCCGTTCTTTCACGACACATTGAAAATAGAGCTGCACGATTAATCCTTAAAATATCGCGATCTTGATGGAAACACCCATGCAGTCTAAATGACAATGATTCATATTTGTCTATTAAACCTTTAATTAAAGGGGTCATTGGATGCTCATTTTCCACAAGTTGATATGATTCTTTAGGATCTTAATGAAAAGTCTATAATATACTTTGGTCAAAAATTCTCAATGGTTGTGTAAAACAACACCCTTTTTACCTTGCCAAAATCAGCTCTGCAAAAATCATCCCATTCTGAGGGATTGTTCCTTTAAATGCAAATGAGCTCTGCTCGCCCCGCCCCTCTCTTCTCTCTGTGGAGTGACGAGCCTGTTTACTTTAGCCGCATTTTGTCGCGAAACTTGCTACCTAGCATATTATTAGGAAAGGTGATTGCAGAGATTCATAAAAAACCCTTATACTCACTTCTGCTGTACGTGAAGCTGGATCCTGAATGATTTGCGCGAACATAGACACATTTATGTAGATCGGGAGGCGCATTCCCTTCACAAACAAATGTAATCTACTGCATCTTTAGCGGCTCAGATGTCGGGAGTAAATGACGACCACTATGTTCATTATTACATCCAGCAACACAACACCTCAATCGCTCAATCTGAGATATTCTTGTCTAACTTACATCCCTGCTCCTGCATCGAAACAATGGAGGTGGGACTGTTACAGCTGATCTTAGGTAAGACGCTCATGTCAATCAACTATCGTGGGAGCGGCCTCTGTCTGTGTGACGCCACACAGACAGGCATCTGGCTCGATTTGAAAAAGGGAATATTATCTTTATAGATTAATTAAAAACCACTGCATGGATTTTTATCATTATAGGGTAGATTTTGTACATACACTGCCAACACACATTAATGTTCAAACAACATGAAAAAGTGAACTTTCCATCCAATGACCCCTTTAACCAAGGATGCTTTTAAATCCTGTATTACTGCCTTTTTTAAAAGAATTCATTATAACAAATTAGCATTGATTTAACCCACGATTCCGAAACCTTTAAAAAAAACACAGCAGATAATGTGGTGATTATTTGATGTGTGGATGATTAGTCATGTCTAGTGTGAAGTTGTATAGACTACATAGAGGCTTTGACACAGAGCAGAGCTTCAGCCACGAGCAGAGGTGTGTGTGTGCGTGTGTGTGACACGGGCGTAGATGGATGGGAGAGGGGAGGATGAAATTATAAGGGTAAATGTCACACCTGCCTATCACGTCACTGCTGCTCCGTGTGACACGTCAGGTGGGCAGTGTGGCATTTACACTCGTGCGCACACTCACACACACATGTATGAGCTGTTACACACGGATCACACACAGGCTTTATTTAAGATCACCTGGGAGCTATAATGACGTGTTATTGTCATGAGTGAGTTTAATTATCCTGCTAGGATAAGAGAAGGGCAACATGTAGCAGTCAGATGAAGGTGAATTAGAAAATGGTCATGAACTGCTCTGCACTTTTAAGGTGTTTTTTTTTTTTATTATTAATTTATATATGTATTCTATAATTTTCCTAATGTACAGCTTTTTATCAGGGTGGTCAGCAGTCTTTAGATTAAAGCACAATGATGAATATAGAATAATTTACGTTACTGAGCTCATACTGTAGTTGTGATGTCAATACCATAATGATGTTGACTCATTTATTCAGCTCAATTTCAATAAATGGTCTGTTTTCAGTGGAGCTTTGCATCGTGAATGTGTTTTGTTGATCCGTGAACACATTATTTTTACCCCAAAAGAGGAAGGAAAGAAGAAAATATGCCAATAAGTTGTTTTTTTTGTTACATCATTTTGTTATGACATTTAATGCTGTTTATGTGGGATTGAAAGGCAATTTTCTGGCCTTTTTATTTTAATTATTAATTATTTATTAATTAATTATAATTATAATATAAATTATTTTAATTAATTATTAAATAAAATATTAATTATTTTTGAGGTACATAAATAGGGATTTAGGTAGGTAGACAATTTTTTAGGTTTTTCATATTTGTCAATGTGAAATCATGGGTGAAGCTGTTAATTGCATAAGCCTGTTTGTTGGATCAGTAAGAGTTTTTGCACTGTTACTATTTTTATGATAATTAAGCACATTACTTTTGTACTTTCGAGGGCTTTTTGGCAATTCTTATTCTTACTAATAATGAATCAACACATACTTTAGATGCAACTAGTATAGTTTAGAAATATTATTATGTATGTATTTATTTACGTTTTAATTTTAGACAAATTTTTGCCTACTAACATAGGCTTAACTTTTTATACACACAGTTTGGGATCAGTAAGATTTGTATTGTTTTTTAAAGAAGTCAATTCTGCTCACCAAGGCTGTGCATATGTGATTAAAAACAGTAATATTGTGAAATATTTTTGCAATTTAAAATAGTGGCTTTTTATTTTAATATACTTTAAAATAGAATTTATTTCTGTGATGCAAAGCTGAAGTTTCAGCATCATTACTTAAATCGTCAATGTCACAAGATTCTACAGATATCGATTTAATATGCTAATTTATAATCAGTGTTGGAAACTGCTGTGCTGCTTAATTTTTTATTTATTTTTTTGGAATCTGTGATGCCTCTTTCAGGATTCAGAAAAAAGAACAGCATTTATTTAAAAAAGAATAACAATGTAACAATGTAAGTCTTTACTATCACTTTTCTATCAATTTAACATCTTTGCTGAGTAAAAATATTAATTTACTTCAAAAAAAGAAAGAAAAAAATTACAGACCCCAAAATTTTGAACAGTGGTGTATATTGTTACAAAACATTTATATTTTAATATATTTTATTCCTTAAATAATCCTGGGAAAAAAAAAAATATATATATATATATATATATATATATTTATATATATCAACTAAAGTAATGATGCTGAAAATTCAGCTTTGCATCACAGAATAAATTATATTTTAAAGTAAATTTAAATAGAAAACCATTGTTTTTAAATTGCAATATTATTTCAGAATATTACTGATGTGACTTTTTAATGTTTTTTCTGTATTTTTTTCTGAGTAAAAATATTAATTTACTTCAAAAAAAAAAGTATTACAGAAAAATTTACAGACCCCAAAATTTTGAACAGTGATGTATGTGTCACGTTTGTCGTGGTGTGCGAGGAAGGAGGAGCAGACGAGGAAGTCCAATGCACGAATATTTATTAATAAATCCACATAAAGGCAAGAATAGACAGGAACAGCAGGGAAATCCAGGGCAATCCAAACAAACACAACGAAAAACGAACGTAAACAGAATGACAATGTAATCACCGACAAACTTGACTAGACACAACCAAACTTATATACAAAAAAGGAACCGAACAGGGCAAGACACTGAAACAATGACGTAACAAATTGGAAACGGAAACGGAAAGTCCATATAAGCGCATACACGAGGGAAACACACAAAACAGTCTACAGGGGTCTGACAGTATGTTGTTACAAAACATTTATATTTTGCTAAATGCTGTTCGTTTTAACTTTAAATATATCTGAACTGGAGTAATGATGCTGAAAATTCAGTTTTGCATCACAGGAATAAATTGTATTTTTAAATAAATGTAAACAGAAAACCGTTGTTTTTAAATGTTTTTTTTTTTTTCTGTATTTTTAATCAAATATCAATCAAATGCAGCCTTGATGAGCTTCTTTAAAAACATTAAAAATCTTACATATGTATGTATTTCATTTTATCTTATCTTTGACATTGACATGCTCTTGACAGACAATGGATATTCAGCCATTCTCTGTGTACTTGAGAAGAACCCCCTGTCCAACCAAAAAAAACTAAACGAATTTACAGTTGTGTGTGTGCGCATATTTATTTTTTTTCTGCAGATGAGATTGATATCTGTGTAATTTTCCCTCAGAATGTCAGAATGCAATCTATCCTGCTATTGTTGCTGTGCGATGTGCGTTGTCTGATTTAAAGCATCAGTCTAAATGCACCTTTTCTTTGCTAACTGACAGGAATTCAGAGCAGAGCTTTTGTGCACGAACCCATTTCACCAGTGACACATGCTTCCTGTTTCATGTTTTATTAGTCTATTTATTCTTTGGACATGCATTTAAATTTGTGTGACGCATATATTTGTCACTTTTGTTTTCGTCAGTAAAGCCTTTGTTTTTTCTTATCCATTTCTAGAGTCATCAATAACCCAGTTACTAATTAGGTGACATTGGTTACTTTAATATTTAGTAATATCAATTCGACTGCCTTCTCTATTGTCTTGTGTAGAGCTGCTTTATAGGTGAACTGAATTAGTTTCATAATTGATGAACACTGTCATTGAACTGAATTGAATCAACATTGTATTGACTTGAGCTGTGTTTATTTGATTAAAAATACAGAAAAAACTGTAATATTGTGAAATATTTTTGCAGTTTAAAATAGTGATTTTCTATTTTTATATACTTTAAAATAGAATTTATTCTTGTGATGCAATACTGAATTTTCAGCAACATTACGCCAGTCTTTAGTGTTACATGATCCTTCAGAAATCATTCTGATATGCTGATTTATTATCAATGTTGGACATTTGTGCTGCTTAATATTTTTTTTGGAACCTGTGATACATTTTTCAGGATTCTTTGATGAATAAAACATTAAAAAGAACAGCATTTATTTAAAATAAAATAATGACACTTTTGTCTTCTGTAGAGCTGCTTTATAGCTGAATCAGATTAGTTTCATAATTAATAAACATCGACACAGTCATTGAACTGAACTGAATCAACGTTGTATTGATTTGAGCTGTTTATTTGATTAAAATACAGAAAAAAGTCTTATATTATGAAATACTATTGCTGTTTAAAATAGTGATTTTCTATTTTAATATACTTTAAAATAGAATTTTTTTTTTTTTGTGATGCAATGCTAAATTTTCAGCAACATTTCTCCAGTCTTTAGTGTTACATGATCCTTCAGAAATCATTCTGATATGCTGATTTATTATCAATGTTGGAAACACTTGTGGTGCTTAATATTTTTTTGGAACCTGTGATACATTTTTCAGGATACTTTGATGAATAAAACATTAAAAAGAACAGCATTTATTTAAAATAAAATAATGACACTTGTTTTCTGTAGAGCTGCTTTATAGCTATAATTAATAAACATCAGCACAGTCATTAAACTGAATTGAATCAACCTTGAGTTCAATAATGACACTGTAGTCTTTTCTAGAACTGAATTGAACTTATTTTATAATTGAATGAATTTTGCACTATTATTGAACTAAAGTGAATCAAAACTGTACAGAATTGAGCTGAAAAATAACTTGTTTTCTAACTAATAACTAATGAACTTTGCAACATTCATACTGTTATTGAATGAAATTAAATCAACATTGATCTAAACTGAGCTGAATAATGGCACTAATGTCTTTTTACAGCTGATATTTAATTAGTTTATAATTGAAGAGCTTTGCAGCATTAATATTGATGTTATTTTCTTGTTTATTACTGTGAAGCTGCTTTGAAACAATCTGTATGGTATAAAGTGCAGTTCAAATACATGTAAGTTGATTAATTTCCTAGTCGTTTAGCTCTGGATGTTCGCACACTTATAAAAACTATTAGCATTATTACTATTCTGAGGTTATGATTTGTGACTCATATCAACAGTATAACCCAAAATGCATAATCTTCTGATTTTTTCCTCTCACATTTCCTCTAAATCGTCTAGGGCTGAAATGATTCCTCGAGTAACAAAAAAAAAAATTGCCTCGAGGCTTCGGTTAGTCCATTTACTGTAACTACACACTGAACACTGTGTTTCCCCACGGACTATTATTACTGACGCACAAAACGATAAATGCTGGACATATTTATAACCGTAAATTAATGGTGGTTAGTAATGATGTCCCTAAGTTAGCTATGTTATGTGAAAGAAAGTGCCGTTTATGTTGATTGTCTCATTCTCTCTCTTTGACACAGAAAGTGAATATCAAACGAAGAGTGCCTCAGCATAATTACACATATGATACTGATTTTATGCAACAGTTCATCAATAAACGAGAAGTTAATATTAAGAGACTCACGTTTTAGACAGCATATTGCCTGTTTTCGCCAACAAATAACCATTCCAAACAGAGCCACAGCACTGTTTTGCGTCTTTGAGCAACATAACGGTGTTTCGTTTTCGAATAAATCATCCTTTAAATGTTTCAGTTCAATCGCAATGACTCACTTACTTAACAGTGACTTACTGTCACCTACTGGGGGTTTTGATTTCACATTTAAAATATCTTCATTTTAAAAATGCATGTAAATATCAGTATTGAGTGTTTTGTTTAAAATAACAAAATATTATTTATGCATTTGTAACTGCAAGTTAAATGCATTTATGTCCCTCTGAGCGGAATTAAACATCTAAATGCCTCAATTTCTTGACTAATGCCTTCGTTTTAGGAAATTTATTTTTGTATTTTAATTGTGTATATATATATATATATATATATATATATATAATATTTGTATTAATTTATTATTATTATTATTATATTATTTATATTATATTATTATATTATTAATTTATTATTCTTTTTATTAAGTAATGTCAAATTTATTTTTGTCTTTTTATTATATATATATATATATATTATATATTATATATATGTTGTTATTATTATTTTTTTTAATATATTTGCATTTTGAATGTAATGAATTAAATGGGTTTAGTTTTCATGGTTATTAATGTATGCTGTTTCAGCAATAAAAATGTTATGCCCATCTTATTTTCTCTTGTATATTTAGTATTGCTCTTTAATAAAGAAAATGACTTCTTATCCGATTACTCGATTAATCGATGGAATAATTGCTAGAATACTCGATTAGTAAAGTAATCGATAGCTACAGCCCTAAAATCGTCTCAATTTCTCAAACAGTGTTCAGTGTTGTTACTCAAAATCTCAATAAGAACATTAAATTCGTCCAAGTCGAACTTATCTATGCAATCCACATGAACTGTGCTGTTGTCTCATTTGTGTCTTTTCCTATTTCTCCTAAGGAAGTTCAGAAGAAGCACCTAAGGCAAAGTTGATACTTAAATGAATCATAGCAGAGAAGTTGATGAAGTCTCGCAGGCTATGACAGAGCAACCTTTACGCAATAAAAATTTCCTCTCGGGTAAATGCCAGCTGCTGGTATAGTAAATTTGTGAGCGTTTCCCTTTGTTAATACCTATTATAGCTTTATGAAATGCTTTAATTTCATGCACTGAGGGGAATTCTTTTTACAATTCTTTCCTCTGACTCCTTGAACTACTGACAATAGCACATGTGTAACTGCTTTAACTTATTAACTAAATTGTTTACAGTATGCCTTTCAGCACTTATCCTGGAGCTTTCAGTTTGAAAATGATTGTGTGTCATCAAGGCATAAAGTCACTAATCCTCTTAAATTTGTCTGCGAAGGATCCACAGTCAATTTCTCCACTTTTCTCGCAAATAGTCTCTGTCTTGAGTTTAGGAGGACGTGATGAGTAACAAACACCCCTGCTCCGCAGTCTACGCACTTTTTCTGGCGTGAAAAGATTAGTTAATTTCACTTCATAGAAAACAAATATAGCGCATTTATCATGCAAGAGTGCTGATGCGCTTTCACAGGCGTATGGCTTTCCTTAATGAGCTCCAGTCACTACGGTTCCTGCGTTTCCCCGGTGTGTTTCCTCCTGCGTTGGGCCTCGTACAGGCCTCCCGCAGATGAGTTTGGAAACGAGGACAGCTGGAAAATCAGCAGATGTGTCTGGAAATACCATCAGCATTGTTGCAAATCAAGACTAAACTCGATAGGCATGACCATAACCGTCTTTATTGAAGTGATTTTGTATTTTTTTTTGTAACAAATCTAGCCACCAATTAAGAGACACTCTCACAGATGAGACATTTAGAACGATCAGGATGTTATTTCCTGTTTTTACCTTTAAAGCTATAATTTATAATTACTCTAAACCTGACACATGTCATAACCCATCGACAAAACATTAAATTGTCAGATATATATATATATATATATATATATATATATAAAAAACATACACAAACATATATATATATATATATATATATATATATATATTGCTGTTATAGATTTTAAAATATTTTTCAAATTTGTCTTTTGTGCATTTTTCTCTGTGTGTGTGTGTGTGTGTGTATAAAAAAAGAAGAAGAAAAATATATCTTTGGCCGTTTCTACATAATTTCTACACAAACTTTTTTTTTTTTAATTGTTTTTCCATATTATTTTATAAATATTTTCTTTGTCCCCCTTTATTTATTTATTTATTTTAGTCGCAATAACATATTAGATTTCTATAGATTTTTAAAATAAATTTTTATTAATAGATTTTTGATACATTTTTGTTGCTTATATTTCCTCAAATACATTTTGCACATTTTTAATATGTCTTAATAAGTCTATATTGCCCATATTTGTTTAAAAATACATTTTGCATTTACCCAACATTGGAAAGTATTTTTTAATATATATTTAGTCATTTGAAGATTTAAAATTAATATATCTTATTCTTAATATTTCAATATTCTATATTAATTCATTTTTATTTTTATGTATGTATATAAAAGCAGCTTCAAAGGGCTCTAAATGATCCCAGCCGATCCCATTTTACCGACTCGGACCTTTAAGTCTCGTTCAGCAAAATGAACGAATCTTTTTTCGAGTCGTTTTGTTAATTTTAGCAAAAACAGCATCACGTGACAGCCCCATAAGATAAACGAATGACTCGAAAAACCCGAAGACTCGAAACAGGTGAACTAATTCCAGTGCAGAACCTAATAGGATGTTGCGTATGCGCGACTGAACGAATCACTCCTCGAGACGACTCGTTCTTCACGAGTCACTTTAAAGATTCGTTCAAGAACGACCCGTGGAAGTGCATCCCAGAGCCTGTGCTACGTGAGCTTTTGTGCTTAAAAAGTATACAAATTTTTATTTTTCAAAAAAATGAGCGATCGTTTCGCTAGATAAGACCCTTCTTCCTCAGCTGGGGTCATTTAGAGCCCTTTGAAGCTGCATTTAAACTATATTTTGGAAGCTCAAAATGGGGGGCACAATTGAAGTCCATTACATGCAGAAAAATCCTGAAATGTTTTCCTCAAAAACCATCATTTCTTTACGACTGAAGACAGAAAGACATGAACATCTTGGATGACAAGGGGGTGAGTACGTTATTTGTAAATTGCTGTTCTGGAAGTGGGCTTCTCCTTTAATGCAAATTCATACTTTCATTAATTCTCTGCATGTGCACAGTGTCATTGTGCCAGATGACAGGAGATTTTCACAAGTACATGACATTGAAAGGTCTACTTCAAGTCAGTATCTCAATTGCACAGTTCTTCCAAGAAGAGCCGTCTGCAAACACAATTAAAACTGTTTAATTATCTACCTCGGTGCGGCTCGATTGAATTTGCATGAGCTGAATTGAGAACCGGGAGGATGTTTTCATATGGGGTCTCTTGTGCAGATGACCACAGGTTAGAGAAACAAAAAAAGAACAAAAGTGGACTTGAGTTTATTCATATAGAGAAATTTTGGACTGAATTATGCAATACTAAAACACCTGCTACATAATTTCCTGTTCTCAGATAAAGGCTCTTTGGCAGTGCATAAAAATTTCATGCCACATGCTGAGAGACATTACATTTTGATGTATTAAAAAGCAGCCTGTTGCTTATTCTTCAAGCTTTGTCCCATATGAACTTGAAGTTTCAATGAACAGCATGATTTTTTACTGTGGTCAGTTTATTAGATATTATTAGATATTAAATGAATAGCAACGTTTCATAGCATGTTCTTTTAAATTAACTGGTCGGTTAATTTAAAATTGTTATATTAATAATGATAAATTGGAAGAGGGACCTTGTGTCACTTTTTATATGTGACCTGGCAATGTTTGCATTAAAACTATCCAAACACACAAACCTCCATTGGCATATATTTGAAAAAACTGAAAGTTCTAAAAGAATGGCTTTATGTGTTACATTCATACAGCATTTAATGCTGTAGTGGAAAAATAAATAATATATTCTTTTAAATAAATAAATAAAATTATTTTGGTAAGTAGTACAGTTTAAGCTGTTTACAGTTAGATTTTACAGCATTATGTAATATTGAATTTTACATTTTACAAGTTTAATTAATAATTTTTAATTGACTTTTTTTATTTGTTTAAAAGCTTAATGCAATATAAATAAATTTAAGAAAAAATATATATTTTTTACATTTATTTTTTGTTTCTTTTTTATTTTTATTACTGTTATTATTATTGTTATTTTTTCTTTATTTACATTTTTATTCCAATATAAATAAATATAGGGAAAAAATGGGGGGAAATTATATATATATATATATATATATATATATATTTCTTACATTTATTTATTTTTTGTTACATAATATTGAATTTGTTTTATAATTTATAATTATTTAGTTGCCTTGTGGCGTTATTTTCATGATGATTAAGCACAAGATACACTGGAATGCAATTTTTTTTTTTTTTATTTCATTTAAATGTTAAGTGCAATATAAATAAATATAGAAAAATCAATAGTTTTCAAATCAACATTTTTTATATTTATTTATTCATTATTATTATTATTATTATTAAAAATAATTAATATCACTTCCGTAAAGCACTAGGAATGAAAATACACCTAATTTGCACATAAATCTAGTGTTTCTAGATACACTTTAAATGTTACATTTATTACATTTATACAGCATTTAATGCAGCAGTGCAAAAATAAATAATATATTCTTTTAAATAACTAAAATTATTTTTAGTATTTCAGCATTATATAATATTGAATTTTGCATTTTAAAAGTTTATTATTAAAATTAATCATTTTGAATTGACATTTAATTATTTAAATTCTTAATGCAATATAAATAAATATAAGAAAAAAAAGAAAAAAATATTTATATTTTTTTACATTTATTTTTTTGTTTCTTTTATTATTATTATTATTATTATTACTGTTATTATTATTACATTTTTTTTATTTATTTACATTTTTATTCCAATATAAATAAATATAGGGGAAAAATGGGGAAAAATTTTATATATATATGTATATATATATTTTTTTTTTCATTTATTTATTTATTGTTTCTTTTTTCATCATGAAAATACACCTAATTTGCACATAAAAATCTATTGTTTTTAGATCCAATCTTTAAATTTTTGATTGTCATGCACAGTGCTTCATATAGTTCTTTCCCTCGTTATGTCTTGTTTCTTTGTCTTTTTGTCCGATTTTCACTTTCACTGTTATTTTTTTTGGATGTATATCAAAGATTGTAATGTTGCGATTCACCTCGTAACCTGTTGTTTTGGTTCTTGGCTTATGACACTTTAAAAAAGACCTTTTTAAAATTCCCTATGGGTAGAATTTAATGCAAATATACTTTTTTATGGAAAAATGGGCACTAATGCACTCTGTGATTGGTCAGTTGGCCTATTAGTTCATATAGATGACACAGATTTCTTGCGTGTCCTGTCTTGTCTTCTCTCTGCGGCGTAATGGTTTTCCAATTATTCCAGTATATGTAACTAGAAGCAGCCGCACTACTTTGTCAGTTGTGTTCCAGGCAGTAAAAGTTGAACGTGTGTTAGACTGTCATAATGTCATGTAAATATGCGCTCGTTCGATCCTGTTTGCGCTCCAGGGTCAAACCCAATGATTTAGTCCATAAAGTGGCCCAGAGTCAGATTTACATGTTGATCTTCCAGTCGAGCAGCTCCAGTGACGGATGCAGTGATGTTGTGGAGAGCGGACGGCTCCCAGTGGAGTCCAATTACGCCAAACATCCTGCAGCGCCGCCCCCAGTGAGGCCAGTTTGAGTCTGATAACACAGTTGGCCTACTTGATCGCTTTGCTTGAGCATTTGGAGTCGGCTCGGGCCGATCCTGCCCCCTCAGCACATTACACTGTAGAAAAGTAGAAAAAGCGCCTACGTTTGCTCTAGCAGCTGTACTCCCTGAAAGACCTGAGTCTGTTCTCAAAGTACGTCCTGATCTGGCCTTTCTGGACGGCGCAGCTGCTTCGTCTGTCCCGTTCAGGTCGGCCGTGTCCAGGTGCTCGCGATACTCGCACCGAGATGTTCTCGCTCCGAAATTATGCGTCTCAGAGGTTTCCTACCGTCCCAGATATCACTGGCTCCTTTTGTCTCGCAGATTTTTAGATGTTCTGCAACCCGGAGCTCTGTGTACTTCTGCTCTGTGTTCATGGCCGATACAGAGCATGACTATATTCACACGATAGCACTTGTTCTTGTCCTTGTTATTGGTTAAATAAAGCAATAAGCCACTCAAAGCTGTGCTTTACTATAGTAAATGGTTAAGAGGCACAAAGCAAAGTGTAGATGTTCATGATGCTGTCCCAGCAACAATGGCAATATTGTATTTTTTAATTTATTTTATTTAATTTATTTGTTTTTTTGTTGAGTATAGTATAAGCTTTATTTTAAAATTAAAATTTTTTATGTTTGTTCATGACTTCTTTTTGTAAATGTTAAAAAAAAAGTTCTGGTACATCTTGATCTATATATATATATATATATATATATATATATTTACAAATTAAAGTCAGTTGATTTTTACACGTTCAACTTAATGTTGATTTATTTAATTTTAACATGTAAAATTAAATAAAGTTAGAATTATATAGTTATGGGATTATGTTCATGATATTTAAGCACAAGATATTCTTGAAATTAATTTTTTTTTTAATATTTTTAATTCAATATAAATAAATATAGGAAAAAAAAATAAAGATTTTTTTATTGTTATATTTTATTATTGAAAAATGTGACATTTTTTATTATAATTAATCACAAGATACACTAAACTGCAATTTCTTTAGTTTGCATTTTTTATTTATTTGTATGTTTAATGCAGTATAAATATAGGGGAAATTTGTATTATTTTTTATTTTTCATTATTATTATTATTATTATTATTTTATATAAAAAATAATGTGGCTTAATTTTCAAGATAATTAAGCACAGTTTTCATGATAATTCATTTTATTATTAAGATGTACTGAATTGCAATTTATTAAAATTTGCATTATTTAAAATGTATTTATATGTTTAATTCAATATGAATAAATATAGGGAAAATAAATAAACATTTATGTATTTTCTCTTTTTCATTATTATTATTATTATTATTATTATTATTATTATTATTATTATTATTATAATTATATAAATATTAATATTATTATTATTATTATTACTATTAATTAATTTATTTTTATTTTTTTAAATAATGTGCCATTAAGCGCAGGATATACTGAAATGCAACTTTCTAATTTCTAATTTCAGTGAGATGACATTGCAGGTTTGTAGATAGCATGTGTCTTATCTACCATTAACACATAACACTTGTTTCCTGCTTCGAGGATCCATGTTTTGGTACGTGTGACATATTTCTCTCCCTCGCTCTCTTTCTTCCTCTTTATCGGAGTCAGTGGAGAGAATCTGCCATCTAGCCTGAAACACAAATCCTTCTTGTCTGTACATTAATCTGGAGTGTGTGTCTGTGCGCACTTACATCCTCACATACCTTGTCATATAAGAGACACAGGCCTGTGGAACGGAGGTTTCTTTGTTGTGACAGGACCCTTTCTCAGTTTGTGCTTCTGTTTTGTATCACACACTTTATCCAGACCCACAAGGCTTTGCGGAAATCAATAGTGGAGTCCCACCGGTGCTGACCAGCCACCCAGAAAAAAAAAGCACATTCATACAGTGTGAATCACAGATAGCACACGGCCGCCTGTGAAACAGCAGTCAAAGTTGAGCAACCTCCTGCCTTCAATTCACAAAAACACACAAACACATAATCATACATACAGACACAGTTTCCAGACACAAAACATGTCTGGGTCATTATTTTTTCCCAAAATCTGAATAAAACCATAAAATTCAATCACATATTTAGTGTGTGTGTGTGTGTGTGTGTTTTAAACAAAGAAATAAAAGCATTTTTAATGTATGCAATCAAAATGTTATTTATTATTTAAAAAAAAAAAAACTGGACCACATTTCTCCCCTAAAATCAGGGGAAAAAATAATAATAGTAATAATAATTAAAAAATAATAAAAAATAAATTTGATTTACACTCTTGATTTGACACTTTTTCTAATTTTTTTTTACACAATATATAATAAAATAAAATAAAATAAATCACAAACAGACCCTTTTAATAATCTTTTGGTAACAACAAAAATAATTTTTATTTAATATGAAATTAAATAGCACAACCCTTTTAGTGAATTTTTTTTACTTTAAACAACAAAGTAACAACAAAAAATTTTTTTTTTTACTTTTTTAATAAAAAAATAAATAGTATTTATTTAAGTCTAATCAACTACATGTAGACATGGACAAAAACATTTTCCCCTAAAATCAGAAATAATAATAATAATAATAATAATAATAAATTATGTATAATAATTAATTATTAGTAATAGTTTTAGTGATTTTTTTTTTCTTTAAACAATGAAATAACAAAATGACTTTGTCATTTGTTTCACTTATTCAGTCAAAAAAATTTTTATTTAATTTGATCAATAAAAATACATGTAAAAATTTCTCCCCTAAAATCTGAAAAAAAGAAAAAATATAATAATAATAATAATAATAATGAATAATGAAAATGTGAAAAAATAAAATTGATTTACATTCAGACATTTTTAGTAATTGTTTGTGGTTTAAACAAAAAATTATTTTGTTAGTACAGATGTAATCATTTTTTTACATTTATTTTTAATTATAAAATACATGTCTGGGTCACATTTTTCTCATAAAAATTTAAATCAAATCAAATCAGACCCTTTATCAGACGTAAAATAATGTACGCATTTTTAATTAATGTTTTATTTTATTTATTTATTTATTTTTAAATGATAAAAGTACAGTAGATGTTAAAATGACTTGACATATTTTATTTTTATCACAACCAATTTGTTATTGATTTTGTGTGTGTTTGTGAAATCCATTTTTTCCCCTAAAATTCTGTTTATATTCCGTTTAAAAGGATTTTAATCATCCAAAAAGTATGTCTAATTAATTGAAATCGTGAAACCTAAGTTAACAGCAGTTTATTAAAAGTTGAACACAAATGACATTTTAGGGCCCTGTGGTTTTATTTATTCTGTTTTGTTTTCCCCCAAATTCCTCTGTTTTAGTTTTTCTTCATTCCATTTTAATGCTTTAATTAAGTTTGAATAATCAAAACGCATGTCTAATCAACTGAAAGCTTATTTGCAAATTTAAATAGCTTGTTGTAAGACTTTTTGTGAAACAATCCCTGTCCTTCAGCCAACAACTCAGCAAAACACACAAGACAATCGGAGCGTTTATGCCCGTGCCACTCCATTTCTTCTTCCTCCCAACTTCCTAATAGTGATTCCAAATAGGAAAATGATGTTGTTTAAACTTGCTTCACTTGTTTAGGCGTGTGATATATCTCGTCGGCACTCGCAGACTGTGAAAATGAATGTGATTCCAAGGAAAATGAGTTACACAGTTGTTGTTCCACATAGCTGTGAGTAGCCAACAGTCTTTAGTGTGGCTTGTTGCGTTGTTGATTGATTTCTTTAACCTTTTCAGAGGCTCGTTACAAGCGGCGTCTAATCGTATTCACCCTCGTAGACTTGGCTCACGATCGCAGTTCGGCATTCTAATCACATCTGCAGGCCATTGTTGATGACTCTCTTCAATCTGAGAATTACCACCAAGCATCGTTCATCATCATATCCTACAGTAGTTACGCTGGCTTTACAGCACATCAGTGCATGCTAGTTAGTAGCATTTTGAGGTTATTTTTTTAATGATTGATCGCATCTAGTTAACAAAACGTTAAACAAAAGAGAAAGAGATCTTTTTAAAGGAAATAGTTGCAAAGTGTTGCATTTTGCTTTTCGCGTACTGCATGCTGGAAACTTTGTTTTTTTTCTTTTTAATTGTATTTATTGATTTTTAGCAATAAAAATACATATGAAAATAGGCAAAAACATGGCTAGACCATTTCTCTCCTCAAATAAAAAAGACACAGACTCAGACACTCTGAGTAATATTTTGGTTTAAATAAAAAAGTATTATATATATACATATATGAAAAAGGTGTCAGGGATCATATTCCTTCCATAAAATAAAAAATAAGATAATAAATATTTTATTTTAATAAAAAATAAATTCAATTCAATTCAGTTAATTTAAAATCACAAACATACCCTTTTAATAATCTTTTGGTATAAACAACAAAATAATTGTTATTTAATATTTAATTAAATGGATAGCATGACCCTTTTAGTGTTTTTTTTAAATACTTTAAACAATGAAATAACAAAACTATTTTTTTCATTTATTTTTAATTTATTCAATCAAAATGTTTTTCATTTGTTTTTGTTTTTTTAACTATAAAAAACATGTAAAAATAGGCAAAAAAACATATCTAGACCAAATGTCTCCCCTATAATGAGAAACAATAATAATAATAATAATAACAATGAAAATTAAAAATGTATTATTTACACTCAGACACTTAAATGTAAAAAATACTATGTATTACTACATATATTATTTTTTCATAATTTTATTTATTCAATCAAAATGTTTTTCATTTATTCATTTTTAACAATAAAAATACATTTAAAACTAGACTTAAATTAAATTAAATTAAATTAACATGGACCACATATCACCCCTAAAATCAGGAATAATAACAATGAAAATTAAAAATGTGTAAATGTATGGGAAAAAATGTATAATCCATTTTATAATCTTTTGGTATAAACAACAAAATTATTATATTTAATATTTAAATAAATAGATAGCATGACTTTTTAGTGATTTTTTTTTTTTTTTTTTTATTTAAACAAAGAAATAATTAAAGTATTTTTTTTCATTATTGTATTCATTCAATCAAAATATTTTTCATTTATTTATTTTTAACAATAAAAATACATTTAAAAATAGATTAAATAAAATAAAATAAAATAAACATATCTGGACCACATATCACCCCTAAAATCAGGAATAATAATAATAATAATAATAATAATAATTCTAATGAAAATTATATATATAATAATGAAATATACACAATTATTTATATACACACACAGACACAAAATAAAATGAAATAAATAAAAAAACACAAATGTAATCACAATCAGACCCTTTTAATAATCTTTTGGTATAAACAATTATTAAATATTTACAGCACATCATTGCTTGCTAGTTACTAGCATTTTGAAGTTATTTTTTAAATGATTGATTGCATGCATTTAACAAAACATTAAAAAAGAGAGAGAACTTTTTAAATGAAATATTTGTGATGCAATTTTATTCCAGGTACTACATGCTGGAAAATGCTGTGCAGTTTTCTTCAAAGTAGTCTCTGCGCCATCATTACGCGCTAAAAGAGTCTTAAATTCTCATCCTTCTCCTCTGTCCTCCATCTGTTCATCCTGTCGCAGCTCTTTGGGCTTATTGCTAGGTTACTGTAATTACCTCCCATCTTCCCCCCTGATGGGTAACTTAAGGCCTGCTGATGTTTGATGGAAGACTAATGGCAGGAAAGAGAAATGGAGGGAAGACAGATGAAAGTAAGACAGATTAGTATTTATGAAATTAGCTATAGATGAAATTAGAAACACTTAGATCAGAACCAGAGCAGAGTGAGATGAGGAGAGTCAGTCAATACGACTCAGTAATGTTAAAATAAGTTCATTATTTTAAATATGCTTGGGTTGTAATTTAAATAAGTATTTTTTAATGAAATGATATGGTAGGCTTGTACATATGTTTCAGTCAAGCTTAGACACTTAGACACAAATTTATTAATTATAAGCTGATTATTTATATATCTGCAAGTAAAAAGTCAAAAGAAAGATTTAAAGTTGTAAATGAGGATGCAAACTTTGCATTTTTAATTTAATTTGATTTAATTATGTTAAATAAATTGATTTATTGATTTATATATTTTCATTATTTCATTTATTTTATTTATATTTTATTTATTTTTTTATTCATTACTTAATTCAAATATTTGTTTGGTATTTTTAGTGTTTAATCAATTAATACCACCAAAAAATAAATATATTTTAATTATAATTTGATTATTTATACAACTGCAAGCAAAAAATGGAAAGAAAGCATAAAAGTTGTTTTCAGTGGTTTAATTTTATTGTTATTTTAAATTTGTTTATTTACTTATTTTTATTCATTCATTCATTTATACATTTACTTATTAATTTGGTATTTTTAAACATTTGAAATGTTGATATTACCCTACAGATTTCTGTAATTTAATTAAACATGATGGAATTAGACAAATAAATAAAAATAAAAATCTAATTTATTACTTGCTCATGTTTGTGTTTAAAAATTAAAACAATATTCCCAAGAAAACATTAAGAATAATTAAATTAAATTAAATTAAAATCTGTAATATTTCATTAATGTTTTTTAATTTACTTTTTTATTTTAGAAGGTAGTGCAACACCCAAGGCATGCAAATGCATGAAATGAATGAATCAATGAATGAATTAATAAATATACAAATTTTTACACCTAAATAAAAAGTGGTTTTTCAAAGACGTTCTACTTCAGAATTTATGTTTAATTCAAAGTTTCACTTGAATCACAAGTTTCTTTGTAATTTGTGAAATTTACTAGCAATTTCTGAGTCAAATTATTTCTACACTTAAGAACTAATTAGTGTAGTTGTGACATTCTGCTAAAAAAAGGCACTAACTAAAATCATTTCCATAAAGAAATGTAAATTAAAATATTTTATCAAGTATATTGAAACACATACGGCATAGTTGGAATTATCTTCTACTGTTTTTTTGTTTTTGCCTATGGTCATTTCTCATGGTGCTGTAAGGAGCTGCTGGATGTTTATCAGCCTCTTATCGCCTCTTGAAAAAAAAAGTCTGGCCGCGGCTCTCAGAAACTGGAGCTTTGTAGCGCGTTCAATTTTCCAACAAGTGTCCAAGCAATCCTCCTGAGTATCATGCACGCTCTGATAAAATGCCGTCCGATCGGTGTCTGGGTTCGCTCCGTGCTGCAGGAACAGGGCTGATAGGAGCTCTCTCACTCTGATAATTAGCGCTCGCGCTCGTCCTCTCTACCACATTAGAGACGTGCCCCTGAGAGCAGCTAGTCCTTGTCACTCTCTCAGGGCTTAGTGATGATAATTATCACTTGTCCCAGGCAGGGCAGCTCTTGTTAATGTAGCTGTGGTCTTCACTGGTGCAGTGCTAACTAGGCCTGGTCTGCTCAGCCACCCAGCAAAATATAATTAGGCCGAATTCTCCTCCGAGTCGGAGACTTTCCTTGGTATGCGTTTGGCTCATTTTATCCCCATCTTCCCTCTTTCTTTACGGCTTGTCGGTCCATCCGTTGCTCTGTATCAGGCGACAAGATATTCTAAGATAATTAAAAGTCATAGGAATGAAAATCCCAACTGAAATATAAAATGATCCGGTTTACTTTATTACTGCATGTTCCTGATCTTATTATGAATGGTTTATTACTATTCCAAAGGGAACTTACTCTTCCTTTGTTTTGTCCCAGCTGACATCACTATTAAATATATGCAATAATGCGTTGTTTTAGTTCTGATATTCGATGTCCTCTTTCCATAATCCAAACCTTTAAGTTTGTCATTCATTAAATGTTTAACTTGTAAATTAGATTATGCAGGTAAAACAACAGTTTACTTTTTCAATTGACTTTTATAACTCAAATGTTTCTCCCAGAAAGCAATATTTTTTGTTTTGTTTGTTTTCATTACCCGTAATGAACTTTTGAGAAACATTTGAGATTTGTTGATTAATACAGTCACATTAGTGAAACTGCATTGCCAAAAAAGGTCCATTAGTTTGTCAGTAGTGTAGCGATGAATGAAGCAGATCTCACACAGACATAATTTTCAAACAAGGTAGTTTTCTGTTGGTCATTGCTGTCAATTCAAGCAGCCAAGTTGATCTCAATGCAAAATATGCTTGGAGAAGTCTTTTGTGTTCAAGGGAAATTCCCAATTGTGCAGATTCCTATTGAGATTACTCTAATCGACTGTGAAAATTGGCTGAACAATGATAAATGTGATGAGTGGGTTTTCTCATTAGCCTTCCACCTCATTTCTGCTCATGAACTGGTTTAAATATCTATGTCAGACTCTTATTGGTTGATGTTTTTGATTGGCGTACGAGATAGCCAATCGTTGGCTCAGACAGTGAGGCTCTCAAATAATGACTGTTACATCTTTGTTCATCTCAATTTACAAGCAGATCTCCATCAGTCCTGAAGCTACAGACTCAGTGTGATCTTCATCTGGTCAAGATGCTCTCTCATTTTCTTTTCTGTTTAAGATTTGGTTTAATTAGCAATGTCAGACTCTTATTGGTTGATGTTTTTGATTGGCGTACGAGATAGCCAATCGTTGGCTCAGACAGCGGGGCTCTCAAATAACGACTGTTACATCTTTGTTCGTCTCCATTTACAAGCAGATCGCCATCAGTCCTGAGGCTACAGACTCGATGTGAGTTGTGTCTAGTTGAGACACTCTTATTTTCAAATCAAGTAGCTTTTTAGTGGTCATCATGGCAAATTCCCAATGGTGTGGATTCCTATTGAAATTCCTCTACCTTTGACCACAAATATTGGCAGAACTATTGTAAATGTGATCATACCTTTTCAGTAAAGCCATGATCAGTGCTTCTCATTAGCCTTGTACCTTTTTCTGCTCATGAACTGGTTTAAATATCTATGTCAGACTCTTATTGGTTGATGTTTTTGATCGGCATACAAGGCAGCCAATCATTGCCTCAGACAGGTGGGATTCTCAAGTAACGACTGTTACATCTTTGTTCATCTCCATTTACAATCAGTCCTTAGGCTACAGACTTAAAATAATGTTTGTCTTGTTGAGATGCTCTCTCATTTTCAAACCAAGTAGATTTCTGTTGGTCAACACAGCAAAATCAAGTGGCCAACTTGAACCTGATGCAAAAATATAGGCGTGAGGAAATCTTTCGCCCTCTGTCTTGGAGTTTCCTGTTGATAGGACTCTATTTCACCCATGAAATTTGTTAAATGTGAGCACATCTTTACAGTATTGCCATAAGCAGGTCTTCTCATTAGCCTTCTACCTTTTTCTGCTCATGATCTGGTTTAAGTAGCTATATCAGACTCTTATTCGTTGACGTACTTGATTGTCATACAAGGCAGCCAATCATAGCTTTCTGTTGATCAACAGAGCAAATTCAAGTGACTTGACCCTGATCCAAAATACAGTTAAGGGTCAAAAGTTTACACCTTGCAGAATCTGCAAAATGTTAATTATTTTGTCAAAATAAGAGGGATCATACAAAATGCATATTATTTTTTATTTAGTACTGACCTGAATACTGTAAGTCATTTCACATAAAAGACATCCACATATAGTCCACAAGACAAAATAATAGCTGAATTTATAAAAATGACCCTGTTCAAAAGTTTACATACCTGAATGAGCTGTTTTTTGTTTAGTGATAGTTGTTCATGAGTCCCTTGTTCATCCTGAAAAGTTAAACTGCCTGCTGTTCTTCAGAAAAATCCTTCAGGTCCCACAAATTCTTTGGTTTTTCAGCATTTTTGTGTATTTGAACCCTTTCCAATGACTGTATGATTTTGAGATCCATCTTTTGTACACTGAGGACAACTGAGGGACTCATATGCAACTATTACAGAAGATTCAAACACTCACTGATGCTCCGGAAGGAAACAATAATGCATTATGAGCCGGGGGATGAAAACTTTTTGAATTTGAAGATCAGGTTAAATTGGACTTATTTTGTCTTCTGTAAGAAACATGTAAGTATCTTCTATAGCTTCTGAAGGGCAGTACTGAATGAAAAAGAATTTGATATTTAGGCAAAATAAGACAAATGTACACATCTTCATTCTGTTCAAAAGTTTTCACCCCCACCTCTAAATGCATTGTTTTTTCTTCTGGAGCATCAGTGAGCATTTGAACCTTCTGTAATAGTTGCATATGAGTCCCTCAGTTGTCCTCAGTGTAAAAAGATGGATCTCAAAATCATACAGTCATTGTTGGAAAGGGTTCAAATACACAAAAATGCTGAAAAACCAAAGAATTTGTGGGACCTGAAAGAATTTTCTGAAGAACAGCAGACAGTTTAACTGTTTAGGACAAACAAGGGACTCGTGAATAACTGTCACTGAACAAAAAACAGCTGTGGATCATTCAGGTAACATCACAGTATTAATAATCAAGTGTATGTAAACTTTTGAACAGGGTCATTTTTTCTTTTGTGGACTATATGAAATATCGTATTCAAGTCAGTACTAAATAAAAAATAACGTGTTTTGTATGATCCCTCTTATTTTGATAAAATAATTCTGCATCTGTATGTGTGGGGAAATTTTTCGCCCTTAGTCTTAGAAATTCCTGTCGATATGACTTTCAACCATGAAAATTGATCAGTGTGATCTCACCTTTACAGTAATGTCATAAGCAGGTCTTCTTATTAGCTTTCCACCTTTTTCTGCTCATGACCTCGTTTATTTAGCAATGTCAGATTCTTATTGGTTGAAGTTTTTGATTGGCGTACAAGCGAGCCAATCGTTGGCTCACACGGTGAGGTTTTCAAGTAACGACTGTTACATCTTTGTTGTAACTCGTCAGTCCTGAGGCTACAGACTCAATGTGATGTTTGTCTGGTCGAGATGCTCTCTCATCCACGTAGGGAGTGGGACCCCCATAGTAAAGTCTGTTGCTGTAGGCTGTTTGCATTGCTTTACGCAAGTCTGGGTAATGCCATATTGTCATAATGCTCAGTGCTTCCCAGCACACACAAACCCACCACGTGTGCATCGTCGTACGTGTCCCCACATCTGCAAGCGCAGTTTTATAACCCTCGACCCTGCAGAGACGTCTCAATCGCCTCCGCATGTGTCCCGCTTCATTCATAACAGCTGGAGAGAGGTAAATTAGTACCGTGAGCTGTTTGATTTGGCATTCGAGAGATTAGGCTCGGAGGACGCGCGGATCCCCTCCGCTGGGGTGTGATTCACTGTGGCAGGTATTTGCATGGCGATGATGCTCATCATTTATCCCTGTTGGGTGATGGGTAATACATCTCACTGGCATCCCGTTGGCACTCTCCAGCTCCTACCGCGGTCATCTGTTTGGCCTCTACTCAGATGCTTATGTGTGTGTGGTGTTTCAAGGTGGTCCCACCAGGCATGTTCATCACCTTGAGGAGAGCAGAGGCGTATCTGCCCAGCGGTCGGTGCCAGTTGTTTCCAAGAACCCACAGCCAGGCTAATTCTGCTTGAGTGTCTCTCCAAGTCCTGGACGCAAAGCGAGCTGGACCGTCCTCGAATCACAGAGACACAAAAGCAATGAAACAAGGTCCTCATGCATGCAACTCAAACCTGGATACAGAGCATTGGGTTGAGGTCAAGAAGCTTGGTTTAATTAAAATAATTAGGTTTTTCAATCATGGTGAGCATATGTTGCTGTTTAGCATTGATGTTTACCTATAAAGACTTGTTTTTTATTTTTATTCATGGTTTTCTCCTCCTTTTGTGAAATCACTGTAAGGGATGGTGCAAGTTTTTCGTAATTTAGAGGAGACGAGCAGCAATGAGAAATGCATTATGCCATAGTAGGCATATCATTTTTTCATGATCAAAGGTTTTTATTGCTTTTCACACACAGGAACTTTCACTTAGAATGAACTACAGAGTAGGGGACATCAGGCGTTTAATTGCATGCATTCATATAAAATTTACTTTGATTTTTATTCATCAAAGCATCCTGGGAAAAAAAAAACGTAGTACAGTTTCCATGAAAATATTAGGCAGCAAAACTGTTTTCAAGAAATGTTTCTTGAGCAGCAAATCAGTATATTAGAATGCGTTCTGAAGGGTCATGTGACACTGAAGACCGGAGTAATGGTGCTGAAAATTCAGCTTTGATTCACAGAAATAAATTACATTTTAAAATAGAAAACAGTTCTTTTAAATTGTAATAATATTTCATAATTTTTCTGTTTTTATGGCAAATAAATACAGCCTTGGTGAGCAGAAGAAACGTCTTTCAAAAGCAAATCCTACCAAGCCTGGACTTGCAAATATTGTGCATTTAATATTTATTATTTTAAGAAAGCTATAAATCTTTTATGATTTCATGCATGTTTCATGCACGTTTTGTCATGCATCAAGTTTTTCTTTGCTGATGCAAAACCATTAAATGAGTTTACGTTGAATTAACTTCAGATGAAGATCAGAAACATAATGCTGTGTATATATTATATATTTTTTTACATATATAAACTCTACAAACTACAAATGGACCATGAAGCTCTATATTTATATATATATATATATATATATATATACCCTAGGCTCATATGAACCAAGAGTTGCATGGACCACTTTTTTAAAGATGTTTTCATCTTTTTGAATCTTGAAAGTTTCACCATTAGTTGTAAATGCATATACAAGCACAACCAGTACATTATTAACATGTCTCTTTTTGTGTTCCACCATTTATAAATCGTTCAAATGCTAGAAGTCACTGTCTGACTGTCATTACATAAATGAATCGAGTTATTGTTGTCTAATTTGTCTAATTTGTTCTCTGGCATTATGCAATGTTAATCAAGTGGTTTTTTTTTAATAGATTAAGGTTTATTCATATCAAATCATTTGCAAGACATCTTGCTTGAAAGTTTAATAAAATATAGTAATGTTATTTTAATATATACAAAATATTCTATTTAAACAATACATTTGAATAATTTGTAAATAATAAAATAAAGAATATAATACATTTGAAAATTATTTTTGTATATGATTATATATATAAATCAGTTTTTGATATGAAATATATTGCAAAACTTATATTTCTTGTTTTAAATATAATTATTACATGCATATTTCATGCACATTTTGTGTAAAATGTGTAATGTTTTGCTGAAGTTTACACTGAATTAACTTCAGATGAAGATCAGAAAAATAGGCCTGGAATAGGACTAAAATAGTCTAATTCTACATCATCAGTAGAGTTCACTTCCACAAGTTTAACTGAATTGCTTTCACAGATTGTGAACCACATGATTCACATGCTGGGCATTAAAAATGACCTTTTGAGCCAAACTCTGACTACAAACGGAACATGGAGCTCTAGTCTAAAGCCCTGAGAGAGGTCGAAATGTCCGTCTAATTTGGTGAGCGGATGTTCATTGTTCTTATTTAACTTTCCTTTTCTTAATCAAGTGTTCATTCAATTTAATCTTGCTCAAGCTGGGTCAAAATGTCCTGTTGCTTTTAATTTTCAGCTCTCAGTTTTTTAAGTTTTCAATCCTTCTCTAAGAACTTTGGCAGACAATCAATACCTCCATGGGAACCAAAGCAGCCCTCAAAATCAAACAGGTGATTGAATTTCGCAGCAATGTACTCTCTACCCATGAATTAATTGGCACAATCGACTTTTGAGCTAAGACGCCATTTAGTTCAAATAATACCTAATGTGCTTCTGTAGCTCAGCTGATGAACATAACATTAAAGCTACGCCAAAGTCACCTACAAATACCAATGTAAATGTGCTGTCAGTCGCTTTGGATCTGTTCAGTGCATTCTAAGCATCCTGAAAAAAAGGATGCTTTAAATGATTCTCGAGCAGCAAATTTGGATATCGGAAATATTTTGGAAAAATCTTGTGACACTGAAGACTGGAGTAATGATGCTGAAAATTCAGCTTTGCATCACAGGAATAAATTACGTTCTAATATATATTCAAATAGAAAACAGTCCTGTTAAATTGTAATAATATTTAGCAATTTTTCTGTATTTTTAATCAAATAAATGCAGACTTGGTGAGCATAAGATACCCTAAAAATTCAAATATTTGTGCATTTAAGATGTACTATTTTTATGGAATGTTAATCAAGTTTTTTTTATTACTATTAAATAAATGATGATGATGATGATGATGAGGATGATTACTATTATTACTATTAAATAAGTATTAAATATTTTAGAAATTTGTATCAAAAAATTTGTCTTGTTCTGGCAACAATGCTAAAAAAAAACTGGATGCTTTGAATGTTTCTTGAGCAGCAAATCAGCATATTAGAATGACTTCTAAAGGATCATGTGACACTGAGGACTGGAGTAATGATGCTGAAAATTCAGCTTTGCATCACAGGAATAAATTACTTTTTAAAATATATTAAAATAGAAAAGTGTTCTGTTAAATTGTAATAATATTTGACCATTTTAATTTTAAAAAATGCAACCTTGATGAGCATAAGAGACTCTAAACATTCAAATATTTGTGTATTTAAGATGTACTATTTAACAAAACAGTTTTTCATGCATATGTTTTGTGTAAAGTTTTATCAGCACCAAAGTCATCTACCGATACTGATGTAAATGCACCGCAATGCATTTATGCCAATATAATGTGATTTAAGTCTGGAGGTTAAGGCTAGCAACTTCTGAGATGAGACTTTGTGAACATGTTCACCTCTGCTGAAAGACAAACAATGACAATATATGATGTAAAAGCTAAAGCTGTCATGTATTCTTGGAAAAGTTCTCAGATTCGAGATCTGTCTGCGGTTCTATTTCTGAAATCATGACAGCAGCCCCTTAACCCGCCTCCCCTCTGAGACGCTGGCCATTAATGTGTAATGTGTGTGAGTTAGTTTGAAGCATGTCACTATAGACATCAAAGTGATGAATTCTGCTACTCATTAGCCAGTCCAAGCTAACACAGTATCAGGACTTGTCTTAAAGTGTGTCCAGTATATATATATACTCCTGGCTCATATGGACCAAGAGTTGCATGGACCACTTTAATAATGTGTTTTCATCTTTTTTGAGGCTTGAACGCTTTGGTTTACCATTAATTGTAAATGCATAGACAAGAACAACCAGTACATTATTAAAATGTATCCTTTAGTGTTCCACAGAGGAACAATTCTCAGTATATAAATCTTTCAAATGCTGTCTGACTGACTGTCTGACTGTTATTACAAAACGCAATCTGATTGATTATCTAATTTGTTCTCTGGTATTATGCAATGTTAATCAAGAGTTTTGTGATCATAAGTGATTATTATTATTTTTAAATAAATTATTTAAATAGATTTAGGACTATTTGTATTAAATCCATTTGGAAGCCATCTTGCTTTAAAGTTGATTATTTTATATGTATTTTAACTTTGGTTATTTTAATAAAATGCAATAATGTTTTATTTATTTATTTATTTATTTATATGTATATTTAAAGTTAAAATTTTAATATAATCTAAAAATAAAATGTAATCATGTTTTTTAACTATAAACTATATATATATATATATATATATATATAAATTATGTTATATTATATCTTTAATTATTTTATTATATTTAATTATTTTATGATATTATATTTATATTTAATATTATATTAATATTATATTTTATTTTAATAAATAGACTTATGACTGTTTGTTTTAAATCATTTGCAAGCCATCTTGCTTTAAAGTGTATTATTTTCACTTTTATTATTTTAATAAAATGTAGTAATGTGTTTTGAATTATAAAATAATTTTTAAAATAAATTATCTAAATAGATTTAGGTCTATTTGTATCAAAAAATTTGGAAGCCATGTTTGCATCTTGCTAAAGTTTATTACTGTAAAAAAAAAAAATATATATATATATGTAGTATAATTATACATTATATATAATTATATGTAATTTTATATATATATATATATATATATATAATATTGCAGTTGCAATATATAAATTATTTTATATTATATTTATATTATATTTTTAATCATTATTTTATGATATTATCCATCTTGCTTTAAAGTGTATTATTTTCACTTTTTTATTTTAATAAAATGTAATAATGTTTTTTGAATTATATATATAATTTTAAAATAATTTATTGTTTAAATAAATTATCTAAATCGGCTTATGTCTATTTGTTTCAAATAATTTGGAATTCATGTTGATTGCCTCTTGCTGAAGTTTATTGTTTTCACTTTTATTATTTTTATTAAAAAATAATGTTTTTTAATGATCTCTCTCTCTCTCTTTCTCTTATTATGTTTTTAATCAATTATTAAAATGGATTTATATCTATTCGTATCAAATCATTTGCAAGCCATCTTACTTTAAAGTTTGTTATTTTAAACTTATTTTAACTTTTTCTTTATACTAAATTTAAAATTAGAAACAAAACTACATTTTAAATAAGAATAATTTTTAAGCAACATATTTTTTATATTTCTTAATAATAAAAAATGTATACATTTGTTATTTTAATAATTGTTCAATATATATGATTATATATCAATCATTATTTTAAATCAGTGTTTGATATGAAGTGTATATCAATCCTTATCTTTCTTGTTTGAAATAACATTCAGAAATATTTTATCATTGCAGCGTCAGGCTTACTTTCTCCTGTTTTTTATTTTAAGTTTTGGGAATTTTGTTTATTTTGAGCAACCAGGCGTTGAGCTTCAGGCCAGCCGGGGCTCGAAAACAGTGTGAAATTAGGCATGACCGAACTGGTTATTTCCTTCATTTCTTTAGTACTGTATCTGCCAAAGCCTTGATGGACAGCTCACGCTCATAAACCAATAATGTCTGGTGGGTATCAGCATTTGAGCCGTGCGATTCAGCTCAGGTAAGCAGAGGAAGATCTGCAGTTGTGTACTTTTTTCATTAACTTTGATATATATCTGTCTATCATACACACACACACACACACACACACTTTCTCTTTCTTCCCAGGTCTCTTGTTCGCACTCGCCAGGCACAAACACACACTGTTTTGAGAGTTTTATTGTTTAGGTTTGCCCGTGACCTGGGGGAAACTGAAAGAGTAGCTTCCTGTCACTCAAAAAATAAGCAACAAGTAATAAAGCAACCAAAAAAAGTAAAGAGAGTGCTTCACACCGCTGGCAAGTCCATCCTCCATTGGATGAATGACCTTCTGTCCCTGTACATCACCTAGGTCATCACTCACAAGCAAACAGCTCTCTGCCATTGGCTGAAGTACAAACTCGTATAGGTGTCCAAGAATGAAGACAAAGTGCTCTTAATGAAAGTGTGCAGGAATGGGATTTCTTTATCAGTGGTGTTGTAGCCTAGCGGTTAAAGATCAGGCCTGGTAACTGAAAGACTGACACCTCAGAGCAACCAAAAGTTATCTATGAACTATCAGTTACTGAGCCGTGTGGAGCAGGTCACTACTGAGAGACCGTTCATGTGACTTAAAGAGATACTTCACCCAAAAATGAAAAGTCTGTAAGACCTTCGTTCAGCTTTGGAGCACAAAATGATGAAATTCGAGGGCGTTCTGACCACACACACATGTGGTACTCTCGTGAACGCGTGGCGAAGACTGATGCAGAAGACAAAACTCGTTAAATAAATTATTTTTCTTTTCTTTGCTCAAAAAAAGGAAATTACATTGAATTACTAAAATAACTACAAATTAAATTAAAAATATATTAAAGCTAAATAGATTTATTTAAAAAAATAATTTAAAAAATAATCAAAATTACAAAAAAATGTCAAATCTAAATAACTGAAATAACTTTTGAATAAGTTGAATTGCTAAAATAAATCGAATGTGAATTAATTTTTTTTAAGCCAAATAGATAAAAAAAAATAAACAATAAAAAATGACAAAAAATGTGAATGGGTATATTTCCAAAAAATAATTTAAAAAATAATAAAAATGACAAAAAATTGTAAACTTGAAATAAGTTTGTTGAATCGCTAAAATAACTAAAAATAATTAATTAATAATTTAAAAACTAATACAGATGAAAAAGTAAATTTTAACTGAAATAAGTTTAAGATGAATCACTAAAATAGCTCAAATGTAAATAAAAATAAATTAAAGCTAAATAGATTAAAAAAATTTCCAAAAAATTATTTTTTTAAATTAAAAAATAATAAAAAATAACAAAAATAAATCTAAATTTGTAAATTTGAAATAACCTAAATAAGTTTAAATTGAATCATTTAAAAATAAATTAAAGCTGAATAGATTAACAAATAATAATTTAAATATAATAAAAATGACAAACATGTAAATATATATATATTTCCAAAAAAAAAATCTAAAAAATGTACATTTAAATCACTAAAATAAAAAAAATAAATTAAAGCTAAATAGAAATATTTCCAAAAAGTAATTTAAAAAATAATAAAATTACAAAAAAAATCTACATTTGTAAATTTGAAATAACTAAAATAAGTATAATCACTAAAATAACTTTAGCTTAATAACTTTAACTATAAAATTAATTAAAGCTAAATAGATTTTAAAAAAAAAAAAGTAAAAATAATAAAAATGGCAAACATGTAAATAGATATATTTGTAAATGTAAATTTAAAATAAGTTTACGTTAAGTCACTAAAATAACTTTAAAAAAACCTAAAAATTAAAATTAAATTAAATTAAAGCTAAATAGATATGTTTCCAAAAAATAATGTAAAAAATAATACAAATGACAGCACATTAGCACATAACAAAATTTTTCATTCTTAAAAATTACTGAAAAATTAATTACTTTTTTACATTTAAGGCAGCAACTTAAGTTTTTAAATGAAAATAGGCCGAAAATTTTGACAGTGTATATAAATAATACTAAAATAACACTGTCAACGTCAAACCTGGTATGACACATCTTTTGGTGTTGCATTTGGATTGAATACAATTTAAGAGCTGTGGTGAAAGGCAAACTTGTCAAGTGAATAACCTGACATTATTTTGACATTTTCCTTGCAGAAAGCTACCGCAAGGCTTTAGAAGACTCCGCATATAGTGCTGTATGGGCATATGGGCTTTTTTTTATTTTTTAAACTTAAGCATCTCCATTACGAAAATGAGCACTATGTATATTCTACAGTATATTCTCTCTTCACCTGAAGAAATAAAATCATACAGACTTTGAATGACAAGATGCCATGTTCTCAATTTGTGCATCATTAAAGCTGCATAACGAAGTTTATTAGCTGCTGTCAGGTGGCAAATAAAGACTTTATTGTAATTAACAAAGGGGTTTGTTAGAGAACAAGCCAGTTCGTTGAAATTCTTGGGTCAGAGGTTGTTGTAGGGACTCCACAAAGAAGTTTCTCATCATGTAGTTGTGAAAGGGGCACGTGAGTCAGTCTTGCATAGTCCTCTTTAAGGTCCAGGTCGAAATCATTGTGAAAACTTTTACTGCAGTTGAGGTTGATTAGCTCTGACAGACTTTTTCCATGACTAGTCCTTTACTGCTATTTCTCAGCCACGTAGGTTTATTTTGGTGCCGTTCATGACCCTGTAGTGTCAAACACGTGGGCGCCGAATCCGTGCTGAGGATAGATGCTCAAGCTAAAGTCTGAAGGCTTTCCTCGTCCATTGTGTCTCTTTTCTGTGCTCAATGTGTATTTGAGCTATAGAATATGTTGTATTACATCCCCAGAAGGAAGCAAATATATCTATCAGACTTTCCTTTATAGACGCGTCATGCACAGAATTGCATTAAAATCACAGTCACACAGTGCGAGTGTTGATTTTATTTTGATTCTCAGCTGCATATCTAGGACATGGTCCATAAATGAGGATCCGGATGCATGTTCCAGCATGTTCCCTGCTGCGCACGACCTCATCTCATACATATTTTGCCACACATCTGGAACTGTGCACAGGGGTTAGGGGGTGGAAGATATTGAAATGCAAAATGCAAGTTGGTATCTTTGTGAGAGCGGATGAGATCAGAGTCAAATGAGGGCACGAGAGCGAATGAGGTATATTGATTATGACGGACTGTCACATGTCTGTTGAATTCATAATGGAGGCTCTTACTGAGGTAGACAATGAATTTTATACTGTTAGAGACAAACATGCACTTTTAACTTTGAGGGAAATTAAATTAAGGCATCATCGGATACCCATTTTCCAAGTTGATATGATTCTTAAGTCTATAATATACTTTGGTTAAAATTCTCAATGGTTTTGTAAAACAACACCCTTTTTACCTTGTCAAAATCAGCTCTGCAAAAATCATCCCATTCTGATGGATTGTTCCTTTAAATGCAAATGAGCTCTGCTCGCCCCGCCCCTCTCTTCTCTCTGTGGAGTGACGAGCATGTTTACTTTAGCCGCTTTTAGCGCGTTCAGCTGCGAAACTTGCTAATTAGCACATTATTAGGAAAGGTGATTGCAGAGATTCATAAAAAAAACCCTTATACTCACTTCTGCTGTAGGTGAAGCTGAATCACGAATGATTTGTGCGAACATAGACGCATTTATGTAGATCGGGAGGTGCATTCCCTTCACAAACAAACCTAATCCACTGCATCTTCAGCGGCTCAGATGTCGGGAGTAAATGACGACCACTATGTTCATAGTGCTCAATCGGAGATATTCTTGTCTAGCTTACATCCCTGCTCCAGCATCGAAACAATGGAGGTCGGACTGTTACAGCTGATTTATGGCGGGTCTGAGGTAAGACGCTCATGTCAATCAACTATCGTGGGAGTGGCCTCTGTCGGTGTTTAAAAAAAAAGGGATATTACTTTTACAGATTAATTAAAAACCACTGCATGGGTTTTTATCATTATAGGGTAGATTTGTACATACACTGCCAACACACATTAATGTTCAAACAACATGTAAAACTAAACTTTGCATCCGATGACCCCTTTAAAATAAAATAAAAATAAAATACACTTTAAAAGTCACTAGTTTGTCCAAAACATACATAAACATAATACCACAAATCTAAATCACTATTTGTTCGGTGCTGGAAAATACATTTTGAACATTTATGCAATGATGACTCCTTTGTCCAAAGCTAATTACATGCCATTTAATATATTCTAAAATAAGACAAAGTAAATGTAATATTTTCATTTTTTTTCCCCATACTTGGCTTCACTTCTAATCAATCTGTCAAAATATTCTGTTCAGAAGTGATATTGTTGGTTGTGGTGGTAATTAAATGTTACATTTTAATTCAACTATATTTTGACTGAAAAAAATATTTATTTATTTGATTGATTTTTTTCTATAGTAAATATCACAATGATTTATAATGATTTAATTCTTAATTTTAGCCATCATATTAAAAAAAAAAAAAATTATACAAAAATACAATTACAATTAAAGACATATATTGAGAAAAGGGTATTTTATAATTGAACAAAATGTATATTTATTTTTTTGATGCTACAAGTTTAAGTAAAGGATTAATTGACTTCCAGAATAAACATTTCATGATAATTTATTCACCCCATGTCATCTAAGATGTCTGTGACGACACAGATGTCTTACTTCAGTCAAAAAAAAAAAAAGGGTTTTGAGGAAAACATTCAAGGATCCAAATTACAGTTTCAGTGCAGCTTCAAAGGACTCTACCTGGTTTGTGGCTAAGAAGTATATAAATTTTAGAAAGTGACCAATCGTTTCACTAGATAAGACCCTTATTCCTCGACTGGGATCACGTAGAGCCCTTTGTAGCTGCGCTGAAACTGTAATTTGAACCTTCAACCCATTGGCCATCATCAGCTTAATTTCTTTCCAAGTAAAAAAAGAAAGACATTAACATTTTGGATGACATGGGGGTAGTAAATTATCGGGAAATTATTCTTATTCTTTAACCAGGTAACCAATTGAATTTATAGTCCCAAACAGGGCTGGAAGGCTGTGAACAAATGTCTTTCTGTTTCTCTAAACTTCTTTATTAACTCATCTTGTCCCTCCTTCGCTGTTATTGTGTTCATTATATAGGTCTGGTAAAGCGGAGCTGTAATTTCACAGCTGAGAGAACGAGGTTACAGAAGCTCCTGTCATTAGTTCAATACAATATGTGAAGCATGACTCTCTTCTACTGTGTGTTTTGGTCAGGACATTGAACAACAACAAGACTCAGAAGAGTAGTTTTCAGTTGTCTCATTCCAGGATCTGAATTTCCAATTCACACTAAAACACTGAACAATCCTAGTAGATACAGGCCACAATTCGCCTTGTATCAACCAATGCATTTTTGGCTGCGTCCTGTAATGAGTAATTGCTCTGTTTCTTCTGAACTCAGTGTCCAATCATCATGAAACTTAGTATGCAAGAACAAAAAGACATTTAAAAGAGACGCACCAAATGTTGTTAAATTCCCTCAAAAGGGGGCGCTCTAATTAAACTATCCTCAGCCGTTTGACTAAGAAAGTTAAAATTCACCTGTACTGAGGAAACCATGGGCATTTTGTCTGACGATGTTATTATCACTTTTGTCTCTTTGTTATGTTATAGCAGTCTGGAGGAATTGTTGATGCAGTGCATGCGCTTTGATCTGAGGGCCAATTTACAGCTGTCTGATTGAATGTTGCTTCCATGTTTCTCAGTGTATATGTTTTTATTTCAAACCAACAGGCAATCAAATCACTTTCGCCGTCGGGTTGTCCTTCCTTTACAAGCCTGAACAAAGCCCAACAGAAGGACGGACGGGCGAACGGCACATAAACACGCTCTGATTTTTGCGAGACAAGGTGAGCAAGTTCATTTATAAAAGAGCGAACACAAAACAAACCGTAAAGCACTCGTGAAAACAAAGGCCAGGCATGTCAATCAGGTATTTCTTACAGAGCTCATGCAAGATTTAGTTAAAACTACAAGATTTAGCCCGGTGAAGTGTGGATTCGTATCTTATTTTTTGTGGTGGTGATGTTGTTTTTCAATCTAGTTTACATAATGGTCTTGCTGGAGGAGAGAGAAAAAAATCAGAAGACATGAATGGCAAAAACACTTTAGGGGCAGAAATTGAGAATTTTTAGCTGATTTGCACACTCGGAAAAGCATTTGTATTCAGCTGGAAAAGACATCTTGACTCGTCATAAATATTAAACAATCTCAATTGGCGAATGCTGATAGATTCTCCCGCTCATCATTACCTGTATTGCATAAACCTCACTCAGCCAAACAATTTGAATTATAAGTATGATGAGGCCGAATAGACCATCTAATTGGACTACTTTGGAGCCAAATCCAGCTCTTAACGTGGGATTCCGAGAGTATCTGCATAAATTAAGGATAAGCTCTGGACACAGACCCTTATCTACTTAATTCTGAGGGATAACCTGAATTTAGAATTCTTCCGACTCAGGGGCCAATACGCTGAGCGAGCGAGACCGTCGATGACGGCGAGAGAGAGAGCGAGGGCCGCTGTGCAGAGCTGGTTTAATCTCACGGCTCCTTGGCCAGAGGTAGAGAGGTCAGCACGACCAGTGTTTTCCCTATGTAAGACAGGGAAATAGATGTGAACGTGCAAAGAGAGACGTAAACAGTTAGGACGGGTCGGTGCCGCTGAGCTGACATCGGGTTTTGCTTGAATAAATGCAGTTTGTTTCTTTATAACGGAATTTTATCCAGTGGGATTTAATTGGACGCCGTAAAGTACATTTAACTAATACACTATGAAGGCTGTGTAGTTTTCAAAGTGCTGGCAAAATATCACATGAGAGACAATATCTTGTCTGAGAGACAAATATACAGCTGAAGGAGGAAAGAAAACAACAGTTTGGAAAAGACCTAGAGGTTTGCTTTTGAATGATTCCTTGTACAGTCAGTCTGTTATGTCTGATATGACGTATTCGTTTTTGTATATATGAATGTGTGGAATTTTAAATGGTGTTCAGAGCTTTTCCCAGGTTGAAATCACCATTGATTTCCAATAAAATTGACTGTGTATTTGTTTTATGAGCGTGCAAAAGCATTTTTTTTTTTTTGCATGCATTTGTAAATTTCAGTAAGCATTTGTGAGAAAAACTGTTTAATCTATGATGTGAGTTGATGCGAGTTTGTGAAACACTCATTTTTTGAGATGAGATAGATGACATATTTTTGATTTGACAGGGCTCTTTCAGGTTGAAATCATCACTGATTTCCAATGAAATTGAATGTCTATTTGTTTTGTGAGCAAACAAAAGCATTTTGTTGCATGCATTTGTGAACTGCATCGAGTATTTGTGAGAGAAATGGAAACCTCTTGTGATATGACCTAGCCTATTTATTTATGAAACATTTGTTTTTTGAGATGCAGACAGGTATATTAATATATAAATGCATTGCACATGGTGAATTTCAATATTAGCATGTCTACATTTAAAATCTTAATAGTACAGCTGTTAATTTACAGATTTGAGGTTGAAACCACCATTAAAAAATACATTCAAAATTCAAACATGCATTCACACAAATGTTTTCTTTTTTCACATACACTTTCAAAGCATAGTACGAATGCACACAGCTTGGTTTTTATTTGTGCATTAAGTTAAAGAAATAAAACTGACTGTGTGTGTTTGTTTTGGGAGCTTACAAAGCATTTTGTTGCATGCATTTGTGAATTTCAGTGAGCATTTGTGAGAAACGGAAATCTCTTGTGATATGACCTATTCTTCTGTGAAACTCATTTTTTGAGATGCAGACAGATGTACAGATACATAAATGTGTTGCATGTGGTAGAGTTTAATTTTTGCACGTCTAATCGAAAATTTTAAGAGTTAAAGCTGTTCATTTATAAATTTTAGGGCTTTTTGGGTTGAAGTCAATAATGATTTCCAATAAAACAAACTGTGAGTATTTGTTTTGTGAGCATGCAAAAGCATTTTGTTGCATGCATGTGTGAATTTCAGTGAGCATTTGTGAGAGAAACTGTAATCTCTTGTGATATGACCTGTTAGTTTGTGAAACGCTCATTTTTTGAGATTCAGACAGATATATAGATACATATATAAATGCGTTGCACAGTGTGAAGTTTAATATTAGCATGTCTAATTAAAAATCTTAGTAAAGATGTTAATTTTCAGATGTCAGTTTGAAATCCCCAGTGAGAACAGACTCAAAAATCATTAAGAATGCAAACATGCATTCACACAAATGTTTTCCTCTTTTTTCACATATATTTTCAATGCAGAGTACAAATGCAAACAGCTTGGTGTTCATGTGTGCATTTAGTTAAAGAAATAAAACTCTGTATTTGTTTTGTGAGAATACAAAAGCCTTTTGTTGCATGCATTTGTAAATTTCAGTGAGCGTTGAGAAAAACTGAAATCTCTTGTGATATGACCTGTTAGTTTGTGAAACACTCATTTTTTGAGATGCAGACAGATATATAGATATAAATGTGCTGCATGTGGTGGAGTTTAATTTTTGCACATCTAATTGAAAACATTAATAGTACGGCTATTAATTTATGGATTTCATGTTGAAATCCCCAGTGAGAGCAGCTTTAAAGGTCACTGAAAATGCAAAAATGCATTCACACAAATGTTTTCCTCTTTTTTCACATATTTTCAATGTAGAGTACAAATGCAAACAGCTTGGTGTTTATTTGTGCATTAAGTTAAAGGAATAAAATTGACTGTGTATTTGTTTTGTGAGAATACGAATCATTTTGTTGCATGCATTTGTGAGAGAAACTGAAATCTCTTATGATATGACCTGTTTGTGAAACACTCATTTTTGACATGCATATAAGTATAGATATATAAATGTGTTGCACATGGTGGAGTTTAATATTTTGATGTCTAACTGAAAATATCAAGAGTAAATCTGTTCATTTATAGATTTTTCATGGCGAAATCACCAGTGAGATTTCAACAACACTGTTGTGGAAAAACAGCCTAAAAAGTCATAAAAAATCCAAACGTGCGTTCACACATATATTTCCCTCTTTTTACACATGCAGGGTACAAATGCAAACAGCTCTGTGTTTATTTGTGCATTAAATTACAGAAATAAAATGGACTGTGTGTATTTGTTTTGTGGGCATGCAAAATGGTGTATAATATATTTCAGCATTTTGCCGCATGCATTTGTGAGGGAAACTGTTCAATCCATTAAAGCGAAATAAAGGCGACTACAGCACAGTCGTTGTATTCTCTCCCCTCGCCGCAGTGTGCCTTAACTACTTCTTTTTGTGCATTTTCTAAAACAGTGGTAAGAACTGACCTTTGTTAAAATGAGGGGTTTCATAACACTTTAAGAGAGAGAATTAACCATCGCCCGTAAAAATGGTGCCGTGACCCGGACGGCACATCTCATCTGCGTCGCGTGAAAACAGACGCGCAGAAAAAGCACATTAAGAGCGATATAAAGGCCTGTAATAGGAAAAGAAAGCGAGTAGAGCCACATAAGACTGTTAAAACATTAACAACCCCCTGGAATCAAAGTCACCTTAGTAAAAGTGTTCTAGTCTGCCTGGGCTACATCAGGGGAATGCATAAACACGCAGGAGGACGGAGAGAGACGGAGAGAGACTGAGTATTTATTACGAAAATAAATCATTTTAACACTTAGGCCACCCACTGCCTGAGACTGTGGGTAATGAGTCCTGAGCCGTGAGTGAGAAAGAGCGAGCGATCCAGCGGCTAATTCTCTATTTAAAGCCGAGGCTTGCAGCCGTGTGAAGTGGAGCTCTAATGAAGGTGGATTGTGAAGGGGGTTTGTTTCGGTTCAGACCGGAGTGAAAAATGCCGCTTGTTTGCATGACCGGCGAGAGCGCCGAGTCTGTTTCGCTGTCGCGTCTGAATGAGAGATGTGTTTGGGTGAATCTCACGTAACCTGTTAACAACACGTCCAGTCCTTGTTACATTTTCTCTGTATGTTTCACTGTGAAATCAGAAGACAAAATAGGAAATTATGTTATTATGAAAGTTATTTAAATGACAGTTCAAGTAGAATGTGAATTAAATTCACCTACAGTTTTTTTTTTATTATTATTTCAACCCAGTAATAATAAATGAACAAACAAACAAACAATGTGAAATGAATGAGTAAAAGAAAACATGATAAAGAATTTATACACCATGTTAGTATTTGTTTTACCTTTATTGTTGTTTAAATGTGTTGTAATGTTTAATGTTAATTTATGGCATTAAGAATATTTGTACAGTCATTTTTATTATATAAAACTATGGAAATCATCACACCTGAGAATAATGAGAACATTCAATGCACAGCAATAATAGTAATATTGGAATGAAATGTGCTTGAAAGTAAAATAATGGTTATATAATAATAATATAATTTCTACACAAGATCAAATAAATAAATAAATCAATAAATGAGAATTTATACATCGTACTATATTTACATAACTGTTTCTACATTTTTTTATTTACATCGTCTAAAAACATTTTAATTTTTTATTATATGAAAGTGTGCAAATTGCCACTAAAAGTAATGAGAATAAAGTAAAACATCCATAGTAATAAGAATTTTGTATAGAAATGGAAATTTTCAATTTCAATGCATAAGCAATAAATAAATAAATAAATAAATAGTTGTACTACCTTTTATTTCTGGAATTTGGGCAGAAAAAAAACTTTTATTTACATAATTTTATTTATATAATTTATTTACACTTTTTTTATTTACAAAATTTAAAAACATTTTATTTTTTATTTTATTTATAATTTTTATTTATACACAAGCTCAAATAAATAAATAAGTATTTGCACATCATACCAGTATTTACATCATTTTATTTACATAATTTATTTATATTCTGTATTTACATCATTAAAAAAAACATTTAAATTGTTTTTTTATATGAAAGTTTGCAAATTGCCACTAAAAGTAATGAGAATAAAGTAAAACATCCAGTGCATTACAGTAATAAGAATTTTGTATGGAAATGGAAATTTTCAATTTCAATGCATAAGCAATAAATAAATAAATAAATGTAATTGTTGTACTATCTTTCATTTACGGCATTTTGGACAGAAAAAAACTTTTTTTAACATTTTTTTTTTTTTACATAATTGTTTTTACATTTTTTTTAATTTACATTGTCTAAAAACATTTTAATTTTTTATTATATGAAAGTATGCAAATTACCACTAAAAGTAATGAGAATAAAGTAAAACATCCAATGCATTACAGTAATAGGAATTTTGTATAGAAATGGAAATAGTTGTACTACCTTTTATTTCTGGAATTTGGGCAGAAAAAAACTATTTTATTTACATAATTTAAAAAATATATATATATATTTTATTTTATTTATATTTTTTATTTATACACAAGCTCAAATAAATAAATAAAAATTTGCACATCATACCAGTATTTACATCATTTTATTTACATAATTTATTTACATTCTGTATTTACATCATTTAAAAAAACATTTAAAAAAAAATTCTTATATGAAAGTATGCAAATTGCCACTAAAAGCAATGAGAATAAAGTAAAACATCCAATGCATTACATTAATAAGAATTTTGGATGGAAATAAATAAATAGTTGTGCTATTTTTAATTTATGGCATTTTGGGCAAAAAAAAAATCTTTTTATTTACATAATTTTTTTTACACAATATATTTACATCATTTAAACACTTTTAACATTTTTATTATATGAAAGTATGCAAATTGCCACTGAAAGTAATGAAAATAAAGTAAAGCGTCCAATGCATTACAGTAATAAGAATTTTGGAGAGAACATAAGTGAAGTAATAAAACATAAAAATAATGTCACATTGCAAAAAAAACTGTTTTTTTTATAAAAAGTTTCTCCACTGAACAAAACAGAAAAATTGCTAGTAAATTTTATAAACAATCACAAAGAATCAACAAGAAACACACTGATCCAAAATTTTGATGTGGAAAAACCAAAACAGCATATTGTAAAGTGTACTCTAATTACTTACATTTTCTATTTTTATCTTTTACCATATTACACATAATACTATCAGTGTTCCTTCCCATAAGTTTTGAATGAACTTTTTGTCACATTGTATCATGTTAGCATGCTTACTGCAGGTCATGTGCAGGTTACATTATGGAAACGGCATTGAAAATGATCGGACTACATTGCTTTTGTAGACTTACTGTATTTCTCTGCCCTTCAGACACTTGATAACATCATAGACGAACTGAGGCTTTACTGGATCCTCAGAAGCGAGGTTAAAAGCCTCCGAAAGCCGCGACCCTGTTTCTCTGAGCACCCAGAACCGAGCGTGCGTTTCTGCTGAGCTCAGAGCCGCAGTTCTCCGGAAGAGTGGCGAACACATCAGGGAATAGTAGATGGCTTGTGTAGCTGACAGTTTTCTCGAAGGAAGCCTTTGAAGTCTCTCATTTGTATGTCAAAGAGCACAGCGCTCAATTGTTTCTAGTTTTGGGAATGCCTTCTCCTCCTCCTGACTTTAGAAATCGCTTCTGATTTCCAACATAAAATATTTAAAGGGTCGACAAGATTGACTTTTTTGTTCTCGCACGTTACCAGGCCCGCCGAACGTTTTCATCTTCACTGTCTTGTTAACGTCAACTTTTTACTTTCTGTAAAGTTTGTGTATCGTGCTTTGTATCTGAATTAGACTGTACTTTTAGAAGCGATATAGGTTTTTTTTAAAAAGAAACACATCATACATTTACTGATTTAGGCAGTAAAAGTAAAAATGCCATTCATATTCTCCTTAGGGAAAATGATTTTTGATGGTAACTTAAAAGACAGACCTACTGTAAGCTCTGAGGTTGGTATTCGATGGTATATGCTTTTGATTAGTTTGCATTATTTGAACTTATGGTTTAATTAATCATGATTAGCAGTGGAATCCTTGTGAAAAAACTACATTACCCATGATGCTGTACAGAAAATTCCACCAATCAGAGAGTTGCAGTGAGCAGAGCTCCGCCCATATATTTTGCAGTAAACTTAAAATGTATAGTGTACAAACAACAGCTTTAATAAGATAGTTTTATATTTCTCCATCATTTTTAATTTGATCATACTGTTTGCAGGGGCTCATGGGATTGTAGTTCTTTCCCTCATTAAAGCTGTTTAGTACACAGTCAATTTTAAGTTTATAATTTTATGATACAAGTTGTAGCTGGTTAATGGCTTATAATGCTTTAAAATAGTTTTTTAATACTTCGGGAACCAGAGTCCCTGAAAATTGGACGGACACTAATGCACTGTTGTTTATTTCCATTATTATTAACAACACATATAGCTATTTATTGAACATTTTTGATGAATGACACTGTTGCGAGTGATTTAGGTTTTATTTTAGCTATTAAACCTTAAAAAACTAGGAATCGTTTATAGATACGAGAAAGGCCGAGCCTCGAAGCCTGTCTCTAATGGTGACCACCTTTGAAGACCCTCGCATTTGCATCATGACAATTTTGGATTGCTATTTATTTATTAATTTATTTCATATTTGCACATTTAAACCTTGTTAATGCATCCCATCACTTACGGCAGATTGAAACGTAACCGTAATTTGATTTCGGCTCAGCTTCTCATGGTTCTCATCCCTGTCATATCTTTCCCCTCTTTATTGTGCTACAGAGAGTCATTTTTATCACTGGGGGAAAAAAAATAAAAAATAAGGTTGCTACTGTCGCCTGGCAACCGAAAGCATTCTGATGCATCTGGAAGTGAAGACGGGTGGAAGTGATCGGACCTTCAATGCTCACACTCTAGAGGAATGAAATTTAGAATAGCGTTGTAGAGTTGGATTTTAAATTGGAATTACTGAAGAATTTCATTAGTCTGACACAATACATAAATTATCACATCATTAATTTGGAATAATTATGCCTCCGAATTCCCTGATGTTGGAGACTAATTTTATCCTCAACTAATTGGACATATTTCTCTAAGTTTAATTCTGTCAAAACGATTAACCATTAGCCATTGAGACACTGATGTTTTGTAATATTAACATTTATAGAAATAAATATAGGCATAAAAAAATTATTCTATATTATATATAATTAATTATATAATAAATTAAGTAAAAAGAGCATTTTGGGAAATGGATGATTCAATAGCAGTGCATAAAGTAAAATATTTATTAAGTATATTAAATATTTATTTATATTATATTTATTACATATATTTTTTTTTATGTATTTGAATTTAATGACAAATATACATGAATCTGCTTATATTTCTGTAAATTTTTCATGCATTGCATGATGAGTGTTAAACATGCCAGTATAATAAGGGGTAATTCATAATCATATGATAAATGAAAAAAAAAACCATTAATTATTACATTAAACACAACATTTACAGCAGTTTATGGAAGCCTGTTTCTGCCACAGAATAAAAATAAATAAATAAAAAGTTAATAGCGACTTACTTTTGTTTTGTTTTTTTGAGTTTATATCTCACAATTCTTCCTTTTGCTTTTTTTTCAGGATTCTGAATTTACATCTTGCAAATCATTTTTTCTGCCACAAGATTTAAAAAAAAAAATAATAATAATTTTATAATAATTTTATAAGATAATTGCAACATTTTAACTCACATTCTAATTTTATTCCTTAGAACTCTGGGTTCTAAGGTTACTGCAACTTTGTAACCCACAGTTCTAACTTTATTCTATAGAACTTTAAGTATAAATCTTGCAATTTATAATTTTCTTGCCACATAATAAAAATAAATAGATAATTGCAACTTTTTAACTCACAATTCTAACTCCATTCCTTAGAACTCTGGGTTTAAATTTTGCAATTTATATTTTTCCCACCATGAAATAAAAATAACAAAAAGATAATTCGTTGCCTTAGAATGATAGGGTTCTATCTGTATTCTGAGCTCTTTTGAGATATTGAGCTTCAAAGTTTTTGTGTTTCATTGACGTCTGTAGATAGAACCATTTCTGTTTTCTAAAAAAAAAGCCCAAAATGTACACGGCTTACAAAAAAAAAAAAACATCACATAATGCAAATAAGTTGTCACCAAATAAGAATATGTGAATAACTCAGTTTTGACAAAAATGTCAGATAGGACCTTATAATTCAAGGTGACAAACTGCAACTTTTTAACTCACAATTCTAATTTTATTCCTTAGAACTCTGGGTTTAAATGTGGCAATTCATTTTTTTCCCGCCATGGAATAAAAGTAGAAAAGATAATTGCAACTTTTTAACTCATGCTGTAATTGTAACTTTCTTCCTTAGAAATCCGGGTTTAAACCTTGCAATTCATATTTTTCCCCCCACTGAATAAAATTAAAAATAGATCATCGCAACTTTTTAGCTCACAATTCTATCTTTATTCCCTAAAACTCTGGGTTTAAACCTTGTAATTTGTATTTTTCCTACCATGGAATAAAAAAAAGATAATTGCAACTTTTTAACTCAAAATTCTGACTTTATTCCTTAGAACTCTGGGTTTAAATCTTGCAGTTAATATTTTTCCCTCCATGGAATAAAAATAAATAAAAAAATAATTGCAGCTTTTGAACTCACAATTCTAACTTTATTCCTTAGAACTCCTGGTTTAAATCTCACAATTTATATTTTTCCCGCCACGGAATAAAAATAAAAAAGATGATTGCAACTTTTTAACTCACTTTCTCACTTTCTGCTTTATATTTCTGAATCCTGTTTGCAGCTTCAGTTGAAATTCAGGGTTAAAAAAATCGAAATTCTACTTAATTTCTTAATGTTCCTGAATGATTCATCAGTGCGTGTTATTCCAAACATCTTTGCTATTCAGTACATGCAATAACATCTCCTTTCAGGATGCCGTTACCACCTGGCTCTATTCTGAATTCCCAATGGTCACTAATGAAGTCCCTCCCTCACTGAATAGCCTATTTCACTCCACTCCAGTGACGTATAGACATGTACATATGTTTTAGCATCTAATGCACAGCAGCTCTGGGAGATTCAGCAGCCGCCAACAGCAGGTGTCCAATTCAGCCACAATGACTGAAATAAGCAGCAGCAAAGAGCAGACAGGGAAGGAATGGAAGATGAGAAGCTATTCCATTCTCTCAAGTCTGCCATGGGTCTGAATGTCTTTTTCAATCAGCCCTCACGCCTCATAAAATATCAGCACCTCCAGGGAGTACTTCAGGGAAAAAAAGAACGCCATAGACAGAGCTGAAAGGAAAGAGGAACAGAGACGTGGAAGTACGTCGGCCTCTTTCAAGTTATTTTCCATGTTGTTGGAAAGGTGACTCACAATAAGTTGCATGCGATGGACTTCTAGCATCCGCTCGAGTTCATTTCAGGTGCAGGATGCTGAAATGGTGTGGAATTTCGCAGCACTTGTGTCACTCAGTGTGATTTCAGTATTGTTAAGATACTGTAAAGGTCTTTTCACACCAAGGACGATAACAATAAAGATAGAGTTTTAAAAATCATTCTAAATTAAAACATTGTTGGAATCACTTTCAAAGTGACTTTTCTTTTTTTAGCCGATTAATGATAAAAACACTGACAGCCAATCAGAATCCAGCTGACTAAACATGAGCATTTAAAGTTACAGATGACAAAAAGACAGTTTATGCTTATATTAAACATAACGTTATTGTAAATTAATGTGGACAATAATATAGTTATTATAATTATCTGTATAATTTCATTCTTGGTGTGTTAATTGTTATTTTCCATGTAATTTCCATGTTTATTTTAATTTTAGTTGAAGTTTTATGAACTTAATATATTATATATATATATATATATATATATATATATATATATATATATAGTTTATTTATGTAATAACATTAAGTTAAACTAAACGAAAATGATAAATGTGGTAGCTGAAATAAAAATAAATGTAAGATTTTTAAATTATTTTGTTATTTCAAGTATTACATTTATGGCTTTAGTTGGTGTTGTTATCTTTAGAATTATCGTTCATGGTGCGAACAGGCCTTTATAGTTTTTATTAATATATACATAATATTTATATAATATTAAGATTTTTTTTGTATATATTTTATATACGTTTTTTTAGTAATATATTTTATAAATAAAATATATTATAAAATTCTTTAAAAATTCTTCTTTATTTTTTTTTTTTTTTTTTTAATCTCCAACATTCAAAAATAAATAATTAAAGAATCAAATATTCACTACTATTCAAAAGCTTGGGGTCACAAAGTTATTTATTTATTCATTCGGAAAGGTATATTTCATAGATATGTCAGAAAGGAAGCATTAAATAGAACAAAAGTGACAACAAAGACACTTTTTAAATTATGTGCTATAATGTTCTTTTGAGCTTAATCCTGAATCCTGAAAAAAAGGTTTCACAAAAATATGAAGCAGCACAACTGTTTTCAACATTGATAATAATCAGAAATGTTTTTTGAGCAGCAAATCAGCATATTAGAATGATTTCTGAAGGATCGCGTAACACTGAAGACTGGAGTAATGATGCTGAAAATTCTGCTTTGATCAAAGGAATAAATTGCATTTTATAATACATCCAAATAGAAAACAGTTACTTTAAATCATAATAACATTTCACAATATTACTCTTTCAAACATATAAGAAAACCTTACCAACCCCAACCTTCTGAACAGTAAATTTCTGCACCGAAATTTCACACGGTTTCCCAAAACCCAAGTCCTTGCACACAACAAACACACGCTCCATGGGAATCAGCATGTGGAGCGTTTCTTTTTGTTGTGTTGTTGTTAATGTCATACATGGAGGCGTCTCTGCGGAGTTTGACCTCAACTTTTATCTCCGCACACGCGAAGGTCCCGGACTAGCCTTCCCGAGCCTCTTCAGATCCCCTATTAGCGATTCCCTTGTGTGGTGAAGAGCGGCCAACAGCATTCATATTTAATCGCTACAGATCAATTATTAAACTCTGGGATCTTATCCCCCTTCTCTGGTGTGAAACATCTAATAGGATGGGACATATCCCCTGACTCCTTCTCTCTCCTCCTCCTTTCTTTAACCTCCCCCGCCCAAACGCTCCTCCGCGGAGGAAATTGGATGTGGAGCGGCAGTGGCGCTCTGTAGGATTACTACCGCAGGGCTTCCTTTGTGTTTCGGGCCCTGGAGCGAGGAAACCTGACCTGTGAGTCTAAACAAGCCCATTTGCTCAGAACGAAAGTGTGGTTAGCGTGGAACAAAATCTCTTCCTGTACTTGTAATGATGGAGGATAATAGTGAATAAGGAAACGCTCCCAAACTGAATAAGAAAACTGGAAAAGACCAAAAAAAAGGGAAATTTTTCACCATTGTGATGCTTGAAACATAAATAGAGTTCTTTAGCAGAGTATGTGCTCTGGAACATTTTTATTTATTTATTTATTTTAGTCTTTTATTTTTTTATAAAAAATTTTTTATGAAAATATATATGTAAAAAAAAAAACATCAATAATTTTTCTCTCAGCAACAACTTTTCTCCTAAGTTGACTGACTTTACATTCACACATTGTGCATATGAACATGACATGCAAATTCAATAATGCATAGGCATTGTAAACCTCATACATGGTTAATTAAGGTGAAGAATAACTTTCCTCAAGTTCTAATGTACTGTGTTGTAATTTACAAAACTTTTAGGATGCAATTCTATGCAAAGTTTTACACAGGATCTGCAAATCCCAGGACATTTCACAAGTGAAAATGACTTCTTATTGTAGGTTCATCCATATGTGAGTGAGCGTGTTTAAATAACCAGTTACACCAAATTAGCAAACAGTTGTAAAAGGAGTCCATGTTAAAAAAGGTAATTACACCATGATTCACAGAATTCTGATTAAATGTTAATTATTGTTTAGCAGAAGAAACAAGTAATACAGAGAAATACTTGCATGGGGCCTCACAAACAATTTATAATTTCCTTATTTCTCACCATTTCTTTGCCTTTGAACATTTTTAAACTCACAGCAGCTTTAATCTTTAATAGAGCGCCATTATCAGTGTTTACTTTTATTGCGCGTATGTATGTCCACAATACAATGGTAGTTTCAGCACAAGCACTTCAAACCACATTTTTCTGGCGTAAACGAGTCTTTTCTGAGTCCCGCCGTTGATTTAAAGTGCTGGTTGTTTGTAACACCGTCACCTGCATACACACACATCTGTCTGCTGCTGTTTTCTATGTTGAAGTGGGATAATGGATCTTTTATGGGAAACGTGATGTATATGATGTATGTTATGCGCCGCTGGTATACTAATCTCATTTGGCATATGAATATGTGTTTCTGCGTAACAGAGAGAGTTCTGTGTAATTACATATGTTCCCCATGGCACGAATCGTCACGCACTGCAGTGTCCTCAGCAAACGTGATTGGAATTTCGCTTCAGGCACTTCTAGCCACGAAAAAAATCATATTATAACTCAAACTCCCAGTGTTTACCATCCATTTCCACACTGGTTATTTAAAAGCAATAATTAGCTACTGATCCTCCAGTCTGTGTCCAGGTAAGTATTTGAATTTCAGCGAGTTTGTGCCGGGAATACAGATGCACTTAATGTGACAGGACTTCATTGATTCTGCAGGGCTTAAATAATGGCCGATCAACTGCGCTTTATACAGCCGCCGGTTCCTGGAATATCCTAGCTGGCATTATTATAATGAAATAATAATGATGACAGCAGAGCAGCATGGGGTATTTGGCCTTTAAAGGAACAGTTCAGCCAAAAAATAAAATTTGCTGAAAATTCACTCACCCTCATGCCATCCAAGATGTAGATGAGTTTGTTTCTTCATCAGATTTGGGGAAATGTAGCATTGCATCACTTGCACACCAAAAGATCCATTGTGGTGAATGGGTGCCGTCAGAATGAGAGTCCAAACAGCTGATAAAAACATCAAAATAATCAACAGATAATCCAAATCACTCCAGTTCATCAATTAACATCTTGAGAAGAAAAAAGCAAATCCATCATTAAGGTGTTTTAACTTTAAACCATCACTTTTGGCCAAAATATGAGTGAAAAGATTGTTATTCTCTCACATGAAAATCCACCCACGTATTTGTTCATAACTGTTTTGCATTGTCTTAGCTTGTAAATGGTGCTTGATCTGTGCATATTTCTCTCCTGATTCAGACAAAACTACTTTTTCATTGTAGAAAGTGTTATTATGGACTCGTGTTTCAGCTGGAAGCAACGGTTTGAAGTTAAAAATGTTATCATGATGGATTTGTTTCTTAGAAACATGCAGTTTTTAATTTCACAAGGGCTAAAGTTACTTGTGGATTATTGTGATGTTTTTATTAGCTGTTGGGACTCTTATTCTGACGGCACCCATTCACTTCCTTTGGTGAGCAAGTGATGTAATGCTACATTTCTCCAAATCTGATGAAGAAATAAACTCATCTACATCTTGGATGGCCTGAGGGTAAGTGTGCATTTCAGCTAAAGTTCACTTTTGGCTGATTATTCCTTTAAAACTATCCAGTTTGCATGATGTCTCACTGCCTTTATGCTACATCGGATGCATCTGAAGCTTGTATTGTTGTTCAAGCTGCCTGTCAGATCAGAGAATCCGATACTCAGGTGTGCTAAATAATAGGGCATGGAAACTTAAAGACTGAATGAAAGTTATGTCACTTGCAATAGGACTCTATTCACAAAAAACGCAGGTGTTGTTAAAAGTCAATGGTGTAGAGTTCCACAATTGTGCACAGCTTTGTTAAACTTAAATCTTCAACCCCGCCACACAAATCCGAGACAATGCAGCTCGAACAAAAACGAAAGAAGAAAAGAGCAGCTAATGACTTGAGTGTGTTTGAACAGAGATTGTTGCAAGACTGCTTGGTGTTAAATTACATTATTGCCAGGCGAACAGCCATCCACTTACATTGCTACCATATCTTCCATTCTTACAGAGCTCTACAATAGAGCTGATTTCTGTTTGAAAGGTTATGATCTTATTTCTGGCTCCAGCGGAGGACAATTGTCTGTAAAATTGAGCTGGCGAAGAGAGTCGGCCAGTCGGTTTCTGTCAGTCTGTCAGTCGAAATAATAGTTTGATCGTCAAATGCTGAAACTCTCAGACTCCGCTGCAATTATGTTTTCATTCTTCTGATATTTTATGCATTACAACTTTTTATGTAAATAATAACTTTTATGAATTCCAAAAATGTATTTTCATAAGACCAGCAATTCCCAACATACTTCTAACCTCTCAGGATTACAAACAAACCTCTTAGCTTATTTTAATCAGCTTGAAAATGTGCACGAAAACTGCAAATTTGCCAATTAGTCCGTACGGCAGACCAAATGATTTCCCTAATCAGCCTGTAAACAATGCTGTTCTGTAACACAGGGTTTACTACAAACCTCTGAACATTCAGCTCATTCTGCATTTCCAGTAAGGTGCATTTTGCACTTTGGCTTGTCTTGTGTCTTTAAGATATCCTCCACAAGCTTTTACAGCGGCAGTGTATCAGACCTATAGCATTGCCCACAAAACACTTTATACACTTTAATATAGTGACTTTCTAGCATCTTGCAGAACTAAATTGCACTTATAGGACACTAGGATGATCTGTAATATTTAGTAATATTGTTGATTTAACCAGTCTGACACTATTGAGAGCAAAATCTGAACTGAATGAACCAACCGTAGCAGCTTAGTTCATGAATATTAATTAGGTTATGTAACATTTTCTCAATTTTCTGAGAAAATTTGCTGAAAGTTTACTTGGTCCTGAAGTAAAGTCCTAAAGCTTTATATACACTAACGTTCAAAAGTTTGGGGTCAGTACATTTTTATTGTTTCTTTTTTTTTTTTTAAGAAATTAATACTTTTATTCACCAAGGATGTATTATGTTAATAATTAAAAGTTTATTAAAAGTTAATAATAAATAATTTACATTGTTATAAAATATTTATATTTTGAATAAACACTGTACTTTTTAAACTTGTTATTCATGAAAGAATCCTGAAAAAAAAAAACAGGTTCCAAAAAATATTTGGCACACAACTGTTGATATTATCCAACATTGATCATTCTAATAATAAATCCGCATATTAGAATGATTTCTGAAGGATCATGTGACACTTAAGACTGGAGTAACAGCTGATAAAAATTCAGCTTTTCATCACAGGAATAAATTCTATTTTAAAGTATGTTAAAATAAAAAACATTATTTTATATTGTAAAAACATTTTGCAATATTACTGTTTTTTTTCTATATTTTTAATCAAATAAATGCAGCCTTGATGAGCATAAGAGACTTCTTTAAAGACTATTACAAGTCTTACTGACCCCAAACTTTTAAACAGTAGTGTATATAAATATATATATATATATATATATATATATATACACACATACAATAAATTTAGCCAAATAAACTAAAATCAAATATGAAAGAAGAAAAAACTTTATTTTTATTAATTTGGCTTCTTCTTCTGAGTCTCCTCTCAGAGCTTTCAAGCTACAATCACCAAACTTCAGACTGGTCTGATTTGGGTTGCTATATTATTATTAAACCAGACTATCAAAACCACCTAAAATCCCATAGATTTTCATTGAGGGGGTGAAAAATAAGGTGTATTTACTGTAAGCTGTCTATTGCTATAGCGAAGTTTAACAACTCCCTACTGAAAAAAAAGGTAAAACCAGCATAGGCTGGTTGGCTGGTCTCCAGGCTGCATTTAAAGTGGTTTTGGACATTTTTTGGGAGACCTGCTAAAAGACCAACCAAGCTTAAACAGCTGTTTTCAGCTTTTTTTGCCAAATCAACTGGTTTTAGGTAGTTTTTAGCTGCTAAATGGTCTGGATTTAAATATGCTAGTTTTAACTGTTTTTGATAAATCAGCTGATTTTACATGATTTTAACTGATTTATAGCTGTTTTTTTTATTTTATTGAACCAGCTGGTTTTAAGCTTTTTTATTTATTTATTTATTTTTTTCCTAAATCAGCTGGTTTTACTTGGTTTTGACTGGATTGTTTTCATTTGTGTTAACTATGTGAAGTCATTAAAAACATGTTGCTAAAAACATGTTAGCAACATGCTAATCATGATAGAAACCTTTTAATCATGCAAAAAATGCTAGCAACATGGTAACCATGTTAAGAACATGCTAGCAATATGCTAGAAATTTGTTTGCAAAATGACAGTAATGCTAAATATGCTAACAACATGATAATCAGGTTAGAAACATGCTAGCAACATGCTAATCATGCTAAAAACATGTTAGCAACATGCTAATCATGCTAAAACATTTTAGCAACATAATCATGTTAGAAACATGTTAATCATGCAAAAAAATGCTATCAACATGGTAACCATGTTAAGAACACGCTAGCAATATGCTAGAAAATTGTTAGCAACATGGTAGTCATGCTAAATATGCTAATAACATGAAAATCAGGCTAGAAACATGTTAGCAACATGTTAACAACATGGTAAACATGTTAATAACATGCTAGCAACATGCTAATAATGCTAAAAACATGTTAGCAACATGCTAATCATGCTAAAACATGTTAGCAACATGCTCGCAAACATGCTAATCATGCTAAACACATGTTAGAAACATACCAGAAACATGTTAATCATGCTAAACACATGCTAACATGTAAGCAACATGATAATCATGCTATATGTGCTATATGTGTAATCAAGTATATGTGCTATCTGGGATGTTAATAGAAACATGTTAGCAACATGTTAACAACGTGTTAAACGCTAAAACATGTTAGCAACATGCTAATCATGTTAGAAACTTTTTAATCATGCAAAAAAATGCTGGCAACCATGTTAAGAACATGCTAGCAATATGCTAGAAAATTGTTAGCAAAATGGCAGTCATGCTAAATATGCTAACAACATGATAATCAGGCTAGAAACATGTTAGCAACATGCTAATCTCGTTATAAACATGTTAATCATGCAAAAAATGCTAGCAACATTGTAACCATGTTAAGAACATGTTAGTAATATGCTAGAAAATTGTTAGAAACATGGCTGTCATGGTAAACATGCTAACAACATGATAATCAAGCTAGAAACATGTTAGCAACATACTAATCATGCTAAAAACATGTTAGCAACATGCTAATCATGTTAGAAACATGTTAATCATGCATTCGGAAACTAACAAATGGCAATTAATAAAGACTACATGTTTAATACAAAAAAAATGACAAACTTTAAAATTAAAGTAAGAACAGAAAATATTAAAAAAACAAAATGATATAATTCTTAATATTAGCTAAAACTAATAGTATATGATACAGAAAGTTTTACCAGCAATACTAACACTGGCTGTCAGTCGATTTTAAATTAATAAGATCAATTACATGATATGCTGATTATAACACAGAACATAATTAACTGGATTAATTTATTGCATTTTTAAAAAAAAATGAAATCACACAAAGTTAATATGTTAAACTGACAGCTTTAATTATTTCACACTAAATTAAGTACGGGAGATGAATTGTCTTGCATTAATATGCTCCTGGACATTGGCCTGTATACCACTTGAAATGTAGGTTTTGGGCCTTCGAGCTAACATAAAAACCCTCAGTCCACATGACAGACCCTTTGAAATTTCATTCTGCTTAATAGGAGGGTCAGTTTAATGTCAGTGAACATATAAAGTGCTCAAATCATTAAAAGCAACTGACCTGTTTCATGTTTAAATGAACGATCCTCTCACGCGCGGCCCGTCGCACATGTGAATTTAAATTATCGTTCAACACGTCTCTTGATTACATGATTGATATGACAGTCATAAGGTGCAAAGTCATTTCAGGTCAGGCTGACGCTTAACCAGCGATTGCAGAATCTTTCAGGTTTTTTTCTTTGCTGTGCAAGTCACATTTAGCCCTCTCACACAAAGCACATCATCTGTGGTGCCTCGGCACGTCTCGCGTTGATTTATGAGCACATCCCAGACCTCTTTAATGTCACAGTAATGTGTCTTTTCGCTTCACAGCTCCTTTATACTCAACACAGCCACTATCAACCCTTCATGACATTTCTGAGTCTCTAACTGACTGCCTGCTGCTCCTCACGCGCTTACGCTCACAAACACGCACGTCTGTACCAAATTATCGCTCGTATTTGATGAAGAGTGCAAAAGTGTTGATGACATTTACAAATGTCATACGGTGATATCTTTACAGTAACAAAAATAGATGTGCCGCATCCACGCGACGCAAGTCTTCAAACAGACACTCTTTTAACCCTGGTTAACCGAGAGTTAATCTGTCAGTGTTTCCGTCGACCTAATGGCTCAAACTGTCTATTCCTCATAACCAAAAAATCGAATCATACACTCAGTCAAATGGAAATTACTGTAATGTACGAAGAAGACCTACGATTGAACTCTTTCATATGTAAATTTCACTCTAGTCATCATTCTTGCAGAATGCATTGCATTACACTCTCATGAGCATCTATCATAATCATCTGACATATTCATTTTCATTGAGCGCGTGCTCATGCGTGTGCATTTGTCTATGCATGTGTGCGTTCGGGATCAGTAGCATTTGCTTCTCACTTAAGTTTCTCACTAATGTTTATTTATGTACTTTTTTTTTATATATTTCACAAAGTGTTGGCTAAAATATGGATATGTATTGCCACATGTGTGATATATTCTTCCTTCAAAATCTTCTACTTTCTTGTCAAAGCAAATGGTGTATTTTTTGAAGGAAATAAATTAGCTCAATTATTTAACTGAGCTTTTGTTGTCTTGCCGTTTTATAAACTTCTTAATAATCATCATTGTAAGAGCCAAGTCCTTTCAGCATGTTCCTGGCCTTGGTAAAGTTAAGAAAAATCAAATAAAATCAAAAGACATTTATCATGAACCAGAGAATATAACAGCTGAGTCAGTGTTTCCTATAGAATTGTGTTTTTTACACTATGAAGATATTAATTCATTCAAACTTGCAGCTTAGTAAGTGCGTCAAATGTTGATTAAGTAACCTGTCTGATTGATTCAATTCAGTGAATGATATGGCAAACTGAATAACACTGAGAACTTTCAAACAATTCATTACAAGAATCGATTGATAAGTATAATTCATGAGGCTTCACTGGTTACCCTTCATGTTTCTATTGACAAATATAAAACGAACCAGTCAAAAGTCATTTGCTCAGCTTATGGTGTCTCGCTGTGACTTTTTGATTTACTAAAAAACCGGTTCTGAGAGTCATTTGTTTGTAAATCGAGCTAAACTTGACTCTCTGAGGTTTTGATTCATTAAAAGAATTGGTTCTTTTTGCCAGCTTGTGAATCCAGCCTCAATGTTTACAACATGTGATTTTGATTCACTAAAAAGAATCGGCTAAGACTCATTTGTTCACAAATCAGTTTACGGCGTTGTCTTTTTAATTCATTAAAGAATCGGTTCTAAGAGTCATTTGTTTGGCTCGTTTGTTCGAGCTAAAACTGGTCTCTCTGTGGTTTTGATTCACTGAAAAAAGAACTGGTTCTTTGTGCCAGCTCGTGAATCTGTCCACAATGTTCACGATGCGTGATTTTGATTCACTTAAAAGAATCGGCTGTTAAGACTCATTTGTTCACGAATCAGCTTACGACGTCTCGCTGTTACTTTCTGATTCACTAAAGAATCGGTTCTAAGAGTAATTTTTTTGTAAATAGAGCTAAAACTGGTCTCTCTGTGGTTTTGATTCACTAAAAAAGAACTGGCTCTTTTTGCCAGCTTGTGAATCCAGCCTCAATGTTCACAATGTGTGATTTTGATTCACTAAAAAGAATCGGCTAAGACTCATTTGTTCACGAATCAGTTTACGGCGTTACGGCCTTCTTGCTGTCTTTTTGATTCACTAAAGAATCGGTTCTATGAGTCATTTGTTTGTAAATCGAGCTAAAACTGCGTCTCTCTGTGGTGTTGATTCACTAAAAAAAGAACTGGCTCTTTGTGCCAGCTCGTGAATCCGGCCACAATGTTCACGATGTGTGATTTTGATTCACTTAAAAGAATCAACTGAGAAGACTCATCAGCTTACGGCGATCTCACTGTGTCTTTTTGATTCACTAAAGAACCGTCTCGGAAGTCGGTTTACATTGGTCTCTCTGTGGTTTTGATTCACTAAAAAGAAGCGGCTCGAAAGAGTCGTTTGTTCGTGAATCGCACGTAACTGTTTGCGGTGTACGTTAGCCAGCCAGGCCTGTGTTTTTTCGCTAGTAACCCGCGAGGACACATTCAATACAGGCTGCAAAATTACATTCAAAAATATGGTAAAATATGATTCATCTTTTGTGGGGAACACTGACTTCTGAACGGGTGAGTCACATTTGAAGTGGTTTTAATATAGTAGCGTTATCTTAGGTTACTGTATACCGTGCACTACCCACGGTCTGTAGATAAGCACCCCTAAAAATCTGCTGTGTTGTGCAACTTCTAAAGACCCAAAAGGCTTTGTTTTGCTTCCCAAAGTGAGATATGCCAAGTAACAATTTATTTGTCTCTACAGGGAATATGTCCAAGTCAGAAAGCTTGCTTCACTTGGAGTCTATGGCAGGTACCTGTTTATGAGTTTATGAGCTGTCTGCATTGTGAAAAATACAAGTGAATGTTAATTGCACAGTAGGCGTTCATTGTTATATTTTTGTCCCATCTGGAAGCTCTGAATGATGATTGGTCAGGACTTTGCAACAAATGACCGCTAATTGAAATGGTGATTCGCATGACAGTTTTGAAATTAACATCACATCTGTTATTCAATCACCCATTGAGTGCTCTGAGCAGCAATTAGCAGTCGTAATATTAATTTTAGCATTCGTAATCTTGTTTTTTATCTGCTGTAAAGATTGTCCTAAGTCTAATCGATGATCTTCCTTAATAAATTGCACTGTTTTGGAAAGCAGCTGTTAAAAAATTCAGACACCAATTTAAAAAATATAGATCTGAGTGCACATTGATAAGTGGCCATTGTGCTTCCCTACATACGTGACGTCAGCAGGCATGATATTGAAAACCGATCTCACCAGCATGACTCATTTTTCCTTTCCAAAATTCAGCCTCACACGCTCTGCGTGTCATTATCAAACGTGGGCAAAAATACAAATGGCAGCGACAAAAGGAAACCAGAAGATTGCTAATAGCACAGCACCACCTTGGGGTAGATGGTGAATCAGAGCACAGATTTAGGCACCGGTTTCTAACTCCTTGTTCATATCTTGAAAGAACGCCAGCCTCCCATGAGCCTGACTGTTCTCCGGCGCCAGTCTGTTCTCCCGGCACTGCGCTTTTGTCTAGCCCACGAGGCTTGCGCGTCTCTTTCTGTGCATAAACCAGTATGTGTGGTATGAGAAGAGAGCAATCACTCATCCGTCCGAAGGGAAATGTGAAATGGCACTTGGGTTTGCTCAATGCAGGCAGGTATTAAAGGCAGACCCGGAGCCCCGGTCCCCTGAGCGATGATCTGCTCGGTCCTTCGGTATCCCACAATGCCCCTGGGCTTGATAAAGCCCCTGTCCAATGTCAGCGTGCGCAATCTCACTCACAGATGAGTGTTATCTCCCCAGGGTCCCGTCACGTAATCTGTGTGAGCTATAAATGTGTTTGTGTTTTTCAGCAAAAGGTCTTGAACTACATTCTGTAATTTCCAGCATAGCAGCAGAGATAGATTTGAGATTTAGAGGAGATTTAGACTGTGCTTCCTTTTGCTATTTCTAAACACGCACAAAAAGAGGGCAAGGAGCAACTATTATTTACCTGAAAAAAGTTATAAGTACAAGCAGGCGCCTGTTTGACCGACACATTTTAACAATATATAATAATAATAAATACATATGCACGACCAGTCAAAAGTTTACAATAATTACGACTCCTATGCTCACCAAAGCTGCATTTATTTGACCAAAAATACCATAAAAAACAGTAATATTGTGAAATATTATTGCAATTTAAAGTAACCGTTTTATATTTGAATATATTTTAGAATAAAATTTATTTCTGTGATGCAAAGCTGAATTTTTAGCATCATTACTCCAGTTTTCAGTGTCACATGATCCTTCAGAAATCATTCTGATCTGATGCTATTTATGATCAATTATTGGTGTTCAGTTATTATTAATGGTTACAATTATTATCAATGTTGATAACAGGGTTTTTTTTAATCAATTTAGTGCAAGTTTGCTAAATAAAAGTATACATATCCAAACTTTTTAATGATAATGTATCATGGTTTCCACAAAAATGTTAAGCAGTACAACTGTTTTCAATGCTGATAATAATTTCTTGGGCAAAAATATTTATGAGATGTGAAAAAAACTTAATTATTCCAAACTTTTGACTGGTATTAGTAGTAGCAGTGATAGTAAATTTAATGAACAAGTTATTTATACATTAAATAATTTGTAGCAGTAGCCATGGGTCAAAATTAAAGATTTCTATTTTATGCCAAAAATCATTAGGATATTAAGTAAAGATCATGTTCGATGAAGATATTTTGTAAATTTCCTACCATAAATATATCAAAACTTAATTTTTGATTAGTAATATGCATTGATTAGAACTTAATTTGCACAACATTAAAGGCGATTTTCTCAAAATTTACATTTTTTTGCAACCTCAGATTCCAGATTATAACAAATCATACATCAATGGAAAGCTTATTTATTATGATGTATAAATTGACTGGTTTTGTGGTCCAGGGTCATATATTTCTACCATCACACGCCCAGCCCTATAGAGTCTTTAATCTGAACTTTGTCTGTTTGTTTTGCTTTCCAAGGTGAGATTCAAGGTGAGACTTTCTTATTGTAGACCGGCCAACACTTTCAAACAACCTCCCTTGGGTGAGAAAGAAAAATGAGTCCCCAACAATGGGATTCCCATCAGCTACAGGCGAGTAATTTGAGGAAATGTCATTATGAAACAACATAGGATGGCGCCCAACTGCGTGTGTCCCTATAAAGTAGCGTTCTAGAACGCTGCCACCTTGGTAAAATGTTGGTGATAAGTGCAGTACAATCGTCGCTTGATACGGACCATGAGAGCTTGGCTCATAACTGATAAAGAAATCTCTATTAAACTTAACGAAGGGAGCCAAACATCTGGGCATCATGTTTTAATTGACAGTTTGGTGCATGCGTTGGATGCGGCAACAGATTGTCCAATTTTTTCCTTTATCGCCCTCTCACACATGTTCTTATTCTGTCATGGAGACAGCTACGTTAATCTTAAAGGACTTAAGAATAATCATTGCCTAAAATAGAAGCGATTGTTTACTTCAGGTGCTTAGTCTGTTAGGTGAGACCGCACAGTCTTTGGCAGTGTGATGTAGTTGCTGGATTTTAAACTCAGGAAGTCATTATTAGCATAATAAATCATGTTATGTAATATAATATAGAACTGTCTCATTCTATAATTTAGGGAATATTTTATACAGCTGAGGTCAGAAAGTTTACATACACCTTGCAGAATCTGCAAAATGTTAGTTATTGTACCAAAATAGGAGGGATCTTATTGCATATTATTTTTTTATTTAGTACTGACCTGAATAATATATTTAACATACTGTAAAAGACGTTTACATATAGTCCACAAGAGTATGTATGTAAACTTTTGAACAGGGTCATTTTTATCAATTCAGCAATTATTTTCTCTTGTGGTCTATTTGTAAACATTTTTTATTTGAAATATCTTATTCAGGTCAGTGCTAAATACAAAATAACATGCATTCTGTATGATCCCTCTTATTTTGGTAAAATAATTCACATTTTGCAGATTCTGCAAGGTGTATGTACACTTTTGACTTTAACTGTATCAGGAAAAAAGTATAAACATGCTTTTTAATAAAACAACTATTGGTAGCAGTTGATATATTTTATCTGCTAGTTGCCAAGTTCCATAATTAAACATCATTTTGATATTACACAGAAAAAGTTTAAGTTATGGACAAACTGTATGGGTTGACATATAGCATAGTTGACAGTTTTACCATTTTGACTCATAATTTCAATGGCAGGGCTTGTTTGGCCAGCCGGTGTTGTTTTCTTGACCAGGTTAACCTCAAAGCGTAATATTTATTTGAATTTAAGTCATAAAATATTGCAAACCATAACAACATACCCATTGTAGCTGACAGGCAATTAATAAACTCTTTGATGAGAGTTCATTGGAGATCAAGTATAGAAAAAAAATGAAGTGGACAGTTTCCATAATGTGTTCAAAATGTTTGGCATTTTCTTATTTGAAAGAATATTAAAATTAAACTCACTCTCTTTTTATAGATTTTCTAAGGTATTTAAGGTATTTAAATACGTTTACTGTAGATAATCTTGACTTTAACATTTTTTATTCATTATTTTAAACTCAAGGCTGAAACTGTAGTTCAAGGGTTACAAAATCAATTTTAAGCAAACCTGAAAATATGGTGTACAAATTATATTTGTGATTATTACAGCATGCATTCTGTTATTTGATATAAGAAAATTGTTAGAAAAAATATGATTATCATCATTGGACATAAAATGTACTCTAAATAACAAAATCACCAAAGTATTCTGCTATTTTAACATTTTAAGATGTCCTATTATCATTGAGGAAAATTTCATCAGAAAATTGTGTGTGACAAAGGAGAACGAAAATATCCCGAGATGAATTAATGTTGACTCTTTCGCTTCATGTGAAGTTAATGTTGAGCATTACTAATTATAATTTCATTTTCCCCCATCTCTGCCCCATGTGGCATTCAGATTTATTTCGAAAGAGCATTTGCATCTCAGAGCACTGCTCATGCAAAATAATCTAAAAAACATCAAGCAAGCAGAGCCTTTGTGTGACTGAAAGACACATTTTCTCGTCGATTAATCTACAGACTTCATTGTGTCCAGACCGCCGCGGTTCAAAGCTAAGCATTTTGATTCCAGGCACGAATAAACAGCAAAGTTAAGTAAAGTTATCCTTTTGATCCAAAACTAGAAGTGTTATGCTTTATCATTCACAGATGGGGATTAGAAGGCATTTGGTGTTTTTCCATGGGATTAGCACAAGCGTTTACTCGTAATGGCTGCTTCTGCTCTTGCATTCGCTGTGTTCGTTTACGCTAATATCTGAAGAGGCCGGTCCTGACTGAGGAAGGTCACTTTCAGCAGAGTTTGTGTCCCGCAGGTTCTTATAGGTTATACCTTGCAGCAATGTTTGCACAATCTGGCTAGGTATGGGAGTTTGTTGGTTTTCCATTTCTGCTGAAATTGTCAGAGCTGGGTGGAGAAATGGGGAAAGATTGCGTTCTTAATTTATGTACAGTAAGGCCGTAAGGGTCAAAAAGTAAGTTTTGTTTCTTCTAAGGTCTTTGTGCAGACTAGAACAGCCTGTACTCCTTTCTAGCAGGTTTTGCTTGTACTTTCTTGTCTCTCTGGGAAGGTTACATTTGCTGAGTCTTAACATTCTCAGGATGTATTTCTTAGCGTTGGGTCGCTCTTGGTGTCAGCTGTTCTGTTCTTTGTATTCTCTCAGTTTGAAGCAATAGTTTTCTCCAAAATCAAAGCATGTAAAGGTAAAGCAGACGATTTTGGACAGCAAGCTAGGTTTGAAAGCATAACATCCCACCGTCCTTGCAAATCACTCTACAAAACCACACCTCCAAAACACATGAACAGGCAGCCTATCAAAGCCCTCTGAGATTTTATGGTCCTATGCCTTCCACAAACAATATAAATTAGTGATGACTGCTTTTGAAACACTGCTTCATGAAGCTTCAAAAGTGGTTCAGATCACTTAGCAACACGATTTTTGTAAAGGATGCTTTGTTACGTCATAACTGTTTTGAAACGTTTCGAAATTTCAGTGATTTGCCATTGGGGGCAATCTCTGTGAACCCGTGAATCATGCCAGTTCATTAAGATCGCCTCTTAGTGGCAAACCATTGAACCAGCGTCTATAGTTTTTACCTGATCTCAGATCAGTTTAATCAATGTAGACATTTTTAACAAGACATTTGTGTGATTAAAAGGATGAATAGTAGTTAATAGTCTCTTATTGGCCTGTTTATACCAGCTCTCCATAAACAAACAAAACAACCCCTGCAAATTAATAATAATAATAATAATAATAAAAAACACAACAGACTCTTCATATTTAATGGTATTTTATTATTTTAATTGCATTTGATATGTTATACTTGAAATAAAACATTTGCAATGCGTTTGTAGATGTTTTTGTAAAATGTTTTATGCATGTTTTGGTCTGAGTTTTTGTTGCATTTAAACACTTTTGACCAGCAGGCGTCACTAGCATGTGGTGTTTCGAGCGATTCGAAATAGCAAATCATTTTGCAAAGCAAGAAAATTGCAAAGCATCCGTTCCCGAACTGAATTGTGGATTCGTTGCAATGCGCCGGTGATGTTACTCACGTCAGAAGCTGAAAAATTTTCAACTTTTCAAGCGTCAACATTGGCGTCAGCCAATCAGATCGCCTTATGCAAATACCTTAGTACAGACACTATAGCCATTCTCATTTATGCAACACCAGAAAAGTAATGTGATTGGACAGTTGCATCATCACCAAGCTTCAGACGTCCTCTGTCGACATTACAGTGTCTGTGTTCATGCTTCATTTACTTTGAATGGGAGACACAATGCGCTCCCGAACTGAATTGTAGATTTGTTGCGACGCACCACTGGCGTTGCTCATGGCAGAAGTCGAAAAACGTTCAACTTTTGAAGTGTCAACATTGGCGTCAGCCAATCAGACCACCTTATGCAAATACCTTAGTGCAGACGCTAGCCAATTGCTTTCATGCAACATCAAAAATGTAATGTGATTGGCTGTTGTCACTATGATGGTCGCATCAGCACCAAGCTTCAGATACACCCTCCGTCAAGCACAGGCGCTGTCTAAAGCATGTGATATGGATTTTAGCAATATTTTATGGTACAGAATAAATCTCCATCCACTTTGGAAAAGTTTAAAAAAGAGGTCATAATTTAATCAGCCTTATTTTGTTCCAAACCTATCTTCTGTGGAAGATATTGTCGTAGAAGATAAATGTCTTAGTGTACAACAGAAGCCTATGCTCACCAAAATTAGCATTTTAGGTGAATTATCCCTTTAAAATGATGCTAAATAAAAAGAAAGAAAATATTAGAGGGTTGGAACAGACATTAATTTGGAACTATTCCCATTTTGCGTTCTTGTTTGCCCACTTTTACTGTTATTTCAATCCAGTGTCTTAATCATTTCCCTGTTTTTAGAATAATACTCAGTCTAATTGGGTTTCTATTCTGGTACCTCTCAAAAGATAACCGTGAATGCCCTGACATTTTACATTTTTATGCATTTGGCAAATGCTTTTATCCAACGCAACTTGCATTGAATATACATTTTATGAGCTAATACATTTGCTGTTTTAACTACAGGATGCTGATATCCTAATGAGAAGGCTTTTGCATGTATTTTGGTTGGCTTTATCTAAGGCCAGTGCTTAGGCTTATGTGAATACAGACTTTAATAGACACTTCTTGGATATTTTTTGTCATAATTCCTTTTTTATGATGCTTTTTACTTCTTACTTACAGTATGAAGTGTATGTTTGCAAATCCTACTCCATTGGGTCTCATTTGGAGATTGTTTTGTGTACACTAGACCTCACATCTATAAACCACAATGTGCTGTGCAACAAATTCTGTGTTTTTCAGCCAGGTTTGCATTGGGAGGTCAGTTCTGATTCTCTTTATGAATTCAAGAAGACTTTTCTGTAACCTTGTTGAATTTTGCACTAGTGCTCATGTTTAAACTAAGCTTGATATGGTTTTCAGTATATATTCTAGGGGTGTAATTTAACATGCATTTGCCGTCTTCACATCCAGGTTGTTATTTGCTGCTTTTTAAGGTTAACTCGGACAGCTCACATCTGATAGAAGATGTGCAGGAGGTCAAGATGCTGGAAATCAGCAATCTTCTTGAGAATCTAGTAGAGTCAGATCGACTGCTGAATAAGTGTTCTTCGCCAGTTCTCTCAGCCACCCTCCCTTTCCTCGTTCTCTTTTCAGTGCCAGGTAGCTCATGGCACCGCATGACGCTGTGTGAGCTCCATCTGTTTGGCGCACGGCTGGTGACAAACTGCGAGAGAGGAGGCCTAGTCAGTCGCTGTGGGTTGCACTGCGGTGGAACCAATCGGCACCTTCCCACACGGCCCAAAGAGAAAGCCCCCCGGGAAACCCTTCAACACGCCCAGCCCACAACCCAGCACACAGTTTGTGCTCTGCCAAATGTAGAGCCAACTTTTACCAACCCTGACTTCACCATCCAAAAAATGAGGGCAGCACAGAATGAAATCCTGAAGGACCAGAAAGATATATATTCAAGAAACGACTCAAAACTTGCTGATGCTGATTTCTACTCTTTGTTGCAGTCCTCATTTGAAAGTAAATTTGGATAAAAGTGTCTGCTAAATGCATAAATATAAATAAATAATGACTTAAATTTTGGTCTATAACCAAAGAAAGTTATAAATGGCTTGTGGAAATACACAAATTCTGTGACTTTGTGGACTATTTATATGGTGCTTTTTATTTTATTTTATTTTATTTTATTTTATACTTTTTCCAAAACTCTGGAATGCACTACTTACGCATATTAGATAAGCTCAGTCTCTTAATTTATTTAAATTGTATCTTAAGACAAATTCTGTTTTTTTATTATTATTATTATTATTTTTATTATTATTATTATTTTTTTTTTTTGGTGGAGTATTTATGTGGGTTTTTTATTTTATTTTATTTTATTTTTAATTTTTTCCAAAACTCTGGAATGCACTACTTACGCATAATAGATAAGCTCAGTCCCTTAATTTATTTAAATTGTATCTCAAGACAAATTCTGTGGATTTGTGGTCTATTTATTTTATTTAATCTTATTTTATTTTAATTAAATTTTTTTTAAATTATTATTTATTTCTCCAAAACTCTATGATGCACTACCTTCTCATATCAGATAAGCTCTTAATTTAAAGATATATATTCAAGATATATATTCAAGAAACGACTCAAAACTTGCTGATGCTGATTTCTACTCTTTGTTGCAGTCCTCATTTGAAAGTAAATTTGGATAAAAGTGTCTGCTAAATGCATAAATATAAATAAATAATGACTTAAATTTTGGTCTATAACCAAAGAAAGTTATAAATGGCTTGTGGAAATACACAAATTCTGTGACTTTGTGGACTATTTATATGGTGCTTTTTATTTTATTTTATTTTATTTTATACTTTTTCCAAAACTCTGGAATGCACTACTTACGCATATTAGATAAGCTCAGTCTCTTAATTTATTTAAATTGTATCTTAAGACAAATTCTGTTTTTTTATTATTATTATTATTATTATTTTTATTATTATTATTATTATTTTTTTTTTGGTGGAGTATTTATGTGGGTTTTTTATTTTATTTTATTTTATTTTTAATTTTTTCCAAAACTCTGGAATGCACTACTTACGCATAATAGATAAGCTCAGTCCCTTAATTTATTTAAATTGTATCTCAAGACAAATTCTGTGGATTTGTGGTCTATTTATTTTATTTAATCTTATTTTATTTTAATTTAATTTTTTTTAAATTATTTATTTCTCCAAAACTCTATGATGCACTACCTTCTCATATCAGATAAGCTCTTAATTTATTTAAATTAATTTTTTATTTTTAATTTAGATGCTTCTTTAAAGGTGCTATGTAAAATTATCAAAGTTATTATCTTTTTTCATGTCCTGTTTGAGTTTACATGATCCCTAATGCTGCATTAAGATTCTTTAAAAGCTCCTTTTTGTTCGACAGAAAAAAATAACACTTGAGTTTGAAAGGACACGAGGGTGAATAAATAGACATCATTTACATTCTGTACAAACTGTTCCTTCAAACTCTGAATTAGATCCATTGTTGCAGTTCTGATCTTGTCATTTGTGCCTAGGCTTAGTCAGTTTCTGTATCTAATGACCAAAAACCCTTCACAACAGCTCAGTTACTAAGAGAAAGCCTACTGTCCTACTGTCACCTCTGCTTTTGACAACAAAAGACGACATTAGCTCAATCTCTGTTGAGTTTTCCCTTCTCTTTGTGTCGTGTCTGACTGACTTAAAGCAGTTTAAGCTTAATAAGTAATTATGTTGTCAAAACAGGCCTTTTTTCTTGAACTGCACTGTTTCTGTCTACTTTTTTTCTTCTAAACTCATCATTTTGGCTATTAGCATAATTCTTATTACTCCAAACGCGCACATATCCTTGCATTGTTCTCATTACAGAGCCGGAGCCCTTTTAATGTGTGAGATCACCGCTCTGATGTGTGGAGAAACAATTAGCTGTGATCCGCTCCAGTCTCCATTCAGTAATGGGCATGTGGATTTGATTGGCAGAGTAAAAGCAGGAATAATGTGTTCGGAGAGGAAATGAGTAAACATGAGAGGACGGTGACGGAGGGAAGACAAGGAGGTGTAGACCAAGTGTCTGGGCAAATGGAGTCAAGCTGCGATGACGCTTTTTATAAATGGTTTGCCATTAGAGTGTAACATCTTGATTACTGTTTTTTCCTGTCATCAGTTTTAGCTCAAAATGAAAGTTTAGTTGAGTTTATTTATACAAGCTGAAGCTCAGTGTTGGTCACTGAACCTTGCCGCTCAGGACAGTGCTTCTTCCACCAACTGTGATTTAAATTTCACGAACCATTTCTTATACAGCACGCTGACCTTTCACAACACCATTTATGACATTTACTTGATGTACAATCATAGATTTTATTGTACATTGTTCTCTGGTTCATCATCAGCAGCCTGTGTAGAAACTCTTTATTGCTAGTTCTGTATTCTGTGTGTGTGTGTGTGTGTGTGTGTGTGGTCTTTAGTGGTGCGCAGGAAAATGCCATTAATGCAACTCTGCTTTGCTCATCATGCTAATCAGTGCTAAGTTGCTGATTTTTTTTAAACAAATCCAAGGTTGCTTCTGTCATTCTGTCGATCATTCTATCTATCGTTCTGTCTGTTGTTCTATCATCTGTCTGTCTGTCTGTCTATATATCGTTCTGTCATTCTATCGATCATTCTGTCCATGATTATATCTGTTGTTCTATCGTTTTATCTATCGTTCTGTCTCTTTTAGATCTATCTAATCTGTTTTAAATAGATCTGTCTATCATTTTATCTATCTATCATTCTGTAATTCTATCATTCTACCTCTTTTAGATCTATTTATCGTTGTCGTTCTATTGTTCTAATCTCTCTATCTACCTATCTGTCTATCTATCTGTCATTCTGTCATTCTATCTATCGTTCTATTGATCTATTGTTCTGTCATTCTATCATTCATTCTATTTCATTCTATCGTTCTACCTATTGTTATATCATTCTACCGTTCTGTCTATCGTTCAATCTATCATTCTATCTATCGTTCTATCATTCTGTCGTTCTATCGTTCTATCTATTGTTCTGTCGTTCTATCTATCTATCTTTCATTCTATCGTTCTGTCTGTTGTTCTTTCATTCTTTCTATCTTTCATTCTATCATTCTACCTATTGTTCTATCATTGTGTCGTTCTATCTATCGCTCTCTCATTCTGTTGTTCTATCGTTCTATCTGTCTTTCATTCTATCGATCTATCTATTGCTCTCTCATTCTGTCGTTCTATCTGTCCATCTTTCATTCATCTGTCGCTCTATCATTCTGTCTGTCATCTATCTATCCATCGTTGTGTCTATGATTCAGTCGTTCTATCTATCTTTCATTCTATCGTTCTACCTATTGTTCGATCATTCTATCGTTCTATCTGTCGCTCTGTCATTCTATCGTTCTGTCTTTTGTTCTATCACTCTATCTTTCTATCTATTGTTCTATCTGTCGTTCATTCTATCGTTCTTCCTGTTGTTTTATCATTCTATCGTTCTACCTATCGCTCTATCATTCTATTGTTCTATCGTTCTATCTTTCATTCTATCATTCTGTCTATCGCTCTCATTCTATCGCTCTATCATTCTGTCTGTCGTTCTGTCTCTTAGATCTATCTGTCTGTCTAGATGGATGGACGATAGATAGATAGATGATAGATAGATGGATAGATAAGAGTGTATTTTCATATATGTATACTGGTTTCAATAACCATTTAAATTTGTTTTATCATTTATAACTCTTTACTTATTTCACTGCTATTGTTTTTTTTTTAAGTATTCAGATTTTTATGTAGTCACATATGACTATGCTAAATTAATTTGATCCATTTAGATGTTTTATTTAAACAGCTTATTAAAATTTGAAGCACTTTAGAGAAAAAGTAGAAAAATCATTCACATTGAACCTTGCGACTGACTGATTTTTGTTTTGTATTTCACTTATTATATTTATTTCATTTATTTATTATAGACTGTTTTGTTTATTTAATTTATTATGTATATTTATAATTTATTTGATTGATTATTTTTTTTATTTGAACAGTCATTGCAAGGAAACAACTGCAAGAAAATAAAAATATATTGATACTTTATTTTTGTGCATGGTTCACTGTTTATGATGTTTTTAATTATATAATTATGCTTTACTTACATTCACAGAGAAAACTAACTTTCACAATCCATTCGGGGCTAAATTATGATTTATTTTACCTTGACACTGAACATTCAGTAGTGTTTCAGAGTAGTGCAGAAAATACACTCAACATACTCAAATTTATACCGTTTGACAGATTTTTACCTCACCCACCCCAAATCCTAGGTAAGAAAACATGAGCAAAACATCATAGCCTTCAACAACTGTGACTGTGAGTTATTGTAATGTGTGAAGAGGTAGATTAGTCCACTGTTTAACAAAACCATGGCAACAGCCTGCAAATAGCCCTCACGCTGATCCGTCGATTGACTTGCTAAGTTCAGCATGTGGTGGGAAAATGAAGTGTGTTACACACACCACCCTGCCAACCCGCTTCACCCCTGCCAGAACAATCTAAGAGCTCGGTTCCCCCGAGTTCATTTTCCTGGAGGCATTTTCGTCTCAGCGAGGTGGATGTCGGCAGGTGAAACAATCAGTGGTTGGTGGATGGACAGGATTTAAATGAGATGACAAAGCAATTCTTCACTTCCTTGCTGCAAGCTGTCTAAATAAGTGGAGTCGGAGTTGCTACCCATCTGAAAAATGACACATCTGAGAGGAGGGTCAAAAGTCAATGTGTTTTCTTCTACCCCAAGAACTGTTTATCTTAAAAAATGAGTATGTTATGTCTGTAAACGGAAAACATAAACATTTTTTTAAGTGTAGCAGGACTGACAGGGAGAAATATCTTAGAGCAAAGGTTAAGCCATTATTTTTTGATGAAACATAAATGCAAATATTGCTTAAATGTATATGTATATATTCTTTTTTTTTTTTTTAACATATGTTGTGCATTATAAACATCTGCACTTGACAAATTTGAGATGCATGTTAATTCTGGGTGTAAATTTCAATCGGTCTTGACAGATCACTTTTTATCGTATAACCGTAGACGAATGTAAACAGGGCGAATTAGACCAGTAACTTATATTAATAAAAGTAACTAAGGTCATTGTTGATTTCTTGTAAACAACAGAGAAATACTGAACACCACTCCAAAGCACCAGCTGGGAAAGCCACCTGTTTCAAAGCATGTTTTCTTTTTAAATCTGCATCCAGTTAGTTATTTTAGAACGTGTTATGCCTCAGTGAGTACTATGTTGAGAACTTTACAGCAACATAAATAATACAAAATGCTTAGAAAAGATCTCGCACAGGATTGGCAAAGGCTCACGATTCTCACACCTTTTGTTTTTGGCAGGTTGGCACCTTGGTGATGCGTAGGACAACCAGTATGGCACAGTAATTGGCTGCGCGTCGTGACATCGACTCGGCTGCCGCCCAAAGAGAAAGCCAGAACACCCACACGATTTCTCGAATCAAACACAGAGCACTGTGGAGATCGGCTGAGGATTATTTCATTAAAGCCACAATCCCTTCCGAAGCGTCTAGGAGGTCAGTTCCGTGAGCGTGTCAACTGTTTACATTTTTGCACGCATTTCAGTGTCGGTTGTAAAGAGTGTCCGCTGAAAACATTAGTATACCAATCGAGGCTCACTGAAAATACGTGGGGGGTGGGGGTAATTAAAGGAATAGTTCACCCGAAAATGCAAAAAAACTGTCATTAATTACTCATCCCCATGTCGTTCCAAACCTGTAAGACCTTCATTTCATCTTCAGAACACAAATTAAGATATGTTTGATGAAATCCGAAAGCTTTCTGATTCTCCGTAGTCAGCAACGCAACTGACACATTCAAGGCCCAGAAAATTAGTAAAGACATTTTTTAAATAGTCCATGTGACATTAGTGGTTCAACCCTAATTTAAAAAAGCTACAAATATAGTTTTTGTGCACAAAGAAAACAAAAATAACGGTTTTATGCAACAATTTCCTTTCAGTCTACGCTGAGCGTTTACAAGAGTACTACGACGCATGCAGTGGTTGCGAAATGATATTACACTGTTTGTAGCATATTTCACTGCAGTTTTCAAGAGAAATGTCCCATGTCTGGTGCTAAATAGCACGTTAGCAGTGCTCATTTGTTGTGATTCATGCAAATGCAATGCTGTACCAGGTGCACGGCCGAGCAAGTTTACCACACCAGAAAAGCCATATGTATGTGTTTTTGTCTATCCCTAAATAGCGTTTTTAATTTTCCCTGAAACTTAAAAGTTAAAGTGTGACTGTAGCAGCATTTTATTATGTTGGCTGTTATACGCATCATGGCACTTCTGAAAAAAGGTTAATTCTCTGTACATTTGAAATCAACAGACTATCTAAACTAAACCTTACTCTAAACCTAACCAACAGTGTTAACTAAAGCAAAAATGAGATAAAAATGCATAAAGCATGCCATTTTAGCTTGCTTCTGCAAGTATTTAAGCTCTTTTGTTGTGATTCATGCAAATGCAATGCTGTACCGGGTGTGCTACCGAGCAAGTTTACCACATCAGAAAAGCCATACGTAAGTGTTTTGTCTATCCCTAAATAGCTTTTTTTTAATTTTCCCTGAAACTTAAAAGTTAGTTAAGTGTGACTGTGGCAGCATTTTATTACGTTGGTTGTTGTATCACAGCACTTCCAGAAAAAGGCTAATGTACTGTCCATTTGAAATTAACATACTATCTATACCAATACCCTACCCTAAACCTAACCAACATAGTTAACTAAAGACCTAAAACATGAGATAAAAATGCATTACCTGAAGCAAAACATGCCATTTTAGCTTGCTCCTGCAAGTATTTAAACTCTTTTGTTGTGATTCATGCAAGTGCAGTGCTGTACCGGCTGTGCTACCAGGCAAGTGTACCACATCAGAAAAGCCATATGTAAGGAGCTCATTATGTGTTTTTGCTGAAATGCTGCATGTACGTATCGTGAAACTTTATCCCTTTAACGTGTCAGCTGCATTGCTGTCTATGCAGGGTCAGAAAGCTCTCAGAATTCATCAAAAATATCTTAATTTGTGTTTACAGGTTTGGAACGACATGAGGGGGAGTAATTAATGACAGAATTTTCAATTTTAGGTGAATTATCCCTTTAAAGTTAAGTGTGACTGTGGCTGCAATTTTTAGGGCCTGAGCACTGCAGTGCGAGGACCCTATTGAAAATGCATTACATGAAACAAAACATGCCATTTTAGCTTGCTTTTGCAAATGTTTAAGCTCTTTTATTATGGTTAACGCAAGTACCGTGTGCGCTACCAAGCAAGTTTACCACATCAGAAAACCATACATATGAAGCCAACTATGTGATGCAAACATCAAAATGCACTGGTTTACACATCATGCACTAAAGTAAAAGTGTTCTGAGGTCGTCATAATACAAAAATGTGCAAGAAACGGTGCAAAAAGAAGACCTTATTAATCAGTAATTTGCTGCTTAATCATAATTTGTGTGAATTGCAGTGAATTGTACGTATAGGTACATTTTTTGAAGAAATGTGGGCAGAGTCTGGGTTCCGTTACTAATATGAATTGTCTTGCAAATTCATATTTGATTGCATTTTATGAACTTAACATCATCAAGCTTTCAGGATATTGTGCTTTATGTTATTATCTGACCCTGAGGTCTTTAGCAATACTGTGCCTTTAGTGAGTAATTACAATCTCGTATCCTGTCTAAACACAATCACAGGAACATATATGTATTTCATATAAGTTATTGATTCTGCAAGAATTGCTGTTTTATATTGGTCAGAAATATAAACTCCTCCATGGAAAAAAATATACACTTTTTAGGGGTGAATGCACTGAAAAGCAATTACAGGACTTATTTGTACATGCTGCCTGCATTGTTTAAGTGCCCAATGCACTAAAATTAGGAAATGGAACAAATTTATTTACAAATTCAGCACTGAAACTATTTATGCTGTGCGATTCTTCATCTTACAGGTCATTTCTGAGTTCTAGGTTGTGTTGCTATGTTGCGACTTTACTGGGACCATAATGCACGAGTCAATCTGCATTTCAGACTCTAGAATAGTCTCTTTAAAATGCCAAAAGCACAGCGTACGTCTGGACGTGTGCCCGGTTATAATGCTGTCCTCTATCATTTGATCATCAGCAGAATTACTGCTGCCATGATCAATAGGAAATTTGCACAAACATCTCTTTTAAACATAATTTTTGTTTACCGACTGATTTATGTAGGTGGAATTACTGCAATGCTAATTGGAAAAATACTGTGTGCGTTTTTCTAATAAGGCACAATTTACAATGGGACAGAAAAGTGGTAAGTAAATTGGACACTGTTTTTTGCTGAAATGATGCATGCAAAAGTGCCTTGAAATTGTTTGAATTTGCATTTTCGCCTCTGTGTCAGATATTTGTTGTAAACTCATTTCTGACTTTATTGCATTGTTTTCAGCTTTGTTTATTAATCTTGTACTCTGTCGTGTAGATAAATGGTAATCAATGATTTGCAGTCTTGACATTTGCAGATGTATTACAGATGCTACATATCCTTAACATTTCAGCATCCAGTAAATATATAAATAATAAATAAAATGTGTGATTATATCAATTATATGTAATATTTATAATATTAGAATGATTTCAGAAGGATCATGTGACACTGGAGTAATGATGCTGAAAATCCAGTTTTGATCACAAATAAATTACATTTTAAAATTTATTGAAATGGGAAATGGTTATTTTAAAATTGTAATAATATTTCACAATATTACTGTTTTTACTGTATTTTTAATCAAACAAATGCAGCCTTGTCGAGCATAAGAGACAGCCTTAAAAAAAAAAATAAATAAAAAATCATAATTATTACAAAATTTTGGCTGTTACATGTCTACCTTCCCATTTTAGTATCAATTTATATACATTTTTTAAAATGAACAACACTGTAAAAAAAAAAAACAATTTGTTGAGTCATCTTAAAATAATTTGTTAGCTGGTCTTAATTTTAAGTTTAGTCAACTTGAAATGTTAAGTTGTACTAAGTGACAACTTAGGAATTTGAGTTGATTCAATGTAAATTTTTAAGGGAGCTGGGTAACAAGCCCAGTTTTTAAATTTAATAAAGCAATTTTTTTGTTTAGTCAAATCAAATATCTAAGTTGTCACTTAGTACAATTTAACATTTCAAGTTGACTAAACTTTTTTGAGTTGACTGAACCTAAAATTTTAAGGCAGCAGGGTAACATATTACATCATTATTTTACATTGACTCAACAAATTGTTTGTTTGTTTGTTTTTACAGTGAATTCAACCAAAAATTAAAATGGTAAATTTACTAAAATCAGTTCAGTTGTTTGTTCAGTTGTAGTTTATATATATATTTATTTATTTATTTTATTTATTTATTTTTTATTTTTTTATTTTTTGCTGTTGTATGCCTCTTTATGTCTGCATAGTACATTACATGTACCTGATATTGTTTTACATTGTGCTTTATTTTGTGTCATAGAATAATGATATTATCCAATATAATTGCAGCAATACATACAAGTAGCATCAATAGAAACAGACAAGCTTTTGACTCTCATCTCTGTCATGCTGCAGTGTTATGAAAGCAATAAACCACTGGAAGCCGTGTACTATGATTTTACGTGTTGAAACTAATAAAGTCCAGTTTGTCAAAGAGAAAAAAAAAACAATCTGACATGGTGCACAGGATGTAGGAAGAGTTTTTTTGAGAGTAAATGATTGTGAGCTTTTTTTCTCAAGGAGTTGATACCTGAAGAAAAGCTGGGCGGCAGCTGAAATCAGCACATCTGAGGTCATGTCATGGCAGCTAATGACTGAGACAGGTGGGATCAGCTCAACAGACTTCAGGATGACGCAAAAGCGGCTGACAGATTGATTCGGTTGAAAAATGCAGATCGCACATCGACAGCACAGACCGGATGTCAAGGACTACATCTGCAGCCCTCTGTAGCCAAGTCTTACTGACAGAAGTTTGCATAAATGCTGTGATTTAGATTGGAAGTGAATGGAAACCTAACTATCCATGTTCAATTCATTTTCCATAGGAGATTTCACTGGGTTTTATGGAATTAAAACTTTGTGCTGTTGTCATGTTTTGTCACTTTTTATGTTTCTGTTTAGCTTTCATTTATTTGTAATTTATTATTTTTCAGTACTTCAGTAATTTTTGTCCTTAAACATATTTTTTTCAGTTAGTTACCAAGGCAAAATGTCACCTTGCTGACATTTATGGTTTTTATTTATTTTTGTTTTTTTAGTACTTCAGTAATTTTAGTACTTAAACATTTGATTTTAGCTACACAAAATCAGTTTAACAATTCACAAAATCGAACTAAATTAAATTAATTAAATATCAAACTAAATTATAGCACATTCATTTGTGGTCATTTTTGTTCAGGTACCCTAAAAATCAAAAGAAAGAAATGAGATATAATTAATAGACATCACTTTTAAAATGTATTTTGGCAGTACTTCATGTAATGCTTATTTATTTTATTTTATTTTATTTTTCAGTAATTTTAGTACTTAAACATTCTGTTTCAGTTAGTTACAAAGGCAAAATGTCACATTTTTAGGGTTTTTATTTTTTTTGTTTATTTTTTTTTTTTTAGTTAAATTTTCCTCCCAATGTTAATTTTATTTTATTCTTTATTTTGTTTTGTTTTATTTTTAGTCTTCTTTCAGTTAACAAAATAATTGTAATAGTTGTAGTATTTAGCTTTTAGTCAACAAACACAACACTGGCTGAGTTTCCAAAAGTGTTAAATTGACATTGGATGCATACTTGTACATTCATAAATCAAGTTAGCATTTTTCTAGCTGTGATCATCCATAAATATAATACCTTTACTGACTACATTGAAAGCAATCATAGACCATACTGGGGAAACCAGCACCCTTTGATATATTAGGTAGTACTGTTCAACTTTTATGCAAACAGGATCCGGTTTCATTCTTTTGTTGTTTTACTGTTTTGAAATGCAAGAGCATGTCCAGTGTAAACTTGCTTGTGTGAGGTGTCTGTTCATGCATTTACGTACTATATCAACTAAACTACGTCTAGGATCCAACATAAGGCTGTGATTGTGAGGATCCGTCAGCAGCTCAGGTTCAGACTCATGAGACGACCACTGACACATTATGATTACACACCTGATTCTCCCATAAATCCCATAAATTGATGTCTTTCCTGCACTGTGACTGCTCTTCCCATGTGTCCAAAACCTAAAAAATGAAGCCTACACCATGAAAATGTTTACGGTTTAGGGTTTAGAATGTCTTACATTCCGAATCGGAATGTTATAAAACTTGTAAAGTTTTGGTACTTGCTTTGTGAACATACACAAAAATGTTTTTCATTTAAATGAATTGTACAATAATTTAATTTATTATTTTCTTTTTTGTTGTTGTTGTTGTTTGGTTTGGTTTTTATTGTGTAATGCAAAACTAATAAAAATACTTAATATAAATATAATATAAAAACACCTCCCCCCCCCACACGCACACACAAAAAAAAAAAAATTAAATTAAGTTAAAATCATGGACATGACTTGTAATGTTTGCAATCAAAAATGGCATTACTGAAAGCTAATTTTTTAAGATGTCTACCTTAAATTTGATAACTATTTAAGATTTATTTAGATTTTTTAGAGTAAAACATGTTTTGAAAATATGTATTTCATCAGCTATTTCATAAATATAATTTAGTACCATAAAATCTTGTAAAAATAAAAAAAATTAAAAAGAAAATAAGTAAATTAAATTAATTAAACATTCATTTCATTGTAATAATAAACATAAAAAATTAGTTATTTTTGTTGAGTTATCCTGAAAATCAAAAGAAATGAGAAATAAAATAATGAATAAATTAAGTAATTTTGGATCAGTTATGCTGTATTTATATTTATATATTTATATTATATCAATATTATATTTAAAATGTATTTTGGCAGTATTTTATGTAATGCTTGTTTATTTTGATTTGAAAATAAAAAAAATAATAAATTAAAAAAATATATAATAATAAAAAACACTACTAAAAAGTCCACATTCAGATGCACTGAGAGGTAAAATGCACTTAATTATCATTAAAATAATATCAGTAAACTGGAAAAAGAAAAATCGTAATGGTCCCAAACTAGGCTTTATTTTCTTTATCCAAATTATAATTGCTTATTTGAATTAATTAATTGCTTAATTGCCTGTTCTTTCCTTTTGAAACTGGAGTCAATATGACCCGGAGATGCTTCTGTGAGATTCAGCCGTGTTTTTCTCTCCGCGGGTCATCGTCTCGTCGCGTTCAGCTCTCTCTACCAACAGATGGTCTCCTTAAGATCAAAAATGGACCTTCTCCAGCGGTTCTCTGTTTTCCATCCAGCTTGCATCAATGAGGTCAAAGCAAGCAAATCGTTTTCCCTCACTAATACATATCGGAGCATATTGTTTAAATGGCTAATAAAAACATCAAGAAAACACTTCAACATGCAATATAACTCAATTGCCCTCCAATGCGGTTTCTCAGCAATGTGAAGATTTTCTTGAATAAAGGAATAGACAAATGCTGAAATTAAACTATTACTATATAAAAAAATTGTTTACATAAACTCAGCCATTCCACATCTTGATACATTTCCTAGCAGCCCTATTCTCTAATATACGCAATAAAAATAAAAATCACAGCATTTCAATATCAGACGCCATGCAGAGGCAAACCAATGTAAAATTATGACTATACGAACTAACATCTCTTCCGTCTTTTTCATTTACAAAAGCTTTGGAAAGAATTTAGGACAAAATACCCATGAAAACTCAAGTTGATGCTGATGTTGAACTTTTAATGGTTGCTCAAAGCATTAACAGAGTTTAAATGCAAGAACGTAATTAATAAACAGAATACGCATGCAGTCAATAACTCAAATATCTGCATTTTACAATAGCACACAGCACGGGCAAGCAATGTCAAGGTTATTGATTTTGTTCCAAGTGCATGAACTTATAAAACGCGTGACCTGGTTGCAATGTACTGTGTTATTTTGGAAAGTGTCTGCCACATGCATAAATATAAATGCTTATCAAAAATATCCAAACAGTGCTCAAGTCCTGCACATATACTGTACAGTTAGGGGTCAAAAGTTTCATACACCTTGCAGAATCTGCAAAATGTAGTACTGACCTGAATAAGATATTTCACATAAAAGACGTTTACATGTAGTCCTCGAGAGAAAATAATAGTTGAATTTATAAAAATGACCCTGTTCAAAAGTTTATTGATTCTTAATGCTGTGTTGTTACCTGAATGATCCACAGCTGCGTTTTTGTGTAGTGATAGTTGTTCATGAGTCCCTTGTTTGTCTTCCAGGTCCCCCAAATTTTTTGTTTTTTCAGCATTTTTGTGTATTTGAACCCTTTCCAACAATGACTGTATGATTTTGGAGATCCATCTTTTCACACTGAGGACAACTGAGGGACTCATATGCAACTATATCCAGAAGGAAACAGTGCATTAAGCGCCGGGGATGAAAAGTTTTGAATTTAAAGATCAGGGTAAATTTCACTTTTTTTGTCTTCTGGGAAACATGTAAGCATCTTCTGTAGCTTCTGACGAGCAGTAATAAATTAAAAAGAAAAAGATATTTAGGGAAAATAAGAAAAATGTACATCTTTATCTGTTCAAAAGTTTTCACCCCCCTGCTGTTAATGCATCGTTTTTCCTTCTGGAGCATCAGTGAGTGTTTGAATCTTCTGTAATAGTTGCATATGAATCCCTCAGTTGTCCTCAGTGTGAAAAGATGAATCTCAAAATCATATAGTCATTGCTGGAAAAGGTTCAAATACACAGAAATGCTGAAAAACCAAAGAATTTGGGACCTGAATGATTTTTCTGAAGAACAGCAGGCAGTTTAACTACAGGACAAACAAGGGACTCATGAACAACTATCACTAAACAAAAAAACACAGCTGTGGATCATTCAGGTAACAGCACAGCATTAAGAATCAAGTGTATGTAAACTTTTGAACAGGGTCATTTTTATAAATTCAACCATAATTTTCTCTTGTGGACTATATGTAAACATCTTTTATGTGAAATATCTTATTCAGGTCAGTACTAAATAAAAAATAACATAACGTTTTATCGCTCTCATTTTTAGGTGAACTATTCCTTTAAGGTGCCTTTAAACATCAAACCTTGAGTCTGTGGCCAGAATAGATTTTCTAAAAATGACATTTCTCCGAAGTTCTGACAGGAATGATTTAGAAGACCAAACTGAATATTTAAGAGCTCAATAAAACCTTCATTCTGCGGTAACGTGTCTGATTCATCAAAGTCTTTCAAGGGTTGAGTGACATTTGCCAGAGCTCCATTTAACATCATAAAGCGTCTTGCTTTAATGTCGCACTCATTTTCCTATCTCACATTTTTCTCTCTCTCTCACACACACGCTTCCTGTCTCAACCTGTTTGATGCAATCTCAAATGCTTCAGTGTAATTTGCCCCTCAATTATTTCGTTTATTTTCCCTCTTTTTTTTTAGTGGAGGTTGTTAGTGCGTGTGTACAGTTAGAAAAAGACCCTGTCAAATAAATAAGTGAGATGCTTTGGATAGATGAGTCTAATCAGAAGACGTTATTCGCAAATGCTAATGACATACAGAATTAATGAACGGTACTTTACTTAAGACCTGTAACTCGAGTCATTTTGCTGCATCAGAGGACCAATCTCATTTAACTTAAATTGGTTATTCCTTTAATCAGTGTTGAAGCCACTCAATATGTGTGTCCGTGTGGTGCTAATGTAGACTGGCGTTTCATCCGTCTTCATGCGTGGACGATGGGTTCAGTTTCATTTATTAATCTCTGTTTGTTTATGTGGTAATATGTAACTCAGGATGCCGTCAGCATGTTTGACCATACAGTTTTTTCTTACATGCATTATTTTTACTCTCTAACTCTGTTTAATAAAATCATGTAACTCAAAATTTGCAAATACATTTTTATGTGATTTTTTTTTTTTTAAGGCTATTTCTGCCTGCTGGATGCTAAAATGGGCAAAACATCAGACAGTAATATAAACCTTGCTTTATGAATGTGGTTATGATGAATTATAAAAAGTTTGGGCTCAGGAAGGTTTTTTAACGTTTTCAAAAAAGTCTTTTATGTTCTCAGGGCTGAATTTAGTTAGCAAAAGTAATAATAGTGTGAAATATTTGTACAATTTAAAATAACTGTTTTCTATTTGAATATATTTAAATGTATGTAACACACCAGTGCCTACGAAAAAGTCCCTCGGTATGAAGTCCGAAACCCAACAGGAAGTCTGTTATTTTGAATTTTCTGTTAGTTTTTGCCATTTTCAGGTGTTGTATTTAAACAAACTCCTCCTACAGATTTAAACAGATCAACACCAAATTTGGTCAGCCTAATCTAAAGCCCTTTGTGACGTTAAATTGCGAAGATCTTGAGTTTTCATTGAAGGGTGTTTCTGTGGCGGCCTGACAAACATCAACATTTCGGCATGAAACAGGAAGTTTATATAATTTAGGCATACAATGTCTGATCTGCACCAAAATTTTGTTTAATAAGAGTTTGTTTAATCACGTTTAATAGGGGTCCTGTCCTGAACACATGCCCATCACCATATTCAGTTATACTCATAGCACCACCTGCTGGAAACAGGAAGTGATGTGTTTTACGCGCAGCAAACTCCTCCTAGAGATTTAATGACAACAACATTATATTTGGTCAGTCTAATCTAAAAGCCTTTGTGATGTTAAATTGCAAAGATCTTGAGTTTTCTTTAAAGGGCGTGTCCGTGGCGGCCTGACAAAGTTCAATGTTTCGCCACTGAAAAAGTTGTTGTAACTCAGCCGTACAATGTCCAATCTGCCCCAAATGTCACACATTCTATAATGGTGCATTCACACCAGATGCGAATGAAGCATTAAGCGCGAGTGATTTACATGTTAAGTCAATGCAAAGACTGAGTGGAGGCAGAAATCCGAAACAACAATGGAGGACAAAATCATCGTCGCTGTATGTGGATACCCGGAGCTGTACGATACATCTTCGTACTTTTATAGAAACAGGAATAAAAAGGATCTTGCTTGGAAGAAAGTGTGTGAGAAGGTCGGACGATCTGGTAAGTTGTAAAAAATGCTCTTTACTCAATTTGAGCTATATGTATACGTATTGAAACTACAAGCTAGCTAAAGCCTCTGAAGGATCTGATGGACTGAGACACGGCGCAGAACAAGTCTACGCCGTTTTTCAGCCTTCCATAGCACATAAAGCGCAGCTACCCTCTCAACAAAATCCATGTCAGCCATTTCGCAACGAGACTGGAGCCACCTGGCAGAAGCACCTCCCATGACGTGAATTCGCATCTGTTGTGAAGTGAACTTCACGCGCAAATGAAGCAAGTAAACTCAAAATGTTCAAGCGTCCAACTACGCGCGAATAGCACGATTTATTTGCACAATTCGCGTCTGGTGTGAACGCACCTTAAGAGTCTTGGCCTGAACACATCTAAAGACCAATATTCTATTATAATCATAGCGCCACCTGCTGGCAACAGTAAATGACTTGTTTTACACTAACTTAAACATGCAATGCCCTATCTGCACCAAACTTCACATTTAGTAAGAGTCCTGGCCTGAGGACATCTAAAGGCCAATATTCAGGTATAACCATAGCGCCACCTGTTGGTGATGGGATTTGTCACGCTTTACACTAACTTTAATCAGCAACAAACTTCATATGTTTGATAAAAGACACAGCGCCTCAGCTGGCAGCAGGAAGTTTGGCACATATAATTGACTTTGACATATTCCTCCTATATTTACCACTTTAAATGCATATTGCTCACCATTCGCTGTTTTCATAAAACCACCAGGTGGCGGTGAGCTCAGGTGCTGCTTGAAAAAGCTGTTTATTAATATATTTCGGCTAATGTTGGTGACGGTGAAACAGTTAAAGTGCTGATAATACTGGAATGTAGCACCGCTGGAAAAGGCTCTCAGCCAATCAGATTTGAGAACCAGAACAAAATGTTGCAAAATGTATTTATTCTAAGGGGCTGTTGAATGCTTGAATCTTGAATGTTCTAAAGTGTGCAGTTGTTTTCAGGGAAATTCATGGCTAAAGTAGTTCCAGGCAAGTCTTGACCGCATTACATGTCCGTATCACTTTTGACTTCAAATGACTTCAGTTAAGTAAGTTCCTTACAGCCTGCAACAGCAAAATAACCAAAACCCACAATGACACTGACTAGTAAAACATAAAAACAACATTATTTCCATGTTTTTGCCACAAAATTACGTTTTATTATAACAATATATCAAATCAGAAATAAGTTAAATACACTTCTTTCAAAATGTGTTATGTACTTTATGACTTTTCACTGTTATTTTAGAGGCCACCAAATCAGACAAGGCAGCATTAGAGGTTACCAAAATCTGTTACCCCCTCATTTCACACAGAATAGCTTAAATATTGTCCAAATTCATTTCACATTTTATACCCTTGAAAGCATTTTGGTCTGATATGAACAGCTGCAGATGTACAGTACAGCAGGGTCACCAAATCCGACAAGACAAAACACTGCTTACTGAAATCCTGCCCGTAATGTGGGTGTTTATTAATATATTTTGGCTAATGTGATTTTAGCATTACCAGCTACCTATAAGAATGCAGTACTCTTAGCTTTAACATGTTTACTATGTTTAAATCCACTGTGCTGTAAATGCTGATTTCTCCCTCTAAATCAGTGCAGAAAATGGCTTAAAAAGCAGGAAATTATCATTTAAATTCTGAACTGAGAAAATTTGGTGCTGGCTTTTTTTTTAGTCCAAGTTAAAGCTAAGCAGGTGATGGGAATCTAATTTTAAACACATGCAAATGCTTTCACGTCTCTTCCGACACCTTCCTTTGTAACTACTCATCATGTCCTTCCGCATTTCACCTCACATGTACTGACCCCAGAGTTTTGGCAGTGTGTGTTGACAGAACGACTGTATGATAGCTGGGCTCTGGGCTGTCGTCCAGAGGTATTCTCTTATTAATTAAAGTGGCTGGTGGCCCTGCCTTCACCCCGACACACACACACACTCTCACACACCTTCCACCCTGTGTGAACAACTGTACACCGCTGTTCCCACAGGCTACAGGACACTGACCTAAACGGGGTTGCGAGGGGTTGTTTTTTATGTGAAGCAGTAAATTCTGTCATCTGAAACAGGACGTATCACAAGCTGAATCTAATTTGATGAAATAGCTTGCTGAATGTGCACTAGATGATTTATGGCTCTGGAATAATGCAGTGTTCTATGCTTAAAAGGGAGCTAGCATACATTTTTGCTTTAGTAATGTCTTCCTGACACCCACTTTTTTCAGATTTTTGCACCAAAAAATTGTCAATTTAATTTGATAATTTTAATTTTCGGAACAGGGATATAAGCCAGGCCGGACATACTTAATCCTGGAGCTTTTGTTATTCTTCCAAAAGGACATTCAGAGGCAAAGGTACGGGTGAGAATTTGGGGGAAAGGATTTGACAGTTCTGCTTCCAAATTTCAATTTCTAATTTGCTTTCATAAAAAAGTAATTGATTAATAAGACCAAAGGTTGCCTGTTTAATATAACCAAAATTAATTATACCTCATGTAACACTATCTACATAAGAGTTAGTGGCAAATTCCCTAAGGACTGGCCAAGATAAAGCTGTTCATGAGCGCTGAAAAACTTCAAGTTGGCTTGAGAAAGCCAGACCATAAAGTTTGAAAGTAAGTTTTCAAAGTTTTAAAAAGTTTCAAAAGGTTGGTGGTTTTCAGTCTGAGATAGACTGAAGTTTAAAGTACTTTTAAAGCTTGAAGCTTTAATGTTTTCAAGGCTAATCTGTATTGATAGATAGATAGATAGATAGATAGATAGAGATTTTGTTAAATGATGGATAGATAGATATCATGTTGTTAACATGTTGCTAGCATGATTAGCAAGTTACTGGAATGTTGCTAGCATGGATTATAGCATGTTAAGCATGTTACTAGCCTGATTAGCATTTTGCTAGCATGTTTCTAGCATGATTAGCAAGTTGCTAGCATGATTCTAGCATGATTAGCAAATTGTTAGCATTTTTCTAGCATGATTAGCAAGTTACTAGCATGATTCTAACATGATTAGCATGTTTCTAACATGATTCAAGTTGCTAGCATGATTTTAGTTGCTAGGCATAGATAGATATATAGATAGATAGATAGATTTTGTTAGATTATGGATAGATACCATGTTGTTAACATGTTGCTAGCATGTTTCTAGCATGATTAACATGTTGTTAACGTGATTAGCAAGTTACTAGCATGTTGCTAGTCTGTTTTTAGCATGATTAGCAAAGTTGCTAGGCATAGATAGATGGATAGATAGATTTTGTTATATGATGGATAGATAGATATGTTGTTAACATGTCGCTAACATTTTTCTAGCATGATCAACAAGTTGCCAGCATGTTTCTAGCATGATTAGCAAGTTACTAGCATGTTGCTAGCATGATTCTAGTATGATTAGCATGTTACTAGCCTGATTAACACTTTGCTAGTATGTTTCTAGCATGATTAGCAAGTTGTTAACATGTTTCTAGCATGATTAGCAAGTTCTTTAACATGGTTCTAACATGATTAGCAGTTGTTAACATTTTACTAGCATGATTAACAAGTTCTAGCATGTGTCTAGCATGATTAACATGTTCTTGTATGATTAGCATGTTTCTAGCAAAGCTTAGCATGTTGCTAGTCTGTTTTTAGCATGATTAGCATGTTACTAGCATGTTGCTACCATGTTTCTAACATGATTAGTAAAGTTGCTAGGCATAGATAAATGGATAGATAGATTTTGTTATATGATGGATAGATAGATATGTTGTTAACATGTTGCTAGCATTTTTCTAGCATGATTAGCAAGTTGCAAGCATGTTTCTAGCATGATTAGCAAGTTACTAGCATGTTACTAGCATGGTGCATTTTAAATGTTTCTAGCATGATTAGCAAGTTGTTAACAAGTTACTAGCATGATTAGCAAGTTGCTAGCATGTTTCTAGCATGATTAGCAAGTTGTTAACATTTTTCTAGGATGATTAGCAAGTTGCTAGCATGTTTCTAGCATGATTAGCATGTTACTAGCCTGATTAGCATTTTGCTAGCATGTTTCTAGCACGATTAGCACGATTGACTTTCTCAAGCCAACTTAATTACAGTAGGTTCGGTCTTACACCATTGTCGCTCACTGAGACAAATGCTGCCAGTATAGATCCTACAACAGGTGGAGTGATACAAACGGTGAAACGGTTGGAGTGCTGATAATACTGGAATGTAGCACCGTTGGAAATGCTCTCAGTCAATCAGATTTGAGAACCAGAACAAACTGTTGCAAAAATGTATTTGTACTATGGTGCTGTTGAATGCTTGAATCTGATTGGCTGACGAATGTTCTAAGGTGTGCAGTTATTTTCAGAAGGGTCACCAAATCTGTCAAGGCAACATTAGAGGTCAGTGAAATCTGTTACCCTCTTCTGTTTCACAAAAAGTGGCTTTAATGTTACCCAGATTCACTCTGGTGATATCTAAACTTCTTTTTTCTGTATTCTGTATGCAGAATCACCAAAGCTGACGAGGAATCATTACAGGTTACTAAATTTGGTGACCTTACTATGTGTGCAACTGCAGCACTTTATATATTTATTCTCCATTATGACATTTCCTCTAGATCACTCTGTGTCAAATTGCTCATGTTCAGAGGATGCTGAATGACGTCCATGTGACTCAGACAGGTTGCAAGTGCATCAAAACAGAAGCTAAAGAAAAATACACTATAAACATACAGTGATATGTGAAAGCACTGTATCCTCTCTCTATATGACTAACAACTGGATGCATGGCAAAAAAAACAAATCTATTTGTCGTATATTTATTTCATCCTCAGAGGCAGGAAATATCCTCTCTGAATTCCCATCTGGTATCTATAAAGAACGCCGTCAGGCCGCATTGGGCCTGTATCTTTCGGGATCAGGCGAATGAGTTTTCTTGCCACGGGCTTCAACAGACAATTGTTGAAGTGTCTGAATAATCCATTTGCCCTAATATCAGATAAACTGAGGACAATCAGTCACTCCCTCAGATGCAATCTCCATAATACTTCAGCAAAAGGAGGGGCTGATTATTTGTGTTGCTTCTGATCATCGCTGACTCCAAAACCGGCGACCAACCTGGCATCTGTATTACAGATAGCAGCGATAACATAGACGGGATAAAAGGCTTTCTGTCACCGCCGTGCAAATAGTTGGAGACGATACGGCGCATCGCCTACTTCATCCAAAAAGCAATTACACCCACTTGTGCAGAACAGGTGGTTCAGAATACGGGGCTCTTGGGGTTGAAATATGAAACCGGTTATGAAAGTGAATTCATTTACATGCTGTATATGTTTGGTAATTATCACGTATCTGTTTAGTAGTGTTTACTACAGTAAGTCAAGCATCTGTATTCCTGCTGTTTGTGTAACTCATTCCACGTTGTTTGTGTAATGTGTACTGTACAAGAATATTATCAAGCCTATATTATCAAGCCTTATACAGGTTCTTTTGAGTAAGTAACCATTTAGCAAACACTCAGTTTATTTATCATACTGTACACCATTGTTCAAAGTAAAGGCATTTATAATGTTAAAAATAAACTATTTATTTATTAAAGAAAAATTGTGTAATCAAAATCAGAGATACTATTATGTGTATTTTGAATAAGTTTTTATTTTTATATTTCTGTTTTCATTTTAAATTTAAAGTTACTAATTTTGTTAGTTTATTAAATATTTATTAAATAAATCTATATTGTTTTATTGTTTATTTCAGTTTTAAAAATGTTGCCTATATTTCTTTATCTTCTTTTTATTATTTTTCATTTATTTTTTTATTTCAGTTCATTGTTATTTGATCTTAAGTAGTGATTTATTATTATTTTTGTTTTAGTTTTAATTAACTGTAATAACCCTAGCTGTTATTATAGTTGTTGGCTTTGTTAATACAGAAATAAATTACATTTTAAAATATATTTAAATAGAAATCAGTTATTTTAAGTCTAAATCTGTTGGTTTGCAGCTTTAAAAATCCTATTTTTTAATCCTTTTCTTTTTTTATTTCTTAATTTCAGTTCATTTTCATTTTATAAAGAGTTTTTAATGGTTTTAATTTTAGTTTAAATTAACTTAGTTATTATAGTTGTTGGCTTTGCTAATACAGGAATAAATTACATTTTAAAATATATTCAAATTGAAATCAGTTATTTTAGAGAAGATAAACTTTTATTTCTTTTATTTTTTTTATAATTTTGTTTTTCAGTTCATTTTTTATTTTATTTCAAATAATGTTTTTTTTTGTTTTGTTTTGTTTTTGTTTTTGTTTGGTTTTAATTAATTGTAATAACCCTAGCTGTTATTACAGTTGCTGCCTTTGCTAATACAGGAATAAATTACATTTTAAAATATATTAAAATTGAAATCAATTTTTTGGAAAATGAAACAAATTTGATTATCACCTTTATCTTTCAAACCGGAGTGGTTTTGATGCACAAAGTTGTTTTATTGTCTCTTATAACCAAAATATACCATAAACCTACAAAAATGCACGTCCTTTTGTAGTAGTGAAAAATCACTATTTTTTTCCCGCATATTTATGGTTTTGGATCAAATAAATGTAGCCTTGGTGAGCACAGACTCCTTTTGAAAACATTATAAAATCTTACTCACTCCAAACTTTTGGCCTGTAGTGTATCTGCATCCGTTTGCTTATTTTAATTGAGAAACACTCAGATAAGCTCAAATGGCTGTAGGCTTTTGTGCATCTTATTTGACTTTGTCTTAATCAAAAGTGTTTTTTTTTTTTTTTTTTTTGCAAGAAGATTCCAAGAAAGAAGTCTTTAGATGTGATGTGCAGCCTGACACCTGTCAGATCCTCTTGAGCAAATTCAGGCCTGATAAAGAATCCAACCAAACGCAAAGACTTCTGCACAGAGGTACTTAGCAAATCACTCGAGAGCTCCACGGACACGCTATTGAGCTAAAACTTTTCTCCCAAACACTGAAAATGTAAGGGTAAAGAGGCCGATCCCACTGAGCGTGTGGACTGGGTATTTTCCTTTTGATGTGAAGAACTGGGACAGCAATGCAGAAGCGGCCCAGATGTAGTGTGTGTGTGTGTGTGTGTGTGTGTGTGTGTGCATGCTTGAGAAAATGCAAGTTGGCATAACTGTGTTTGAGTACGAGCGAAAGCGGCTCGAGAGATTCCTTTATTTGGGTTGAGCTGAAGCATATCAAAAACGAATATCAAACCCCTTTTGCTCAAGTCAGGGGAGACAAAGACAGTCAGCGAAATTATCATTGGCACTTTAAATGAGTTTTCGGTCCAGTGTGCGAAACACAAAGACCCACGTGTTTTCTAACTAATGTTAAAGTTGGCATTGCTTTGTTTTAAGATACTGGAGGTATTTTCTGATTTCATGTTTGGTTCACACTCTACGCCAACTTTTGTATATGAATGGAAATGCTTGTAATTATGCATTCTTGAATACATGCATTTTGAAATGTGTAAATGCACAAATCACATGCATATTATATGCAGCAGCAATAATGAGTAGGATGCCATTTTGCAAGTCTAATAGTGTAATTTTATTATATATAATTGTAATGTAAAATGTATCTATTATAATTTTGGTCACACTTTATTTTAAGGTCCAATTCTTGCTATTAACAAACCATAAACTACAGCTTTTGTCTCGATAAATTAAGACAATTGGATTAATATTTTACATTGTTTTATATTTTATATGTTCATTTTACTTAATGTTTTAGTAATTTTGCTGTTTTTGTCATTTTTATTTTTATTAAATATATATAATTTAATATTTAATATATCATTTATAAAAAGCAACTATTTAATAGTGAGAATTGGTTCCTATACTAAAGTGTATTAATATTTGTTTTTTCATTTTTAATTATTATTTTAATTAATATAATTTTATATTTTAAACATGCATATTTTAATTTTTAAACTTGTCTCTTAGTAATTTTGTTTTTGTGATTGTGTTTTTTTTTTTCATATATATATATTATATATTATATATATATATTAGTATCTATTATAGTTTTTATTAATATTTTAATATTATTAATTTGATTATTTTACATTGTTTTATTTAAATATGTTCTGTTTTAACTTAGTTAATGTTTTAGTAATTTTGCTCTTTTTGTCATTTTTATTTATATATAAAAATATATATAATTTAATATTTAATTTATAGTTTATAAAACACAGCTATTTAATAGTGAGAATTGGTTCCTATAATAAAGTGTTACCATACTTTGTATTAATATTAGTTTTTTTTTTATTTTATATTTTCATTTTTAAACTTGTCTCTAATTTTGTTGTGTTTTTGTCATTTATTAATATTTTATTTTTTTAATTAATATTTAGTTTTATATAATTTTATAGTTTATTTGATATTTTATTTTCATTTTTTGAACTTGTTTTTTAGTAATTTTGTTGTGTTTTTGTCATTTTGACTAATATATAATAATAAAAATATTAATAATAATGAAAAATATGTAATTTATAATTTATTTAATTTGTATTTATGGTTTATTATTACAGAATTTTAATGATAATTGTTACTTGCAACTAGCTGAAATGAGGTGGATTTTTAGTAACAAAAGTTTAGTTAGTATTATTTTAGTATATATTTACAGTATTATATTATTTTAGCATCTATTATATATTTTCTGTTTTAATTTTAGTGATTTAGTAATTTTTTAAATATATATAGTATATATTTTAGTAATTTTTTAACTTTAAGTAAAGTTTTTTCTTTGTATATTATTTCATTTAAAGTTTATTTATTTTATTTTTAAGACTTATTTAAGTCTGTAGCGATGCCAAATATCTGTAGTCTCTTGAGTGAAGTATTTGACGGTCCAGCGCAGGTGTTAATACACAAAAGCGTTGTAATTTACATTTATTTAGCGTCTCGTGCAGGCCGGCGTTTCAGTGCGTTCTGGGCTCAGAGCTGCTGGTGGGCTCTTTGTATCATGCAGCTGTGAGGAATGGCAGATGAAGCCGCCTCTCTGACAGTTTGGCAGAACCGTATGTAGAAGTGGTTGTTTTTCATTGTGTTCCTGTCAGAGTCCCGCCCTCCTACACAGAACCTATACATCACACTCCCACCATGAGCCACAGATCTCACGGCCGGCTGATGAACGCCTTCATGTGCCTCACTTTAAAGCCAATGCTGACGTACTGCTGAGGAACCTGACTAGCTGCACATCATCTGCTCTCAGTTTCCTACAACAAAGAACTTCAGCTTGAGCTGAACATTTATATACAATGTATTTCTGAAGTAGAAAACATCCACAGAGAAGGTTGTGATATTTAGTCAAACTAAATATAAGTATATGAAAGAGAAATTTATTCAGAGAAATTTAAAATCATTTCCATCACAAGCAACAATTAATAAAATTTAGTCAGCTTAGTCATATTGACGTCATATCTGAAGAAAAATTGTCAGTTCATTTTTTTTCTACATTTATTATTGTACTTTTTATTAATAAATGTTTAGTATTATTACATATTATTTCATATTTAATTTATTAATATTATTCTACATTTATCTGTATATTCTGCATTATAGTACATTTATTATTCATTATTTATTACATATCTTATTTATTACATTTAGAACAGCTTTAACAAAAAAGAGTGTATATATATAAAATTAATAATAAATTTTCACATTGAATCTACAAATTAATGTGCTTTTTATGGTTTTTGTTTTAGTGTTATTTTTGTATGTATTGTAGTATTGTTTTTATTATTATTTTGAATTAGTTTTTATTTTAATATTTTCAGTTTTTTTTACATTTTTTAAATTAACGTGTTATTATTTTTTATATTTTTATATATATGTATGTATTATTCTTAAAAATATATATTTATTTTTTAATTATTTTTTTTATTAATTCATTTAATTTTTCAATTTTCATTTTTAATTTTTCAAGATCAAGCAAAACTAAATAAAACAAAAAATGTATATATATTTGTATTTTTCAGTATACATACATATATATATATATATATATATATATATATAATAAAAATTATTCAATAAATTATTATAATTATTTAATAATATTTATATTATATATATATATGGACCAATCATATTATAAAGTAATAATACATTTCCGCATTAATTCTTCAAATTAAAGTAGAAAAAGGAGAAAACATTAAGACTGTATATATTAAATATTTGTTTAATTGTTGTTTTTTTGTTTTTTTTTTTGTTTGTTTTTTGTCAGTAAGTTTTGTGCAATCTTTTAACCATTTAATAGACTTAAAAAATATACAAATATTTTTCTTTTAAAATATTTAACATTTTAATGTAAGAGGTTACTTATGGATGGAAATTATAAATAAATAAACAAATAAATAAAATAAAATATTGCATACAAAAATGCAGGCTGTGCAATATTATGTAGCGATAAAAAATAAACTCAACTAGGGTAATGAAATCTGACAATTAGTATAAAAGCAATTTATTTAAATTGAGCAATTTAAATATTTATAGTATAAAAGCATATTAAACTATACAATCTAAATATTATTCTTAATCTAATAAATCTTAAATATTAATTAGTCATCTATTTATTTTTTACATATTCATGCCTGTGTATCCTCATAAAAGTTTTTGTCCCCTTAGAGACATTTACAAATTTACAAATTTTATTATATATAAAAATTTTTGAACATATAGAAAGTTTTAAATATGAAATTTAACACGTCTTGAGTAACTCGACCTTCTTGACACACATTATATATGGGATGCGAACGCTGGAGTGTTATATTTATGAATAGCATCTGACCCATGAATCCCTCTCTCTAGGCCACACTGTGTGAGACAGGAAGTTAGCTGTCATACGGCTAGCGGCGTGATGGATTGCTCTGTAGATTGTTCTTACCCTTTCTGAAGGCGTCTTTGAGATCCAAACGCCTCGGAGAGTCTTTTTAGCGGCCGAGCGTTGCGATGTGACCCCTCACTGTACATCTAATGTGACCAGTATTTTGACCTTGGAAATAGTGACATAAAAGCTGCGTTTGACAGAAAGACTGAGGCGTGCGCTCCAGCCTAAATGATCTCGGGCCACGAGGACGGCCTGTAAATTATTAATAAACTTTATCTCCTCCGAACTCCCTGGCGGAGGCTTATTGAAATGCGCTGACCGTAACAAAAGGAAACTAGCCAACTCAGGCTGTCAGCGACTTGAAGTTCAATATTAAGCAAAGTTTGATTAACTCTATAGGACGGTCAGAATATTAAAAAGGCGGAAAGATAAAACTGCAACGGAAGAACCTGTAGATTGTTGTTCGTGCACCTCAACCGCGTGTCATTTTATTTCCTGTAGCTTCATTTGTAGAGCATAAAGCACTAGAAATTAGCATGAAATACTTGAAAACAGCCTGGAACGCTACGATTTGAGGCTTTAACCTCCTCAACGACAGAAGGTCTGGGTGGACAGGATCGTAACAAGGCCATCACGGCCTTTCTGAGATGGGATCGTTTCATAGGCTTATGCATTTTTGATCATGATCTAAGAGTAATTGGATTAACTAAAGTGTCATTTGTGTTGCAGTGAAGGTTGGACCCGGACAAATCCACTCGAGACCTCATTAGGCCTGTCTGTGCTCCTCTTTACTTTGTGTTCGACATGAAACGCATGAGTTCTTCAGCCTTCTGAGAACAAATGAATATGGAAATTGTTTTAAAAAAAGGAGAAGGGAAAAGAAGGATTGAGTGAGGATTCATTTTAGCCTCTGTCATGGACCAACCTTCATCTGTACATTTTATATTTGCTGAAGAAATATATATATATAGAGAGAGAGAGATGCAGGATTGTGCATATGTTGAGAAAAGAAACCAAAAGTAATATTTATAATTTAGATATTTATAGTATAAAAGCATAAAATCTAGTAAAAATAAATGAATAAATATATGAATAAATCCGTTGTTATTATAATATATATATATATATATATATATATATATATATGCTAATGTACCCCCATAATATTTTTTGCCCCTTAACTGAGACATAATAAATTTATTACAAATTTTATTATTATTAATTTACAAACTTACATTTTTGTTAATTTTATTATTTATTTATTAACTTATGTGTGTTTTTGTAATATTAAGATTTTTTAATTATAGATTATAAATTATTATAGAATTATATTATTTATATTATATTATTTTCATAGAAATATATATATATATATATATATGAACCAATATTATTTTTTTTATTTATGTATAAATAAATTAATTGCAGTATTTACTAAATTAATTATTATTTATTATACTATTTATTATAAAAAAAAGTATTATAGTATTATTTTATTAGTAACGCATTTTCAATAATATTTTTAGTTTTTCCCATTTTATTTAAATTATTTGAATAAGTAAAATAAATAATATATATATATATATTATTCATATATATATATGAATCATATTATAGATTTTAATCTATTTAATATATATATATATATATATATATATTAATTATTTAATAGAAAGATAGTAATACAAATACACATTTTCATTTTTTATTATTCATTTTTATTACTAATTAATTTTCTATATTAGCATTATTATAGTTTTTAATCAATTTAATATGGAGATATATTCATTATTTAGACAGAGAAATATTAATACAAATACACATTTTTTTATTGTTTATTTTTCATTTTTATTACTAATTAATTTTTAATATTAATAGTATTATACACACATATATATAAATGTGTGTGTGTGTGTATATATATATATACAAGCATGTAAATGGCATTACAGTTTAGTGATATGCTGTTTACCCTAATTTTTCCATTCCAATCTGAATTAGCTGAGAGATTGGGTCTGAGTGTGAGAGATGCGCATCCTTCCACCTGCAAACACGCAAACACACAAACAGCTTCTCATTAGCATGTTCTTTGTTGCTCTTGACGTGTCAGTGAGTGTCTGAGCACCTGAAACGATCCATCAATCGCTGCTCTCCACTGATCTTGCTGTAAGACCCTGTCAGCCGCAGATATAAAGCACTGAGCATGCTAACTAGCTCTGAATGGAATCACACGCATCCCACAATTTCTCAGCGAGCCGCTGCCTGACAGATACAATGCTCCAATCCTCCTTTCTGCCACCTGTCACTTTCCCTTCCATCGTTCCTAATCGTTGGACTGAACTGTGATTGGTTGCACCCAGGATGTAGAGTGATACAGGTGGACGGATTCTCAGATAGTTTGCAGGTCGTTCTAGTCTCACACATGGATATTTGAAGAGAAGCTCAATGTGTTGGATGTCAACAGCTGGGTACACAACTTTTTTATTTTTTGTTATATATAATACAACAATAATTGAGTGTAATTGAGTTATTTGCCATTTCTTTGCAGTTGTTTGTGAAATTTATTTGTAACTTCTGAGTGATAGTTTCTACACCACATTTTTTTTTTTTTACTTTATGACAAAATGAGTCATTTTATTCAGCAAGGACACAATACATTGTTCAGAAATGACAGTAGTTGTTAATTTATCATGTTACAAAATATGTTTATATTTAAATAATGCTGTTCTTTTGAACTTGCTATTTATCACAGAATTATGCAAAAAGTATTATGGTTTCCACAAAGCAGTTAACATATAAAATATACAATAATATTTACTCTCACAGGAATAAAGTGACTTTTTCCTCAGAATTGCAACTTTTTTCTCAGAATTGCAACTTTTTTTTCTTGGAATTGCAACTTTTTTCAGAATTACAATTTTTTCTTCAGAATTGCAATTTTTGTCAGAATTGCGACTTTTTTCTCAGAATTACGACTTTATTTCTCAGAAGTGCAATTTTATTCTCAGAATTATTACTATTTTTCTCAGAATTACCACAATGTGTTAGAATTGCAACTATTCTCAGAATTGTGACTTTTTTTCAGAACTTTTTTTCTCAGATTTGTCTTAGAATTGCGACTTTTTTCTCAGAATTGCAATCTTTTTTCCATCATAATTGTGACTTTATTTCTCAGAATTGTAACTTTGTCTTGCCATTCCGACTTTATAACACGCAATTGTAAGTTAAGAATTCTGAGATGTAAACTCACAATTTTCCCCTCAGAACGGGACTTTCTAACTCGCAATTGTGAGTTTATATCTCACAATTCTGAGAAAAGTCAGAATTGCGAGATATAAACTCACATTTATGAGAAAAAAAGTCCAAATTACACCTTTTAACAAGTTTTTATCTCCCAGTTCTGACTTTATAACTCAATTGCGAGTTTATGTTTTACAAACTCGCAGTTCTGACTTTATTTTGACTTAATTGTATCATGCAATTCTGAGAGAAAAAAGTCTGAATTGTGAGATAAGAAGTCACAATAACCTTTTTTTTGTCAGTGGCGGAAACGGGCTTCTATTGTTTCTTCCACAGAATTAAAAACAAATAAATACATAAAAATAAAAAGTCTTACTCATCTCATAATTCATACTTTTTTTTCTTGCAATTCTAAGGAAAAACTTCAGAAATATGAGATATAAACTTGCAATTACAAGAATAAATAAAATGTCAGAATTGTGAGATAAAATGTTGCAATTTACCCTATTTTTATTTTTTTATTCTGTAGCAGAAAAAAAGTAAGACGCAAATTCCGAATTTTGAGATAAAAAGAAAAAGCTTGTAGCTTACGATTTTGACTTTTTCCCTCATAATTATGAATTTATATCACAGTTATGAGTTAATTTCTAAAAGTTCTAATTTTCACAATTTACAGTTTTGAAGTCCAGATCATGAGATATAAACTCAGAACTCATAGAAAATAATTTTAGTTTTATAATTATTTGTATAATAATTATTGTTGTTGTTTCTTATTAATGATGACTGTTGCATCCAATACTACTAATCAGACTGAAGTGTGCATTAAACATATAAATGCATTAAGTTCTGCTCACAGCCCCATTGGTCATTTAGTGGTTTTGGATCCGTCTTGCGTCTGTAGAGGCGTTTGGCTTTAACGTTCTGCAAAGACGAGCTCATGGAGAGTTGTGATGCCCATCACATCTTTCACTTTCTCCTCCATGTTCAGTGGCCGTCTCAAGGCACAGAAATAAGCTGAATAACAACGAATCGGCCGTGAAGAAAACATCGCTCTCAGCCATTCAACATCTTAATTGTGAATAATTCAACGCTCAATGGCTGTGTGGAGGGGTTTCGGCTTTTCTTAGGAGGTGAAAGCTGCAGGAAAACTGTGTGATCATTTTATTCATGTGATGAAATACACGCTCTTCAGCGAGACGAGAGGGAACAGGGGAAGGACTGTCTGTAAATATCAAAGTGGTGACACAGCGTCATGTGCTGAGCTATTACTAAAGAAAGCAGAAGTATTACAATTCAAAAACTCTTCATGCATAATCCATTTTGTAACATGACATATTTCAGAGTTTCGTATCTGATTGGATGGGTGTTTCCACATGAAGTTCATCTGAAACATTTGAAGGATTTTTGTATTTGCCAAATCTCTCTCGGAGCAGCTGTGATTTTAAATAGATGCGTTTGGTTTCTGGGCACTGAAGCATCTTCAGCTGACAGTATGGAGAGGTCAAGTTCGCCTCTGGTCCAATTTTGTGAAATCGCTTTGACAGCACAGAGCTCTTTCGCTAAAAACAGCATTCGTTTGGTTGGAATTTTAATGTCATGCATTTTCAGCTTTGTCAAAGAACATTAACTACACATAAAGAAAACGACACGTCTGCTGGAGTCCACAGCGAACACCTGATGGCTTTTACTCTGTTGTGTTTTACAGCAGCTTGTAAAACACACACTGTAAATTTCTGTTGTTGGTCATAACATGATAAACTTGTAATTTGTGGTGTGTTATACTGGCACTTGTAAATACTACAGCTGCGTCTCTTGGACTTCAGAGATGTGTTTGATGTGTTTTCTATATTAGATATCAGATCTTTGGATGTTTTACATTCCTTGTGGAGACTTATCAAGTGATTTTAAAGCACAATAATCACACCAAAAGAGTTTAACACTTTTACACTGCAAAATGATATGGACTCAGTCTCTTTAAACTTTCAAGCCATAATACACTAATGTTCAAAAGTTTGGGGTTGGCAAGATATTTCTATCTTTGATATTTTTTTAGAAGCCTCTTTTGCTCAACGAGGCTGCATTTATTTGATACAGTAAAAATTGTAATATTGTGAAATATTATTACAGTTTTAAATAACTATTTTCTATTTGAATACATGTTAAAATGTAATTTATTCTTGTGATGCAAAGCTGAATTTTCAGCATCATTAGTCTTCAGTGTCACATGATCCTTCAGAAATCATTTTAATATGCTTTTTTGCTGCTCAAGAAACATTTCTTATTGTCAGTTTTGAAAACAATTGTACTGCTTAATATTTTCGTGGAAAGTGTGATACTTTAAGGATTCTTTAAATAGAAATTCACAATTTTTTGTAACATTTTTTTCCCCTTTACCATCACCTTTGATCAATTTAGTGTGAAATCCCGTTTTTGCCACTGAATAAAAGTGTGAGAAAAAGTCTGAATTGCGAGGGAAAATTGCAGTTGCAAGAAAAAAAATCCAAATTGCGAGTTTCGAGAAAAAATTAAGATTTATGAAGAAAAGTCATAATTACGAGAAAGTCAGTCAGAATTGAGATGAAAAAAAGACAGATTTGCGTCAGAACTGCAAAAGAAAATTGCAGTTGCAAGGAAAAAAAAGGACAGAATTGCGAGGAAAAAAGTCAGAATTGAGACCTTGTATATCGCAAGTGTGATTTAAAAGTCAATTTAAGTTGTAAATTTATATCTCACAGTTCTGACTTTATAACTCACAATTGCAAGTTTATATCACACAATTCAGAGAAAAAAAGTCAGAACTGCATGAAGAAAAGGCAGTTGTGAGTTGCAATTCCGATTTTATAACTTGTGAGCTTGTATCACACAATTCTGAGGTTAAAAAAAAAAGTCAGAATTGCAAACTGCAAGGAAAAAGTCAGAATTGCGAAATTATATCTCACAATTCTGACTTTATAACTTGCAATTGTGAGTTTATACCACACAATTGTGAGAAAAAAAAAGTCAGAATTGCAAATTGCAAGAAAAAAAGTCAAAATTGCGAATTTATATCTCACAGTGCTGACTTTAGAATTTTCAGAACTTTCAGAATTGCAAGAAAAAGAAGTCATTTGCAAGATACAAACTCACAGTTGCAGGAAAAAAATCAGAATTGCAAATTTATATCTCAGTTCTGACTTTGTAACTCACAATTGCAAGTTTATATCACAATTCAGAGAAAAAAAGTCAGAATTGCAAGAAAAAAGTCAGTTGCGAGATACAAACTTGCAGTTGTGAGAAAAAATTGTAACTTGCAGTTGAGAGACTCACTTGTGAGATAAAAAGTCACAATAACTTTCTTTTCCTTTTTTTAAATTAGTGCGGAAATGGGCTCCAATAATTTAGTGTATCTCTGCTGAATAAAAATACTAAAATAAATTAATCTTACTGACTTCAACCTATTGAACAGTAATGATTCTTCATCTTTTCACATCATTCGCAGTGCATCAGTATAAAAAGGTTAAATACACACACACACACACAAGATAATTCATCTTTAGCAGGACAGTGAAGTCTCTGGACTAATGGGCTTATGTTCTGGAGTGGTGCATTCAATCGAACATCTGTACAATGACTTAAAAATTGCTGTTCACAAATGGTCTCCGTCCAAATTGATGAAGCAAGCGCAGTTTTGCCAAGAAGAACGGGACAAAATCCAGTTTGTGAACACACACTTAGGAAATCTCAGCTGTTAATTGCTGCTGTTAACTATAATAAATGTAGCAGCTTTATACTGAATTTAGTCAAACTTTTTGCACCCTTTTACCTTTGTATGTCATATAAGGCGGACTACTCATTTTAGGTGATGGTGTGAAGATGCTGAAGATAGATTGATTCACAGTATGCATTTATATTTGATATTAACTATCTTGTAGAGATGGATCAAATCAAACCTTGTCAAACTCATAGTCAATAATCTTTCAGATCTTAATTAAATCTCTTATATTAAAACTGCAGTGACCCATAAAGCAGTCCATTTAAATTAAAAGCTAAAACTGGTTTTTATCATCAGATGTCACAGAATTTCATGACATGCATAATTAAAGGACAGATTACAGAAAAAGTTTTTAGGAACCTCTTGATGCCCCGACTTTAAACAGACATGACACACCTGGCCATAAAACTGATGTGCTTGTGAAATACAAACGATAAACTGTCTGTTTTAGGTTTTAAAGAAAAAACAAATGTGCTTTATGTAAATGGACGTGATGAATATGAATTGACTTTAATGTAAGTCAGTTCTCTGTACTTTTCAAAAGGAGCAACTGAAATATATATGGATTTTGAAACATGTTTAGCAAAACAAAAATGGGTGTCCACGTGTTGCTACAAAGGGACAATGCTTCACAGATGGATACAACAATGATTTCTTCTAATTGTAAAGTTCTGCTCTGTACAGGATCCTCTGGCAATTGTTTATGAAAGCCTGTTTCTGTGGGGAAAAAATGTTGTATATATTTATCAATGTTTGATAAATATATACACTGCTCAAAATTGTAAACGCAACACTTTTGTTTTTGCCCCCATTTTTCATGAGCTGAAGTCAAAGATCTAAGACTTTTTCTATGTACACAAAAGGCCTATTTCTCTCAAATATTGTTCACAAATCTGTCTAAATCTGTGTTAGTGAGCACTTCTCCTTTGTCGAGATAATCCATCCACCTCACAGGTGTGGCATATCAAGATGCTGATTAGACAGCATGATTATTGCACAGGTGTGCCTTAGGCTGGCCACAATAAAAGGCCACTCTAAAATGTGCAGTTTTACTGTATTTAGGGGGTCCGAAAACCAGTCAGTATCTGGTGTGACCACCATTTGCCTCACGCAGTGCAACACATCTCCTTCGCATTGAGTGGATCAGGTTGTTGATTGTGACCTGTGGAATGTTGGTCCACTCCTCTTCAATGGCTCTGCAAAGTTGCTGGATATTGGCAGGAACTGGAACACGCTATCGTATATACCGATCCAGAGCATCCCAAAAATTCTCAATGGGTGACATGACCGGTGAGAATGCTGGTCATGCAAGAACTGGCATGTTTTCAGCTTCCAGGAATTGTGTACAGATCCTTGCAACATGGGGCCGTGCATTATCATGCTGCAACATGACGCGATGGTCGTGGATGAATGGCACAACAATGGGCCTCAGGATCTCGTCACGGTATCTCTGTGCATTCAACATGCCATCAATAAAATGCACCTGTGTTTGTTGTCCATAACATACGCCTGCCCATGCCATAACCCCACCGCCACCATGGGCCACTCGATCCACAACGTTGACATCAGCAAACCGCTCACCCACACGACACCATACACGCTGTATATATATATAAAGGAAATTATGAGATACTATGTCACAATTATGAGATAAAAAATTATATCAAAACATCTGAATTATGAGATACTAAGTCATAATTAAGATAAAAAGTTGAAGATGAGATCAAATCAAAATTATGACAAAGTTGAAATTATGAGATATTATTAAAATTCTAAATTATGAGTCGAAATTAGTGTCAATTGTGATAAATTTGACTTTATCATCATTATGACTTTTTGTGTAATAATTATGATTTACCAAAGGATGACTTTGTTTCTGTATTATGGAAATGGACTTCAATACTAACTTCTACAAGACAGGGTAAACATTTTTACCTGGAAACAAAATCTATCATAATGTTTTTTAAGGATAAGCATTAGATAAACCACCATAAGCATTTCAAATGGATTTGTCAAAATGAGCTTAGTGCCATCAGATCTTTGAAAGATGTCAAATTTTTTGGTCAGAAAATGTTGAAGTGGACCAGATGAAAAACAAAAGTTGCTATTTTTTTTAACCAGAACTTGTTTAATATATGCTTTTGGCTCAGTGAAGAACCTGTAACATTCATGGAATCGTTCCATTCCATAAAAGGTTCTTTACAATGGACAAAAGGCTCTTTAGATTAATAAAATGTTCTTCACACTAAGAAAAAAAAATGGTACTTTTAAGAACTGACCACTGAAAGGTTCTTTGGAGAAACTAAATGGTTCTTCTATGGCATCACTGAAACCCCCTTTGTTTTTTAAGAGTTTATTGGAGACGTTAATCTCCCCTGGCTAGACATTAAGGTCTTGACAACATGCTACTATCAGGGTGATGGTTTGAGAAGGGCAGAGTGGACAGCACAATGTTGGGCACTCGACACCTGTTCGTCACACCCTCCGTTAGCCCTCTCCATCTGTCACTTCTGGGTTCAGTGTTTTGTCACACAAGTTCCACAAGTTCCTCTGGAGGTGGCACACTGTGAAGTTTCCCAGTCCCAGAGCGCCCTGGAGCTGCGGAGGAGACTTGATCTCTGATCAGAGCCGAAGCCCGAGTCGCTCGCTAGCTCGCTTTTGTCACATCCTGTCAAGCCTCGGCAAGCTTTGTGTGAACTTCCTTCATGCGCCTGTGCGTGAAAAGAAAGGGGTCCTATTTTGGAATTTGACGATACTGTGCGTGTTAAAGAGCGAGGAAGAGCGAGCGTGGGCGTTCGTGAGATCCTAAAATTGTTCAGGAATTGGCTGCCGTTGCCTTCGTACCCTATGAGATAATGAGAGGGGGGAACTAGAAAGGGAGCAGGGGTGGGGAGAGAAAAGAGAGAGCAAAACTTTGATGATGAGCAGAGAGTTGCGTACGGGCTGGGGGGAAAAAAAGAGAAAAGTGAAAGACATGACTCGGGGGAGGAGGGAGGAGATGAAAGGAGAGGTGCCCGGTGGTCAGATGATGCAATTTAACAACAGTCATATGGCATTTTCTGCTGCCTGCCTAAAATACACCAGGTAAACAGATACAATCAAACTGTCCGAAAATCAATTACTTCAGTGGGATTGCTCTTGCCCAAAGACATGCTTTAGATGTCTAGAGGTCCCGGAAGGAGCAGGAGGACCCTTTTTAGACTGATATCCTGCCAGGAGTGACCTTTCTCACAAAGGCCACTTCCACTGATGTGCAAATCATGGATCTGAAGTGGCGATGAAGCCCAGATGATTTTATTTACATGGAAATCATTTCATCTCTTCAAACTTCAAAACTAATTTTCATCCCTAATGTGAATTTAATTAACTCGACAGATAGATAAATAGATGGTTGGGTCATATTTCACCTCCAAAAGAAAAAAAGAACTGTAATATTTTGTAAAAAAAAAAAATTAATAAATAAATAATAATAATAAAAATAAATAAACAAAATCATTTAATAAAATCGTTTAATTAATTTAATTGTTAGTTATGCAATTACAAATATTTTCATTATTGTAATGTAATTATTGTAATGCAACAAATTCTAGATTTTTAAAATTAAAAAATTTATTTAATTATGTAATTTTAAAAATGTCCATTACTGTAGTGTAATTATTGAACTGCAACATATACCACATTATATCACATTATTTAAAAAATTAATATTGTTATATTATGTAATATTTTGTTATATATATATATATATATATATACACACAATTTGTATTTTTTTTTACATTTTTAATATATGTAAAATTATATACATTTTCTTATAATTTATATAATCTTGACACATGCAGTTTGTATTATTTTTTTATTATATATATATATATATATATATAACATTTACAGTGTTGACATGAGTACACTAGTATTTTTTATTATATGTTCTTGTTTATTTATATTTAATACAACACTAAGTTGCCCAAAGTGCTTCACAATAGAATAAAATACAAAAACACAAAACAATACTATCTATCTATATAGATATAGATCATTTTTATTAAATTTTTACATTTTATTATATTCAAATATAACATTATATTTAATATAAAAAGTGTATATATATTTTTAAATTATATACAAACACATTTTCTTATCATTTATATTTATGTGTATATATATATATATATTTTAATAATTTATATATTTTTTTAACAATTATTTAATATACAGTATATTAACATTAACATATATTTACATTAACACCTATATATATAATACTATACTATAATAATTACTATTAATTTTATTTTTATTACTTCCATTCAATAGTTATTATTAGTTTTTATTTATTTTTAAATCTGTATAAAATTTGTATTAAAAGTAAAAATGTGTGTATATTGTACATGATGAATTTTGCAACATAGCTGCCATTATTGAACTAATCTGAGCTGAATAATGACACTAAATAAAAACTAAAATTGATTGTTTCATAATTGAAGTTTGACAATTAAATATATATTTTCTGTTTATTACTGTAAAGCTGCTTTAAAACAATCTGTACTATATAAACCACTTTATAAATAAATGTGACTTTGAGTAGTGCATAAAACAATACATAAGCATTTAATAATATAAATAACTGAATATATATATAATCTAAAATGTAATGTGACTACATTTGAGCGTATACAGACAGCAGAGATACCAGACAGCACCAGACAAAGCTTGAATGCATTAGCGGTATCCGTAAAAGAAAAAAAACTCATTACTCCTTACTGATGTAACAGCGAAGAATAATCTGCGGTTGGGCACAGCGGGAAGCGCAGGAGACGACGTTTTATTTTCTAATGGCAGTAGGGAAGGTAAATGTCTAGCTGTGCTTCTTTGAACACTATGGTAGAATAAATGAGGGTTTAAAGGAGCTCCAATATTACAGAAAGGAATTGGCCATTATGAAACGATTTTTCCACAGTTCTCTACTCTCCCAATGAGTCTGATGGCTTTGATCTTCCCGATCCGACGCGCACAGGCCTGGAATCACCTGAGATGGTGTTGATCCCTCCTGCTGTTCAGATGGACTATATATAGATGGACTGCACCAGCAGCAAAACCACCGTCACATCAAAAATCTACTGTAAATTTTAAGGCGTTTCCAACGTTTTAGTTCGACTATTTAGTACAGCATCAGTTTCATGCTGGTGATTACACTCTGTAAACAAATGAGACCAGTGCTAACAGTCACAGCTGGTACATTTTCCTAAATCAACTTGAAATGGCTCTAATTTTGCCATCAAACGAATAAATTACAATTGGAAAGAAATGAAAGGAGAAAACAGTTATTTTAGAAATATTATTTCACATTATGACTTGTTTGATTGATTTTTTGTTACTGTATTTTTATCTATCTATCTATCTTGAAATATTTAAAAATATACTATTACATAATAACATATTATTATATATTATATATATATTATTAAAATAATATGTAACATTAAGACATTATATAGATATACACATACATATATAAGATTTATAATATGATATAATGCATACAAATAATTTATAATATGTAATGTAAAAATTATTATTATATACAGAGGTTAAAAAAGAATATTATTGTAGTAAACTGGGACAAATTTCTTCTAAAACTATAAATCTGTCTAATTTTAAATATGCAAAAATAATTATATATAATTAAAAAATGTAATAAAATATAGTATATTTAAAAAAAAATTATATACAGAGGTTAATTTACTTTTTAGTATATTGGAAAATTGTAAATCTAAAACTTTGATTAAAAAATAGTTATACATTATTAAAAACATTAATATAACAATATTAAAACTATATATATATATATATAATAAAACATACAAACATACATATCTAATTTGAAATATTTTAAAATAATTATATATTATTAAAAAATGTAATATAAAATATAGTATATTTAAGTATATTTAAATATAGTATATAAAAATAGTTTATATATCTATTAATATTTAATGTAAAAAATTATGAATTACATACAGAGGTTAATTATTACTTTTTTTAGTGTATTGAGGAAAAATATTATTTAAAACCATATGTGAAATATTTAAAAATAGTTATACATTATTAAAAAAAAATTATATAACAATATTAAAGCAATATATAATATGATATGCTTGTATGGGTATTTTTTTTTTATTTATTTACGGGTTTTTTTTAATGATTATGACGTGTCCAAAGGTTAAATATTGCATCAAACAGTTGATATTGTTATATTTGTATACTGTTATATAATTGCAATATACAAAATCAGTGTCTTTTCTATAACAGCACACCACACGTGCAGTACATACACATTAGGCTCCTAAAAAAAAAAAAAAAAAAATTATTTCTTATATTAATCTTGCAATGTTTAGCCTTAAGTTTGGACTCAATTTTTGCAAGTGTAATGAGATGTGTTGTGTGAAGTGTTACCGTGATATCTGACACAGTGTTGTAGCCTCACAATCTTCCCGCTGTCAGTAAGGAAGGTCATGAACTCGGAGACACTGAGCTTGTTTCCCAGTCGCATCGGCAGGCTGGCGTTGAAGGCAGTGGAGGAGTCAAAGATCACAAGTCGAAGTGTGGAGCAAGCTTGTCTGCTGCTTCGTGATCAGCGGCTAGAGAGCAAATGGCCTGTAGAGTCTCCGGGGAGCGAGGCGCTCCGTCATTGACACCGGGACCATGCAGGGAGTCTTCCAGAGGTAAGACACCTTCATCATCCTCAGAGACAGAGAAAACAAGTAATGAAGAGCCCCACAGAGTGGCTGGCACATGTCCTGAGGGCTTCCTGTGGCCTCCATCAAGGCCCTGGGCTTGATTTGTGCAGAGTTTCCTCCGCTCTCTCCTCACCTCATCAACACAGATCATCTTGAGGAGGGCTGGAGACGGCAGAATGACGTCAGAAGGAGGTGGAAAGGTACCTGAGATGTTTTCATGAAAACAAAAATATATTGTTCAACATATATATAATAATAATCATATATAATGTATATAATATACTACTTTTCCTTGAATCAAGTTAGATGAAAATGTTTTTTTTTAATAATTATAAAAATGAAATATGCTAAAGTAGTTGTATTTATTTGACATGACTCAATATAGTCATATTTCACCTCAATATATAATTCATAAATTACAGACTACAGATTATAAATTATAGACTAAGTTTATATATTTAATATATGTATTTATATAAAATGTATATAATACATATTTGTGAAATAATAAAATGTTTTTTTTTTGTAAATTTCACATTAATTTTAAAGTAATTTTGTTGTGTGTTTTTGTCATTTTACTTTTTACGTCTATAGTTTTTCCCCATTTTTATTTATTTGCAGTACTTTATTTAGTTTTAGTTTTTACTTCAAGTTTTACTTCAAATATTTTTATAAATAGATAGATTTATTATTTTAGATTAAATATGTCCCAATATACTTAATGTAGTCATATCTAACCTCTGTATATAATTCATACATTTTACAATAAATATTATAAATTACAGTTAGTTTCTAAAACTATATATATATATATATATATACATTATTTTAATAATATATAATTATTTTTACATATTTATATTTGATAGAAATTGAAAATCAAGTCATATTGTGAAATATTAATTTAAAATAAACTATTTAATTTATTACATTTCTAAAATCTATATAAAAAAATTATTTTAGTATATTTTCATATAAATAAAAACATGCTAAAATACTTTTCTTTTTTGGGCGACATATGGCTTTGTATAGGCATATTTCACCTCTATATATAATGCATGAATTGTAAAACACACTATCAATTCTAGATTAAAATAACATTAGATAAAAATAATTTTTAAATTATAAAAAAGGTTATATGTATATAATTTTAGATATTATATTTTTTATATTATTATTATTACAAATTATATTAAATATAATTTATATAAAAAATTATTACATATAATAATTAATTTCTTACAAAAAAAAAAAAAAAAAATCTTACCCCAAACTATTTTAGCAATTAATTAAATATTATATTTAGTCACCAAAGTCAGTTTTACTCACATTTTGTGCTTGATGTATATTCATTTAGAATTTTTCTTCAGTACATGGCACCAGCTTGTGAAACTGCACTACAGTTAATATATAGCTTAACAGCAAGTGCTTGTACTTTTAGGGCACAAACCTTACTTTAACTTCAATAGAGAGCTCAGCATTAACTCCAGTGAACTAGGACCTTTCCCACAGAGGCCAATTTCTCCTCAGCACTGTCTATTGTTCCACTCTACCGTCCCTGAAATTATCTGTCCTCTCTGTCTCCCCCATGGAAAGTCCTGCAGTGAATAGCGGAGCATGTCTGCGGCAATTAGCGGCTGGCAAAGTGCTACTTTTGTGCTTAGATTAACCGTAATTTCCAAATAATGACACGCATTTACAGCATTCTGCACGCAGCAGTGAAAGGGCTGACAATGCCTGTGAGAAGTTCATCTGATAGTTCAACAAGAGCCATGATGGGACCCTCAGAAAAAGAAAGCATTAGGGCAATACGAACTCAAGAGGAAGTGAGTGAAAAAGAGGCAGATGTGGAATAAAACTTCTACAACTGCTTTAGGCCACATTTATTTAATCCAAAAAATATACATGATACACCTATATATGATTTAGTACATATGTTAAGGATCGAAATAGAGATTTTGGACATGATATAGATTTAAAGTGAGGGGTTTATACATAGAGTCAGGGGTTATTTTGAGATTTATAGGAATATAGAGAGTATATGCCTATATATGCTACTGTTCAAGAGATTGGGGTCTGTAAAATTTTTTGGAATGCTTAAATATATGTTAAAATGTATTTTATTCCTGTGATGCAAAGCTGAACGGCCTTTAGTGTCACATGATCCTTCAGAAATCATTCTAATGTGCTGATTTGCTGCTTGAGAAGCATTTCTAATTCCAAAGTTCAAAATTTATGTTGTATTTATTGCCACTTTTGATCAATTTATTGCATCCTTGTTGAATAAAAGTGTTCATTTCTTTAAAAAATGCATACTGGACTTGGTTTTGGACTTATTTATACTTATATACACATATTGGACTTGCATATGTGTGTGTGTATTGAATATTATAATTTTAATCTCGTTGCATAAACAGTATGTATTTTCCTTGTAAAAAAAGTATAAAAATAATAAAAGTTTTAAAAACTCTGATTTTAATTTTTTTTAATAAAGCTACATCGTATGAAAAGTATGAAAGCCTGTTTCTGCCACTGAAAAATACAAAAATGTTGACTTTTCTTTCTCTGAATTGTGAGAAAAACTCATAATTTTAACTTTTTTCTTGCAAATTTTGTATCTCGTGATTCTGACTTTTGATAAAAACTTGCAATTTTGACTTTTTTCCTCGCAACTGCAAGTTTGTATCCCACAATTCTGACCTTTTTCTTGCAATTCTGACTTTTATCTCATAATTCTGACTTTTTCTCACATTTTTGACTATTCTCCAATTTTTTTTTCTCAGATATAAAGTCAGAATTGTGTGATATAGTCAGAATTCTGACTTTTTTCTCAGAATTGCATGATAAAAACAATTTTGACATCTTTCCTGCAATTGCGAGTTTGTATCCCACAATTCTGACTTTCTTCTTGTGAGTTTCTATCTTGCAGTTTTTCTATCTTAAAAAGTTCTGACTTTTTCTCTCACAATTGCGAGTTTATATCTCGCAATTCAGACTTTTTCTCGCAATTCTGACTTTTTATTTTACACAATTCTTTTTTTCTCAGAAATGTTAGATATAAACTCGCAATCATGAGTTATGAAGTCCCATTCTGAAGGGGAAAAAAAAATATGTTTTCAGAATTGCAAGTTTATATCTCAATTCTGACTTTTTCTACCACAACTGCGAGTTTATATCTCGAAATTGACTTTTTCCTCGCAATTCTGAATTTCTTCATACAATTCTGACTTTTTTCTCAGAAATGTCAGATATAAACTCGCAATCATGACTTTTAAAGTCTGATTTTGAAGGGGGAAAAGGCTGATTCTGTTCTCAGAATTGCAAGTTTATATCTCGATTCTGACTTGTGTTAGCAATTTCGTGTAATTAACTCTGAGAAAAAAGTCACAATTGCGAGATATAAACTCGCAATTCTGAGAAAAAAGTCACAAATGTGAGGTTATATCTTATATATATATATATATATACATATATTTTTATATGTATATATATATTGCACGTTTATGTCTCATAATTCTGAGGAAAACAAAGTTGCAATGACTTTATTTCATTATTCAGTGGTGGAAACAAGCTTCCATTGGAAAGTGAAGCCTTATTTAACCATTCAACATGACAATAAAAGGAAAAAATATATATCTATTCTTTAAAACTAGAACACTTAAACCTAGAAAAAACTTTTCTTTAATTTCATCATTCTAGGGGACAGTATACCATTCCTGCCCAAGAAGTTAAGAAACACCCACATACAGACAGAGCAAAAGAGAATCAGACGGAAAGAAAGTAAAGCTCAGAACAGTAGCGGCCTGTCAGCTAAAGACGACTGCATTTGCATTAACATGCCTTCATGGCGCTGGCGGGGGGCGGTCGCTAATGGAAACCCTTCAAGGTGGCATTTTGGCTGCCCACTCCTTGCCATCCTTCAGTGGTCATAAGATTCGCGTTGACAGGCTATTAGACGACGGATCGGCTCGGCTCGGAGCGAGGGGGAGGACGGCTTATGAGATGTAAAGATGCCGTAGGGAATGACTGTTTATGGAAGACTGACCTTCTTAACCTCTGCGCCCTCCTCGTATCAGTAGCAAGAAATTATCTTCTTTTTATTAATTAAGAGGCGTGGCATGCTCTGCTGGAATGGAGGATCACAGTCATGCTGATATATTTAATATCTGATGTTATCATCTTTGACTTTAGATGTCATCAACAGCAATAAAGCAATGCAAACGCAGCATGTAAATAATTGTAATTGGTTCTTCACAGGGCATGATGGGATATGTTATCATCACTGAAGGGCACTGCTGCCAGCTGCCCACTGTCCTGTCAACATATATCGCACACTGGTTTATAGCGCTGGCTAAGAAATATGTTCATAAATGATTGCGTATAGGGCTTTAAACAGTGACATAATCAAGACTGATGCTTTCTGGGATGCAGATTTTGCCGCCACAGGCCTGGACCACATGACACTTTGAAGGCAGATTTAAAGATGCATCAACACATGAATGTTGCTCTTACTGACACTTGTTCATGGCATGCTGTACCATTAAAACCAAGTGCAAATTACACTAGAATGTGTTCTTTAATGTGTTCTTGCTTGAAAGTATTACATTTAAAATGTGGTAGTAAAGACATTTATAATGTTACAAATTATTTCAATTTTAAATAAATGCTGTTTTTTTGTACTTTTAAACTTAGGACTTAAAATATATTGCAATATTGTGACAGTTGTCTCACAGTTGTAACTTTTTTTTGGAATATTGAGTAGATCTTGCTATTTTTCTCCGAATCTTGCAGTTCGAACTCACTTCCTCAGAATTCTTGAGTTTAAATCTCACAAATGTAACTTTTTTCTGCAATATTTTTATAATTGAATAAATAAATAAATAAACAAAAGTCAGAATTGTGAGATTTAAAAAAAAAAAACATGGCAAAAAAGTTATTTTCAATTGTAATTATATTTCAGTTATTGTATTTTTGGTCAAATAAATGCAACCTTAGTGAACATTCCTATTTCTCCATTTATCTGAGCTTACCTGGTAAATGTAGAAGCCTTGTTTGGGTGCTGTGATGATGTGCTACATGAATTTATGACTTTAAATATTTTAAAATGTTATGTCCACCCCTGAATAAAAATGTTAAAAATTTAATTGCAACTATCTCACAATTGTAACTTTTTTTGGAAAATTGAGCAGATCTTGCTACTTTTCTCGGAATCTTGCAGTTCTTCCTCAGAATTCTTGAGTTTAAATCTCACGAATCTAACTTTTTTTATTAATATGTTTAAAATTTAGTGAACCTTAGTGAACATTCCTATTTCCTTATTCATCTGAGCTTAGCTGGTAAATGAAGAAGCCTTGTTTGGGTGCTGTGATGATGTGCTACATGAATTTATGACTTAAAATATATTGAAATATTATGGAAGCTTATGTCCACCACTGAATAAAAATTAGGAAATTGTAATTGCGACCATCTCACAAAACTTTTTTTTGGAATATTGAGCAGATCTTGGTATTTTTCTTGCAGTTCTGACTCTCTTTTCCTCAGAATTCTTGAGTTTAAATCTCACAAATGTGACTTTTTTATTAATATTTTTAAAATTTGAAATGTGAAATATAAACTAAAAAATGTAAAAATAAATAAATAAAAAGGTCAGAATTGTGAGATTTAAAAAAAAAATTCTATGGCAAAATAGAAAAGTTATTTTAAATTGTAATCACATTCCACTCAAATGTATTTTTGATCAAATAAATGCAACCTTAATGAACATTCCTATTTCTCCATTCATCTGAGCTTAGCTGAGCTTGTTTGGGTGCCGTAATGATGTGTTACATGAGTAGATGTTGTCTGGACACATTAACATTCACACTACAAATGCAACGTGGCCATATGCATCCCTAAACACTCTCCAAGACACGCCAGACCCTGTGTACACACGCTTTCACGCTGCATATCACTAAAATACCAGGAGCAAATGTGCCGAAGCCTGTTCTCAACCATGGCTAGTCAACAATAGATATCTGGGAGAAGTTAGTGGACGTACAGAGGAACGAAGAGCGCAAATGAAGGCCGACATGTAGGCAGTAAGCTGGCGAACGGAGTGGCTCGTGTGTCAATCAAAACGGCTGTTATCTCAGCAGGTGTGCACGTATGCATTAAAACACGCTTCATAACTCTTCACGTTTGAGGAACCCTTCACGACTTCTCATCTCAGAGTTTTTAAACAGCCGTGATCACTAGCAGGTTTCCGGCTACGGAGTGGATGATGTTCTGTAAACAGTGAGTTGCTGTAATTTTGACTTAATTCAATGGCAATTCATTCCAGGGTTTCATCAAACATCACAAGAAGCGGCAAAACGAAAGGGGGAAAAAATAAGCGTGCAGAGACGCCCGGTGCTGCTCTCCCTGTAATTACAGCTATTGATGAAAGGCAAAAAGCACTTACGTGTAATTACGAATCTTTTGGAAGCAACAGCTGTTTTCACGATGATGCCTGAGCAATAAAGAAAGGGAATGAAATATGGAAAGGAACGAACCATCACAATGATGAGTTATATCATACAGCTATTGTGTTTCACTAAAAAAAACAAAAAAAAAAAAACATTTATTTATTTGCACTTCAATCTTGAATATCTGCAAAGAAAAAAAAACACATTTGTGTTTCTGGTCCATAAAATTTTGTTTAAAATAAAATAAAAGTGTTCTTCCAACCTGGTCCATAAAACTCACTTTAAATCTGGTAAAATAAAAAAATAAATAAATTAATTAATTAAAATAAATAAATAAAATAAAATAAAATAAAATATGTGTTTTTCCAACCTGGGCTGTGTTTCTAAAAGCATCGTAAGCTTAAGTACATCATAAACTCATTGAAACCAATGGTTTTGGGAAACGCAGCCCTGGGAGTTAAAAATCTGATCCATAAAAATAAAATATAACATAACATAACATAACATATAACATAAAAAAATAAAATAAAATAAAATATTCTTCCAACCTGGTCCATACAATTTAGTTTAAAATCTGGTCCATTAAATACAGTGTAAAGTAAAATAAAATAAAATATAAAAATATAAAAATAACATGCAGGTATAGAATTCAAGTGTTAAATATAATTGAAAAAAAAAATGAAAATAAATAAATATTAAAAAAATGAACAAAATACTGTAAGATTCTGCACTAATCACTAATCAAATTAGCAAAATTTTATAGCAAATGTTAGATTTTAATGTCTTCTAATGTTTCTAGAAAAAGCCTATATGTTGTGCGTACGATCGCAAATTTACTGGTAATTCATACAAAAAAAAAATAATATTTGACATTACACAGAGATTATATAAATATCACTTATTCTACTAATAAATTCAGATTAAGCATCCTGTTCACTACAATATTATTTCAAACTGAGATTTCTGTGATTAAACTATTTTGATTTACTTCAGATAAATGAATAAAATGGTCAAATCAATAAAATAAGAACTAAAAATATGCTAGAAACAGAATGAAATTAAACTACAAATTAATAGTAAGAATTTATAAACAATTGTTACTTGAAATAAAATACACTTTAACCAAAATAAAACAAAAAAGTATTTTATTTGAGTTAGTTGACAAGGCAAAACTCCTCATTTTCAATAAGTTGTCAGTGGCAACAGATTCACTGCTGGTTCAGATTTGTTAATCTCAATGTTAAGGAGGATTATCATTTTGGCTGTAACATTAATATTGTAAAATAATTGTGCATTCTTCTGTATTTTTTCAATAACTGCTCATAAATACTAAATTCAAATGTACCCTTTATTGACTTTATGCCTCTTAAAACATTCAGAACTGTTCAGCCCACTCAGCCGCATCTAGAGAGAGATGTACCTGCTCTTTAAAAGTCACAACCATTTTCCTCACTCATGTTCACAGCCATGTGTTTGGGCTTCAGGTTTTGCGTATGTATTTCTTGTCAGGAACTCATAACTACACAGGTGAATGACAGGTGACATTGAATCAATACGGCCTGTACATTACTGCTCATGCTGTTGCATTTACTTTCGTTTCACTCTTCTTCCTCACCTCATTTTATTCTGTTCTTCCTTCCTCCATGTGTCCCTCTCCTGGGTCTGCGTGCTGTGCATCCGAGTCCTTGTTTGCCCGCTTTGATTAAGATGGAAATCAATCACCGTGCACTGGAGAATAATACAACCAAAGAATGTTATATAAGGGCCATCGTTTGCATTAAATCTCTCTAGTTTGGATACATTCAACATATTTCCTACCTGACAGCTTTCCACTGTATTCATGGCTCAGAATGTCAGTTTCAACAGTTTCAAAAAAGTGCAAAGCTCACAGACACCTTGTAAAAAAGATGACTTGCTGATCAGATGATATTTCCAGTGCACTGTCAGTGTTGTAGATTGTTGCTATGTGGTTGCTAGGATGTTTTGCGTTTTAGAATTCTAGGAGTGACTTTTGGAACTTCAAATGTTCGGCTTAAATCTCAACTCATCAGTCAGCTTATAAAAACACTAATTAACACGAATCAGTTAACATTAATGCAGTTATAACGGAAGTCGGTGGGTCTTAAAGAGTACAATTTTAGTATCATTGATATACTATTAGAGTTTTTGTTCAAATTTTGAATTGAATAATATTTTTATATTTTCTGTTTTCACATTAATTTTAGTTCAATGTTTACATTTTGTGTTTTTGTCATTTTTATTCGTTTTTATTTTTCTTCCCCTAAAAGTCAATAGTTTTCATTCATCTTAGTTATATATCTGGTTTTGTTTCAATTTTAGTTAATTGTTTGGTTTTTGTTGGTTATTTTTGTTCCTCTAAATGCATATACACTTTTCATTAATTTTAGTTACATTTTCTGTTTTCACTTTAATTTTAGTCACATTTTTAAATTTGTGTTGTGTTGTGTTTTTGTCATTTTTGTTTTTCTTTTTTAAATGTCTACATAAGCTTCATTAATTTTAGTTATATTTTGTGTTTTCACTTTGTTAGCTTTTCTTTTTTTTTTTGGTAATTTCTCTTCCCCTAAATGTATATATACTGTTCATTAATTGTAGTTATATGTTCTGTTTTCATTTTAATTTTGCTTTTTTTGTGTGTGTGTGTTTTTGTTTTTCTTTGTAAAATGTCTATACATTTTTTATTTTATTAATTTCTTTGTTTTTATGTAATTTTTATTAATTTATTTTTTTTGCGTTCACTTTAATTTTAGTTTAGTTTTTTTTTGTCACTTTTCTTCCCCTAAATGTATATTTTCAGTAGTTTTAGTTACATTTTATGTATTCACTTTAATTTTACTTACATTTTTTGTTTTATTTTGTTGTGTTTTTGTTTGTCATTAGTTTTTTTTCTTTTTTAAATGTCTATGCAGGTTTATATATATATATATATATATATATATATATATATACACAGTAATTTGAGATATAAGCTTTTTTTGCTTTCACTTTAATTTTTTTTTTGTGTGTGTGTGTTTTTGGTCATTTTCTTCCTCTAAATGTCAACACAGTTTTCATTCATTGTAGTTATATTTTTTAAAATTTGTTGTGTGTTTCTTATTTTTATGCTTTTGTTTTTAAATATCTATACAGTTTCCATATATTTTTTATTTATTAGTTTTAATTTAGTTTTAGTTATATTAAGTTAAACTACATGAAAATAAGAAAATGTAGCTGAAATAAGTTTAAGGTTGATTTATATTTTACTTTATTTCAATTATGTTTATTTCAGGTAACAAATCATTTATTTATTAATTTATTTATGTTTTTAATGGGTAAAGTTTATGCAAGTTAAATATAACAACCCTGAAACAGTATATGTGTTAAAATACGTCTAATATGATAAAATGTCCAGTATTTAATATAAAATATTCTGTAAATGTGATAATGACAGTAACTTCTGCATGATACGTATTATAAAAAAAAATGCTAATAACTTACATTACAAATTTCAAGCCACTAAACCAAAAGTTCATCCACCTACATTTCTCATCGATAAAAGGATCATTTATATAACTTCACCAATTAAAATAAGAGTTTAATATAAGCACTAGAATTAAACATGGCATGATAAAAAAAAAAAAAAAAACTAAAGCAGTTCATTTCTGCTCTTAAATGATGTAACAACCTAAATGACCTTCTTTTAATAGATGTGCCTGTACTCTCAGTTAGCATTTTGTTCATTATTACCACGGCATAATCTACATTTATATTTAGCAGACACTCCTGTCCTGTTTAATCTATATACAGCTTTGAGTTAAATTCAATAAAACAGGGTAAGGAACAGTCAAGAGACTTGGAAAAAAATAGCTGAAAGAGGAATTAGCGTTGTGACAGATTGAGAACACAAAGCGCTTATATACAACTATCCATAGGATTGGAGCTGTGTACTTTGGAGGTATCAGAGGAAAACTGCATTGTTATCCTAACAAACGTCGTTTCCAAAGACAAAGTAGAAATGCACACACAGCTGAACATTCACCGGAGATTACGAACACTGTTCTGGGACTGGCTGCCGCGCACACGGACCGCTTTCCCTGTCATCTCTTTCCAAAATCACGTCCAAGAGTCTGCAGAGGCTGTGAATTTTACACTACACGTTTGCTTGTCATTTATCTCTTTGATCGTAAATCCAAGCTTAAATCAGAAAGGACAGGACGGAAATAAATGCACATGATAGCTATGGAAACGTACGGATTACGCAAAGCAGGGAGGATATTTTGTGCAAGGTTGTGTTTTGTTGTCTCATGCAGACTGCATTACTGTTGAAGGCCTGAGCTCTGATCAGCTCCTCCCATTGATTGGTGATCGATGAGTTCAGGACTGATGGATCTACAGGGAGGATCTAAGAGTCCTGCCGATCCATCCGGACTGTCAGAGTGACTCCTGCATCCTCCATCTCATCCTAATGTGGAAATGCAGAGCCATTCTCCTTGAACAAGGCAGTCAACAGAGACAGTACTTTTATAGTAATTATATCTTTTAGTGATAGGTTTCTCATTGTGCCCAGATCTATCGTCTCTAAAAAAAACCAAAATAAATAAAATTTGTACAGATGTTTAAATAAATCCAATTCAAAATATTAACAAAAATTATTATAGTATATAAATGATACTATCTATCATTATCTTTATTTTAGGGTTATTACTGTTAACTAAAACACACACAAAAAAATAAAAAATAAAATAAAATAATGTATTTTATTTCAGCTAGTTGCCAAGGTGAAATTTCATATTTTTATTTAGTTTAATTTTAAGTACTAAAAACCTAAAACTAAACAAACTACAACACAAAAGCATAAAAATAGACATAAAATGAATAAAAACTGCCACAACACACAACGAAATTACTGAAACTTTAACTAAAGTTGAAAATAAAATGTAAAAAAAAGAAAATATAAATGCATTTTATTTCAACCAGCTGCCAAGCCAGCATTTCTTATTTGTATTTAGTTTAACTTTAAGTACTAAAAAACTGCAAAAGCTCACAACAAAATTACTTAAACTTTAACTACAATTAAAGAGAAAAATGTAAAAAAAAAAAAAAAAACACAAGAAAATAAAAATGAAAATTTCTAAATTAAATAAAATAATAAAAAAATACATGATTTGTATGTAACTTACTAAAAACTAAACCCAAACAAACTACAACAAAATGTTATAATAAATAATATAAAAATATATAGACATAAAAATAAATAAATATGAATTACAAAAACACAAAACTACTTAATATTTAACTACAATTAAAGTGAAAAATAAAATGTAAAAAAAAAGAAAAGAAAAGAAAATTTCTAAATATTACATTAAAAAAAGGAATTAAAAACATTTTTAAATGCATTTTATTTCAACTAGTTGCCAAAGCAGCATTTCTTACTTTTATTTAAACTTTTCTAAATATTACATATACATATATATATATAAAAGTTATTAAAATACTAGCTGCCAAGGCAGCATTTGTTTTTATTCAATTTAACTTACTAAAAACTAAAACCAAACAAAATTTTATAATAAATATAAAAATATATAGACATAAAAATAAATAAATATAAATTGCAAAAACACTAATACTTAATCTTTAACTACAATTAAAGTGAATAATAAAATGTAAACATAACATAAAAAATGTATAAAAATTAAATAGTATGACACTATCATCTAATTTCACTGTTACTGTTTTATTTAAATTATTATGCTGATATTTACTCACATTCACAGCTCAGCTAAATTAATACATCTCTCTATATATCACACACACACACACAGAGTTCTACATTATGCATTATGTATGCAAATCATATGCAAATAGCATTACATCTTTACCAGATGGGCAGTTCTATCAAACTGATGTCTGAATGAATTCAGAGAAGATCTGCTGAGGAATCATGCCAACTTCATCAGACTGTGAATGCTCAGAAGCACATTGTTTATAGAATATGCATTAAAATTAATCTAAGTATGACACCTATTATTAGAAGATGAATTCAATAAGTAGGATCACTGCACTAAATCATGATTAGTATTGCATTGCTTACAACTGTAGCATTATTTTACTATAAAATCACTTTGTGCATATTTTAAAAATGTCCTGAGTTTGGACTACGGTCAATATGAGTGCATTTTCGGACACGACGACTTCTTGTGTGCTTTCATCTGATGGATTTGGGGGCAGCACACTGCTTTATGATGACTTTCAAACATTAATCTCCCGAAATCCTTTTGCAATAGCTTTAAATTAGGTTTTAACCCCACAGGCGTTCCCCATATGACGGCTGTGCTTTCAGAAAGTTTGACTTTCGGCATGAAGCGAGGTCATCGCAGAGGTCGGCGCTTCAGAGGAACGCCTGTATATTTTGAAAATGTTCCCTTTGGAGTCATTGCTTTTAAAAGACGCCCTGTTTAAAGCCATTGCCTTTCAAACACAGTTCAAGCTATTGTTCTCGGGATAGATTTATTCACTTTTAGAGATACAGTGGAACATTTATTCTCCGCGGGTTATCGAGCGGCCCATTTTGACAAACGCATTAAAATCAGTTCACGTCGCATTGGACCAAGTTAATCTTTTCATTACCTTCATTCCCATTAAATAAGTCTATTTTCTCCCCACTAATAGTGTATTTTCATTTGCTAAGTGTCTCATTTGCTGAACTTTATTGAATTTAAGAGGAACGGCTTAATTTCCGGCTTTGTGAGTTGATATTTTAAAGCGGCCTGTTGGGAAGCCGGCAGAACGAAGCTGTGGACTTACAATCAGCCGGTCACTTCGTTTTCTTCTCATTTGACCAGTAAGATTAATTTGTCGTTTTAATAAAAACGGGCATGTTTAATTACACCGGCTGATTAGAAAAGATTACTGTTTGTGCGAATTTTATAAAACCTGTCGAGAACATACCCAGTCGTACTTCTTCCTTGAATTAAAACTAAAAATAAAGCTGTGTGTAAGACCATTATTTTGTTTTCTTTTTTCGTGACACTTAAGCACAGTTCGTATTACTATAATGCAAAAAAATATATATTATTTAAATGTAAAATATTTATGCATTATGGCAATATTTGTTGCAATGCAATTACTTCATGCTTAAATGCTGCATTAGGCCTGTTTCTCACATTCATTTTATATTTTGCGTAAAAGAAAATTATAGCTATTTTTAAGACCATATTTTTTAAATTAATTTTTCTGTTCTTTACATGACAGTTAAACAATTTCCATTACTATAATGCTAAAAAAAAAAGGAATTTAATATTATTTAAACGTAAAAAAAATTGTGCATTATGGCAGTATTTGTTGCAATGCAATTAATGCATGCTTAAAAAAATGATGCATTAGGCCTGTTTCTCACATTCATTTTATATTTTGCATAAAAAGTAAAGCTTTTTTTAAAGACCATTTAATATTTTTTAAATCATTCGTCTTTTATTTTTATGAGAGGTAAGCACAATTCTTATTACTATAATGCAAACAATAATTATATACTATGTAAAATATTTGTGCATTATGGAAATATTTGTTGCAATGCAATTAATTCATTCTTTAAAAAATGCATTAGGACTGTTTCTCACATTCATTTTATATTTAGCATAAAAAATTAAAGCTATTTTTAAGACCATTTAATATTTTTTCATTCATTCTTCTATTTTTTCCATGAGAGGTGCGCACAATTCTTATTACAATAATGCAAAAAATAATTATATATTATGTAAATGTAAAATATTTGTGCATTATGGCAATATTTATTGCAATGCAATTAATTCATGCTTTGAAAAATGCAATATAAGGTCTGTTTCTCACAACCCTTTTATATTTTGCATAAAAAATTAAAGCTATTTTTAAGACCATTTCATATTTTTTCATTCATTTTTATATTATTTTGTTGACAGTTAAGCTCAATTTTTTACTTGTAATGCAAAAAATAATTATATATTATTTCAATTAAAAATATTTATGCATCATGGCAATATTTGTTGCAATGCATTAAATTGCTATTTTAGGCCTGTTTCTCACATTCATTTAATATTTTGCATAAAGAAAATTATAGCTATTTTTAGGAACATTTATATTTTTTCATTCATTTTTCTATTATTTTCAAGACAGTTAAGCACTTTTTTATTATTATAATGCAAAACAAAAATAATTATATATTATTTACATTTTAATTATTTATGCATTATGCAATGCATTTAATTCATGCCTTAAAAATGGTATATTAGGCCTGTTTCACACATCCAGTGTTTTATTTTGCATAAAAGACAATTAAAGCTATTATTTTTCTTTTTTTTCATCATTTGCATGACAATTAAGTACAATTCCTATTACTGAAATACAAAAAATAATGTATTATTTGCATTTAAAATATTTATGCATTGACAATATTTGTTGCAATGCATTTAATTCATCCTTAAATTGCTTTTTATTTTATTTTAACAACATTAACAGATTGAAGCTAATGAGAATCACCACTGATAAATATAAAATTAAACAAAATAATTGAAAAATCAAAATAAATCAATAAAAAGCGCAAGCTAAATCTTCTTAATTTTCAGTTAGCTTAATTTTCATGATAACATGTCACAATGGAATTTTTTTTTAGTAGGAGTGAACTAGAGAGCGTTTTCATGCAATTTACATGTTTATAAATGCATATACTCCTCTGATGTTTAGCATTCTCCAAGAAAGTGCACACATATCAATTTCAGCACATAAATGACATGCGCCCTATAGAGGTCAGCTGGGACTTTTTTTGTCTACGAGGCTTGTTTAGATGAGCTGCATGAAAGCTCCCTTGTCCTTAAGCATCTGTCCTTGAGAATAAACTCAAACCCTTGAATTTCCTCATCTGTATGTGCGCCTACCTTGGACGTGCATATGCTTCTGTGTTTAATTCATCCTCCAAAGTGACAGTAATTGCTTGACTCATGTTTGTCTGGCCAAGCACAAATTCCAGCAGTGACCAGGCATCTGTCACATCATATCTGGGAAAGCCAGAGCAAAAAATGAAAGCAGGACATTGGGTGCTCAGAGCTCACTAATTGGGATCGAGGAACATCTTGTTGAACCTCTAAGGAACAAGAACATGTGCTTTATTCCCTCACCTCGTGCGCATGGAAGCAGTGGAGGATGTATTATGGGGTCGTTCTTCCAAAACACTCCACACAGCTGAAATAAAGAGAGAGAGAGACAAGAAATTTAAAAATGCATTTGAGAGAAAATATGAAAGAACATTTAATCTCCCCAGAGTTGATGGGCAGTCATATGTCTCTCAATTACATCACTTCCTGGTGTTTCTGACACACGAGGAGCTCAAAAACCCATGAAATAACCCAATTTGCAACAGACAAATGAAGCACTCATGTTATAAGAATTATATACTGCATTGGCTGCAACAGCGGGAGAACCGAAATACTGCTGTATCTTATAAATAATATATATATTAACTAGTTAAACATTATTTTTGGGCCTTTAAGCTAACCAACGATGTAAAATCTGATCACAAATGAGATTCAGTGCCTATAAGAGTAAAATAAAGTCCTGTTTTGTTTTCTTGCAGGTATAAGGTAATATTTTGAAGCAGAAAAGTTTTGCATGTAAATTGCAGTAGTGCATAATGCATCATATCATAAACAAGATGAACGATTATCGATGCATGAATCAAACTCACTTTAAATGTCAAATATCCGACGTGGATTTCTCGCATACAACCCTGCAGGGGGGGGGAACAGAAGAAAATCAGTTCATGTCACGTTGGGCCCAGTTTGCATTTTAAATTAATTAAATAATTAATGAAATAATAAATTAATAATTACATTTATTTTATTTATTTTTTGCATTTTAAATAATTAAATTAAATAATAAAAATAATAATTTTTTTTTTTTTTTTAAATATTTAGCAAAATAATTATTTTAAATAAATCAGTTCATGTCACATTGGACCCATTTGTTGTAATTTTTTGCATTTAAAATTAATTAAATAATTAAATAAAATAATAAAAATAATAATTATTTAATAAAAAAAATATTTAGCAAAATAATTCATTTAAATAAATCAGTTCATGTCACATTGGACCCAGTTTCAGTAATTTTTGACATTTTAAATTAATTAAATAATTAATTAAATAATAAAAATAATAATTATTTAATTTTTTAAAAAATATTTAGTAAAATAAATCAGTTCATAATAATAAATAATAATTATTTAATAAAATTAACAAATTCAGTAAAATAATTAATTAAAAAATAAATTAAAATCTATTTAAAACACACAAGAAAATCCGTTCATGTCATATTGGACAAAGTTCCAGTAATTTTTTGCATTTTAAATTAATTATTTTTATTATTATATAATAAAAAATAATAATAATAATTTAGTAAAATAATTAATTTAAATAAATAAATGTAAAAATAAATAAAAGTGTATTTTCATTAGCTAGTGTTTAATTGGAGCAGCTTTTTGTCAAAGAATGGTGGTCACCATTCCAGCTCATTTTCTGGATCACTACCCTTTTAAGCCAATAAAAATGGAAAAATATGCATTTGGCTGGTAAGACTGATCGGTCGGTAATGCTTTTGATTAAACAAGGAGCTTTGATTTGATGCATTTTTTAGACTCTCTAAATAAAAAAGATTAATCAAGGTCACTTGGAATACTGACGATTTCTGATTCTGTTTTCCAAACATCATTTTTTTTTTCATTAACAAATCAAATTGCTTGAATTTGAACTTCTGCATCTTGCTGACACTTGACTACAGAATCGCAATCTTAATCTACAACATATTTATTTAAATACCTGCACTTTTGCACGTGACACAGTCCTCCTTGCCAAAAATGTGCATATGCTATTCTATGACTTTAATACCCTATTGTGCATTACTTTAATGTCACGTCTTGTTGTTTCCATATTTCTTGTGCGGATGTTGCAATAAAACTAATCCTAACTCTGATTTTAATGCATCACAGAATTAAACCGTTCTGACATATCAAATGTACAAACACTGAAAAATCTCACATATAAAGCCAAACGCTGATGCTCCCGCTGCTGATGTGAAAGAACAAGTTTTTCACGGCACAAACATGTGGATCAAGGGCAGAATCAGTGCGATTTATCAGTGGTCTGCTGTGCACTGTCAATCTGCTGGACAAAGTAGAATTGGGGGAGAAAAAAAAAAAGAGCACTGAGATCAACATTTCAATCACAAGTTCAGAATTATGCCTAATTGCATGACTTATTCTCTTTTGCCATCTTTTATCAATCTGCTCAGTTCTTAGGGGGCAGACGTGGCCTAATGGTTAGGGAGTCGGGCTTGTAACCGAAAGGAACACTGAGTTTTCCTTTCCTTTATCCTATAAATTACATATTTACCTCATTTTATTTTCTTTTCCCAAATTTTGTCAATTTTTTTCTTTGTAATTTGTTCTAGCACTGTACTTCTCAAAACTAAGGTTTTTATTTAATTTAAATACAAACCCCTTTTGCACAGAAAACACATAGCTTTTCAAAAATCAAACATTCTCAATTTTGATATATATTTTTTAAATTCACAAATGGAAAAAAATGCTTTATTTTAGTATTATTTATCTACTATTATGTTTAATTATATATATATTTGTTGTTTTGTCATTTTTTTATATTTCTATTTAGCTTCAATTTATTGCAGTTTTAGTCATTTTAATACTTCATTTTTAACTTGCTTCATCTGAATTAGCTGCAAAAGCAACATAAATTTTTTTAAGTTTAAGTTTATGCTTTTCATTTATTATTTATATTTTATTTCAGCTTTATTTACATTTTTTTATTTTAATATTTATATTTCAATATTTATATAAAAATATTTTTTCAATTATTTTAAGTGTACGTTTTTCCATCTAATTTTTTTTTTTTTTTTAATTTTTTAAGTTAAAGTTTTTCAGCTAATATTTATATACTATTTTAGCTTTATTTATTTTTTTAAAAATATTTATTTTAAATATTTAAATACTTTTTTCAGTTATTTAAAGATTATGTCTTTCATCTAATATTCATATTTTATTTCAATTTATTTTTGAAGTATTTATTTAAAGAATATTTTATTTAAACTATTTTAATTAACAACAACAAAAGGCAACTTTAAGTTTTTACGTTTGTTTAAGGTTTTCATCTGTTTATATTTTATTTCAGTTTTATTTTATTTTTAAAATATTGATTTAAAAAAAATATTTCAGCTATTTTAGTTTTAATCTAACATATTTTATTTCCATTTTTAATATATTTATTTCAAAAATTATTTATTTTAAATATTTCATTTAACAATTAACAGACATTTTTGGGGGATTTTTATTTAAAAAAAAAATAACAACATGATAATTCCACATCTAATAATATGGAATTAATAATTCCAAAAAATTATTTATTCTGAGAGTTACACATCTGTAGTGGCCACCATGCATCAGAGGGTTAAAGGGACAGTTTCCTCAAAAAAGAATATTCTGTCATCATTTACTCACACTTAATCTCTTCCAAACCTGTATGAGTTTTCTGCTGTACACAAAAAATATATATTTTGAAGAAATAATGTTGGTCACCAACATTCTTCAAAATATTGTGTTCAACAGAAGAAAGAAGCTCATACAGGTACGGAACAATTTAAAAAGTGAGTAAATAATAACAGAATTTTCATTTTGGGGTGAACTGTCCCTTTAAGGCTGATTAGAAGAGTTAAAACAAGCCTGGAATCCACATTATAGTGTTATTTTGCTTCACTAACACCTCTCTGCACATACACAGATGCATATACACATTATCTTGCCCTCATGAAGCAGGTTTGGGACTGCTGGGAATGTCTTGTGTTCTCCCTCCTCGCCTAGGCTCGCTCTAAGGGCTGAACTTATCTAATGATCGCTCCCCGGGCAATAATATTAGACCTGTCTGTGAGCGCAGGGACTCGTTTCGGAAAGGTCAAGTTTTGCATTTCCCGCCCCTTCGCCGTCGCCGGGGCATGCGAGTCTCGCGTCGTGGTAGGATTGCATAATTACGCGGCGGCGCCGGTGTCACCGGCGAAGACACCTCTCTCAGATACGTCCTATCTGCCTCACACAGGAAGTGGCTGGGGTTAAGCAGGTAAAGACTTCTTGTCCCAAACTCCAAGATTAATTGACTGTGGAAGGGCCGAGATAAAGAAGCACATTAAGACCAAAGAAATCTTCCCGTATCCAGATCCGCTCCAGGTTTTAAGTGCTATTTTAAAGTCTGTTTGAAAGCTGTCAAACTCGGAGGCATAAATGAATTCAAAATTCTCCGTTTCAAAACATGCTGTCGTTCAACCTCAATGTCTTTTATTTAATAGAATCTCATTAAAGTGTAATCATTCTTTGCTCTGTTTCTCTTCAGATTCAAAACGCATACATATAAAGAGAATACCCACGGTCAAGGGCAGTTTTTTCTCTTTGGAGTTGTTGATGATGGGCAAAACATAAGCGATCATGACAAGACGAGGCAAGAGAATCGCGTAGTTCAGCTTTGATCAGCGCTATAGATATTCTCTCCATTTCTTTTCTTATATCACCATGCAATGTATGATCTCAATGCACAACTTCAAGAAAGCAACGTGCACATGATGTTGAAAGACTCTCCATACAAGCGTACATCATGAACTTTGCCAAGTTTATCTTTCAGCCCGAAGGAAGACTGTATTTGGTCACTTGTATGAATAATAAATGAAATGCAGGACAATATAGACAATGTTAGACAGTTTTGTTATAAAGAAACTAATATTTTTATTTAGTAAGGATGTATTATATTGAACAAAAATGGCTAAAGACTATTATAATCTATCAAATAAATGCTGTTTTGAGACATTTTCATCAAAGAATCCTGGGTAAAAATAAGTATTACGATTTCCAAAAAACTAAAAATTAGCATTAATAATAATCAGAAATGTTCCTTGAACAGCAAATCCGCATATTAGAATGATTTCTGAAGGATCATGTGACACTGAAGACTGGAGTAATGATGCTGAAAATTCAGCCAATTTAACATATAAATTAAATTATTTAAATATAAAATATATTCAAACATAAAATATATTCAAATACAAAACCGTCATTTTTACTTTTTAAATTATTAGGAAGTATTTCCCTTTTTTGGAGGTCATTTTAATGTTACATTTATTTAATTTTTATTTTTATGCATACTTTTTTTCTAACTAGCTTTAATTTTAGAAATGTTTGTACTTCAACTTATTTCATTTCAATTAGCTTCTTTTACATTTAGGATTTTCCTCTAATATTTATATCTGTATTTTATTTCAGCTTTACCTTAATCATTTTATTAATAATAATGATGAAATAAAATAAAAATATTAGATGAAAATCTTAAACTTAAAAAAATAAAATTGAACTAATTAATTAATTCAGTTTTTAAATATTTTTGTGGTTATTTTAATTTTATTTATATTTACTTTTTTGGTATACATGTTTTATTTTATTATAAAAATAAAAATAAATAAATAAAAAATATTATTTTTATCTTAGAATTTAACTTATTTAATTTCAATTAGCTGGCAATTCTAATTATTTTTGTGTTTTTATGCGCTTTATTTCAAATATTTAAATTTAATATTTAAAATAAAGCTGAAATAAAATATAAATATTATATGGAAACGTTAAACCTAAAAAAAAAAAAAAAAATTAATTATTATTTATTTATTTATTTATTTATTGGAAAATAAATGCAGCTTTGGTGAGCATAAGAAACTTAAACCTTACCGATACCAGATGTCTGAATGGTTTCTTTTTTCTTTTTTTACATTTATTTTGTCTTTTTTTTTTTTTGGTGGTCATTTAACTTATTTATATTTCTTTTTTATTTTTTTCATACATTTTTTTTCTAAATAACTTTAAATTATTTTTTTGTTTTTAGGAATTTTTGTACTTTACCTTATTTAATTTCAATTTAATTTTTTCTAATTGTTATGTGAAAGATTTTCGATTGTAAGATTTTAATTAATTCATGATAAAGCTTATTCAGTTTAATCAGTAGACTGCAGATAAGAATAATTTTAATTGGTTCTTTTCAAAGCAAATTTTCTAACATTGGATTTTATAGAATATGTAAAATTATTAAAAATAATAATAATAATAATAATAATAATAATAATAATAATACTTTTCAACATTAATATCAGTATAATTATAAATATCAATTAATAATAAATAATCATCACTCACCCCCCATGTTGTTCCAAACCCACAAAAGAAAATCACACAAATATACGTAATTTGTATTCATGCACTTCTACAATATGCAAACAGATTACAACATCATTTGAAAATGCATTTCAAACATAAGTATAATTTTTTTTACATTTTGTGTATGCATGTTTAGTTACAACTGTTTGTACCTAAAGCTATTAAAAGGGCCTTAAGGGATCTCAAAGCACACAAGGGTTCAGCATTATACACGGCACCGTTGCATAACAGACATCTCTTTGCCTATTACAGATGAGATGCAAACACATGACTCCCAGGAGAGTGAAACAAAGATCTCAATTATCTGTCAAATGTCATCTGCGCCGCTGCACAGCAGTGTACTTCAGGGAACGGTGCTCTTTAAAAGACAGATTTAACACATGGATTTAAATGCAGAGGCAGGATCATTGCGAGCACTCCGAGTATATTGGTTAATGCTCGACTTTATGAAGACGAATGTGGAAATGATATCCGGAGTTTGTTTAATGTGATGTCGATCCGTAAGTGTGTATCTCAGCTCATTAACAGAATAGGGGAGAGGCCAAATCCTCTTATACCAACATGTGCAAAGATTTATTCAAATACGGAGAGGGAGAGCTCTTAAGTATGAGATAGCAGAACTGAGGAGAGCTTTTTACCCTCCATTAAATTACATCTGTGGTCGCATCCTGGAGTTTATTTTCCTGTTTACACTGTAAGAATAGGCCGTGGAATGATTTACCTTGATGGTGGGAACACTGTGTAGATGTATCCCAACCTGCGTTGAATATCGTGTTTTACTCATAAACATGTCACAGTGAGGAAATAAAAACGGTCGTAAATCTTTTTCATGTTGACTTCAGGCGGCCAGACAATCTGTAAAACATGTAAAACAGAAAATTGCCAAACAAACATGAATATTCATATTTACTCACAGCAGGATCCCATTCCCTCACAGATGGTATCTAGACCCCAAACACTTGTGGGGTCTATGGTTGTCTCAAAACAAAATGCAAAAAATAAATAAACAAATAATACTTTTTTTTTTTTTTTTAAATTTGAGACAAAACTTTTTGTTAAATTATTGTAAAAAAGGGAAAAAAATCTTTTATCTACAATATAGATTCATTTTTTGCAATACATATTAAATTATATTATATTGTTAGAACACATTTTATTTTTTTTTACAAGTTAAAAGGACTTTAATTTCTTACATTGTATATTTTGAGTGTCTCTACAATAAATATACATTCATTTTTTTTGCACTAAACATTATATTATATATTGTTAGATCATATATTTTTATATTCTTATATAAGTTAAAATACTTAAATTTCTTACATTGTATGTATTTGAGTGTGTCTACAATAAATATACATTAATATTTTACAATAAACATTATATTGTGTTATATTATAAATGTATAAAAATAATTGTATATATTTTTTAATATAATTCTAAAAAAAGATATTTCTTACATTGTATATATTGTTTCTACAATAAATATTCAGTTTTTTTCAATAAACATAGTATTATATATAAGATTATATATGTTTAGATTTTTTATATAAGGTAAAAAACAATTATATTTCTTATAATGTAGATACTGAGTGTGTCTACAATAAATATACATTAATATTTTACAATAATGGTATACTATAAATTTCATATTTATACATGGTTAGAACATAGTTTTATGGGTTTTTAATATAATTATAAAAAGTCTGATATTTTGCAATAAATATATTATACATTGTTAGAAAATATTTTTATATTTTTTATATAAGGTAAAAAAACCAATTATATTTCTTATATTGTATATATTGAGTGAGTCTACAATAAATATACATTAACATTTTACATTAACATTATATTATAAATGTTACATGTATACATGGTTAGACATTTAAAAATAAATATATAAAATGTATATATTGCTGAATCATACACTGTTTATTTTTTTATTATTATTTTAATAATTTAAAATATTTTTAATAAGCTAAATACTTATATTGTGTGTACAGTAAATACATATTAATAGTTAGCAAAAAAAACATTATATATTGTTAAAATTTATATTGTTTTATATTTTTAAGACTTTGATTTCTTACACTGTATACTGAGTGTCCTATATAGATTTATATATGTGCATAGATACTTCTAATGAATTATTAATAAAAAAAAATTAAAAAACTTGTCTAAAATAAATATGCATTGATATGCATAACAATATAACATTATATAGTAATATATAAATAATAATATAATAAATACTATATTGTTATAATGTCTAAATAAAAATATATAATAATAATAAATACTATATTGTTATAATGTAATGTTTTTTTTTAATTTACATAAAGACTGACTATAAATTAAACAAAAATATATATTTTAAGTTAAGTATAAGGGTTTTTTAGTTATTATTATTATTATTATTATTATTATTTTAAATGCACAAAAAACTTTTACATAGACCTAATTGGCTGTGATTTTCTGAAATCATCAAGAGACCATTAAAATTGGGGGGAAAAAAATCCAGATGTTTCAGCTTCGGAATAGAGCACTACACAAAATCATTAAGATACAACGTTTTAAAAAAAAATCCTCAAGTCTTGGCAACCTCAAGTCTTACTGCGAGACCCCATGACCCGAACGAGAACAGAGCAGTACGCCGGCTTGAATTGCTCGATATCCAAGCGCCGTCTGACCCCGGGACGCTGTCAGATAAATGAATGCCATACTGAGCCAGTTTAGGACCGAAATCACCACAGTGTCTGTGTGTTTAGGCTCCATCACACAAAAGCTGATCAATGGCGAGTCATTTGGAGGTCTGACTGTGATGTGTATTTACTGTGGATTGAACATTTGTCTCTGTTACCTATGCTTGTTTAACAACAGGAAATTCCACAAGATGGCAATTTATCAGCGGCTGAGCAAGCATTAGCCGTACAGCTAAAGGTGACACTGCTTTATTAATTACCGAGACTAATGAGTCATTTAAATGTTAAAAGAAGCAAGAGGTCAAAGGTTAAGAGCCTATAGTCTTTGTCCTCCAAACTGCAGGAAAACTGAGTGAAATTAACATAAACTCTCAATAACTGCAGTCTGTAAGAACACAGCATGAGCTAAACAAGGCAATTAGGATTATGAAAATAGTGTTTCTGTCAGCATTAGCATGTGTGGTAGCATTTAATGCTATTTCCATTTAAAACACAATTATACTTTATAATCTTATTCATGTTTACATACAAAAATTGTAAATAATATTAATACCCCATGGTGCATGATTATTCAGTACCGTATCATTAATTTTAATATTAATGCTGTACCATTTCTGTAAATCCAGTTTCTCATTCACATGGAAAATATCCATTGACATCTAATGTTTTATACAGGGAATATGATATTTCTGTTCTCTGCCCCTAAACCTAACCCTCAAAAACCATTTTTTTATAGGACATTATTTAGTACATACCTGAATATAAAAATATAAAAAATAAAAATTACACAAGCAAATAAATAAATACATTTCTGTTAACACAAATAATAATCCTGGGTTTCTGCAAGTTTTATGAATATAAATGTAAGAAATTTTAAAGATCTTTTTAAGACCAGTGCAAGAAAAAGAAATGAATGTATCTTGATTTAAGCATGTTTAGGTAACTAGTATTGGAAAACGACAAAAATACTGACAAAGATACTCATTTTTGTGCAATACATGCAACATTTAATGCTATTAGTTCATGAATTTAAGAATTTCTGCTTCAATTTAAGACTTTTTAAGGCTTCAAATTGAAGAGGCAAATTACTTTCTATATATAAATTTTATTTTACATAATTTTAGTTTAGAAAAAACAGCAAAACAAAATCAACTTGGAAAGCACTGGCAATCGAAACAAAAATGCACAGATAGATATTCATAGTGCATGCAACATTTAATACCTTGACTTTGTTATTTAAAATTATATATATATATATATATTAATAATTTATTTTATATAATTTTACTGAGAAAAAAACATAACTATTCTTAAATCAAGATAAAAGTAAAAAATAAAAAATAAAGTGAATTTATGATAAAAAAAGACTATTATCTGCTTAGTCAAGACAAAGGAAAACAAGTTTTCATACATTACAGATTTTTTTTTAAGACAAACTCACAACTTCAACTTCAAAGACAAACTTCAATTTCTCAAAAAACAAGTCTTCATATCTTTATGCTGCATCTAAGTAAAAGTATCTTGATTTAAGTATGTATATTTAATTTGCATTGCAAAAGTCAAAAATACTGAGGAAGATGTTCGTTTTTACAGGGCATGCAAGATTTAATGCTATAACTTTATGAATGTAAGACTTTTTAAGGCTTTAATTTGTGGAAGGGATAAATTAAGACTTTTTATTTATCATTTTATATATTTTTACTACATAATTTTCCTGAGAAAAAAACAGCTCAGCTATTCTTAAAAATTGAATTTATGATAAAAAAAGGACAAGTATCTACTCAAGTCAAAGGAAAAACAAGTTTTCATATATTTCATATATTTGTTCTTTCTTAAGACAAACTCACTCAACTTAAACTTCAATTTGACTTTATATCTTCATTTTGCATCTCAAGTACATGTGTCTTGATGTAAGTATGTTTAGTTAATGTGCACTGCAAAACAAGACAAAAATAAAGAGGAAGACATTTATTTTTACAGTGCACACAACATTTAATGCCGTAACTTTCTGAATTTAAGACGTTCTGCTCCAATTTAAGGCTTCAATTTGTGGAACACCAAATTAAGACTTTTTAAGAGCCACATTACCTGTAATGTCATATGACAAAGACGTTTTGAAAACTATGTTTTTGTGTGTGTTTACAATGACGTTTTGGCCATCCAGTTTCACATTTTAGCTAAACACACGGTCTGAACATAGTGCTTTTGATATGGAGGGGGGCATGTGACATATTTCTTAGGATTAAATGTTTTATTTGTTGCACATTTTAACATGTAAAGATCGAAGAGGCCTACCTTTACCACGAAAGGCCAGTTCTCATTATCCGAGCGTGGTCAGCGGAAAAGGAAAGTCACTGCAGAGGAAGAGCAAGTTATTACATTCTGATTAAAGATCACCAAGATAAAACACGCACAATAAGAGCAGGAACATGCAATAGGAAAGTGCATTTTGATTTGATGTCGACTCCACGTGAAGCTCAGCACACATCTACAGACTCTGGGGTGAAAAACAGACAAATAAATAAATAAAAGCCAGCCAAACCGTTTCAGATGAAACCCTTCACACTGGGGTGTGACGTTTGCTTTGAGGTATTAATGGCTTCTTTCACATATTCGCAGTCTAATCCGGGCTGTGGGAATGGAGGAAACGCATTTCCATAGAATTGCACTAGCAGGCAAAATTGCATAAATGCAAGTTGGTGAAAAAGCCTTTTTCATCACTCTGCGGGATTAAATCTCCCAGCTAAGCCCAGATCAAATATTGGATTGTTGGGGCTGGCTCAAGGTGAGATGGGAATGAATGGGAAAATATAAATATACGCATATCCTTCCTCCAAATGGGTCTCAAATCGATTTGATTGGATATCTTTGTGTTCTTGTTTCTCATTGCTGAAATGTTTTGCTCGGAGCTCTCCGACATGCATCTAGATGTTTTATTTAGGCTTGTTTGCAGCGTGTGTTTTATATTAAATATTAAATCAATCACACTGAAATATGTCATTTTTTGTCTTAACAAAATCATCTTGTCCCTCCACTCATTTTCTACAGGTTCATAATCCTCTGTATATTATATTATATTATATTATATTATAGAAAGAGTAACAGAACTGAAAATACAATTAACATGGTTTCAATTATTTGCAAAACCTATTTAAAATTAAAAACAAAATATTAAATAAAATAATTTAAAATATTACATTACAAGATATTAAATACACATTATACAAAAGTATTATAAAAATTATATTTATTATTATTATTATTAAATAAATTATATGAAAAATTTACATATTTCATTTTTTAATTATAACATTAAAACATTTTATACATATTTTAATCTCGGCATATTTTACATTTTAAGTATTTTATATAAAAATATTAACTACTACTAAAATACTATTAGCAATTATATTAATAATAATAATAATAATAATAAAACAAACTTAAAAAATCTATATTTAATAAAAGACTATTTTAAAAAATAAATAAATAATGCATTTTATTATAGAAAGACTTACAGAACTGAACATTAACTGAACATCACTGTTTTAATTATTTGCAAAAAAATCTATTTTAAAATATTAAAGTACAAAAGTATTATAAAATCTATTATTATATGATATAAATTATATGAAAAATATAAATTATTTCAGATATTTTGATTGATTTAAAATTCTAACATTAAACATACATTTTACACATATTTTAACCTTTGTATATGTTATTTTTAAAGTATTTTATTATACAAATATTGAACTACTACTGAAAATACTATTAGTAATAATAATAATGATAATAAAACAAACTAAAAATAATCTAAGAATATATAATAAACATTTATTTAAAAATATACATAGTAAAATATAAAAAGTATAAAAAATATAAAATGATAATATAAAAAGTAATATCTTAAGTAAGTCTTTTTTGCATTTGTAAATAATACTTTACTAAACACATTTAAATCAAATCTGTCTAGCTATATAAAATATTATATTTTTGAGTTATAAAAGTTTCATAGTCAGTATTTTATTTAGATATAAACCAATATGTTATAAAATAGTGTTTATTACATTATATTATATTATGTAGAATATCAATGTGTGCTTATTTTAGACGGAAATCTATTTAGCACACTTAGCACACACATATGTGTGTGTGTGTGTGTGTGTGTGTTTTAAGAAACAAAAGGCTAAACATTTAAATAGACTCAAACCATTTTACTGAAAAGCTGTAAGTTGTGATGGAGTGTTTGAGTCGTACGTTATTAAGGAGAACTGACAGAAAAAGAATAGAGAAAGCAAGAGAAATTGAGAGAGGCCACGATAAGTGCACAGACCGCTTTGATGAATATAATTGAAAAACTGTTCAGTGACTTTGACAGATTTACACTAAAAACGAAACAAATACACTGCCCTGATTTATTTCCTCTCTTCAAAAGCAACTTGTTTCACTAAATGATCTTTTGTTAGAGAAACTTCATGACGATATGATGGTAATGTCTGCGCAGTGAAAATTTTAATGCCCTTAATAAATGATGTGTTTGATTCAATAGGCCACTTTAGAGATTACGGTGCGAGAATCCTCAGCAAATCTGATTGGGGTTATTCAGTTATTCAGTCACAGCCTTTCAACATGATGATTTTAAATTAAATATGTGATTCAAATTAACCAGCGTTTGTTCTGCACATGGCCACACTATAATTGGTTTATGAAGCATTTCTCATCACTGCTATTATAAGGTAGTATTCGACCATGATAACATCATCTCCTTTCATTGCAATCATAATCATTTATGGGACATTTTTGCAAATTACTATATTTAATGTGCACAGCAAAATTCTTTATTACAAATTCATGGGAAATTACAAGATGTAAAACTTGAGATGAAAAACCCCAAATTAAAATTATTATTAATTTATTTTTAAAATGTACAGCAAAATACTTTCTTCTAAAATCATAGAGAATCACAAGATGAAACCTGGTGAACCCAGTATGTAAAAAATAATCAACTGTATATTTATTGTACAGCAAATACTTTGTTTTAAAATCGGACATTACAAAATTTACAACTCGATATCCAGTTTACTATTATTATTTTACTTTAATTCTGTGTTTACAATTTTTGTAATTTCTCGAGTTAAGAAGAAAGTTTTTTGCCGTAAATAAATAAATAAATAAATAAATTCCACGTTTTACACCTTGAGTTGTACATTTTGTAATTACCTATGTATTTAGAAGAAAATATTTTGTTGTACATTTTTATACATTTTAAAAATAGAATAAAAATATAAATATATTGAGTTTATTATAATTATTATTTTATTTCAGTTTTTATTATTGTGATTTCTTTAGTTCTGTAATTTCTAGTACATTTCTTTTTTGTTTTTTACTGTAAATTAAATAATAATATAAATAAGTAAATAAATAAATAAATTCCACATTAATGTTTTTCTTTTTTTTAGTAATTTCCTATGAATGTGTTTGGCAGTATATTTTAAAAATATACAAATATCAAATAATATGAAAAAAATGCAAATAAATATTATTATTATTATTTTAATTCTGTGTTTTCAGTATTGTTATTCCTCTTGAGTACAGAAGAAAGTTTTTTTTTGCTATAAATTAAACAATAATAATAATATTGACAATAAATAAATAAATAAATAAATAAATACTTTTTAAAAATAAAATAAAAGTAAAAATACAAAAATATCCAGTTTATTTGATTTTTAAAAAGTACAGCAAAATACTTTCTTCTAAATGCATAGGAAATTACAAAATGTACAACTCAAGATGTAAAACCTAGAATTTAATAATGTTAAATTGGAATTTATTTATTTATTTATTATGATTCAATCAATCAATAAATTCCACTTTACCTAAATATATATATTTAGATTATGTACAGCACAATACTTTCTTCTAAATGCATATAAAATTACAAGATGTAAAACCAAGATTGTAAAAAATGCTAGTTCCTAAACTAGTTTTACCAAAACCAAATGTTAATGTCAAATCCATTACTTTAACGGTTTGTTTCAAGATTAATCAAAATAGATAAAACTATTTTCTGTTCAATAAATTTAAAAACCCTGTTAAATGATTTCTGTATTCTGTCCTGAGGGTAGGACACAACCAAATCCTAAATCCTAAATAAATAAAACCACCATCATCTTGTGTTTTCCCTAGGTGAAAGTCAGAGATGCTGCATATCAGATTTTCCAAATGTAAACTACTGAACTGTAACAAACTGCAGGGTTGAGTTGTTAGAGAAGCGATGTGGGATTCAATGGCAGGATGTGCCTCTGTATACAAATTAGGAACTTAAGGTTACCAAACCGCTAAGACTGCCATCAAATGTCATGTCGTACATAAATGTCATACCTGTATATTATTAATGAGTGTTTTAAAAGAAGCCGTGGACTCCCTGCAGTGTTTCTGACAAGTTAACTTATTATAAAGGATGAAGTTTTTATGCTATTAGACAAACTAGGGATGTGCAGAACTAAATATGTAAAAACTACTTGAATTGGTTTCTTTTAATGAAGTCTGGTTTAATTAAGCTTGTGTAGACCCACCATTATAAATCTGCTTAATCACAACACCAAATTTTGCACAGGCTCAGAAAGCTAATTCAGCAAGAGAATTCTCTTGGGAATATTGGATGTTTTTTTTTTTTTTGTGGTTTTATAATTATGAGCAGTTGCAACATTTAAAATTCACATTTGAAGCGTGAATGAGTAATTTATGTTGTAGAACAAAATGCTTACTTGACGTCTCTAAAGTTAACTACAGTTTACTCCAGTACAGAAACTGCTTTTCTAAAAACCCATTAGGCATTTCCACAGGGAACTCATAGCTCAAAAATGATTCTTTTCTGCTTTAGTCCATTTTAGGACTACAAACTGAATAACTTCACAACAGGATATATATATATATATATATATATATATTTATTAAAGTTATGCTTAAAAACACATTAAATAGATATGAAAATAAATTAAAATAATAATAACAATAAAGACATTAATATAAACAAAATAAATAAAAATATAATAAATATTTTTTATTATAGGAATGTTAATAGAACTTAACATTATTCAAAATGTTTTAATAACTTTAATAACTAAAATTGTATTTAAAGTTTCAAAAAATTAAAACACCAAATTTTATATATTTATTAATTTGTTTTACTTTATTTTAAAATATTAAAACTTACGAAGAAACAGAAAACAAAAAATACAACACAAGAATTGTACGCATATTTTAATTTGTTTTAATAACTTGGAAAATTGTATTTAAAATTTAAAATTTGTATTTAATACATTTTTTAATTTATTTTAAAATATTAAAACTTACAAAGAAACAGAAAACTAATAATACAACAAAATAAGAATTGTATACATATTTTAATTTATTTTTAATAACTAGTAAAATTGTGTTTAAAATAAAAAAAACTGACACATCAAAATATAAATTTATATACACATATTTAACACATTTTTACGTTATTTTTAAATATTAAATCTTACAGAGACAAAAAACTAAAAATATAACAGTATATAATTTTTATTTTTTAAGTATTTAAATAGTTTATTATACAAACTTATTTTAAAAATAAATTAACTTTATTTAAAATCATTAAAGCTTAAACAAAAATAACTAAATTAACCAAAAATATAACATGAAAAATAAATGATTTAATATTTTATTATGTCTTTCCACTCAATTCATACTTCATTATACAATAACCATTAACCTAATTTTTTATACATTTCTCATCTTTATTTTTTATATTTATAATTTTAGAAACATTAACAGAAATGAACATCAAAACAAATGAAAATAATAAATTGTATGCATATTATAGTTTTTATTTTTTCATATTTTAAGTATTTTATTATAGAAACTTATTTTAAAATAAATAATTAAAAAATATATATTAAAGCTTAAAAAATAACTAAATTAAGCAACTAAAGTAAAAATAAATTTTTATTATGTCTTTTCATTCATACTTCATTATATAATAACCATTCACTTAAAATGTTTTTTATGCATTTATTCCTTAGTTTTTATATTCATGATTATAGAAACATTAACAGAAATGAGCATTAATAACATAAAATAATAATAAAAATCTGTATACATTTTTTTTTTTTAATTCCAAATTCCAAATCATCCTTCACCTGGCCTCTACACATGAAGTGAAACAGGAAAAAGTGTTTTACCATTGCAAAAGTTACATACTTCGAGACGCTCGTCGTCTCCACAGGCGCACGTGAAATGTCTTTCATTGTCCTGTTCGACTTCCTGCGGACAGTCGACTCTCTTCAGTAGAGGAGGTGCATGCAGACACATCAAGATGGCTGAACGGCATGCGACCGCATCTCCTGTTGAGAGAGATAATGAACCGCTGTCAAGCTAATAAGAGTTCAGGGCGAGAAGGGAACTACAGACGAGGACTGGAGCTGTAATCTGACTGTGAGTGTATGTGTTTGAGAGCCACACGCAGGAGAAAGAGAGCCCATGCTGCTTTAAAAGAGGGATGAATGAGTTCAAGCCCATGTTAGATGACTTAAAGACACAGAGACAGAAGCTACGGGGCTCCCTTGGCGCCATATAAACACGACAAGCCTTTCCACTTCATAATTATTATACTGGCAGGATAACTTATTTTAATGTGTCCTCTGATGTATACACGTAAAAGGAAATCTATGGACATCCAGTGCTGGGGAAGTTGCTTTAAAAACCGCAGCTTGCTGAGCTACAAGCTTCTCGTAATTTCAAGTAAGTCAAGTGCAATCAAGTTACTACTTTTAAAAAGTAGTTAACTATTTTTTAGACCATATTTTTACAAGTACACTAATACAATTAGCTGCTAAAATAAAGGGACTCATTTAGACACATTTTTACTTAAAGATAACTAACTAAAAAAAAAAATCTCTCTCACCAAACCTATATTTTTTATTAAAAAAAACAACACAGTAAAAACTCTACAAATGTGAAATATTATTACAATTTAAAATAACTGTTTTCTATTTAAATATATTCTAAAATGTAATTTATTCTTGTGATCAAAGCTGAATTTTCAGCATCATTCCTTCAGAAATCATTCTAATATGCTGATTTGCTGTTCAAAAAAACATTTTTTATCATCATCAATGTTGAAAACAGCTGTGCTTATTAATATTTTTGTGGACGCTGATATTCATAATGACTATATATATATGAAGGGTCTATGGATAAATGGCCTGTAAAAAAAAGAACAGCACAACACCACAGAAAACTATAATATTTTTGACAGGTAAAATATTAAGTATTAACCTGTTCTAACAAGTATTTAGTTTTTGTGTTAATTAATATGTATTTATTTATTTACTTACTGATTATACAACTTTTTACAAACAACACTTGTCAATTGCGCAACAAATAAGTGTCTCAAAAACAACCATAATAATAACAATAATAATATTTTTGTAGTTATTATTGTGTCACAAAACAAAATACAAATTTCAAATTGCATTAATAAGAATAAAATAAAATAAAGGGTCTCATTTAGAGTGATAGTAACAAATACATTTTTACTAAAGATAATTAAATAAACTAGGAAAAAAAATCTCTTACGTTCAGCAAAGCTATATTTATTTGATCAAAAAATGCAGTAAAAACTGTAATAACATGAAATATTGCTACAATTTAAACTAAGTTTCTAAAAGTTTTCATTCTTATATGCTGATTTGCTGCTCAAGAAACATTTCCAATTAATATAAATGTGGAAATCGGTTACTAATAAACAATTATCAATAGTTTTGTGGACACCGATATTCATAATGCCTTTTTATTAAGTCTTTAAAATGGTCTACTGATAAATGGCCTGCAAAGGTCTTTAAAGAGGAGCACAACACCACCACAGAAAATTATATTAATATTACGTATAATTATTAATTAATTCTTATTTATTTACTTATCGATTATGCAACTTTTTAAAGACAATAATTTTCAAGTGTGCAACTTGCAGACATTTTAAACATATAAGTGACCCAAAACAAACATGATGATAATAATAATTATTATTATTATTTTGTAGTTATTACTGTGTCAAAAAAATGGCATGAATAATGATCTAAGAATATATAAATAACAAAAAGAAGACTTTTTTGTAGCTACCGTGTCAAAAAAAATAAATAAATAAAATAAATAAATATTCAATAATTGCCACAATTGACATTTACAAATAATCTGCATCTTACTGATCCTGAAAAAACAACATTGTGTCATCTCTAATTTGTTTTCCTAACTTCAAGTTCAACATCACAGTCTCATCATTTAGCACTGCGGTCAAGAAAGCGCGATAAAGGCTGTTTTCCCCATGAGCTCACGATGTTGGGCTTGTCACCGCTTATTCTGACAAACTACAGATGCTGTATTCAGAGTATTCTCACCGGCTACAGAGGCTGGTGAAGACAGCACAGTCCATCACCGGCCATGAGCTTACAACATCAGAGACGTCTATTCAGATTGATGTAGTAGGAAGGCCAGATCCATCTGAAACACCCATCCTAACAATCACCATCATCAATCGCCTTCTCCTTTAGCATCTGCTGCAGAAGTGACCAAACAAAGATCAGCAGGAAATTACACAACTTAACTCATCATCACTTTGCAAAAACTCACTTCTTCAATGTTTATATGCAACACTATGTTGCTTGTTTACAATGTTCTTAAGCACACTGAAGAATCATGTGACCTTGAAAAACCTAAAACAGTTAAAACAGTTACTTTAAACTGCAATAATATCTCACAACATTCCTGTTTTTATTGTATTTTGATCAAATACATGTAGCCCTGGTGAGAATGAGAGACTTTTTTCATATATGTTAAAAAAATCTTACCAAGCCCAAATGATAATACAGATTAACTCATCCTCACTTCACAAAAACAGTCTTCTTCAATGTATGTTAAATGTTAACGTTACGATGCTCGTTTTCAATACTCATATCGCTTAAGGTTTCAAATAGTTACCTTTCAGAGCAGCTACTTTTATGTTTAGTCATTATAAAACATGACATTTTATTACCTTGAAATATCAGTTTGATGATACACTGAGCTTTTGTTTCCTTCCAAACATCCGTTTAGCGAGCAGGTACGAAATACCGCGAAAATAGTCAAAGGCAAGCATTATATTTTTGGTCTATAACCAAAACTACATACAGCTGATTTAAAGTACTTGGCGATACCTTTTAATTATTACTTTCTGTTATGTTATTACTTACGTTTAAACCTTCATTATTAGCCACACAGAATGTCTGCTGTACATCTGACATCTGTACACTCCGACTTACAGATTTTTTTATATACAGTTTAATTCATAGCTTGAATAAAGTCATTCACGAGTTTGATTATTGCTTCAGCCTCTTTAGGCTGTATGCCTACATGCAATACTGTATATGCCACTACTGTTCATCATTTTCAGGCTCAGTAATTTTTTTTTTGAATGCTTTTACTAAGCAAGGATGCTGTCAAAAGTGACAGCAAAGATATTTATAATGTTACAGTTCTTTTCTTTTAAACGTTCTTGTTTAGTTTTCAACAATGATAAGAATAAGAAATGTTAGCATATTAGAATAATTTCTGAAGGATCATGTGACACTGAAGACTGAAATAATGATGCTGAAAATTCAGCTTTGCATCACAGAAATAAATTATATTTTAAAAAACTATTCTGTTAAAGTGTAATAATTTTTCAAAATTTTACAGTTTTTACTGTATTCTGATCAAATAAAATGCAGGATAAGAAAACTTCTTTTAGAAATATATTTTTTTTAAATCCCCAAATGTAACCCTGCACCACAAAACCATTCATAAGGGTTAATTTTTTTAAATTGAGAGCTATACATCATCTGAAGCTTTTGATAGGACAATATTTGGCCAGGAAAAAACTACTTAAAAATCTGAAATCTGAGGGTGCAAAAAAAAATAAATAAATAAATAAATATTGAGAAAATTTTAAACTTGTGCAAATAAAGTTGCATATAATGCATATTTCTAATCAAAAATTAAGTTGTGATATATTTACGGTAGGAAATTTACAAAATATCTTCATGGAACATGATTTTTACTTAATAACCTAATGATTTTTGGCATAAAAGAAAAATCTATAATTTTGACCCATACAACGTATTTTTGGCTATTGCTACAAATATAACCATGCTACTTAAGACTGATTTGTGGTCCAGGGTCACAAATGATTAAACGGCATACAAAACATCAATGCAGCATTACTTGTTGGAAAAAACTGTTTGTTTTTAGATACTCTTATAGTGTTTGAACTACGCACTTAGTTTGCATTTTATCTGGATCTCAGAAGTTTTACCAAACATCCCAAAGCTGACCTGAAAGTTTTAAACACATAAATTACAAAAAGCCTGATAGCACAGCAAAGCCCAACCAACGCAATGCGTGCTGAGCATTTGCAGGACTGCAGTGATTGATGGTCGTTCCGTCGCATTCATTTCCATATATTTCCCCACTCTGTGATTTGACTGACCAGCACATGTTAATGGTCTACTGGACCTTTGGTTTGGCCACCCACTCATGTACTGACAGGCTTCCAATGCACCACTGGCAGAAATCAAGGCCATGGTCACCCCCCAACAAATGAGCATTGGCACAAGTATCTGCACTGAAACACAGAGGTGTTTGGTTTCGTCAATAAAAGCAGTGAGAGTAAAGCCCCGTGCATCTGAAGGTTAGACACACCATTATCTCAACCGCGCTGTCTTCAATCACATAGTAATGAGTACGAGATGCTCTTCACACACTCTTGTTGTTGCATAAATTGGCATTGCAATTGAAAGGATTGCATGATTCAGTTTTAAACAGACTGTTATGCAGTAATCCAGTGACTCAAATGCATGCAAAGATGACGGATGTATGAATTACACACACGGGAGACTATATAATAAATACATTAATGCTTGGAATTAATAGGATTAACATTTTTATGTGCTTTTATGTGCTCAATGAAGAATGGAAACAAAATATGTTTTTAAACAGCTGTGATAATGTCAATAATTTAAATAGCTCTTTAATGCCAAATTAACTATGCATGTGCATTGAAGGGGTGCTATTATGCTTTTTCACTTTTGGAACTTTACTCAGTGTGTGGTGTGCATCTTTGGGCATAAAAAAAGATAAATAATTATTTATTATAATAAAAAGATTCTCACACGGCTCTGGGGGGTTAATAAAGGCCTCCTGTAGCAAATCGATGCGTTTTTGTAAAAAAAAATATCCACACTTAAAACGTAAGAATCACTTTAATCTAGCCAGGCTGGGAGAAATTTATTGTAATAATGTAAATTATGTTAAAAAATAATGTGTTTTTTTCGAACCACCAAGCATGACAGCATGTTCTAGTACACCCCCAAAACAAAATCAAGACTTTGCAAAAGAGCATAATAGGGCCCCTTTAAATAAAACTGACATTACTTAAACATTTTACATATATATTTTTTTTATAATATATTATTAAATAAAAATTTGTATTATCATTTTAAATTACATAAAATATATATAAATATTTTTATTTATTACCTAAACATTTTACTAGAATTTTTTATTATAATAATAAATGATAGTAAAATAAATAAAATTATATTTTCTTATATTTTACTACTTCTAGTTTATATATACAGTTTTATCTATTTAATTTTGTGGTCGGGTTAATAAAGAACGCAATTAAATATACAGCAGACCTTTTGAACATATGAAGTTATATACTGTGAATGTAATATTTGTAGTGTTGTGATCATAGCTCCCTCATGTATTCATTATAATTCATAGTTTCATATACAGCATATTATGACTGATGGGTTATGTGTGTTTTGGGAAAATGCAACCCGATGTTTATGCTGCTTTAAAATAAATGATATCTTTGTTTTGTGCTGTGTTTTTATAGATACGAAACATCCCCGGTCTCGGATGGAGTTGTTTTTGTGCTTTATGTTCTGTATATGTGTTTGAGGATATAACTTGTTAACAGTAATTTGCTTCTAATGTGTTATTTCTCACAGGAGCTCTTAGATTCTCTGTGAGAAAGACGAGGCAAGTTAATGACAGAACACTAAAGCTCCTTCACACAACAGACCATTCGAGCGATGCTGAGACCGACTGGGTTTCTGGGGAAATCGCACTTCATTTATAATCCCAGACTCAATCATTCAGCTCCCATACACACTGTGTTCAGATGAATTATTGCGTTCTGTTTGTAATTACTATAGAGAATAAAACAGAATGCGAAAACCGACTGTCACCGAACAAACAAACAAGTTACTGTATTGCGTTATTCACTGGTTAGATATTATGGTTCTAGCTATATATTTATCTGCAATACAGCAGCTGTAATGACGTCTATACAAACCCTGCATTTCTGCAACTGAAATAAATCATAATAGGCAAATGATGGAACTGATTTGGAGTTTAAAAAGGTATTCTGAATTCAGTTCAATTCTATATATCTACAATAACACCAACAGTTAGTTAACTAATTAAGTTGGCTTGAGAAATGCTATTTAAGCTTCTTCTTCTTCTGAGACTAAATTTTAAAATATATCTCTTCTTCTCAAGCTACAACCACCTTCAGACTGGTCTGACTTGGGTTGCTATATCTTTTCTAACTGATCCGACTTACGGTTTTCAAAAACCAGACTATCAAAACCACCCAAAATCCCATAGATTTTCATTAAGGGGGTAAAAACTTTTATACAATGAGCCTTATGGTGTATTTAAGCTGTCTTTTGATATAGCAAAGCGCAACAACTCACCACTGAAAAAAAGCTAAAACCAGCCTAAGCTGACTGGCTGGTTTTAAAGTGGCCACTTGGCCACTTTTTAAGCTGGTCAGTCTGGCAACATGCTAAAAAAAAAGACTAATTATGCCAAAATACATGCTAACAACATACAAATCATGTTGAAAAACATCATAGCAACATGCAAATCATGTTAAAAAAACATGCTAACAACATGCTAATCATTCTAAAAACATGCTTACAACATGATAACAACATGCTAATCTGTTAAAACATGCTAACAACATGCTAACATGTTAATCATATTTAAAACATGCTAATTGTGTTTAAAAACATGTTAGCAACATGCTAACAACACGTTAATCATGTTTAAAACATGTTAGCAAAATGCTAATCATGTTTTAAAATGTGATAAAACATATGGTAAAAACGTGCTAGCAACATGCTAATCGTGATAACACATGCATACAATGCTAACAACATGCTAATCATGCTAAACATGCTAACAACATGCAAATTATAGTAAACACATGCTAGCAAACATGCTAACATGTTAATCATGTTTAAGCATGCTATCAATATGCTGATCATGTTTAAAAACATGCTAGCAACATGCTAATTGTGGTAAAAACATGTTAATAACATGGTAACAACATGCTAATCATGCTAGCAACATACTAATCTTGTTTAAAAACATGGTACAAACATGCTAGCAAAACACTAATCATGCAAGAAACAGGCTAGCAACATTGTAATTGCATTAAAAATATGTAATAAAAAGGTTAATCATGTTAACAACAAGCTAAAACCATGGTAGCAATATCCTAATTGTGGTAAAACCATGTTAGAAACATGCTAACATGTTAATCATGGTAAAACCATGCTAGCAACATGCTAACTGTGTTAAAACATGCTAGCAATATGTTAACAATATACTAATCGTGTTTAAAAACATGGTAGCAACATGCTAATCATGCTAACAACATGCTAATTGTATTAAAACATGCAATAAAATGTTAATTTTGGTCAATTATTGTAAATTATATTAAGCTAATTATGGTAAAACATCTTAACAACATGTTTATCATCATGTTAACTACATGCTAATCATGTTAAAAACATGCTAGCAACGTTACCAACATGCTAAAACTAGAAACATGCTAACAACATGCTAATCGCATTAAAACATGTTAAAAACGTGCTAGCAACATGTTAATCATGCTAACAATGTGCTAACAACAAGCTAATCGTGCTAACAACATTGTTATTCACATGCTAATCTTGTTAAAAAAATGTAAATCATGCTAGAAACAATTTAGCAACATGCTAATCATACTCATGCTAGCAACATGTTTGCAACACCTCGGTAATCTAAGCTTTTACAAATTTTCACACTAGGCTTTCTCAAGTCGACTTCAAAGTTTGTTCTCAAACTTTACTCATCTAGTTAACTTTTACAGTTATTTAGTGGAAGAATTGTTAATTATTTTTAAAGGAATAGTTCACTCCAAAATTAAAATTTGCTGAAATTTTACTCTCCCTCAGGCCATCCAAGATGTAGCTGAGTTTGTTACTTCATCAGAACAGATTTAGGGAAATGAAGCATTACATCACTTGCTCACCAAATGACCCTCTGCAGTGAATGGGTGCCGTCAAAATGGGAGTCCAAACAGCTGATAAAAAAACACAGTAAGCCACAAATAATCCACACCAGTCCAATTAACATCTTGAGAAGCAAAAACCTGTGTTTGTAAGAAACAAATCCATCATTATGACATTTTAACTTCAAACCATTGCTTCCAGCTAAAATACAAGTCCATAATGCTTTCTCCATTAAAAAAAGTTGATGTTTGAAAAGCGATGGTTTAAAGTTAAAACGTCCTAATTTGTTTCTTACAAACATGGAGCTTTTGGCTTCACAAGTCGTTAATTGATGGACAGGAGTGGTGTGGATAATTGTGATGTTTTTATCAGCTGTTTGGACTCTCATTCTGAAGACATTGTAAGACATAACACACTTCCTTGTGTAGACCTGGTTATCCTGAGACTCCTGTTGAAGCGTCTAAATGAAGAAAGCAATCACAAGCAGCTTTACCGTGAGCAGAGAACAGCACACACACTGAAAGACAGAATTTAAGTCTGACCTTTGACTGTCTTCCACGCTCCAACAAAGGTAGTAAATCAACCTCTTCTTTCAGCTCCAAAATCTGTGCAACCGTCGTGATGAGAGGAGCTCCGTCCTCCTGCTTTGTCCAATGAGACGTTAAATGCTGCTGTTAACGTGATGGACGCTCATCAACACAGACTGGCGGCTGGTGAGAGCTGTAACAGATGTAAGGGGTTATGAGGTGAGTAAAACATAATCTGGACTTCTGTCTGAAATGCTTTTCAAGCTGGAAGTAGTGAAAAAGTGGAGTAGTCCAGGATGGGCCAAAAACTGAGGCTAGTCATCCTCATTACAGAGACACTCTCACTAAATATTATTAATGGGCCATTGCTGAGAGTCACGCATCATGAGCGCGCCGCTGCCAACATTCTGACACGCATAAACACTGAATCACATTTTCCCATCTTCACCACAGTCAAACCAGTCAAACTCTGTTGCATCAGTTGCTTAATTTATTGAAAAAGTTTAAGGGTGTAATTTAATTTGGATTTTTGGTGTGTCTGCCGCCTCATTTGGTCTAAAATCATCAGTTTTTTTTTCTGTGCACTGCTGACTGTTGATTTTGGACTTGGCAGATATACTGCAAATAAGAAATGTGCGTGAAGATTTTTTATTTATCACAGGAAAAGAATGATAGACACAAAAAATACACAACTTTTTTTTTATGTAAAAAAAAACATTAAAACTGAAGAAGCCTTCTGTATTTAGTGGTCATATCACATTCTTTTTAAATTCTAAATATTAAAATGTATATTTTAAATGTATTTTCTAACTGATAAAAAATATTCATATTCATGCAGGCCTTGATTAAAAAACATGCAATAAAATGAACAAAGATTGTCACCACTTATGATGTTCATATTTTAAATATTGTTTTTTAACTCTATTTTTTATCTGATATAACAATATTTATATTCATATTTTCTGCAGGTCTTGATTTTAAAAAATAAAATAAACAACAAAAAAGCAAGCACTATTTACAGATCTACATTATATTTATATTAATATATTTCATGCAGTCCTTGATTAAAAAAACATGCAATAAACTGAACAAAAAAATGTACAAAAAATACAGCAATCATATTATATTCTGTTTCTTTGCCACCCACTTATGTTTTTAAATATTGTTTTTTTTTTTAAAAATATGAATGTTTTATCTGATATAATATTATATTTATATTCATATTTTCTGCAGGCCTTGATTTAAAAAGACAAAAAAAATCAAAATGTAATAAAATAAACAACAAAAAAGTAAGCACTATTCAGGGATCTAAATTATATTTATATTAATATATTTCCTGCAGCATATTATATTCTATTTCTTTGCCGCCCACTTAGGTTCATATTTTAAATGTTGCATTTTAAAAATCAGTGTTTTATCAGATATAATACTTATATTCAAATTTTCTGCAGGCCTTGAAGAAAAAAAACTGCAATAAAATAGACAACAAAAAAATCAAGCACTTTTTTACACTTATTTACAAATCTAAATTCTATTTATATTAATATATTTCCTGCAGGCCTTGTTTTAAAAAAAACTTTGCCACCTACTTATGTTCATATATTTTTTTTTTTTTCAGTTTTATTTGTTTCATCAGATATAATATCATATTAACATTTACATGCAAGTTTTGCATGTTTTTCTTTTGTTTGTTTTAAAAAACATGCAATAAAATTACCAAAAAAAACAAAAACAAATTGTCAGCAACTCATATTTACAGGAATAATATTCTATTCTATTTCTTTGCCACCCACTTATGTTCATATTTTATTTTATTTTATTTTTTTAAAAAGGCGATAAAATAAACAACAAAAAGCAAGCACTATTTACAGATTATAATTTATATTCAAATTATATTTATATTAATATATTTCCTGCAGGATTTTATTTTTTTAAATCTGTGTTTTTTCATATAAAATCATATTAATATTTTCTGCAGGCCTTTATCTAAATTTAAAAAGGCAATAAAATAAACAACAAAAAGCAAGCACTATTTACAGATCTAAATTATATTTATATTAATATATTTCCTGCAGGCCTTGATTTTTAAAAAATGCAATAAAAAAATAAATAAAATTGTCAGCAAGCAATATTCACAGAGGACATATTGTATCATTTTTCTGATGCACAAATGTAATATTTATAGTTAAACATATTTATGTAATAAAAATTTTACCGGACAGAATCATTTTAAATTCATATTTTTCTGCAGGCCTTAATAATAATTTTTTAAAAAGCAGTAAAAATATGTATGCATGTATGTACGTTCCTTTTACTGCTTGTTTTTATACCATATATATATGCGCATACAAGGAATATTTATTGCCATTCATTTAATTTTTGCACCCCATATTTTGTATGTGAAGTCTACAGGAGTGCACAATGTTCTCAGTTGAACTTCAATGACCTGAAGTTACACAGAACGCACAACTCGCAGTGTTTTGCATGTCCACAAAGGTCTGATCTTTCAAGAGCAAGTAAATGCATGCCCTGCAATGGATGTGAACCTGGTAAAGTTCTTTAATGGCACTTGTAATGACTTTTCCCCAGGTTTTGTCATGAAATCATTACTTAGACCTAGAAAAACTTTTAATTTATTCAAAACATTTCAGTCTCTGAGGGATGTAAGAGCGAGCTCATTCTGAAGGCTCCCTGGGGAACCAACAGGTCCGTGTTTTACCATGAATAAGAGGCTTTGCTAGCACAGCTTTCTTTTCTGTCAGACTCTGTGACACCTTTGAATGTGCTTAGCTAAAATAAAAGAAAAAATATGCCTAAATATGTTTCACGCGAAGAATGAATGTTTCACTGAAATCAGTTATCCACATAACCACATATGCACTTTTGACAGCTGTTTTGGCACATTTACACTCAATAAAACTGTTAAGTAAAACCTTAAATCATGAATTTATCTGACGATTGGAGATACAATGTTTTTCATTAATAATGATTTTCAAACAGGTTTCTCACACACATCCGCTGCCTCCCATTGGTCAGCCAAACGGATAGCCCCGCCCCTAACTCACGCCATTGGTTGAGCCAGAGCTGTTCTCTAAGCCTCATAAAACACCGAAGACGACGCTTTCACAAAACCAATCTATAGTTGTCTCAACACATCAATCTGTGATAGGAGAAACTATTTTTACATCGAAAAATGACACTTCAGCTTTAAGCCACGCAGCAAAGGGCAAAGAAGATTTCGCCCTTCAGTCAACCCAATAACAACGGATAACCGTAAAATGTCTGGAGCAACCAGAGAGAGCCTCTAAAAGGAGATACGCATATCTGCGAAGAGAGTGATAGGAAAGCGTAGAATCTCAAGAAGTCAAAAAGGGAAGAAAGTATCTGAGAGAGCGAAAATCTAAGCTGAGGCCAGTTCCTGTCATCATCAGCCTCAGGTAAGGGGCTTTTTCCAGGAGACAGAAGGATAAAGAGATTAGAAGTAATTACATTCAGGGAAACGTACCGAGCGAAAATGAACAAGTTTGGAGCCGAAGCTCTTAACCAGGGAAAGTTCAGCGAGCCGGGAAAAGTAAAAAGCAACAGAAGGTTGAGAAAAGGGTCATTAATAACTTCTGTCTGAAATGTACGATGTACTTTTGAACCTCAAATGGATGTTTCCATATGATATAACAAACATTTAACAGGTCCAATGTTATCTAAGGTGATTTGAAAGGACTTTTAGAGGACAAATTGTACAGTACTCACCAATAATTAAACTGAACAGCAAAAACACATTTTCTGATTTTATTTTATTATTATTTTTAAAGAAGTTGCCTGTTAAATGATTTTAAAAATTCAGTAACACTTCAATTCCAAAAAGTAGATTACTATTTGGTACTGTACATTTAAATTAGGTTAGAATTATATTTTAATGAGGTAAATAAATAAATAAATAATTTGTCAAATTTTGTTAGAATTATATTTTTAATAAGGTAAATAAATAAATAAATAAATAAATATATTTTTAAATAAATAAAATATTTAAAAGAATTAATTAATGTACAATTTTATATATTTACATATACACATATATCTATATACATCTATACATAACAGCTAAACTGTAAAATAGTCATCCTGGTGTATTTGACCGTGTAGTCAATAAAATTAAATAAATAAAAACCTTTTTAACTTTAACTCTTCCTTTTCTCTATATGAATATATATATATATATATATATATGTGTGTGTGTAAACAACAAATTTTTTCCTGATTTTATTTTATTGTAATTTTTAAATACATTGTCTGTTTAATGGCCGAAATTCAGTAATGCACTGTAAAACATTTTATAAATTACCTGTAAATTAACTTACCAAAAGCAATACATGCAATATTACAAAAAATTAAGAATGAACATTAATATCTTAATTCCAAACAGCAGATTACTATTTGGTACAGTATAATCAAATTTTGTTAGAATTATATTTTTAATGAGGTAAATAATAAATAAATATTGTGTTATAAATGTTTTGTAAACATTTTGTTAGAACTGTATCTTAAATAAATGAATGAATGAATAATTAACATTAATATTTTCATTCCAAAAAGTACATTACTATTAGGTACAGTAGGCACAGTACATTCAAATTTTGTTAAAATGATAAATAAATAAAGAATGACCTTAAAATGTTTAATTTTATTTTTTAAAAATAAATAAATAAATAAATATAAATAAATAAATAAATATTTTGTCAAATTTTGTTAGAATTATGTTTTAATGAGGCCAATAAATAAATAAACAATTTTTTTAAATAAATAAAATAATTACATTACAATGTATAATGTGCACTTGAGTCATTTAAAATAATCTATTCATGTAAAGTTATATAAAGGTATCAGTTAAATTGGTCTAAAATAGTCAACTTGGTGTATTTGACTGTGTAGTCAATAACATAAGAAGAAATAAAAATTGTTTTAACTTCTCTCCCTTTTCTCCATACAAAAAAAAAAAATCATATTTAAAAAAAAAAAAAAAAAAAAAGTGTGGCCTGCTAATTTCTCAGTAGATATGAACGGGCATGAACATGGCAAGGTCTTCTCGCTAAGCAGTATGAGGGTAATGTAATTTGCTATTGTTTAACCTCGCACTGCCAGGTCTCTTGTTTTAATGGAGTCTCAGATTAGTTTCCTCTAACACATGTAATTGGATAAGTGATGAAACATATTACTGCTATCCAACCACTAAACCACAAAGACACGTCAACTTTTTTTCTTTTCTCCTTCTCTCACCATTACAGTTTCCATCTCTGGATCCGCATGTAGCTGCAATGGCAAACATCTTTTTCAGAAAATGATTCAAAATTTGCAAGTCGTGTACTATAGGGATACAATGCCAATTTGATAAGGCTATTCATATACATCTATATATATATATATAATGCTTTTCTCAGACTTTTTATAATCAACCTTTATCATTTTGATTAACATTTATGGGACAAGTCTTACTGCCTTAGAATCTGGCCCAAAAAAAGTCTCCTACCTTGCACAACAGACTGGTGTGCACCTTAAAGCACTGTCTACGTAGGCTGCTCCCTAGGTTTGGAACAGAGCTACTGAGAAGGCAGCTATGGTTGGTATGGAAACAGATGGCATTCCTCTTCCTCTCTCTGCAAAAGGTCAAAGGTCAGCCTGTCAGCATGAGAAGCAAAGGTGAGGGTCTTTTACTTGTTCATCACTAAACCTGCTGAACAGATTGCGCTGCGGTGATCTATGCAACCTTTACCATGAGAAGCATCTTATTTTGCTGTGAGAGGCTTTGAAAGGATGCTTTGAGAAATTATTGGCACGGTTCTCACCTCCTGCTCCGACAAAACTGGAAATGAGCGTTCCAGCACACGTCAAGTGAGGCCGTGCATTCTAATTTTAGACATGAATGAAGAAATGAATTAGATGGAAGACTGTCAGTTGTAATGCAGAAAGAGAGTGAATCATCATAGTGTTGAGTCTGGATAAGCAATTATGATGAACAGATCGACAAAACAATGAGACTGAAACAATACTGAATATAAATATCATGACAGATCTGACTGGATGGATATAATGAAGAAGGAAATACAGAAGAAGGAATTGTGTGTATGTGTAAAAAAGAGACCCATAGTATTACTATGGGAAAGATAGATAGATAGATAGATAGATAGATAGATAGATGTTCAAAAACACAACATTACCATGGTACATCTCCAAAAGCCACAGTATTACTATGGTACCATTAAATGCATTAATTAACTTAAAAAATAATAAAAAGTATGCAAAATGTCCACAAAAATAAATTAATAAAATAAAATAAAATAAAATAAAATAAAATGTTATCTTATCTTACTTATCATTAAGTAAATAAATAAGTAACATTAAATAATAATAATAAAAAAAAAAGTATTTATTGTAACACAGTATTACCATGGTACATCTCCAAAAGCCACAGTACTACTATGGTACCATTAAATAAAATTATTTAAAACATAACAGAAAAGTATGTAAAATGTCCAAGAAGAAGAAGAAGAAAAAAAAGCATGTGTCCAGAAGTCATAGTATTACTACAGCATGCATAAATAAATAAATAAATAAATAAGTAAATAAATGCCATGGTATTACTATGCTACCAATTTATTTAAAAAAATATTTTATAAATGTAATCACTTACTGTACTTAGTACATGTTCACAAACGCAATATTAACATGGTACATCTCCAAAAGCCACAGTATTTTAAATAAAATAATTTAAAACAACAGAAAACGATGTAAAATGTAAAAAAGATTTACCATGGTACACTACAGGTATTACTACAGCACAAACAAACAAATAAATACCATGGTATTACTATGGTACCATTACATAAATAAATAAATAAATATTTATTTAAATTTACTTACTGTACTTAGTATTAGTATACAGTATTACCATGGTACATCTCCAAAAGCCACAATATTACTATGGTACTATTAAATAAAACAAATTAAAAACATAACAGAAAAGTAAAATGTCCAAAAAAATAATCATACTTTACTTTACTTAGTACATGTTCAAAAACACAATTTTGCTTCAGAAGGAAAAACGATGCATTATAACCCCCGGGGGGTGAAAACTTTTGAACATAATGAAGATGTGTACATTTTTCTTATTTTGGGTAAAAATAACATTTTTTTTTTCATTTAGTACTGCCCTTCAGAAGCTACAATCATGTTTCCCAGAAGACAAAATAAGTTCAAATTTACCCTGAGCCTCAATTCCAAGTTTTCAGGGTACATCTAAAAAATAAAAAATAAAAAAAAGTTTTACATGGTATGTGTGTCCATACTATCACTATGACATCATTAAATAAATAAATACATTTACTGACTTACATGCTCAAAAGCCATGGTATTACTATGATACCAATCAAACATTCAATCAATCAATCAAACCAAATCACCAAAAAAGCACATTATTATCCATATATCAAAACATAAAAATAAACATGATACATGTCCAAAAACCATGATATTACTATGGTACCAAATAAATAAATAAATAAACTACTCCTAAACCAGATATATGTTAAAAAAAAAAAACAGTATTATAATGGTACCATTTCAAAGAAATGGTACAAGTATTATCACAGTGCGTTTAGGAAAACTTTGTTAGTGCACACTTTTTTAAAGAAAGAAAAGATGATGTGCAGGAAAGTGCAGCAGGTTTAGATGTTGAGGATCTAAAAGCCACTTCTTTGTGTGATGTGGTGAGAAAGCAAAGTGTCAGAGACACCCGGATACTGAGTGTCCTTCCACACTGACTAACTCTCTAAAGCTGTGGTGGATTTCACCTGCTCAGCAGAGGACAAAACACAGCTCTGTACGTCATCTCAACTCCACTGCTGTCTATTCCCAGAAAGAAGAGCAGCCAAGGTCTCTTACTTTGTGGTTTTTGTGTTTCTTCAAAGTTTTAAGTTTTGACAATCACTACAAAACACAATAGTATGTGTGCTAATATGAGAACTGTGTCATCAAATATTCACCCTCATGTCATTCCTATGTCGTATAGATTTAATTTATTCTGTGGGGCACAAAAGGAGACAGACAGTCAGACATGATGTTCACAAGGCTCCTTTCTATGCAATGAAAGCATACGGTACAGCAACTGTTAAGCTCAGAGATGAAAGAATCTACACAATGACTCTGTGTTAAAAAGACAAAGGAAAAATGTAAGTCACTGTTCATTGAAAACCATGTCCTTTTGCTGTAGCTCAAATCTAATTTGCATGTTATAATATACTGCATGAATATGTGTAACACTATTGATGTCAATAATGATTGGCACTATTGGCTTGTCACATGATTGATGAAAATGCAAGTTTCAATATGTGAACAGTTAAACTGCCTGCTTTTCTTCAGAAAAATCCTTTTGGTCCCACAAATTCTTAGGTTTTTCAGCATGTCTGTGTATTTGAACTCTTTCTAACAATGACTGTATGATTTTTACAGAAGGTTCAAACACTCACTAATGCTTCAGAAGGAAAAATGATGCATTATAACCCCCGGGGGGTGAAAACTTTTGAACATAATGAAGATGTGTACATTTTTCTTATTTTGCGTAAAAATAACATATTTTTTTCATTTAGTACTGCCCTTCAGAAGCTACGTTCATGTTTCCCAGAAGGCAAAATAAGTTCAAATTTGACCTGAGCCTCAAATTCCAAAAGTTTTCACCCCCTGGCTCTTAAAGGCCATTATGCTCTTTTACGAAGTCTTGATTCACTTTAATGCATCGTGCTCAGTTGTCCTCAGTTTGAAAAGATGGATCTTAAAATCATACAGTCATTGTTGGAAAGGGTTCAAATACACAAAAATGCTGAAAAACCGAAGAATTTGTGGGACCTGAAGGATTTTTCTGAAGAACAGCAGGCAGTTTAACTGTTCAGGACAAACATGGGACTCATGAACAACTATCACTAAACAAAAAAACACAGCTGTGGATCATTCAGGTAACAACACAGTATTAAGAATCAAGTGTATGTAAACTTTTGAACAGGGTCATTTTTATAAATTCAACTATTTTCTTCTCTCATGGTCTACATGTAAACATCTTTTATGTGAAAGATCTTATTCAGGTCAGTACTAAATAAAAAATAACATGCATTTTGTATGATCCCTCCTATTTGGGTAAAATAATTAACATTTTGCAGATTCTGCGAGGTGTATGTAAACTTTTGACCTCACACATACACATATCTGGTACATATATATTTTACATTTTTTTTATAATATACAACTTTTAGTAAAGTAGATGCATTTATGATGCAGCATTTTCTCTAAAATAAGGGATGTTTGTTTATGCTCTCTTGGTGTTTTGTAGGAGTGTAAAGTCATTTTGATGTGCTTTATTGGTATGATAAACAATAGCGATTTGTCAGTAAAAGCGTTTACAACTTGGCTGCATACAGTACGTGCAAAACAAAATACAGAAATGAAGGAAATTAGCAAATCATCATGTGCAGCTAGATTGCAATTTTACCACGGCATTACAAAATAGCATACTGTAAATGACTAAGGGCGGCTCTTAAACGAGAGCACACGGCCGACAGATGATCCTGAATTCTTGGCAGGAGATCTGACCTCGTCTCGCTGAAGCTCCACTTCACTCGAGTGTGAGCAAATGCATTATTCAGCCAAACGGCGAGAGTGTCATAGTGTCCGGAAAGATCAGGCGCGTTCCCGAGTCACCGGATGTCTTCACGTGTGTGAAACTGTCGGAGTGCATACTGTACGTCGAGAAGAACGACTCTCAGCATCAGAGAAGCGTCTAAAGCGGGTTAGCGCGGTTCGCTGGGAGAGGAAGATCCAGCCTCCGCACAATGCACTCTGGGACTGCATATCCCTTGCTGCACGGCACAGTTAAACCGCTCTTTGAACGTGTTTGAAAGAGTATCAGGACAGAGATTCGGCACAATACCATTTCTTTCCTTTTACACTCGCTACACCACCGATGTCTGAATGGGATTATGTCAGATAATAATAAGGGAGCGCTTTAAAAAATGAGGCTTTATTCAAACAATACCAGAACGAGAGGAGGACGGTTCAGGCTATTTATTAGAAACTAAATTAAGTTATAAATGAAAGTTCAAAGCTTGTTCATCTTATCTAGTCAATCAAATCTGAACACCTTATTCTTCAATGAATAAAGCCTGTGGGCGAGACTTCCGGTTCAACGTTAACAAGAATAACAACGTGCAGTAAACCTTAAAACTGTTTGCACTACAAATCACTGTGTTCATAATTAAGATAATACATTCAAATAATACGGTAAGATGCCAATTTGCAATATCAAGCAGCAAAACGAGGTGTTTTGTACAGCTAAAAATAGCTGGACGAGGATGAGATCTGAAGCCAGACATATGAAATTTATGGCAAAAATAGGTGGATATGAGTGACTAACGTCCAGGCATCCACCGTATAAGTGTCACACTTATTCCAATAGTCATTAACTACTTTAAATGAAATAGTCCAGTGGAAAGTTCATGACAGATCACCTGTTTTTACCTATGTTACATGACATTATATTGGCAAATATAGCAAAGTGCTAATTAGATAACTACAGAATGTGAGTACATACCTGTGCAAAATTGGCCATCATGTGGATTAGGTGTTATGGATGGTTGCCAGGGTAATTTAGATTTTAGATTTAGATTTTATATTATATATATATATTTTTTTTTTTTGAGATATTATTAATAGATTGATTGGTACCATAGTAATACCATGACTTTTTTGTAAGTAAGTAAATCAATCAATATATCTATCTATTCATTTCATTCATTTATTATTATAGTAATACTATGATGTTTGGGCATATACCATGATAAAACTGGTTTTTTTTTTTTTTTTGGGACATTTTACATGCTTTTGTATTGTTTTAAACTAATTAATTTTTTTAACCCTTTAACTGTCACTCCCATTTTTGAACACAGACATAAAAATGCACTAACCAGACTTAAAATTTTATAATTCATGAATGAAAACATTTTGTAATATGATTTTAATGTACATTTTCCGTGGTAATGCAATGTCTGATTTTGAAATGCCTTTCAAAGGATGAATTTTGAGATTTTAAATTTTGAACTGATGTTTTAAAACGTGATAGGGACACAGGCGACAAAGAAAGTCTTTTGTGACAAAGGTCAGAACTCATGTTATGATGTAGATTTTTTTTAAGTTGCACTCTTGACATACATTAATCTATTACTTTTCCTACATAATTTGTAACACAAAACTGGTAAAATATCTATTTAGGAGTCTTAGACCTTTCCAACGATGTATAGTTTGTTATGATTAGATTAGGATTTATTTGTAATATAGTGAAGTAAACTTAGGCAGTTAAAGGGTTAATGTTAACATAGTAATACTGTGGCTTTTGAAGATGTACTATGGTAACACTGGGTTTTTGAACATGTAAAATTATACACTACCATTCATATTTTTGGGGGTCAAAAAGATTTATTTATTTATTCATATATTTATATATTTATTCAGCAAATCTACCTTCAATTTAAGAAATTAGTCTTTTTAAGCTAGGGCACATAAAAATGACCATAAGTGAAAAAAAATATTGATATTAATAAAATAATTGACTGTTTTTCAGTTGTTGTTTTTGACATTTTACATGCTTTTGTATTATGTTTTAAACTAATTAACTTATGTAATGGTACCATAGTAATACTGTGGCTTCTGAAGATGTACTATGGTAATACTGGGTTTTTGAACATGAACATAATTCTACACTATCATTCATATGTCTGATGGTCAGTTTTATTTATTTATTTTCATTCATTCATTTCTATTATTTATTTAATTAAAGAAATGAACATATTTATTCAGCAAAACAGCATACCTTTTTAGAAATTAGTACTGTTTTTTAGCAAGGGCACATAAAAATGACCAAAAGTGAAAAAAAAAAAAAAAATTGTCAAATGTAAAAAGGAAAAAGACATCACCAAATCACCTGCTGAAAAACAGCTGTCATCACAGAAAAAAAAATCTAATAGAAAACAGTTTTTTAATAGAAAACGTTACATTTCTCTACAAATTTACAAAACATCTCAATACAGTTTGTCAGTATTAATTTATTAATTTTAAAAAATATTCCCAACTACAAACTATATATATATTTACATAACAATAAATAAACAACTACACTATTAAACATAAAGGTGCTTTAAAACATCTCTAGCTCCACAAAGAACCATTTAGTCAAACGTTCTTTAAAGAACAATCTCTTTCTTACCTTTTTATAATCTGAAGAACCTTCTTTCGCCACAAAGAACCTTTTGTTTCTTCAGATGTTGAAGGTTCTTTATGGAACCATTTAAATAAAAAAGATTCTTCTATGGCATCATGAAGCTCCTTTATTTTTAAGAGTGCATATAAGGATAGAATTGAATCTGAGTTCTTTAAATTAAAAATTGTTTTATTTCTCATCAGTAAAGTCATGCATACAAACAATGTGACAAGAAAACAGCTTAAACTCTGTCAATGTTGCTAGAAATTTAGGTTAGCAGTGTTGCTACATTTATTTAGCAACTCTAATAATGTGTCCGGTGTCGTGGAAAAGACCCCCGTCAAATGTGAGATGAAAAGCAAACAGCGGAAAATAGAAAATGAATGTGTTAAGAGATTGAGCAACTTCATGGAGTGGTGTGGTCGAGGGCTTTGTGAACGTGTCACCGTGCGTGCCTGACAGAGCTAGTCAAGAAGGTCTTGACAGAAAAGAAATGAATGAATTTTAAAGGAGCGTCGGGGTGAAAGTGTAATAGAAAAGTACTATAAATACCCACCGGCATCTGGCCACTGTAAGACGACCCGCGTCCCAAAGGCCCAGACCGGCCGAGGTGTCCATTATGCAATTTATCAGCCAGAGACGTGCCGCGCCGCTTGTCCTTCGCTGATGCTTCCGACTCTTATGAGCTCTGACATCAGCTCTGATCTCTTATGCACGGGATTCATCAAGGTCGTCCCGAATGGGATTTTCATGTAAAACACCTGTTGTGAATCACAAGCATGTAAGAATGGATGTGAAAATCTTGGTTTGATAGTTAAGTGCAATATTTCAAAGTGCACTTGAAGTGGAAGGTGCAAAAATGTGTATTCACTATTAACTAGCGTGCATATTACTACCATATTGGTTGTTTATTAGCACATATTAATGCATGACCATATTCCAACTCTAGCCAATACCTAAACATAACTACTACAAAAGCTACCAAAAGGCACACTTTTGTACCTTATTTACTATATCTAAATGGTACATATTAGTTAAAGATACAGCCCTACTGACCATTTTTGTACCTGTTTGCCCTACTTTTGTACCTTTTTGCACCTTACTGAAATATTAGAGTAAAAAGGTTTTTTTTTTTTTTTTCAGAAATGACTGCAAACAGCCAGGAAATAAATTGCCATACTTTTAGGAATAAAATGTTATACAAATCAGGCGTTTGATATATGAACAAACCCTTTTGTAAAATCCTTTAGAATATAGACAGGAATAAATATGGAAAGTTTGTTGTTACTGAAGTAGAGAAGAAAAACTCATTTTGAGAAAACGGCCTTGAAAGATGTTTTGTAATCGAAATCTGCAGATGCAGACAGCTAAAGTGTAATAAAATGAACACTTAAATGTGTATTTTAAAAGTTTTCTTCCCACTAGGCTGAAAGAAAACTAGTTATGGAAGCAAAATAGCCCAAAATCTCAATATTGACCAGGAACAACAATTTTGGCTGAAGTGTGCTGACTAATAGAGGATCTGACAAAAGATTAAACTTAAAGGCAACAAATATATTTAGACACACATGCTTTAAGTAGTATTTTTTTTATTTCATAACAATATAAAAATGGCAATTAAATTATTATTATTTTATTTGATTTTTACAAATACACACATTTACTAGCAGTTTTTTTTTTTTGTATGTGTGTGTGTTTATTTTCAACATTTTTATTTTAATTTATAAATTGACCCATTTACTGGTGTGTTTTTTATTTGGATTTCAAATAAATTTTATTTTATTTTTATTAAATTCAAATTTTATTTTATTTTTACAAATACATTTACTAGTGTTTTTTTACATTTATTTTCAGCTTTACATGTTTATTTTATTTTATAAATGGACTCATTTACTGGTGTGTTTTTTATTTTTTGGGTTTCATTATTTTATTTTATAAATAGACTCATTTACTGGTGTGTTTTTTTTATTTATTTGGATTTCAATATTTTATTTTATTTTATTTCATTTATTTTATTTTTACAAATACATTTACTAGTGTTTTTTTTACATTTATTTTCAGCTTCACATTTTTATTTTATTTTTATTTTATTTTATAATTAGACTCATTTACTGGTGTGTCCGTTTTATTTATTTGGGTTTCATTACTTCTTTTCTTTATTTTATTTTATTTTATTTTATAAACAGACTCATTTACTGGTGTGTTTTTTTATTTACTTGGGTCTCATTATTTTATTTTACTTTATTATTTCATTTTATTTTATTTTATAAATGGACTCATTTGCTGGTGCTTTTATTATTTATTTGGGTTTCACAATTTTTTATTTTATAAATGGACTAATTAATGGTATTTTTATGATGCATTTGGGTTTTACTATTTTTATTTTTTTCTAAATTGACTCATTTACCAGTGTTTTTATTATGTATGTGGGTTTCACTATTTTTATTTTATTTTATGAATAGACTAATTTAAGAAATAGTACGTCTATCAAATGTTTTCAACATATGGTGACAAAAATCTTTCTAACTTATAACTTAAAATAAAAATAAAATGGTTATATTGCATTTTTAATCCATTCCTTTTTATTTTAACTGACTCACCATTTGACAGTCGAATGAGTCTAGAGCAGATACAGAATATCTAAACACAGAAAAATTGCATAATGTTCAATTTACATACATATTTAAATGCATAATGTCCATCGTATATACTGCACAAATGGTAAATATTCATTAATTCAACGAATCAGTTATTTATTACTTTGATCAGTATGATATTACAATGTTTCTGCTGCTTCACTCTCTTTCCCGTGCATCAGAAAGCAATAAAACTCATCAAGAATCATCTAGAGATGAACAGAAATATCATTACACTATACTAGTTATTTTATTAACGGATTGATGATTTATTAACATGTCTTTGGGAGTTTTCCACAGAGGCAGTTTCAGCTTTGAAGAGCCCTGAACACAACTTACAAAGCCTTGACTTTTCATTCCGGCTTCCCGCATAACACCGGCAGCAATCAGAAAACCACATCTGCCCAAATCATGTTGTGAAAGACAAATTTCTTTTAGTATAACATCATGTTTTTAGATTACCTCTGATGGCTGGCAGTAACTTCAGCTCTCCCCATTTCAGACGACGGGGTTTTTTGAAGGAAATCTCTGTTAGGACGCATGAGTAGTGTGATGGGAGAACAGTATGTGCATAAACACTCAGAAGATAAAACAGCCCAATGATAAGAGAGGAAGTTGAGCCGCCCGTCTCGCTCGCTCGCGCTACATTTCTGTCTTTATTGCTAGAAGTAATGGAGACAGGCGGATAAGCTTGCACTGATGGATTCCAAATTAGATGCCGAAAGATTTTTTTAATGGATGTTAACAGCATATTGGTGACATTAACAGGCCCGTCTCCTTCAATGGAGCCTCCGTCGCCCTTTGACTAATGGCTTTTATACTGGAAGTTTCACAAAACAGTTGGGAGGACACTCTTTGGGTTTGTTTATCAATCTAGTCAAATATTTATAGAGCGGATGTGCTTATCCGAGAAATGAATCCAGGTTACTGACAAAGAAATAGATCACAGAGGACTTGTTACAGGAGAGCAACCTTGAAAAGTTATAGTAAAGTACTGTGAATTAGTTATTTTAAATGCATGAAAAATATAAAGGACAACTTTACTCCTTAATGCTATATTTGACCTAAAAAAAAAAAAAAAGTGTCATCATTTACTCACTTTTATGTCATTCCAAAGTTTTCTTTTCCATGCTGAACACAAAAGATGATGAAATTCAATGCAGTCTGAAAACAGCATAGCATAGGTAGCATCAAAATAATCCACAATAAATAAATTCAGTCAGACAATTTTATAATGTAGACTTTGAAACATAAAATAAACTGAAAAATAAATAAATAAATAAATAAACATCATTCTTCCTACAGTCAGATAAATTTAAAATTTAGACCTTAAAAAAAAAAAAAAAAAATTAAATATGAACAGGCCATAAAAGTAGCATTAAAATAATAAATAAATAAATAAATAAATAAATAAAAAGTTGACATCAGAACATCCTGGTTCCTACAGCCAGACAAGTTTAAAATTTAGACTTTGAAAAATAAAATTAAATAAAATAACATCAAATCAAATTAAAGGGGCATAAATGTAGCATTAAAATATATGAAAATAAATAAATAAATAAGTTGATAACAGAACATCATGGTTCCTACAATTAGTAAAATTTAAAATTTAGACTTTGAAAAATAAAAGAAAAGAAAGGAAATATGAAAAGGGCATAAAAGTAGCATTAAAATATATTAAATAAAAAAAAAAAAATAAAATCAGAAAAGGACATAAAAGCAGCATTAAAAATATATTAAATAATTTACACTTTGAAAAATAAAATAAAATGAAATGAAATATAGGAATAAATAAATAAATAAATAAGTTGATATCAGAACATCATGGGTCCTACAGTCAGACAAATTTAAAATTTAAACTGAAACAAAAACTAAACTAAAATTAAAAAAAAAAAATGAAAAGAGCATAAAAGTAGTATTAAAATATTTGAAAAAAGAACAAATTTAATAAATAAATACATAAAGACAGCATGGTTCCTACAGTCAGATAAATTTCAAGTTTAGACTTTGAAAAAAAAATATCAGAAAAGGACATAAAAGCAGCATTAAAAATATATTAAATAATTTACACTTTGAAAAATAAAATAAAATGAAATGAAATGAAATATAGGAATGAATTAATGAATAAACAAATAAATAAATAAATTAGTTGATATCAGAACATCACGGTTCCTACAGTCAGACAAATTTAAAATTTAGACTTTGAGTAAATAATAAAATACAATAATATAAAACAAAATAAAAAAAAGAAATAAAATAAAATCAGAAAAATACATAAAAGCAGCATTAAAAATATATTTAAAAAAATAAACGAATGAATTGAAATAAAATAAAATAAAATAGAAAAGGGCATAAAGGTAGAATTAAATCTACAAAAGGCTAAAGATTAAATGTTTAAAGATTACTATAAATCATCACCGTGTATATATTATTGTATATGATGTTGAAGAAAATTTGTTGCAGATTTTTTCACACATTCATTTCACAGGCGCTGCAACTGCAGAAGTCGTGACGAATCTAAGGCGTCTAATTGGTGTTTTGTCTCGCCCAGTGCAATTGTCTCATTTCCTGTCAGGCTGATGAATGATTGGATGATTGATTCTCCAGCGTGATGCGGCGCACGGACACGCGGCTGATTAGACACCAGAGGGATCACGCTACACGGCAGCAGGGGCTGATCTTTAAGAAACGCGGCACCTGAAGATTGTAATCAGAGACGACGGCTCTCACACAGCGGCCCGCGTGTCGCTGCCACCAATCAGATACTTGTCAGGGCAGATTTATTAAATCACAATGTCCTTAACTACTTCTGATTGAAAATGAACAGAAAGAAAATAAAATCGGATCATCAGTGATATTTTAAGGATTTTTTTTTAACACACTGATGATCATCAAGCTTAGAATTAAGATTTCTAAAAGCCTCTCATGCTGCATTTATTTGATCAAAAATACAGAAAGAACAGTAAAATTTTGAAATATTATTACAATTTAAAATAACCTATTTCTATGTGAACATATTTTAAAATGTGATTTATTTATGTGATGCAAAGCTGAATTTTCAGGATTCTTCGATAAACAGAAAATTTAAAATAACAGCATTTATTTGAAATTCATTTTATTTTTATTAAATATTATAAATGTCTTTACCGTCACTGTCATTTTTAATCAATTTAATGCATCCTTGTTAAATAAAAGCGTATATATATATATATACACACACACACTAAAATTGAAAAAAACATTATACTTGTTAAATAAAAGCATTAATTAATAATAAATAAATACATAAATATTTAAAAAAATATATTATTTATTTTTGTTATTATTTACTGTCACTTTTGATCAATTTAATGCATTCTTAAATAAAAGCATTAATTTATAATAAATAAATTAATTAATTAATATAATAAATGAACAAATATACACTAACATTGGAAGTAGCTTTTGTTTTAAATTGCAATAATATTTTATAATATTCCTGTTTTTACTGTATTTTTTATCAAGTAAATGCAGCCTTTGTGGGCATAAGGGACCTTAAAAATAAAAATAAAAATATAATAAATAAATTAATTAATTAATTAAATATTATAACTGTATTTACTGTTACTTTTGAAAAATTTAATGCATCCTTGTTAATTAAAGTCATTCATTTATAATAAATAAATATACACTAACACTGAAAGTAGCTTTTGCTTTAAATTGCAACAATAATTTTATAATATTCCTGTTTTTACTGTATTTTTTATCAAGTAAAAGCTTCCTTTGTGGGCATAAGGGACCTTAAAAATATCAAAAACATTATCTCTGTTAAATAAAAGCATTAATTTATAGTACATAAATAAATAAATATTTTTAAATTAAATATTATAAATGTGTTTACCGTCACTTTTGATCAATTTAATGCATTAATTTATTAAAAAAAAAAAAAATAGTATTCCTTTTTTAACGGAAAGTAAATGCAGCCTTTGTGAGCATAAGGGATATTAAGAATATCAAAAACATAAAAAAAAAATAATAATAATAATTATTCCAACCTTTTCATTAATCCATACTAAAATGTAGACATTTTGAACATTGTCACATTTTACACTGACAAATTTAAGCAATATTACCCCAAATCTCTTTCTCCTCTTAAATGAATAAATAAAATAAATGAACATGTTTTTGTCACTTTCACTCTTAGACTTATTTTGTCTGTTTTCTAGCTCCACGCGCCGTCCTTTACAACAGTCTGGCAGGCTGCCGTCGTAACTGGATTGTCACAGAGGATGAAGAGGGTTGAAATAACACAAACAAACAAACCAACCGACGCACCAGCAAAATGTACAATGAGCAATCAATGGCTTGAGAATGAGCATGTAATATGAATTAAAACCTCTCTGCCTGGATTAATGCAGCATTCTGCACAGGAGAACAAGGGAAACATACTATAGTCCCGACTGGAAAAGCCGATTAAACAGAGTTTAAACAAACTGAAGTGGTTTGCAAAAAACAACAAAAAGAGCAAGAGGAAAAAAAAGTGTGGGAAGAATATCCACAAGCGGACAACTCAGAAAAACGCATGATGGGTAAAGTGAGAAATGGTGGTCCGTTGTGAGTTCTGACTCATGCTTGAACATACAAGACGTGACAGAACGAGGAGCCTGTTGAGTTAATTGAGCGAGGCCTCTATAATTCCCAACACACACACACACACACACACACTTAAATCCCGCCAGACTGAGTTTGACATGGAAAGTATAAGCACGTCAAGTCCTGTGAAGCATGACTGACACTAGGAATCAGACACACACTTCATGTCTCCATATCATAACATCAAGCGTTATTAAAGTAAAGCCATCCATTCAGTCACTTCAGTGAATAGACGACTAAAAGAGCAAACAAAAACAACGGTCACATCACAAGAAAATAAATGAGGAGATAAAACACACTTGTAGGAGGTTTAATGAAGATCTGAGCTTTGACTTCTGCCCGAGCTACTGGAAAACAAATGTAATGGCACATTTTTAATGCATTAGAGGAGGCATAATTCCCATGTTGTTTACTGACAATTGTCAGATATTTTTTGATACTGATATTATTTACTATCTAACATAATACAAACATTGTATAAGCAGCAGCAGGATCAAATGTATCCCTCTTAAAATAATGATTTTGGCACCTGACCTTCTTGACTGTATATCCAAAAGCATACAATAAAAATACTTAATGTTCAATTAAATTGTAGAAAAAAAGAAGGAACGATTTTGTAAATTAACTAGTTTTAATTAAATGTTTTTATTTTTGAATTTAATTTTAATTCCTTAAAAACTTTATGTATATAAAGGCAGAATATAAACTATATTTAAAACTGTATTTATATCCCAAATTTTGGTAACAGGGTTGCAAACACCAATGGTAAACACCATTGAAAATGAATATCCAAAAAAAACAAATTTGCTCCTACAAGCTAATAAAAATATCTCTTACAAATTTAATAATGAATCTTACAACAGCACATTCAGGTCAAATTTCACCCACAAAATAATTTTAAAATGAAAAAAAAAGTATTTTATTTTAATTTAATTTATTATTTAATTTCTTTTATTTTTTCATACAGTCTTCTTTTTATCTTTATACAAAATCTTTTTATTTTATAAATAACCTCCTTCTACACCCTTTTTGGTGGTAATTCTCAGTACTGAATTTATTAAAACTAGTAAATTTATTCGTTTATTTATTTATTTCTACATCATTTATTTAAACCAGTATTTATGTCCTAAATTTTGGTGAATTTAATTTAATTTTTTATTCAGTCTTTATTTTTATTTTTATTTTCATTTTCATACAAAACCTTTTTTTTTCTACATAACCTCCCCGTTCATCTTTTTTTTTTTTGGTGGTAATTCTTAGTGCTGAATTTATTAAAAATTTGTACATTTATTTATTTATTTTTATTCTATTTTATTTTACTTTATTGTATTTATTTATTTATTATTTATTTATTAATTTACATTAGATGCATCTACATAATTTTTATTTGAACCTATAACAGGTTTGCAATCACTGTAACCCAACTGAAAATAAATATCCAATGTAAGTTCACAAATGCATACATATATAGATTAAAAAAACAGCTCATACACTGTGTGTCCTATATTAATCATATGCTAAACCTTAACTTACAACATTTGACCTCCAGAGCTTGAGTGAAGATTAAGCCTCCTTTCAGGACTTATTTTGTGTGCTTTAACTCCTATGACCTAATGACCAGATTTGACATGTTTCCAAACACCACTACTAGCATTATTTTTCAGAAGGGCTGCATTTATATTTTGAAGCAGATAACTTGTGTTCAGAAGCAGGTATTATTCAGTGTCATGTCAAAACCAAAACACTACAGACAGTAAGACAAACGGAGAGAGACGTAAGAGCAGCATAATCACACCACTTAACACAGTTATGGGAAGAGAGCAAAAGAAAAAAAAAAAAAAGAAAAAATCAATCTTAAGATACGAGTGGTTCAGAAGTCATTTTGAAATATGTATTCCACCCGCAAAGAAGGCTTTTGAATTAAACAGGGCTGGATTGAAAGAAAAAAGGATGCTGAATGCAAACGCTCCTGATGTATATTTCATGAGAGTACAGTGAATGCTGGTTTGTATATCGTCAGTGTTCAGATAAGATAACACTCGCTGACTCCATGTGCGATAGTACTTCTGTCATCTGCCAGAGTCTGGAAAACACAAGGCTGCTTTTGTAGGAGAAGAGGGCGAGATAAGGCCAAAAGAGGGTTTTTTAATTAAACATATTCTAGGTTGGGTGACCTGCTGTGGATGACAAAATGTCAAAAGTCATCTCAAGTGCTCCAACAATCACCAACCTCATTTATAAAAGATTTCTGAGAAATCGCTCACAATAATATTCTTCCTGTGTGACGCATAAACTACATTCAATCAAAGCGGAAACTATTTACTTTCCTAACACACGTCTCCCATTGTGCATGATTCATTCAAAATCTTGAAAATCAACTGAAATCAATCGCTCTTTCATAAAAAAAAAAAAAAAATTGGTTAACTAAAAGTTACTATACCATGCACAGTGTAAAATGTAAAACTGTAAAAGTTTTACATGTAAGATTGTGTAATAATGCTCTAAAATATTGTAATTAATGTACAACTATAATTGCTGTATAATTAACAACGAAAAAGTTTTTGTTTCTTTTTTTTTTACATTGTTAATAGGGCATTTTATCATACAGTTTGGATTTTAATGTATTAAAATTATATAAACTGATGAAAATAAAAGATAAAATACAGCAATATGGCACCACTATACCATCATAAAAGACCTAAAACATTGTCACACTGTCAGACATTGTCATTAAAATAAAATAAAATAAAATATTAGGTTTACATTTCGGAGTTATATATTTATTATAAATATTTATTTATAATATTTGAATTGCATATAAAATTTCCATCAATTTGGACACATATTTACCATTTACTAATAATCTAAATATGATGCTATTTAATAACAAAATAAAAAAAAATAAAAAAAAATAAAATAAAATAAAAACTGAATTTCTGGCAACCACAGTTTAAGATTTTTCTCACCACATACATTTAACAGGATTTTTTTTTTTTACATTTAGTAAAAAATATTACAGTTTTATAATTTTATGTTAAGTATTAAAAAAAATTCCATGTAAATTTAACAGGATATTTTTTACATTAAGTAATAATAATATCGAACAAGTATAGATTTGAAAAATAAGTATTAAAACTGATACATGTGAAAAAACAATAAAATAAAATTTACATTTCAGATTTATATATTTGAATTGCATATGAAATTACCATCAATTTGGATACTAAGTCTAACATTTACTAATAATCTGAAAATGATGCATATTTTTGGTCATACAATAAATTAAAATGGTAACAGGTAAGATTTCTGCATTACTGCCACATTAAGTAATTTGCATCCATTTTATTTTATTTAAATAATCATATTTTCAAAATGCATTTTAAACTAAATTAAATTAAATTAAAATTAAGATACATGCCAAAAAATAAAAAATAAAAATAAATAAATAAATAAAAAATATATATATATATATATATTTTATATAATATATTTTAATATTATTTTATAAAATAAAATAAAATAAAATTTCCATCGATTTGAATATACTGATTAAAATAATAATCTGAATATGATGCCTTCAGCCTCCACAACTCAAAAAAGTTGAAAAAGTCCTGAGAAGTGTGTACCGTTGGTGTTTGAGGTGTAAACTCACATTCAGATGTGACTCTATTCTGTTCCACATGGATAATATGCCACATTATTAAAGTGGTAACGGATTGCGACCGCATTTCATGTTGACTTTAACATCAGGATAGTTAGGGCATACATTTTAAGGCACATTGCTTCTCTTGATGGGTGATAAAAGAGCCGCAGTAAAAATCATGAAATCGAAGTCCCGTAAAATCACGAGTGTGTTAATGGGATTTCACTTACACTCACAGACAGAAGAAATCTACAGTGTTTTATAGTCAGACAGCACTAAAATACACACTGGTGCTCTTCATCTCTTGTTAAAGTCAGAGAGACGTCTTACTGTCTGACCACTAACCACCATCACCAATATAAACTAGACACGGATAACCCTCATAAACACTACCACTCGACTCACTGACTTAACCGCAGTCTTCATAAAGATCAATACTATGTTACAATGGCGGGACATGTTGCCTCATGTGACCCTGAAAAGATACTGAGGTAAGCTAACAACTTCTTGGTATGTTCGAAAGTTATACAATAAATAAAAAAACACATTAAAATAAATAAATGCAAACATATATAAATGCTGTTAGTATTATAGCACTATTATTTAAGTTTTTATTTTTATAATTATAGTTCAAGTTTTAGTAATTTTTTAGTTTTTCGTAATTTTTTGTTGCTTTTTTGTAAACAAGTATTTATTCATTTGTATTCCATTTTCATTAAAGAAACAATTATAGTTTTTATTACTATTTTAAATAAGCTTTTATTTTGTAATATTATTATTATTATTTTTTTTAGTGTGTGTACACTGTGTGTATGTGTGTGTGTATATATATATATATATATATATATATATTTATATATACATATATACACTGGATATGTCTATAAAGATTTTATACATTTTTATTTCAGTTTTAGTTTATTTTAGTAAATGAAGATCTTTAAATTAAAATTAAATTTAAATTATTTTACCATTGCACATAGCAGAAATAAAGTTGTTTTAGATTTTATTTTAATTTATTAATTAATTTTTCTGTTATTTTCTGTTAACATTTATTTTATTTCAAATTATGAAAAAAAGTTTTCATTTTAGTTTATAGTTTCTTATACAGTTAGTTTATTATAGTTATTTTAGCTTATGTGTATTTTATTTTATTTTACATTTCAATGTAACTATTCAAAAGTTTCAGCTCAGCAAGATTTTTAAAGAGGTCTCATATCTATTTATTTAATTTTATTTGTTTAGTAATTTTTATTTAATGAGGTCTCCTAATGAGGCTGCATTAATTTGAACAAAAATGCAGTAAAAACTGTAAAATGTAACATATTATTACAATTAAAAAGAAGCATTTTATATTTGAATACATTTGAAAATGTACTTTAAAATTTAATTTGTTACTGATTTTTCAGCAGCATTTATTCCAGTCTACAGTGTCCCATGATCCTTCAGAAATCATTCTAATATGCTGATTTGCTGCTCTTTTGTAATATTTATATATGTATGTATGTATATATATATATATATATATATATGTGTATGTTAGGTGGAAGAAGTGGCTGTCTAATTTAGTGGTAAAGTCTGGCAGAAGATAGGAAGATGGCTAACACCACTCAAAGCAGCTGGAAACATTGGCTTACATCTTAGCTACATGGGAATTTTTCAGATTCTGGAATGCATCTTCATGTTTCTGCTGTTTTGGGCCTGACCGCTCTGGCACTGAAGTCTGGGGCAAGACTCCATCACTATCCTGCCAAGACACGATCAAACCTGCTGCTAGGGACAAAAGCTCTGTCTAATTGTGCTTTGTTTCTTTCGCGCTCAGTCGCGACCTAATGACGCTCCGTCTCGGACACACACGAAAACTCAGTGTCAGAGAGTTACCGGAACTGACAGTCCCTCACCTCAGGGAGATGCTGGCGATGCTATAACTGCTATAAATGACGGTCCCGTTGAAGTATTGTGCTGCGTAAGGCCTGTTACTGCCACGACCTCAACCGCCGTTCGCTGAAAGGTTGCCGCTTCATAAGTGCCAAATTCCCTTAGAGGATCAGAGGGCAAATGAAAGAGGTGAATAGCACATTAAACTGTCTGCTCTAATAAAAAAAACTGAAGGAGCAATAGAACATCTTGACTTTATTTGCCTCTCTGTTCAACACTCTTGCACAACTTAAAGCACTCATGCTATCTTCTTCAGTTGAACCGAGTATACGAACTTGATAATACAGATCAGCTTTTCTATATGAAAAAAATATTAGAGAAATATCAGATTTTCACATGGAGTATAAACAGTTATTTTTTTATTTAAACTACCATTCAAACGTTTAAGGTTAGTAGTATTTATTTATATATATTTTTAAATATGTATTTAATTATTTATGCATTTATTTTTAATTTATTTCTATTTATTATTTATTTATTTAAAACGACTAATTTTATTCAGGAAGGGCACATTCAATTGTTCAAGAGTGACATTTCCACATAAATATTAAGCAGCACAAGTGTGTTCAATATTGATAAAAATAAGAATTGTTTCTGGAGCAGCAAATTTGCATATTAGAATGATTTCAGAAAAATCATGTGACACTGAAGACTGGAGTGATGATGCTGAAAATTCAGCTTTGCATCACAAAAATAAATTCTATTTTAAATTATATTCACATAAAGAACAGTTATTTTAAATATTGTAATAATTTTTTTTACAATTTTACAGTTTTTACTGTATTTTTGATCATATAAAATTCTACATTTATTTATTTATTTAATTTTTTTTATTCATTTATTTTTATGTATTTATTGAAAGAAAATAATACTTTTAGTCAGAAAGGGTGCATTAAATTGTTGACAGTAAACTGAGTGACAGTAAAGACATTTATAGTGCTGTAAAATATTTCTATTTCAAATAAATGCTGTTATTTTTTATTTTCTATTTATCAAAGAATCCCGAAAAAATATGTACCTAGGTTTCTAACACAAATATTAATCAGCACAGGTGTGTTCAATATTGATAATAATCAGAAATGTTTCATGAGCAACAACGATTTCTGAAGTATCGTGTGACACTGAAGACTGGAGTAATGATGCTGAAAATTCAGCTTTGCATCACAGAAATAAATTAAAATGTAAAATATATTTGGATAGAAAATGGATCTATTAAACTGTAATAATTTTTCAAAATTTTACAGTTTTTACTGTATTTTTGATCATAGAAATGCAGCCTTGGTGAGCATAAGTAGATTTCTTTCAACAAATGTACAAAAAAAAAGATTCACATTTTTGTACATATTAATTGCATATGAAGTGAAAACAAGAGGTTAATTTTGAAATTACCCTTAAAAAAAATAATAAAATATGGCGGTATCATATTGTGCTGATTCAGGCCCACAAGAAGCTAAATCTCTCTCTCAGAGCTTGTACAAGCAGCCGACCTCCTTCTGAGCTTTTTATAGCTGTATCAAGGGGTGCAGAAGAGGAGCAAAGGTTTGTCATCGTCAACTTTCTGACGGTGCAATTTGACTTGATGTATCTTTCCTGTCTACAGTAGTAACAGACAGCTTTTTTCTTTCTTGCATCACTCATTGGATTTACACAACCTCTTCTGACACTTCAGGGAGTATTTGACTCCCAAGAGTTATCCTTAGTTCTACACCAAATCATTCTTAAAGGAATAGTTCTTAAGGAATAGTTCACCCAAAAATGAAAATTTGCTAAACATGTACTCAACCTCAGGCCATCCAAGATGTAGATGAGTTTGTTTCTTCATCAGAACAGATTCAGAGAAATTTAGCATCACTTGCTCACCAATGGAAGTGAATGGGTGCCGTCAGAATGAGGGCCCAAACAGCTGATAAAAACATCACAATAATCCACAATTAATCCACACCACTCCAGTCCAGCAATTAACATCTTGTAAAGCCAAAAGCTCTCTGTTCGTAAGAAACAAATCCATCATTCTAAAGCTTATAACTTGAAACTGTTGCTGCTTCTAGCTAAAATACGAGTCCTTCATCTATAATATTGCTTTCTGTATCGATATAAGTCGCTTGGTCTGAAACAGAAGAGAAATATGCACAATTTAAGCACATTTTACAAGCAAAAACAGTCTAAAACTGTTAAAAAACAAACATGTAGGTGGATTTTATTGTGAGTGGAATTTAGTATTGATTACGGACTGGTATTTTGGCCAGAAGCAACACTTTGAAGTTAAAAACATCTTAAAAATGCATTTGTTTCTTACAAATATCCAGCTTTTCTCTTCTTAAGACATTAATTGATGGACTGGAGTGGTGTCAGGCTTTGTACAGATACTGTAAAATAAAATTCTAGAACTTTCAAGCACTTTTCAAGCACTACTTTTTTGATTTTCAAGGACTTTAATCAGAGATCTCACTTATCAAACAATGTCTTCTCTTTCAAATTCAAAAGAAAAAAAAAAAAAGATAAATAATATACTAATAAAAATGGCAAAAATAAGCATTAAAAAGTATACTACACTTGATTAACCATGTTTAATTTTTTAAGGTATTTGTATACTTGTGTATATTTTCTGTACCGCCTTAACGGTTTGATGTTTTCTACAGTTTCTGAAAAAAAAAAAAAAACTGAAAAAGTTTCCCGAAATCACTCCGAAATCCTGTTATGGAACAAATGATTCACAAACCTGCTCCGAAGCCCCGACCTAAATCAAATGATTCGCGATCCGTGCTCTGGAGTTCTGATCTAAAGCAAAAGATTTGCAAACCCGCTCAGAATTTCCGATCTAAATCAAATGATTCGCGATCCGCGCTCCGAAGTTCCATTCTAAAGCAAAAGATTCACGAACTTGCTCCAAATTTCCCATCTAAATCAAATGATTTGTGATCCACAGTCTGAAGTTCTGATCTAAAGCAAAAGATTTGCAAACCCACTACGAATTTCTGATCTAAATCAAATGATTCGAAGTTTCAATCTGAATAATAATTTGCAAGCCATTATTTCCGATCAGGACTCGGAGTGCGAATCTCAAATCATTTGACTTTAACTGAAACTTGATTTGATTTAGATCGAGACTTCAAATCATTTGATTTGAATCATTCAATTCATAAAATTATTCACAAACTCAAAATGATTCATGATCCGCACTCCAAAGTTCCGATCTAAAGCAAAAGATTTGCGAATCTGCTCCAAAATTCCCATCTAAATCAAAGGATTCACAATTATTGTGATGTTCTTATCAGCTGTTTGGACTCTCATTCTGACGGCACCCATTCACTGCAGAGGATCCATTGGTGAGCAAGTAATGCTAAATCTGTTCCCATGAAAAAAAAAAAAAAAGAAATTCGTAAAAAAAATATGATTATGTATTGCATGTCTTAAACATTTTTTGCCATTAGGGCTGAGATCAATGTAGTGTGACTTTAGGAAATCTACACCATACATTCAAAGTCATCCGCTTGCCTTTATAAGAAAATATAGTTTTTTCTTAGCATGCATAAAAACTATTATCCATGCTTGCCATGCCTCTTCTTTCTCCTTTTCATCCTACATCACTTTAAAGACACCATCATCATCTCCCGTATATGTGTTTAGGAGCAGAGAGACTCATTACCATGTTCTTTTCTTCCTCTGAGTTTGGTTTTGTTCCTCACGGTGTGTTGACATCTCCTGCCACATACTTTGCTTGCAAAACATCAGTAGAGTCCTTGTAAGACCTGGCAACCAATTTAGTTCCCTGTCACTCAAATATCATCAGCACACTTCGGTTTATATGCTTGTAATGTGACGCGTAATACGACAGTCACCTGTAGCTCGATTTTCCTGTCACTCTTTGATCACATGAATATTTTCTTCCTCTTTTCCACCTTCTCTTTATGCATTCCTGTTTTATAATCTCACAGGCACCTTGTGCTGCAGCTAAAGCAACGGTAATTGGCACAAAATATCCCTTTTATGATTAATGAAGCTCCAGGAGCTATCTGTTCTGCCATCGTGTTAAACACTGCGCCATACTGCGCAGAGAAAATAAAAGAGACGGAGAAAGGGAGTGCAGTATACACTGCCAGCATATGGAGAACAAAGAAATCTAGATTTAGAAAACCATGCTACATGCTGCGGGTGATGAAAAAACACTGATATTCCTTCTGAAAAAAATCCAGCTGGTTTAACAGGTCTCCTGGTCTTCCTAAACTGGTTTTCCAGCCTGACTAGTGTCCAAAAACACACTAAAACCAGCAAACAGATCAGTCTAATCTACTTGACTAGTCTGGGGCAGAAGGTGGGCAGTTTACAATGGTTTAAACTGGTTTTTGGCTTGGTATGTGGTTGCTAGGCTGTTTCTAGCTTAAATCTGACTTCTAGATCAGAGTTGTTATTGTTACATTGTACGAAAGAATTGTTTATTAAAATTTACTTTCGCCATTTGAAATAAAGCTGAAATACAATAAAATACAAATACTGGATGGAAAACTGCTGAAAGCTAAAGTACTAAAATTAATAAAGCTTATTAAATGAATTATTTATATATAACTAATTTTTGTTTTATTATATATATTTGTATATTTTTAGGTTCTATGTGCACACACACACACATATAGATAATAAAAAATTAAAGCTATACAGAAATGAAAAAATATATAAAAAAATGACAAAAGCATACAATTAAATCAAATAATTAATTTTATATAATTAATTTTTCTTTTATTATATAGATTTTTTTATATATTTTATTGTGTGTAAGAAATATAAAAACAATATTTATATCAAAAAACATTACAAAAATGTATTAACAGACCTGAACATAATAAAATTGCAAAAATAAAATCAATTTAAACTATTAAAAGTACAAACGTATTATATTGTAAAAATTCTATCTATTATTGTTGTTATTGTTAACAAAAAAAATGGTTTATTAAAAATATTTTTCACCTTTTAAAATAAAGCTGAAATAAGAAAATAAAACACAAATATTGGATGGAAAACTGTTGAAAGCTAAAGTACTAAAACTTATTATTAAAGCTTATTAAACTAATTAAAAAATAATAATAATAATAATAATAATAATAAAAATGACAAAAGCACATAATTAAATCAAATAATTAATTAATTTTATAAAATTAATTTTTTTTTTTTTTATATAGATTTTTGGTTTAATTGTGTGTAATAAACAAATATATATTTATATATATAAAAAAATATTAACAGAACTGAACCTATCATTAAAATTGGAAAAATAAAATCATTTAAAATATTAAAAATACAAAAGTATTATATTGTAAAATATATATATATATATATATATATATATATATATATATATTATATCATCTAAATTATATCAAAACATATATTTTATATATTTGATATATTTATTTTAAATAGGTTTAAACACATCGTATAAATATATTAATCTTTATATATTTTATTATTTTTTAAGTATTTTATTATAAAGATATTAATGAATACTAAAAATACTATTATTAATTAGAATAATAATAATTGATTAACTAAAATAATAATCTATAATAATATATAATAAAATGTATTTACAAAAGTATCACACACAAAAAAAGGTAACAAAAAAACGACAAAGAAATAAAAACGACAAAAGTATACAATAAAATAAAACTGAAACTAAATAAAAATACTGGATGGAAAACTTAAATATTTCAGTTTCCGTTGAAATCTGAAATACTAAAATTAATAACATTTATTAAATTAATTAATTAATAATTTATACAATAAATGTGTATGCTTTTATATAATGTGTATACACTGTGTGTGTATATATCTATCTATCTCTCTCTCTATATATATATATAAACAAATTTAACAATATTAACAAACTGAAGCTCAAATAATAATAGTAGCAGAAAAAATTAAATCAGCATATTTTAAAATTATGCTTACTCAAAATATAATAAATATAAAATACACTATATTTAAATAATAAGTAAGTATATAAATAATAATATGCAAATAAAATAGTGATCTAGATGTAGCTGGAGTCTCTTGAACGTCAAGTCTACAGTACCTCAGGTTTCTCAAATACACACTTATAACACGCCTCTCATCATGAAGTCATATGATTTGAGATATCAATCATGTCTGCAGCACAAATAAATGTAATATTTAGTGTCCGGGGTTTGTTCAAATCCCAAACCCTAAATATAAGCAACAGCGGCGCTCGCTCAGGCAAAAGCAATTTCCTTCAACTATAAGTATCCAGAATAGCTATCTTCCAGGTTGCCGTTGAGATTGTTTATTAGGCTATATTTATTTCATGAGCATAAATAGTGATTTCTATTCAACCTCACTGAATGTATACAGGGAACATTGTAGCCATGCAAACGAGTCTTCCTCAGGTTTACATATGTAGTATAGAGATCCACTGGGATCCGCGTCCGTACTGCAGGGTTTGACGTATGGAGTGTGTGTTTCTCGTGTCAGGACTCAAGGGTGCATTTCCTCACTGTAATAGGCTCTAGGACTATCCTGGACTATGTCATGCCTACCTTACACACCGGCCAGTGGCTCCCAGCTGAATACAATATTAGAGATATCCATCACAGACTCCAGTCATTCCACCGCACTGCCTGTAGAAATGAAAGAATGTCATGAAGAAACGTTCAGGTCAAAATAAGATATCATATTTCATCCTAAAGAACATCTTAAAGGAACCATGAAACAGAAATAAGACTTTTGTGGCAATTCAGTCCATGTCCGTTAGCTTTTGACAGCATGTAACACTCAAAATTCTGGTTTTAAAAGAAAATTTGTCAATAAATTTGTCATTATTACATATCATATTTAATATATGATTTATATTATATATTACACATATTTATTTTTTGTTAGTGTCATTGAGATACTTTTATATTTTGTAGTATTAATATTTTGATTCAGTTTTTTAATTTTCATATCTTCCATTTTAATTTTAATTTGTCAACTTTTTTGTCATTTTTTTTTATATTCGTGTATATATTTTTATTTTTTATTTTAACTTTGATATATGTCTACATGTCTATATATTTGGAACTCTTATTTCAGTTTTAGTTATTTAGTACATCAACTTAAACTAAATTATAATGAGCAGATTTTATTTTATTACTGTTAATGTTTATTTTATTTAAGTACCAAAAATGTTTTTTTACATTATTAGTTTCAGTTTTAGTTAACTACCATAACTTATTTATAAAAATTAAATAAAAAAAATATATATATACAAGAACAACTAATAAAAATAATAGAATAATTATAATTAAAATTATAAAATTACATACAACATTATAATATATAACAACATACATTAAATAATTTTATAATAATATATAATAATAATAATAATAATAATAGTACTGTAAAATAAAATGTTAAGAATAAATGATATAATAATTATTTAAATTTACAGTAAAAGAAATACATTATATAAATTAATGATAATCATAATAAGTGTGTTGTAAAATAAAATCATTATGATTATTATTATAGATTATTAAAACAAGATATATTATATTAAATAAAATATGTCATATATTTTTTGATAGTAAAACTGTAATATATTAAATAATATAATAATAATAATAATAATAAAGTGTATTGTAAAATGAAATAATTTTTATTTAATAATGATTATTTCTAGATTTAATATTAAGTAAAATCAGAAACATTACTTTCATGTTTCATTGTAAAACAAAATAAAATGTGATATAATTATTTTAATTTACAGCAAAATTGTAATATATAATTTAATAATAATAATAATAAATGTATTGTAAAAAAATACATTTATTATTATGATTATTATAGATTTAACATTAAATACTGTAAAACAAGAAATATTACTTTTATAAAGCTTCATTGTAAAATAAAATAAAATTTGATATAATTATTATTTTATTTTACAGTAATACTGTTTTATAATAATAATAATAATAATAATAATAACAGAACAATTCATAATAGTATAATCATTTCAATTGAATTATAATAATACAAATTCTATACTTTTACAATAAAAGTATATATGGACATTCTTTTCTTGACAGAATTTTTTTTTTTTTTCCTTGATGCAAAAGGTTCAAAACTAAAGTTGAAAGAAGTGGAAAAAGTCAAACTTTCACACAATGGAAAGCAAAATGACAGAAAGCTTGTGTTTTGTGTGATTACTAAGTGTCTCTTGTTCTCTTCATTAGTCTCCTTTGCTGTTTCCCAACCTATTCCTCTTCCCTCAGCGTGTCAGCTTTATTATTTGTGTCTATTGTTTGCGGCCAGTGTAATTCCTCTTTCTGTCTTTAGATTTCATTGGCTTCCACATACACTAAAATCTTGCGCCGTGTCGCTCAGTAAATTGGTCTAAACAGCTAATATCTCCCCCTTCTATTCTCAGGTGATCCTCCTTTGTTTCTCCATCTTTTCCTCCCTCTGAGCACCTGGTGGTTTCACAGTAGTTGCTGTGGCTTTATCCCGCACCCCTCATTTATCACTCCGGCTCTCCTGCCTCTTTTCTCTCCTTCAAATGTGGAGCTCATCCCCTCCACACACATTTATCTTCGCTTTTTACAGCGTTTCTCCTTTAACACAATCCATCAGCTCGCAGGACGTTTTTTTACGTAACATTCACGACCCCCGTTGCATGACGAAGGGCCGCGTGTACGTCATTAAGCATCTGTTAGCGTGCGCGTGTCATGTTTTTTCATAATCTCCAGCGGAGCGGCGACACGTTCGCTGCTTAACCATTATGTGCACCTGCTGCTGGGAAATAAACTCCGGTCACTCCTCTAATGCTGGGCTTTTCACGTCGATTTTATTTATTTACGTGGACTAATAAAGCTAATCCCAGATTAAACAGAACAAAATGTTGCTCTTTTGATGTGGGTGTGATTTAAGGAGAATTTAAGAGAAGAGAAATGAAATTAGAAAAACTAGATGTGTATTCGCTGAAAGAAAACAGCAGCATTTTAAAGGAATCAAAAGCACTGAAGGTTCAACGCAAGTTCAGGTTTACAACTTCCAGTGATGCTTATTGTAATATTATATGATAGAATAATTATATTTATAATTATATAACATTATATAATAGTATTTATAATGTTCTGCATATAATTTGCATATATATTATAATATAATAATTACTTAAATTAAAACAACATTAATTTAAAAAAACACAAAAATATTTATTCTCACAAAATAAGCTTATGATGATTGTCATTTTTTTTGTTTATGTCTATATATTTTACATTTTTCATATTACACATAATTTTTATATACATTTTTGATTATATATTTTGAACTTTCATATGTCTATGTGTCTATATATTTAGAACGTTTATTTCAGTTTCAGCTTTAGTTATTAGTACATCCACTTAAACTAAATAAAATTATTGAAAATGCTGTTTTTTTAAAACTATTTTATTTTATTACAGTTAATGTTTATTACAACCAAAAAGCTTCTTATGATTAAATGTTGTAATTAATATTTTTTTAATTAATAAAATAAAAAAAATAAAAATATATAAGAACAATTAATAACAATAATAGAATAGTTCTAACATAGTTAAAATTATATTTACATCATAAAAAATTATAATATAAAAATGTAAATTATATATTAAATTATGCATCATTTATTATTTTTATTATTAATAATAATAATATAATCATCATATCATATACATATATTAAACACCCTTACACCCTTAAAGGTGCAGTGTGTAATTTTTAGCGGCATCTAGCGGTTCGAATTTCAACCAACGGCTAAGTCCCCCGCTCACCCCGCTCTTTCGAAACGCATACAAAAGCTACGGAAGCTGACACAGGACAAAAATGTTGTCGTCTGTTACACCTGACAGTAGCCAGTCAAGCGATGAGGTTTCTGTACAAAGGTAAGTCAAAGAATTATATTTACTTAATTATTCAGTAAACCAATATGTTATTGCGAATATTATTATTACTCATTGATCATTGTCTCAGGTTTGTTCGCTGACTTTAGTTAGATTTTTTGTATGACAGTTAGTAGGGTTGGGCGACGTCTACCAAATTGGCATCGGACGAAGTCTACAGTGAAACATCAAGATGAAAAGTGAAAGTGAAATGCAATCGTGCATACGAAATCAGTTTCAATGCCATGCACATTACTAGCGGCCCGCAGTTTATATACAGTATAATTACTTAACGATATAACTGCGAGAGAAAGTAATGAAATGTATATATTTTTCCATCTAATGTTTATTGCCTTTAAAACACAACTTTCTAAAACACGGCATTGGGATGCGGTGGCTTGCGGGAGGGGAAAGGGAGGAGGGGGTGCGATGGGATCACGATGCCGACTCAACATCGTTTCAACATTTCAACGTGGTGACGACACGAGCAGCCTCTTAAAACACCAATGAAGAAGTAGAACAACGTACTGACGTAACGCGCTCTGTAGAAGTTTGTCCGTTTAGGGCTACTATAGAAACATGGCGGCACTAAATGGCGACTTCCATGTAAGGGGACCCGCGGTGTATGTAGATATAAATTGCTCGTTCTAAGGTTATAAAATCATAACGGCTTATTATGTAAGGTCCTTACACACCTCTGAAAACATAGTTTTGTATGTTATATTGCATTTCTGCCAATAAATTCTCCTAAATATTACACACTGCACCTTTAACAAAGAAAGGTAAAACAGCGATCTAGGACGATTTCGAAGTTGATGGAGAATATTAGATGGGAGTTTTACGACATACCCTAACTGTCATAAACAGGAAAAAAACAGTCCAGGCAGAGTAAGACAAGACGAGCATTTGGCATTTAAAAAAGTATATAAATTGTATTATTTTTATGAAAATAACGATCGTTTCGCTAGATAAGACCATTCTTCCTCGGCTGGGATCGTTTACAACCACATTTGGGATCGTTTGAAGCCGCATTTAAACAGAATTTTGAAAGTTCAAAATCGGGCACCATATCAGTCCATTATATGGAGAAAAATGCTGAAAAGATTTCCTCAAAAAACAATCTCTTTACGACTGAAGAAAGAAAGACATGAACATCTTGGATGACAAGGGGGTGAGTAAAGTTTGTAAATTGTTCTGGAACTGGACTTCTCCCTTAAGTAAGGAATAACTGACGACGGCCGTTGAATTCTTAGAAAATAATGCACACCCGAGATTCGTTTCGCCTCATGGCCGTATCACCTCCGGTGTGCATTATTTTCTAAGAATTCAACAGACCAAAGTCAGTTATTCGGCTTACACTATGGTTACCAACCTCAAGACATCGATCAGATGATATATTTCAAGGCATTCGTCTGGTTTTTGTCCTTAAACGCTATTGTTGCTAAATCCAAAACGTCATTTTAGATCTAGTAACGACGCTTGAGCCGCTGGCAGACAGACGGAAAGAGAGCGTGCCTGAGAGAGCGAGATTAAGCTTGTGAATTACCTCTCTGGGTCTGTGTGTCTCTCAAAAGTGATCGGCAGCAGCGTCGCTACTAATATTGAAACTTTTGAAACATTTTCTTCCGGAAACGCGCCGTTATTACCTTGCTTGTGAGTAGTTTTTAAGATGCTAATTGTCAGAGCAGTGCTAACAACACTAGCGCGTATGTTAAAGTGCATATTCCAGGTTAACTAATAATCCTTAATCAAGCGCATCAAACTCGTTAATATCCGACACTAACGTTACGTGATATAGCGGTTTCTCGTCAAAGCAGGAAAGAGAGAGAGGGAGATAAACACGTTTGTGTTTCATTATATTCTTGTGTGGGAAACCCTTACCTTCATGTGTTGTGTCAGTCATGAGTAGACAGTTTACAGAGGACGAGTGACTTTATAAAGGTTTTGAATGGCCCCATTTTGGTGACAATCAATAAACAATAATCACAATCATAAATTGTCTTACTGTATAAAAACCTGTTTATGAAGTTAACATCACATATATATCAAGCAGATCTGCATTTATGGTTAATTCAATTTAGTTTTATTTATACAGCACTAAATCATAAATATAAGAGTTAATACCTAACTCAAAACACAACATTGCAACTGTTAATATACACACACACACATATATATAACAAATGTAGATGTACCAAACATATACTACTGAAACAAAAATATACCATCTGACCCATTTAAAAACATTAAACAATCTTTCAGTGTGGGTATCACACTAATGTGTTGTTAACATGTTAAATTGTGAATGCTGTGCTAGATACACGCCAACAGCTTCATCTTGTTAATCCTCTGGAGGGATCTGGAACGGGGAGCAGGTGTAGTGGAAGACAAGAAAGTGTTGCGTTCTCGTAGAGCCTTTGGTGACCTGCAGTATTCCACTAACATTCATTGCTGACCATGCTTTTCCACTTGGCCTCCATCACATCTGCATCTCCAATAGGAGTGAAAGCTGCAGTCCAGTAGAGGTGGTTAATAACAGCTGGCCTGCACTGCTTCAGATCTTCACACACCCTCATGTCTTGCAATGTCTCCTAAAGCCTTATAAACACACCACATGAGAATAAATTACCAATTAGTTGTGCAAACAGTGTCACTAAGCTGTAACTACACCTGATGGTTACAATATTAACAAACTGAGATTAACTTACCAGTTATGTTTTTACACGGTTTTATTATATTGCTAATACTTACAAGCTAGCCGCGGTGCTTTACAACAACTTATACATGTCTCGTTGCGTCTCATCATTAAATAATTATGTTCACTGATTTGGTAGTTAGTACATGTTATAAAAATACTACTAATAATAATAAAAAAAAAAAAAAACAAGACTTACGGTGCACAGTTTACGTTTTCGTCGAGCTGCATCTCTGACAGATCCGGACGAACCACAGGCTGACGGCGGACCCGATGAAGGTGCTGTGTGCACCGAAGGAACCGCACCAGCTCTGAGCCTGCTTCGGCATCCCATGTTGAGCTCCATCATATCGCCGGGACAATAATCCCCCGGTGTAAATTGAACGCTACACACCACCGCGTTTTTCTAAGCAAATGCATTAGTAAAGGCCCGTCTCTTCAGCTGCACAAACGCACGCAGGCAAGGAAAATAGCGCCGTCCTTTTTCTTGTTAGCAAACCTGTGGACTCGATGTCCTGACAGGTTGGAGTTTGGGCAACCTCCAAAAACACAATAATTTACTATGACGATAACCAATTGAAATAAAGAAATAACTACAGAAAACACACTGACTCAAGACCGCTCCTAGTGAAAACCAATAGACCACGGCAAACGACTCCCTCTCGTGACGTCATATGACGCGATGTCAAAAAAAGCGCTTTTTGAGAACTGTCAAGGAAATCGTCACTTTTTCTTCTAAATTTGTGCCCTTGCGTCTTGTAAAACATTTTCAAATCCTGCATTAACGATTCATATGGTATCTTCATACAAGGATATATGTTTATTTGGAAAACATTTTTGACCTGCAATATGCACTTTAAGGTGTGTGCAGACTGTAAGGGAGAGAGACTGGGAGAAACAGATAATAAAACGTAACTTTGTGGCGAAAACATAAAAATAGTATTGTTTTTATCATATTATTTACTGTATTTATTTGTTTGGTCAGTGTTGTTGTGCGTTTTGGTTATTTTGCCGTTTTAGGCTGTAAGGACCTTTGAAATAACTGAAATCATGTGGCGAAGTGATATAGACATGTAATGCGGTCAAGACCTGCCTAGAACTACATTCGCCGTACGTTTCCCTGTAAAAGAATGCACACCTTAGAACGTTCGTCAGCCAATCAGATTCAAGCATTCAACGGCCCGTAGTATAAACCAAAAATAAAACTAAAATTACCTACAAAACCATCTACAGTCTATACATTATAAAGTCCGGACTAAATTAATTGCACCAGTGTAATAGTTATAAATAGCTTAGAATGAACTCAAACCAGAATGTTGGGGAATATTAATAAAAACGCATGAAAGACTATGAAAAGGAACAATGCAAGCTACAAAAGTAAGAAATGCTCTCAAAACTCTTTTCAGAGATCTCTACCTGCGATGGGCTAATTTCCCATGATGCATTGCAGCCAATCCCCCCAGACCACGGTGCAGCACTGACACCTGCAGGAGAGGTACTATGTCAAAAAACAGCCTCTTTCTCCCTCCCTCTCTCTCTCTTTCCCAAAAGGACAAGTACACAGTGTGATCCAGGGCACAGTGGGTCGCCTTTCTTCCTAATTAATATGCGCAGCAAGGATGAGCTGGCAGAATCCAATCAACACTGAAAGAGAGCAAAGAGAGAGAGGGAGCGTGAACGCACGCGTGCACACAAATACATACAATCACTTACATGCACAAACCAAATTGATTTTCTCAGGAAGATCTCGGCAAGCCAGCCATTAACTGCGCATATGCATATATGGAAATGTGATTGGCGTTGTGATTGTATCTTAGTGCACGCAGCATCACCGAGCTTCTCACTAGAGTGTTAATGTTGCCATGGTTACCTCTGTGAGTGACAGATCTCCGAGCCCCACCTTCTTGAGGTGACACTCTAGGTGTCTTCAAGACCTCTTGTCAGTCTCTCTGTCTGGCTTATACATCTCATTGCACGCAAGTTATAGGTAAAGTTATAGCTGCAGTTTTTCCAGAAGGCACTTTCTTTCTTTCTTTTTTTTTAATGAAAATGAAAACTTTCTCATTTAATAAAATGTTTATTTATTAAAGTATAGCCGACCGTATATTGATAATATACTCAACTGCGACTGTTCTCTAATTAAATTTAATTCAAAAATAATAATAAAATACAACAGCAAAAATGTATTCAAAAATGAAAAATAAAATACGAATTTAAATTAAATTCAAAATCAAATTAAATTTTCTAAATTTTCTTATCTAAAGACAGAAAAGATGCCATAATGTGAGTTGGGCTATACATTTAATGGCACTTAAGTTAAAGTTGAAACAAAATTTAGCCACATGAAAAAAAAAGTAAAATAAAATAAAATAAATAAAATTGTGAATCTATTTACACTTTTTTAAAAGTCCATAAAAAATTATTATAATGCTGGCTTTTCAAAATTTAGCCAACTGTGGTGGCAGCATAATATTTATAATATCTTTAAAATATAAAACTAAAAAAAGTTTTAAAGTAAATTAAAATGTAAAAATAAAATAAACTATTTAAAAATGACATTTTTATTTATTTAATTTTATTTAAAATAAAAAATAAAATAAAATAAAATATATAAAATAAAATAAAAATTGTGCATCTATTTACCCTTTTTCTATAGTGCAGTCCTCATTTATTAAAATGTTGGCTGGTCAAAATTTAGCCAACTGTGGTGGCAGCATAATATTTATAATATATAAAACTAAAAAAGTAAATAAAAATGGAAAAATAAAATAAATACAATAAAAAATACAATTAAAATGATTAAATTAAATTAAATTAAATAATAAAATAAAAATACAATATGTGAACCTACTTACCCTTTTTCTAAAGCCCAGTAAAAAAAAAAAACTGAAAATTTTCTCATTTATTAAAATGTTGGCTGGTCAAAATTTAACCAACTGTGGTGGCAGCATAGTATTTAATATCTTTAATATATAAAACTAAAAAAGTCAAAAGAATAAAATAAGTGAATCTACTTACCCTTTTTCTAAAGTCCAGGAGAAAAAAAATATAAAATCTTCTCATTAAAATGTTGGCTGGTCGAAACTGTGGTGACAGTATAATTGCAATTGTCTCTAATTTAATTGAATAATTAAATTAAATTAAATTAAACTAAATAATTTAAATAATTAAAAAGCTGTTTTTATTAAATAAAAATACAAATTAATTACATCAATCTACTTACCCAATGACAGCTGCATTTAAACACCAAAGATGCTTCATTGTGAGTCAATAATTGTGCAAAGCTGAAGGAAAACAAGTTGCATGCTGAGTGTGATGACAGTGGCAAGACAAGGTCGCTCTGACTTAACATTTCCTTCATGCAAAACCTAAAATTACCTAAAACTCTTTCACTGCTTTGCAAATACTGCTATTTCCTTCAGGAAATGCAAATCTAGTGTTGCACTTCCATATTAACGAAGCAAATGCAATATTGTTATGCACACTATCATTCTGGTCGTATTTACAAAAAGGCATTGATCTGTTTTCCGCAAGGTTACGGGTGTATAGATTGGGCTTTTACCAGCTGTTTTACAGTACAGCGCTGGACAATTGGCACAGCCCAAAAACTCAGCTTGTAAACAATTCTCATAAAATCAAGTGGGTTTACAGCACAATACACTGGCATGAATTTACACAGCAGGTACCCTGTTTAATTAAGCAGTAAACGTTTCTTGCATATATCAGTTCAGCATTTTGCAAGGCAGTGCAACAGGTTTGGCAAGCATTCTGATTGATCTGTTACACAAAAAAAAGGCACACAGCAATGAAAAAGACTCCTTGGGGGATGGAAAATTAACACACTTTGTTCAATAATCGTTTACCGCAGAGCACAGGACAGTTCTGACCTTTGCTTGCATGCACAGTTGACTTATGCTCCGGTGTATGAGAGATATATTAGCAATCTCAGCAGATGTTTATGGGAATTATCTGGAAGAGACTGTCAGATGCATCAGTGATTCAAAGAGAACGGTTGTTGAAAACTCATGCAAAAAACTCATTTTAAAAAGTACTGTTTTACTCATTTTCGTCATGCAAGATTATTGTGGCTTTACTGTCACAATATGCTTAGCAGCTTTACTGTATGTGTATACAGAAGCCTAAGGTTTAGGAAGAGAGATATTGAAGGGGGATGTGTAGGTGTAGCTGTGCTGTAATTAGATCCATAAATCAGGGTGGAGCTCTTTCAGTTGGCTTAATTCAATGTTTAGATCTCTTAATTTCATAGAGTGCCTAAGGATAGAGAACAGCCTGGTGTCAAATGTCAAGTTAAATGCAATGTGTTTGATCGATAGATCACTTTATGAGGAGCCAAGGGATGGGATGAGCGTTGTATATGCGAATTCGTGTGCGTAATGCTAAAAGAAAGTTTTACCAACAGAGAGTTTAGTCAGTTACACACTGTAAACTTTTAGGAGCAACAGCCGCGTTTAAATAAGGCCCCAAAATGATCATTTTGTGTGTGTATGGAACAGAACTCTCTCTCAAAATTGCATTAACTGACATTATTGTAAACATAATGTTCTGGTGTCTCACCCCTTTGGTATCCACTATTTTTGACAAGTATTACACTGACAAAAGACTTATGTTCTGTGATTTTAACTAAACCATCGTCGACAGAGCCACTATCGTGTTTTGTTTATGTTTGGAAGGCTGCTTTAGAGCGTGCTTCTCTTTAAGGGTTGCCATGTCCTCTTTTTTTAAGCATCTTTGGTAATGTTGTTTGGCTCAGCTCATCCAGTTTATGTAGTTAATAAAGTAGGCAGGTGCAGGTTGCAATAATTTGGTATGTGTGTGTTTCAATTCAAAAAGCTTTTGAATTGTAAGTTTATTATTTCCTAGCAATATATGGCAAGACTAAGAAGTCAAGATTTATCTCATTCCCTCAATTTCTAGCATACCTGACATTTTCAGGAGTTAGTTGATTGAGATCGCAGGTATAAGTGCTCAGTCGCTTTGTTTTTGCTCTATTGTGTTTTTCTTGGGTCAAACTAACCTCAGTCAAAGAGTTATTGTACTAGGTACCAATCATATTTCTAAAAGAGTTTATCTGTCTACTTGATCTTGAATAGGATTATATGTAGTATATAGTACATAATCAAGGAAAATTAATAAATAAATGTCAGTTTTCAAAATTATTATTATTATTTTTTTTTACACAAACAGCATTGTGGTTTCTCCTAAAATAACAAAAATCTAGGCCCTATTTAATTTTTTTTTTTTTATAAAAATACTTAAATCTACTTAGCCAGTGTATTTGCTGGGGGTTCCTAGCAAGATCTGGCAACAGATTTTTCTTGCACAGTGCATACAAAAATAAAATAAACAACTCTGATAAAAATGTAAATATTTAACAACTAGTTGTTTAGTTTATTTCCTTATAAACATGCCTAGAATTTCTGTAAATGTGGTTGTCACTACCTGAATTTTTCGGGAGTTAATTTGATTGTACATTGAATTTGTCAATCCACATACACACTTAAACTCAATTCAGTTGTCAGTTCACATTTTAATGCTTAATCCTGTTCTGTACACACACATTTCTGTAATTTACTATTGACAACTGCATTCTACAACTGAATTAACTCCCTAAAAATTCAGGTAATGACAACTGCATTTAAAGAAACTTTATACAGAACCAACCTTGATAACTAGCTATTAATAATGCTTCAAATCACATATCAGTATTGCGGTGCAAAAAACAAAACAAAACAAAAAACACAGAGAACAAGGTACATCTTTACTCATTAGTATTGCCAGATCTTGCTATAAAAACCATCAAATGAGAACAAGCCCATAATTAAGTTAAATCCAAACGCTTTATTTTAGAAATAAGCCACATCCCAATAAATAAAGTCTTGCACCTGCCTACTTTATTAACTCCATAAGCTGGATCGCTTTATGAGCCAAGCCCAAACCCAAAGATGCTCACACTGTGAAAGCAACCTTCCAAACTTAAACAAAACATGACAGCTCTGTCAATGGTGGTTTATTTAAAAGCGCCGAACATAACGAGTCTTTGGTTGCTGTAATATTGCTTTGCTCAAAATTAGTAAATGCTATAGTTACAACAGTGTCAGTCATTGCAATTTTCAGAATGAGTTCTGATCTGTACACACACAAACCTGGAACATAGGCATTCACTTCTGTATTTAAATGCAGTTGTTGTGCCTGAAACTTTAGAGTGTGTACTTGGCCTGAGTGTATAGAAGAGTATCAAGCACTGAAAGGTGAACTGACAACCGAATTTAGCTGCAGTGTGCACGTGGCTAATATGTTATAACTTGAAGAAATGTAAAACTGTCACTTATTAGTTGACATTATCGTCAACACTTACATTCTGTGGAAATGTAATGTAATATCTGAGGTGATCAAGACCACAATGCTGTATGTGTAATAATGTTAGTAATTTTGAAAATTTACATTTTTTAATACTATACATAATCCTAATCAAAATCCTGCAGACAGAGCTTCTCTTTTATAAATCTGTATCTGAAATCTGTGAAGTCTATAATGACACTGCTCATGTCTGAGGTCAGTTTGACCAAAGAAAAACAGTGAAAAACACAATAAAGCAAAGAAAAAAAAGTAAATACTTGAGAGACTGAGCATTTGAAGATGTCAAATGCTTTTAGACTTCGGTTCTCTGAGACCTCAAACATAAGTAATTGACATTTTTTATTGAGGATGGCTGATGCATCTTATCACAGAATTTAGCTTTTAGAGAAAAAAGATCATGAAGCATCATACTTAAATGTTAAGTATGTTTTCTGAGCTAGCAAAAGGCCCTTGGGGTCTCTGAAGCTCCACTGAGAACATGAGGTTAAGATAGTTGAGTGAAAAAAAAAAGACATTAAAAGGACAGTAGGAATGAAAAACTGAAAGAAATAATGAGAAATAGAGAGAGAGAGCATGCAATAAAAAGTAAAAGATAAATGGAGGGTTGCTGTCAGTTACGAAGCAAGTGGTTAGTTGCTGTGGAGGCTCTGATAGTCTCTGTAGAGTTTGTATTCTCCCAAAACTCATTAAAACGGATCAAGACCCTACAACCTTCTCATGCCCACCCCACACTTTATCATCTACTGCTCCCCAGTAACAGTACTGTATAGTAAAACAACTACTGATATCATGATAACATATCATGAAAATCTGACTTTTCCGTGTTTAAAGGAGAAGTCCTCTTCCAGAACAAAAATTTACAGATAATGTACTCACCCCCTTGTCGTCCAAGATCTTCATGTCTTTCTTTCTTCAAATGTAAAGAAATTGTTTTTGAGGAAAACATTTCAGGATTTGTCTCCATATAGTGGACTTCTATGCTGTAAAAACAAGCACATATTTTTTGAGAGTATCTCGGCAGCACCTAGTTTGCATTTAAAGAGACATGCATAAAAACGTTTCGGCTTCCACTCAAAATGGGCATTTTCAAAACGATACAATAAATGATCTGTGGGTTATTTTAAGCTGAAACTTCACATGCACATTCTGGAGACACCTGAGACTTATATTACATCTTGTAAAAGAAGAGGCATGATAGGTTGTAAATAATGTAAATAATAAATAATGCTATAAATAACTAAGTAAACATTCTGTTGTTTTCTTAACAGATTCCTTAATTATCATCCATGAACTGGAATTGCAACTAACAAAACTGTTTATCATACTGTAATGAACTAAAACAATGCAATTTTAATGTAAGCTGGAAAATAGTATTAAAATCAAATCTAATCAAAAATGCAAAACTATAATAGCCTTGCCTTTTACACAGCGAGATGAGAAGAGGCAGGTATTTTTGAGGACTGTCATTGATTTGAGGCTATGCAGAGCACAGATTCTCAGTCTCTATTCTACAGTCATCAGCAGAATTCATTTGTGTGCTGTGTCATTCATAATTCTCTCTGCCACAACCGGAAGCTAGATTAGCGTCATCGTCACCTCCATACCAAAGCAATGGGGAAATTCGTCGATCAAGTCTCTGCTGTACGACTGCTGTCAGCATGAATGTCTATGAAACCTGTGGCATATAATGTAATGTCAGTATGTTACTGCCTGAATTAAGGAACAGTTCACCCAAAAATGAAAATTTGCTGAAAATGTACTCACCCTCAGGGCATCCCAGAGTTTGTTTCTTCACCAGATTCATCTGCAGTGAATGGCTGCCGTCAGAATGAGAGTCCAAACAGCTGATAAAAACATCACAATAATCCACAAGTGATCCACACCACTTCAGTCCATCAGTTAACGACTTCAAACATATTCGTTTAGAACTGTACTGCATTGAAAATGCCTTAATGATTAAACATTTGGTTTTTTAACATGCTGATGGACTGGAGTCATGTGGATTACTTGTGGATTATTGTGATGTTTTTATCAGCTGTTTGGACTCTCATTCTGATGGCACCCATTTACTGCAGAGGATCCATTGGTGAGCAAAAGCAATGCTAAAATATAGCTGCAAGCAGCGATATCATTCTGACAGACTGAGAATGAGCTGAAAAAGATTCCTTATCCTATGAGGTCATCTTGTGTTCATCCTTGGTATTACAGTCTTCATCTGCCAGTTTACAAGTGTGATATTTTAAATGTTTTTGCAGTCTCAGAATATATGATAAACATATTTCCTAAGAATGACTTGTTTTTCATATGTAAGAAGTTGTGAAGAGTTAGGATAATGCACTTTAAATGCACTCTCTCTCTCTGTCTCTCTCTCTCACACACACACATAACCACCCAGGCACAAACTCAACACATACACTTAGCAGCAAAAGCCCATCCCCCGACACAGAGTTAGAGTGAGAGAGTTAGAGTGAGATCAGATGTTTAATAGTTTTTTAATTTTCTATTTTTTGTAGACTATTTTATATCAATGGAATTAAGCATTTATTTTTCAGAATGACTAGTTCTGTGTATGTAAAAAGTTTTGAAGTATTTGGATGCTGCATTTTAAAAATTTTAAAAATTGTAAAAATTATGTTTTTTTACTGATAGTTTAAAAAATCACCATAAATCAACCGTTCAAGATATCCCAAATCCGCTCACAATTTAACATCTTCAGTATGTTGGCATCATGTTGACATAGTTTGGTGTGAACTACTTATTCCTGCTTGGAGGAGTATTGATTTGTTTATAGCCTGATTTTTCCAAAAATCCACATTCAAATCAAAATAGCAGACTTCCTGTTGGTCGCAGCTAATGGGTGTAAATTAGAAAGTTGTCCGGCTTGATGAGACCAATATACATACTAAGTTTGGTGTCTGTAGCTAAAACTAACCCCCCAACTTTTGACAAAAGGTGGCGCTATAGAGCGCCTCCTCCACGCCCATTTATGAGCCTTTGCCAGTGTCTAACTCATTAATACTGATGTGTGTGTTGAGTTTCATGACAATCTAAGCTTATTAAGTGGCCCAAAATCACAGGAAACATATGTTAAAGTTTGACACGTTGCCATGGCAACAACATTTAATGTATCAACGATCCCTTTACAGATTCTCATCGGCCGTGTTTTGACATTATTCTGATGAAGTTTGAAGCAAATCGAGTAAAATTAAGAGGCTGATTTAAAAGCATTTTGAAAACGACACACTTCCTGCTGTCAGTTGGTGGCGCTATAACGTTGACTCCTGATAGTCACATCTATGTGATCGGTATCACAGAACGAACAAACTCCTGAAGTTTCAAAAAATTGGCCTTTAGGTATGTTCAGGCCAGGACTGAATGTTATAACACCTTCTGTTCCCATGGCAAAACATCAAACTTTGTCAAGCCACCATGGACACGCCCTTTAACAAAAACTCAAGATCTTCTCAATTTAACATTGCAATGGCCTTTAGAGTAGACTGACCAAATATAATGTTGATGTCATTAAATTTCTAGGAGTTGGTTAGAGCGTAAAACATGCCACTTCCTGTTGCCAGAAGGTGGCGCTATGACTATACCTGAATATGAGCATGGGCATATATACAGGACAGGACAGTTATCAAACATGTGAATTTTGACGCAGATCGGACATTGTATGCCTGAATTATAACATTCCTTTTTCATGGTGAAACATCAAAGTTTGTCACACGGACACGCTCTTCAACGAAAACTCAAAATCTTCACAATTTAACGTCACAATGGGCTTTAGATTAGACTGACCTAATTTGGTGTTGATCTGTTTAAATCTCTAGGAGGAGTTTGTTTAAATACAATGCCTGAAAATGGCAAAAAAGGAACAAAGCTTGCCAAGAAACTGTAAAATAACAGGCTTCCTGTTGGGTTTCAGACCTTGTAAATGGGACATTTTCGTAGGTACTGGTGTGTTACGTGTGTCTACCGAATTTATGTGAAACATAGCTTAAGGGGCACTTTGTTGAAATTTTATAGGTGGCGCTGTCAAGCCATTTTGCCACACCCACTTCTGAAATCCATATCAGATGTACATTTTCACCACTTTTGGCGCGTGCCAAAAGTTTCATGAGTTTTCAAGCATGTTTAGGCCCTCAAATGTGATTAATTTTGGAGAAGAAGAATCCATGCAATTTCAATTCCATCTGTGCTCGGGCTCTAATAAAGAAACAAACCCATCTAATCTTGGACAGCTTGAGAGTGAGTAAAAATAGATGATGACAGAATTTACATTTCTGGGTAAACTGTCCCTTTAAGCAGGAACGTGGCACTTTTTCCAGTTTTTAAAGCCATTAATGCTCCATTAAGTGCTTTCTCCTTTTCTTAACATGATTTTTCTCCTCCTCGCTCTTTTTTTTCTTTCTCTCCCTCATTTGCTCACCCTCTTTTTGGCTCACTTTGATGAAGCCTCATCAAGGCTGAAAACGATTCGTCTTTCTAAATTAGATTAAGCACACTTCACCATGCACACTTCATACGAGACGTGCCCTTTTCCCGACAGCACGCGTCGGAGAAAGAACACAGTTAACAGGAGAGAGTTTTAAGTGCTATGCGTCAGATCCAAAAGCGGCAGGAAGTGTGATTAAGCCCAGCAGGAAGCAGCAGGCATAGATCATGCGAACGCTGTCCTTTCCTGTGCTCACACAGGCATGTGTGCATTAATGGCTTCGGGTTGAATTCAGACGCCTGGCAGAAAGGGCACACATGTAACCGCATATCTTCTCCGGCCTAAGCGAAAGATCCATCAGATGCACAATGGATTTCTCAGCGTCTTTGCCCTTTCTGTGTTCGAGAGGATGGAAGAGGTGAGAGATGGATGGAGGAAGAATAATGATAAAGTAGAAATGAACTTGTGGAGGAAGCTCTTCAAACATGCTGGAGAATAATGCGTCTGGGTGAATCTCACAAAAACACATCCAGCTCATATTTCACCCAGGAGTCAAAGAAAAGAAAGGTTTGTTTTAAGATTTTTAGCACTGTGACATTATTTGAAAGAAAATCATGCACATCAACTACTATGTACACTGCTCATTTTTCATGTTTTTTAAAGACGTCTCTTATGCTCATCAAGGCTGCATTTATTTGATCAAAAATCCAGAAAAAAAAACAGTTTTCAATGTAAAATTACTGTTTTTTTATGCAAATATATTTTAAAATGTAATACATTCCTGTGATACAAAGCTGAATTTTCAGCACCATTACTCCAGTCTTCAGTGTCACGTGATCCTTCAGAAATCATTCTAATATGCTGATTTATTAATATTGTTAAAAAGTTAAAGTTAAAAAGTTAAAAAGAACAGCATTTTTTTAAAACAGACATCTTTTGTAACAATATAAACTATACCATTTAAAAGTTTGTGGTCAGTAAAATTTTTAAAAGAAATTCATAGTTTTATTCACCAAGGATGTGTTAAATTGACAAAAAATGATAACAAAGACTTAAATTGTTAGAAAAGATTTCTATTTTGAGTAAATGCTGTTCTTATTAACTTTTTATTCAGCAAAGAATCCTGAAAAAAATATCCAAAAAATATTAAACTGTTTAACAACTGTTTCCGACATTGATAATAAAAGTAATAAATCTGCATATTAGAATGATTTCTGAAGGATCATGTGACACTAAAGACTGTAGTATCGGCTGTTGAAAATTCAGCTTTGCATCACAGGAATAAATTAAATTTTAAAATATATTAAAATAGAAAAACATTATTTTAAACAGCAATAATATTTCACAATATTACTGTTTTTTCTGTATTTTTGATCAAGCAATTGCAGCCTTGATTAGCATAAGAGACTTCTTTAAAAATATTACAAGCCTTACTGATCCCAAACTTACATTTAAATAATCATTCGATACAATGCAATTATTGTGCACATACATGTTTTTACACTGTGCTTATATTTTAAAAAAGTACCTCCATATGTGATTACATTTTTAATTAATTTCTGTAATTACATTTACATTACACTGTTGAGCCATCCTTTAAACCTGCCCATACCACCAAACCTGTCCCTAACCTCGCCCGTATCCCACTTCAGTAGCAGCAAGTGTTATGCAATATAATATGATCACAATAAGTACAATGTACTTATTTTTTTATGTAAGTACATAGTAATTAAGGGCACCTAATATAAAGTGGGACCAAAGTGATTAGTTACTATCTATAATTACATATGCAATAGTGTAATTAGATTACTGTACTAATTACACTCTTTTAACATATTGCATTACATACGACTAATTACTTTCTAAATCCCACATCAGCCTTGACCATTTGAATAATACAAGTATAGACATGAAACTGCTCTTTTCATTATTTCAAAAAATGTACATAAAATTGCATAAATTATTCTTGAACTGACCATTATTTAAAGAGAGAAGGTTACATTTAAAACAAATTTACACTTTAAATGTTACATTCTGATGTTAAATCCACTATCAATTTATATAGTATTGCTCTATAGTCTATAGTACTTTAATGCAATTTCATCAGAAGTAGCTGTAATTAAATGTTAATTATTTTACCAAAATAAGAGGGATCATACAAAATGCATGTTGTTTTTTTGATTTAGTACTGACCAGAATAAGATCTCTCACATAAAAGACATTTACATATAGTCCACAGGAGAAAAGAATTTTGGGATGAGATTTTGCCATTTGAGCAAATGGGAACTTAAAAAATATATGTCTCGTAGTTACACAGACTGTTTAATGCTGCTCAAAGATGGCATAAATGCATTTATACAGCAATTTTAACTTTAATACTTGGGGCTGAGGTGGGTCTAAGCAGGCATAATTTATTTAGGCTTTTATGTGGCATCGTATCTGTACACTGAATTTTAAACATGCTCTATTATCACTAAATCTTGGCTTCATTGATCTGAGAATATATACTTCATTTTTTGAGTAAAAAAGCATTATTTGTGGATAATTTTAGCAATATTTATTCAAAAACTGGGTCTACGATAAATCACTTCCCAAAATGGATACAAAACCTGTGCTAACTGAAAGAAAACAAGATGACAGAAAGCAATATTTAAAGCAGCATTTGGTAATAATATGTGACATTTATAAGCTATTTTTGTAGACCAGTGGATATAATGGATGGAAAATGTATTGTAGATAATGGATAAAGAAAAAAAAATTAGGAAAAAAAAAAAACCCAGGTCAAAATGACTACACAACACGAGGGCTGTTGAAGTCAAAGGTTTACATACACCTTGCAGCATCTACAAAATGTTAATTATTTTACCAAAATAAAAGGGATCATACAAAATACATGTTGTTTTTTATTTAGTACTGACCTGAATAAGATATTTCACATAAAAGACATTTGCATATAGTCCACAAGAGAAAATAGCTGAATTTATAAAAATGACCCTGTTCAAAAATCTACTTACAATTAATTAATTAAAACCCTTTCCAACAATGATTGTATGATTTTGAGATCCATTTTTTCACACTGAGGACAACTGAGGGACTCATATGCAACTATTACACAACATTCAATCGCTCACTGATGCACCAGAAGGAAAAACGACACATTAAGAGCCGGGGGGTGAAAACTTTTGAACAGAATGAAGGTGTGTACATTTTTTCTTATTTTGCCTAAATGTCATATTTTTTTTCATTTAGTACTGACCTTCAGAAGCTACAGAAGATACTTGTATGTTTCCCAGAAGACAAAATAAGTTAAATTTTCCCTGATCTTCAAATTTGATATCATACAATCGTTGGAAAGGGTTCAAATACACAAAAATGCTGCAAAAACAAAGAATTTGTGGGACCTGAATGATTTTTCTGAAATACAGCAGGCAGTTTAACTGTTCAGGAGAAACAAGGGTCTCATGAACAACTATCACTGAACAAAAAAACACAGCTGTGGATCATTCAGGTAACAACACAGTATTAAGAATCAAGTCTATGTAAACTTTTGAACAGAGTCATTTTTATAAATTCAGCTATTGTTTTCTCTTGTGGACTATATGTAAACATCTTTTATGTGAAATATCTTATTTAGCTTAGTACTAAATAAAAAATAACATATATAAATATAGTAAGATTAAATTTCTATATCAGAATATTATTCATTTCATGTGCAATTTTTTAGTCCTCAACACTTGCCTGTGCTGTCATACACACAAACGAAAATCATTTACTCACGCTTTTGTGATTTCAAACGGATATGACTGGAATAATATCTAGAGCTGTCAAGCTCTAAAAAGGACAAATAAGTTCTATAAATATCTCTTTTTTGGGGGTATGACCAGGTCATGTTTTGACAGGTTTATAGGGGGGAAAAAGCACAAACACACAGTCCTTTTTCACTGCTGTAGAAAGCATATGAGCTCCTGGAAAGAGAGACTTTGGGTAAGAAGGTAATACAAAGAGACTGCAGCATCCATCATCCTCAGGTGAGCAGCTAGCGAGATGGAGAGAGAGGGAAAAAGAAGAGACTAGAATAAAGCCACAAAAGCCCAGCAGGACCCTCAGCTCACATGCTTCTCAAATACCCGTGCTTTTATCTTTTCAGTTTAGCTGTGGAGCTTACCATGGGAGAGTCGCTTCCATGGCTCCATTTTTTACTGTCATTCCATCGGCACTCAATGGCTCACTTCTGCTTCTCTCTGGGGCTCGGAGGACACGTGTTCATCATGTTGGACCTCCTCTCAGTCCCAGGGACCTAAAGGTGAGGAAACAAATGACAAAAGCATAAAACCGATCACTCGACTATTTGCTGTTACTATTTTTTTTTTTTTTTACTTCTGCTTCGGTGGTCTGGAGAGTTTTCTGCCTGTGGACGACGTTTAGTTTGATGGGTCTCAGTGCAAGAAAACTCGAACCTCAAGTATAACTTGCTTTTTGAACACAAACTGCTCCAGCTACTCTTTACAGCTTCCCATTTGCATAATTAATAGCAGTAATCTTTCATGATCTTAGACAGAAGAGGTGCTGGATGGTCCACTGAAAAATTGAAATGAAAAAGACACATATTTGCATACTGAAATTTTGCGTATGCATATTTTTAGGACTGCCAAACGTGTTAACTTTGCAAAAGAAAATTATATTTATTGTGAAAACACATTATAAGTTCATTTAAATTAAGGTTTATACATTTAACACTAATAGAGGGTTGAAAAAAAAATTGCATAATAGAAAGTAAATATTTTCCAATTAATTATAATTCATTGTCCAATAAAAACAGTTTTAAAAATGAATTTACTCGTGTGATGCAAAGTTGAATTTTTAGCATCATTACTCCAGTTTTCAGTGTCACATCAGAAATCTTTCAAAAAATATTTTTATACTGATTTGGTTATTAAACCTTTTTTAAAATGATCATTAATGCTATTAGCAGCTATGCTTCTTAAAAAAAAATTCAGCTAGTTGCCAAGTTCTGATTTTAATTTAGTTTAACTTGATATACTAAAATAACTAAAACTGAAATGAAAGTAATAAAAACCATACAGACATATAAAAATGAAAACAACAAAAAGTTCAAAATTATAATAAAAATGGAAAATATAATTTAAAAAATAATAAAACTATAATAGTATCTTAATGATACCGAACACTGATATATATATATCCTTATATATCCTTAATCCAGTTTTCATTCAAAAAATTTCGGTCATTAAAAAGTTTTGGTCATTAAAAATGTCAAAATATTAATAAAACTATAATAGCATCTCAGTGATACCATAATAACACTGATTATTTAAATATTACTGAAATATTATTACAATTTATAATAAAGTTTTCCATTTAAATAACATTTTCTATTTAAAAATGTTCTATTTTTTAAATTTAATTTTGCATCATTTAATTTAATTTTCCATCAATTTTCATCAATTAAATTTTTAGCATCATTACTCCAGTTTTCAGTGTCACATCAGAAATACTTCAAAGATTAATTTAATACAGATTTGGATACAGGATACAGATTTCCTTATTAAAGTTTTTTTTTTTTTTTTTTTTTTTACAAAACTCATTTTTTGCTTCTGTTATGCTTCTTTATATTTTCATGGAAACCATAATAATTTTTTCAAGATTCTTTGATGAATAAAAAGTTCATTTATTTTAAATGGAAATCTTTTGTAACATTATCAATTTATTTACTGTTATTTTTTTTCATCACTTTATTCCCTTTGATGAATAAAATTATTCATTTCTTTAAAAAAAAAAAAATAAATTATATATATATATCATAATTTTTTTTACAATTAATTAATATTATTATTTTAGTTGTATTTTATTTTTCATTTTATTTATTTATTTACTTATGTCCTCAAACAGCACAAACAGTTTTTTGGTACATGACAAAAACATTTTAAAAAATAATAACAAAATAAAAACCCTACCTTAGACAAACAAGTGAAGCAAACCGACAATATTACAAAGGCACTCAACACCAGTGAATCTCTTGAATCTGTATTTTCGACAGAATCACCGGCTTGAATCCCAACTGTGACATGTGACCTTCCTGTGATGTGGCCGCAACATGCGAGTCTCTCTCCTCATTGGTAATGGCACGCTTGTGCGGATCCTATTAGCTCCAGCAGTAAATCAATTTGAGTGTGAATCCGGGGAGAGAACAGCAGCCGAGTGAAGGGGAGGACGCCGGCGCGCATGTTTATGTGGTTGCGGATGCAGATAAGACAGCGGGGCAGCGTATCAAACTCTGTGTGTGTGAAGAGGCCGAGAGCTCAATGTGTTTGGAAGGTGAATACAGCTCACCCTCTCTGGCAGAGCGAATTACCTCCGCAGCATGTGTCCAATGGGTACGTGGAGTGTGTGGAGCACTTCTGGCTCGTGGAGACCCGTTGCTCAGAGGTCGCTCGTTCGGAGATCCGGACCTGTAATGGAGTTCTTGCTTATGGTAAACTTTGCAGCTTGCTCTCTGATCTACAACAGGAAAAATAAGAATACAGATTAGATTGGACAAGCAAAAGTCACCTTGGTGATGTTAAGAGTGCTGTGATTGGTTGCTAGTTGGTCGATAAGATCTTCAAAATGGTTTAAACATCGCTGTGTACTAACTAGGGAATTCTGGGTGGTTGCTAATTAGTCTGAGTCAAAAGCCATATTTAAGTCTCTATTATAGTCTAGACTCAAGAAATCTTCAGTGTAAATGTACAGATTTTTTATTTTATTTTATTGGTTGCCAGGTTTGTCCAAATCCCTCTGTGGCACCATACATAAGGCTGTGAAATTAATAATGCTATAAAATAATAATTATTCTGACAGGGTTATTATAGTTAACTAAAACAAAGTGTTACCTAAAATTAAATTAAAAGGAAAAAGTATTTCTTATTTTAATTTATTTTAACTTGTATACTAAAAAACTAAAATTAACAAAATCTATATAGACATTACTAAATCTTCAAAATTAAAAAGAAAATGATATAAAAAATAAACACTCAAAATATTAATAAAACTATAATGGTATCTTAAGGATACCAAAATAACACAAATTCATAAATTATAATATTTATTAATATTTTGAATTAGCTTTTTTACTTTTTGTTTTCATTTAAATTTTAGAAACGACATTGATTGAAAAACCATTAAAATAATTATTTCTTGAAAGGAAAATAAACATTAACTGAAGTAAAATTAAGTAAATAAAAATAAATTAATTTAAAAAAATATTTCAGCCAGTTGCCAACATTACACATTTTAGTTTAACTTCATATACTAAAATAATTAAAATTGAAATGATATTAACAAAAACTATGTAGACAAACAAAAACAATGTAATAAAATAAAAACAATTAAAATAAAAAATAAAAACAATGAAATAAAATGACAAACATAATGTAATTTAAATGAAAACAAAAAAATGCAATATATATATATATATATTTCAGTAATATTTTGTAATCATTCAAATAATTTTTTTTTTTTTAGCTGTGAAGGCATCTAATGTTTTTTTGTTGTTGTTGTTGTTTTTTGTTTTTTTGGAGTGGGGAAGTTCAATTTAAGTTTACTTTTAATCAGTTTAATTTTATTTAAGTTTTATTTAAATTTACCAAAAATCTTTAAAAAAAAATTCTAATAATAATAAAAAATCTAAAAAGCTTAATCTCATTAACACATAAAAGATTTACCTGAGATATTAAAGAGATCTTAGTTGTGATTTTTCTTTCTCTCTCTCTCTCACTGAACTCAGAACACATTGATGCTACCCATAGAAATGCGCATCTATTTCTATCATACAGTCTTTTTCCTCACAGGAACAGCACTTTGTAACCTTAAACAATCAATGCACTGTCTTTTACACATCAAAACATCTCCTCTGCTTCTTTCCGTCTCTCTCCCGAGATCTCTCTTATACTTTCATCATTTTTTTCTATGTTCCTCCAGTGCTCTGCTGTGTCCCCTTGTGTCACATAAACGTCTTTCCTCTGAGCTCATTTCACCCCTGACCGCGAGCAGATATCTTCATACGAGTTTGGCCACTCTTTGCTTCTGTCTGGAGTTCCCCATAACCCCTCGCTTTTGTGCCGTACACGGGAGGCACATTTAGCCAGCTTAGGCGGGGAGTCCAGCACACAGCCTGACTGGTTGTTAGGGATTGTAATGAGAAATGCCAGCGTTCACCAGGAAGATAGAGTGCGGCTGCTTGTGCTTGTGAGGTTGGTCTGTTACGACCCAGTTTATGGAGATACAGCTGGTGGCAGCTTAGTCCCACCACCACAGAGGGGCTTCCTGGTGCCACCGTACACATTTATTACACTCGCAGCATTACAACATAATAAAAAAAAAAGGGGACACAATGCACTGCAAGCATAAGACGTCACTTCTCTGGTCTTTTAAATGCATAGGTCAACATGAAACTGCAATTCCAAACCATTTTATTCCATAATGTGATGTATTTCAGAGCGAAACATGTATGATAGTTGACTGTATCCATTGGACAATCAATTAGATCTTGAAAAGTAAGTGTATTGTGAAGAGAGTCAGATATTTGGATGGGAAAGGGTTGAAAATAAAACGTCGGCCAAAGAAGAAAAATAGTGCCAGAGGCATTCGAAAGTTTTCTTTGTAAATAGGAACCATTTTTATTTAATCATTAAAAAAACTTTACACTTTTGTATACAGTATATGCCAAAAAAAGTTTGGTGTCACTGAGAGGAAAAAATACAAATAAAATAAAATAAAATAGGGAAACCCAAAGTAAATAAAAAAACACTGGTAAACGAGCCTATTTATTAAATCTAATAAAAATGAAATAAAATAAATAATAAAAACACCGGTAAATGAGTCCATTTATATAATAAAATAAATAAGCCTATTTAAAATAAAATTAAATAAAATAATATAAAATAAAATTGTGAAAACCAAATACATAATAAAAACACTGGTAAATGAGTCCATTTATAAATAAAAGAAAATAAAAATAAAAATAGTGAAACCCAAATAAATAAATAAATAAAAACACTGGTAAATGAGTCTATCTAAAATAAAATAAAATTAAATTAAATTAGTGAAACTCAAACAACTAAAAAAAAACACACCAGTAATGTAGTCTATTTAAAATAAAATAAAGCAATAAAATAAAAAAAATAAAATAAATAACAAAAACACTGGTAAATAAGTCCATTTATATAATAAAATAAATGAGTCTATTTACAATAAAATAAAATAAAATAAAATAGAATAGAATAAAATAAAATAGTGAAACCCAAATACATACAAAAACACATTAGTAAAAAGCACCAGTAAATGAGTCCATTCATGAAATAAAATAAAATAATATAATAACACCCAAATAAATAAAAAAAAAATTAGTAAATGAGTCTATATATAAAATAAAATAACATAGAAAATACAATAAAATAAATAAAATAAAATAGTGACGCTGACAATAAAAAAACAACAGTAAATTTGTAAAACATAATAATATAAAATAAAATGACCATTTTTATATTGATATAACATTAAAATAAACTAATTAAAGCATGTGTGTCTAAATATAGCTGTTGCCTTTAAGTTGAATCTTTTGTCAGATTTTTTTGTTATTAAAACATTAAGTACTGAGCTCCATCTCCAATAATGGAGAAAGCAACATCCAGCAATGGAGACAACATTCAACCTTCAGATCCAGCAGGGCATGTTCAATTACAGAAAGTCCTTCAAACCAGACAGTGAGTGTACAAGAACAAGAACAAGGGGATTATGGGAAGACACAGTGACATTAAAGGTCAAAAGCCCACTGTGGGGACAAAGAAAGAGAAACACAGTGAGTGTGTGTGATATGAGTTAGTCTTTTAAGAGTGGACTGTTATCTGTCTATAAGAAGTCTTACAATAATATATAACCGATGTCCAGGGGTTTGGGACTAACTTGAAGTCAAAATGCAATCAAAACCGACCCTGCTTATCTAAGCGCAATTCATAAGTGCACAAATAATTTTCTAGCAAAATGTAATAACTGTTTCCACTTCAGAAATTACTATTTGGATGTCAGTAAACACACGCAGTAGGCCAGAAATAATGTGAATCAATAGCTATATATTTAGCCTTTTTTGGCTGCTGGGTAATGTTGTCTTGCTAAAATCAGTGTTTCTGTCAAACATTCTTTTTAAAATGGTTGGAAAATGAATCTATTTATAAAATAAAAAAAATTAAAAAAAAAAATACACACCAGTAAATGAATCTATTTATTAAAAAAAAAAAGTAAATAATAAAATAAAATTTACTGAGGTAAAACAAAACTTTAAAAAATAACTAAATAAATAAAGTGCACACTGAGTAATGAGTAAATGAGTAAATGAGTAAATGAGTATTTATAAAATAAAATAAAATAAAATAAAATAGGGAAACCCAAAGTAAATAAAGTGCACACGAGTAAATGAGTATTTATAAAATAAAATAAAATAAAATAAAATAGGGAAACCCAAAGTAAATAAAAAAAAACAGTAAATGAGTCTATTTATGAAATAAATAAAAAATAAAATAAAATAAAAAGTGTAATAAGGTTAAATAAAATAAACCAAAAATGCAGCTTGAAGTAAAGTATAATAAAGTAAACTAAAATAAACCAAAAATGCAACTTGCTAGCAAAATATAGAAATAAAAAAAAATAATAAAATAAAACCTTAAAAATAAAATAAAATGAAAATACACACCAAATATAATAAAATAAAATAAAATAAAATATTTCATATGTAGTTCCTTCATGAAACCAGTCTGTTAAAATAAATTAAAATAAAATAAAATACACACCAGTAAATGAGTTTATTGATAAAATAAAACAAAATAATAAAATAAACTTTACTGAGGGATAAAAAATAAAACAAAACTTTAAAAATAAATAAATAAACAAACAAATAAATAAATAAAACACACAACAGTAAATGAGTATTTATAAAATAAAATAAAATTAAATTAAATGTAAATAGGGAAACCCAATGTAACTGAAAAAAAAAACACCAGTAAATGAGTCCATTTATAAAATATAATAAAAATAAAATAAAATAAAATAAAAAGTATAATAAAGTAAAATAAAATCAACCAAAAATGCAACGAAGTATAAAAAATAATAATAAAACTGTAAAAATAAAATAAAATAAAAATACTCACCAAATATAATAAAATAAAATATTTTATTTCATATGCAATTCCTTCATGAAACCAGTCTGTTAAAAATAAAATAAAATAAAATAAAATATTTTATATGCAGTTCCTTCATGAATGCAGTTTGGAAAACCTTGATGTAATATAATATTAATTGCACTTCATGTTGTTAACACCAATGAAAGATAATCTCAAAAGTAATCAAAAAGCATTCCGATTATTCTAGAATATGAGCTTTAAATGCTATTTTGACTGTAACTCTGTTCATCAGTGGAAACAAACTCCTGTGCTAAAGTTGCGATGCCGTCACCCAGACCGAAATCCAGACTGTTTTAGTGCCAAATACACGCTGCTCTGAAGCCATTTCTACAGCTGTGAGCAATTCAAAGACATTTCCCTTCTAAACAGCTTTAACTCAGTTTCAAAGTAGCTTCAATACTCAACACTGTTCATCTCAGATAACAGGACTCTGACACACGCGCACACACAGAAGCGCATGCCATCGACGCTCCATCTGCGTCATTCCCTTCCAGCGAAAGCGTTTCCTCATTCTGCCTTTTTAAAGTCTTCTTTCACAGAGTGGCCTTTGGAGGTGGCAAAAACCCATTTGTTTAGGATCTAATCTATTTTGCCGCTCGCGGAAAACAAAGGAATCATTAGAAGACTTTTCCGAACGCGGAAGCGTTTGTTTCCCAAGCATTCTGTAATTCGATTCAACTCCTCAAATAGAGCATGTAATTCATTTAGGGGGAAAACACTGTCCGATCGCAATGGTAAGCCGGTGTGGCGGCGCTTTTGCGTAAACAGAGACGAAACGGCAGCTTCGCCCGGATCACAGTATTCTCTAATCCGCTCTCGCTCATCCACGCGGGATAATTACCAGGCTGAAAGGGACTTCTCTCTACGTTATTTTAAATAATGAGCCACACAATGGCTCAGGGAGAAGCTTTTCTGCAGAGAAACAGCCCAGATATGCCTGCTGAGGTTTCATAAGCAGATGAGAACAGCAGCGCGTCTGATCACTGAGAGCCATTACATGACAAACGAGGCTTTACTACTCTTCAGAAGGAGCGCATGTGTGGGAGGACGGGTTCACGGCAACACAAACACACTACTGCGCTTTAATAGCCTTAAATGTGTACTATGGCTGGAAGTCGAGCATCGCGCCTATTAATACTTATATTTGGGGTTATGGATTTAAGCAAACACTTCACATGAAGTATTAACCTTCAGTGGCTGTTTACAGTTTGGAAGCAATAATAATATCGAATTCAACTGATGCATGGATACAGATGTACTATCGCTTTCTATTCAGAGTCTTGAATAATACATGGTTTCCACAAAATGTAAAGCAACACAATAGATTTTAATGATTGGAAATGTTTCTTGAGCAAATTAGAATGATTTCTGAAGGATCATGTGACGTACAACTGGAGTAATGATGCTGAAAATTCAGCTTTGCATCACAGAAATAAATTCTATTTTAAAATATATTCAAATATTTTATTATATATATATAATATATATTTATTATATATATGTAATATATTCAAATTATTTTAAATTGTAATAATATTTCACAATATTCCAGTTTTTACTGTATTTTTGATCAGTAAAATTTTTTGTATAAATTTCACAAATAATTACAAAACGCAAGTAACGCCCTGAATTAATCATGAAATTGATTAAGTAGACTGTAGAAAGTAGACTGAAATTGTATTTTCTTGTAAAAATACTCCAATAATATTTGTTTTATTTCCTCATTTTATAAGAAAAAACCTATTACTATTTTTATTTAAATATTTATTCAGTAATGAAATAATAATAATAATAATAATAATTTAAAATAGTTATATATTTAGTAGTAGTAGTAGTAATAATAATAATAATAATAAATTATTTTTTAAATGCTATTTTTTATTTTATAGCAAAATACTAAAATTAGTATGTTTTTTATATTTATTTAGTAATAATAATAATAATAATAATAATAATATGTGTGGGAATTCAGATGAATAAAACAGCAGAGAAGATCAATATAATAATAACAATAATGATAATAATAACAATAAATTACATTTTTTAAATTCTATTTTTTATTGTATAGCAAAATGTTAATACTATTTTTTTTATATTATTTAGTAATTATAATAGTAATAATATGTGTGGGAATTTAGATGAATAAAACAGCATTGACAATCAATATAATAATAATAATAATAATAATAAGTCTCAGAGAGTTACAATGAAAAAAGGACTAGAATATTTTCGAAATAAAAAAAACAGAAAGATAAATGCATGTAAAATACATTTAAATAGAAAACAGTTAAAGTTGTTGTAATATTTCAAATTATTACTGTTTTTATTGTATTAAAAATTTTACTCAGAAATTACTAGTAAATTTCACAAAAAAATGACAAAAAAAAGGCAAGTAACACACTGAATTAAACATTTTGAAGTATACTGAAATTGTATTTTCTTGTAAAAAAATATTCCAATAATATTTGTTTAACTGTTTTATTTTCAATTTTAAAAAATCTTTTTTTTTTTTTTTTACAGAAAAACAATATTGCACATTATGAAATTAGATCAATAGAAATGGGCACCAATGTAAACAAACAAGCAAACAAATAAATAAATAAATAAATAAATAAATAATGTTAATGTATGAATCCAGGTAAAATAATGGAATGTGCACTTAAAATTTAGTTTTATTTATTTACTTTTTTCTTATTTTCTTAATGTTTGCATTAGATGTTTTTTTATTCGTCTTCTATTTTTATTATGATACGTAATCATAACTGTTTTTTTATTAATAAAAAAGGTTTAATAAAAACATAGTTTAAAAAAAGCCCAAACTTGAACACTAGACTTCATATCATCTATTTTACATTTTGATTGTGTTTTATCCAATCAGAATTCAGTGTCCGAACTGTCCGTTTCACTTTTTTAATCTTTAAAAGAGCCTCAGAGCAATCAGCGGCAAACTAAGCCGCATGTAGCCGAGAAAGGCCGATTTAATTTGCGAGGTGCTTAAGAGGGCCGAACTCTGGAGACACAAGGGCCCTTTTGAGCAGGCAGGGCGGCGCGTCTGGTGCCTGGCCACTATCATCCCTGCAATTACAACACATGCAACACGGCTCAGAGCAACTAATCCAGCCTTAATCTGCATCTCACCCCTCGGGGAGAGACAGCTGCCGTTATCAGCCCGCCACTCGCCTCTCCAGACTCTAAAAACAACTTCAAAAGGACATGAACGTAATAAACTTGCTCTTGCTCTAATACGGAGTGTCCCAAACTGTTCATCCTTCAAAGAGATGATTACTGATGATTCCTGTTCTGTCATGCTTCACTTCAAGCCTGTATGTGCATTCAAAAGGTATGGAAGATGCTTTCCAATAAGCACTGGATGCATTACACTGTATCTTACACAGGTATTTACAACCTGACAGGTGTAATAAATCATACTGTTTTAGTTAAAATCAGATAAAAGGGGGTGATGACATCCTGTACACTTCATTAATCTACAGTACGTTATTATTATTATTTTACGTTTCTTTTTTTTTTTTTATTTATAGTGAAATACTAGTACAATTTTGTATTTTAATATTTATTTAGTAATAATAATTATTGCTGTTGTTGCTGTTTTTTTACATTACTTAAATGCTCATTTTTTTCCTTTTATAGCAAAATACTAATACTAGTTTTTATTTTAATATTTATTTAGTAATAATAATAATTTAATAATAATAACTATTATTATTATTATTATTATTTTACATTCTTAAATGTAAAATAATGTTTTTTCATTATATTGTGAAATACTAATACCAACACATATATAAAATTAGTAATAATACTAATAATAATACTACTATTAATAATAATAATCATTATCATCATAATTAATTTTAATAAATTATAAATCATATTATAATTATTATAATTATGATTATTATTATTATTATTATTATTTCTTAAATATTCATTTTTTGTTTGTTGTTAGTGAAATGCTAATACTAATACATATATTATTACAAATTATTTTGTAATTCGTAGCAATAGTAGAAGTAATAATAATAAAACTAATAATTATTATTATTATTATTATTGTTGTTGTTGTTGTTGTCTTACATTTCTTAAATGCTTTTTTCATTTTATAGTGATATTAACATTAATACTAGTTTTTAAAATTTATTGTATTTTATTATTATTATTATTAATAATAATAATAATAACTAAATATTATATATAAATATTATATAACATTATATAAATAATATTATAAATTATATTAAAATTATTATTATTATTATTATTATTATTATTATTTTATTTTTATATTATATTCTCTCTCTCTATTTTTATATTTTTATTTTATATTTATATTTATATTTTCTATTTTTATATTCTATTCTAATCTCTCATTTAAATTCCTTTAATGTTACAATGAAGAAAGGAACAGGAATATCTTAGAAACCTCTTTTAAAAATCTATTTTTAAGAAATGAAATGCATGCAAAATACACTATTGCTTGGGATCAGTGTGATTTGTCTGTTGATTGGTTGATTAAAATTAATTCAAGGATGCATTTAATTGACCAAAAGTGACAGTAAAGTAAGGCTTTCCGTTGTAAATAAACTCAGCTTTGCCATTACAGAAATAACATTTTAAAATATTTTGAAATAGAAAAGGGATTTAAAATTTTAATTTTTCACAATGTTTCTGTTTTGCTGTATTTTTAATCAAATAAATACAGCCATGGTAGCATAAAACATTTTTTTTTTTCAATTTATTATAATTATTATTATTATTATTTGTATTTATTTGTTTATTGTAGCATAAGCACAAGCTAAATCCACCTCACATAAAAGAAGTGACAATCCCGTACATCCTGTACCTATTTCATTTACCTCATGTACATCTTGTAAAGTTGCATTTACATGGTGAATCACAGATGGTGTCCCTCAAAAGCGAGCCCGTTCTGGTCAGGAAAGAACAGTGGAAGTTTCATTAGACTTTAATCCTCTGAATCTCAAACATGGATTTATACATGTGAAAAAAGCGGCTCTACATTTGCAGTGACATTGGCCTGACGCACAGAGCACCGTCCGAATCACTCACCCGCGCTCAGAGGAGCTTTAAGCATGACATCCCGCCGCGTCTCAACACCATGTTCTGTGTTCCCTTCATTTCTGCTCCTTTGGCTTCTTGCATTACACATGACAATAAAGACATGGATTTCTGGAAGAGAGAAAAATCACAAAAGAGATCTCAGTCGCTTTTCTGAAAATACATCAACCGTGTCTCAAACTGTGCATCTGTGCAAAGTTTTAAGCTATAAATATACCAACATCAGATGATTAAACATCTGCAATGGTTACATAAAAACCAAATAGTAAATAGGTTGCACAATTAAAGGAAATAAAACTAAAATTGCACTTTGTTCTTTTACATGTGAACAGCCCATTTTTGTTTTCAGCATCTCAGAGCAACTCACAGGAAACGCTGCTCCACACAAACTCATTTTCCCAAAACTGTCATGAGACTCGCTTATAAACCAGCGGTCATAAAGAGAAGCTTCAAGGCCTCCTGCAGTTTTCTGACAGCTTGATGGTTTAATGTTTGAAAATTAAGAAATCATGAGCCATAAGTATTAGCACTGTAAGATTATTATTAGTTATTATACATATAAAATGTTATTAATCAATACAGTAAAATATTACTACTACGATTATGATGATGATGATTATTATTATTATTATTACATTTCTTCAAAAGTAAAGTAAATTTCTTCTTCATTGTTTTAATTCTATTTTAAATACTGTGGTAAAATACTATTTAAATGCTACTTTAAATACTTATATTAATATTATTGTTTTACCACAACATTAATATGTTTTAAATTTGCAGTAGTAGTAGTAGTAGTTGTAATAATAATAATAATACATTTAAACTTGATTATAACACATTTCTTAAGAACTATTTTTTCCATTTCATAGCGAAATACTACATTATTTTTAGTAATAATTGTATATTATATATTAACATAATAATAATAGTATTTAAACAACTATAATACATTTCTTAAATACTTTTTTTTTCATTTTATAGTGAAATACTCCAACATTATTGTTATATTTTATTTAGCAATTTGTAAATTATATATCAATATAATAACGATAATAATAATGACAGAAATAATAGAAATAATAATAATAATAATAATAATAAAAACGTAAACAACTATATTTCTTTAATACTATTTTTTCCATTTTGTAGTGAAATACAATATTATTTTTATATTTTATTTTGTATAAATTGTATATTATATATCAAAATAATAATAATAATAATAATAATAGTGGCAGTAGTAGTAATATATTTAAACACTTAAATACAATTTTTAAATTTTTATAGTGAAATACGAATTTTATTTAGTAATAATTGTAAATTATATTAGTATAATAATAATAATAATAATAATAATAAATGCAAACAATTATAATAAATATTTTAAATAACAATTTTTCGATTTTATAGTGAATACAACATTATTTTTTATACATTTTATTTAGTAATAACCGTAAATTACATATCAATACAATTTATACACACACAGAAATATGTAAAAAAAAAAAAAAACAAAACACATTTTGAATGCACTACAGCAATTGTTAGATAGACAGACAGTTAGATAGACAGATAGATAGATAGATTAAATAACTTCTCTAATGACAGCTAAATAAATGTATAACTGACCTTCATCTGCATATACAGTGATATTGAGTATGGAACAGAGTCTGCAAGAAACTGATTAATTAGCGAGACGAGGATCGACTCTGACCCTGAAAAACTTGACTAGTGCCTGTTAAATTGAAGCTCACAGGTGGGCTTAAGCCCAGTGTATTTCTTCTTTATGTACAGCTACCATGCGAAACTCTCTAATTTGCCTGTAAAGCCACACGACCTCTTTGTGTGTTGGTTCTTTGCAGTATGGATCCCATGGTGCGTCGATTCTAAGAATTCTGGGTAAAACCACGCGACCTCAGAGATTACAAAGAGCACACACCGAGTGAGGTGAAAGGGAGCGAACGGAAATCGGCAGAACGCTAGTTAACAAGCTTGTTCTCCAGTAGGAAATTAGAGCGAATTTATTTTCTTCTCCTCGGATCCCGGCGGGGGATCGCGGCCCTCGCCGCTCGCGGACCTGTCTCGCTCATTGTTTTCAAACGCTCTCCGTTCTCCTTTAGGCTTCCTCTGTCATTTCCACTCTCTCCGAGGCACTTTATTAATGAATTGGAAGATTGTTATTTCTGATTCTCACATCCACCTTGAGACAAAAAGGGAGTAAGAACAAGAGAGAACTAGTGAAATAAAGTGGCTTCATTTGCATCAGTGGATCTGAGACGTTCGGTGGGAGCTGAAGTCTAAGTTTGACTGACGTGATACCGCAGGCAAAACCAGGGAAAAAAGCCCCCCGTTCCCTGTGCTTAGAAACACTTGTCATGTGTGCTTATACACACATTTTTTAAATGAACACTGAAATGTATCTACTACTAGACACTGATAAATGAGGCTTTGAGTGCTATTGGTTTTCTGTTAGAGAACTCATGAGTCACAGCTGATGCTGAACTTTTCATTTCAATTTACTTAGCAGAGTGTTAACGGAATATTTTGTTGTATTTTGTCGCCTCCAAAAAAAAGCAAAATTCTGGGTTACAGCAAGGCTTCGAAAGACATGAGGAAACTAAATGACGACTGTTTTATTTCTGGATAAACTATACTTTTAAAATGCTTTCTTGATTTAATAGTATAGCCACAATATGCAAACAATGTGCTTTTTAAATAGACGTTATTGTGGAGGAAAAAATCCTTTACTAACCGTTTCTGTGTTTAAAGTTACAGTACATCCAATTTAATAAAAGGCAGAGGCGTAGGTAATCACAGTGTGCCGATATACAGCCATATTGCATGGCTACGAGTGTGATATTGCGTTTATACAACAGTTTGACGGTACGACTGTGTAAATACATAAGAAACAACAACGAACATTTGTGCAGAACTACTTCCTTCTGCCACGGATTCAAATGTCAGTTTGAGCCCAAGCCTCCGTTATTTATTCAAAAACATCACTTTAGAATGAAGGAACAATCTCATATTCACAATAAAACATTAGTTTGAATATCCGCTGAGGAAAGCGATATATTTATCGGACTATCCTTTCATCATCAGGGCAATTTCTGATGCCAGTGCTGCTCAGTGCATTTGTTTGCTGCATCTTTAGTGTTGTTGAAGTGAAAATAACTTCCTTGTTTAGACCTGTTTCTGTTTCAATATAAAAATCTTTACTGCTGATTCACTCTTAAAAACAGTCTCATCACCTTCTAATGGCAGAATAATGTAGCTAAAATCACCATCACGAACACACACACCGTTTCCCAGTACTAAATACTTTTATTAAATACTACTATTAATAATATAAAATATTATTTACTGAATAATAATATTTAATAAACAGCAACAGCCTTCATAAAAGCTGCTAGGAAATTGAAAAAAGACAGCGCTCTGATGTATAACGTTAAAATTACATACAGTTGAGGTCATAAGTTTACATACACCTTACAGAATCTGCAAAATGTTAATTATTTTACCAAAATAAGAGGGATCATACAAAATGCATGTTATTTTTATTCACATAAGAGATATTTACATATAGTCCACAAAGAGAAAATAATAGTTGAATTTTTTATTTTCTATTATAGGGGCGTAAACTTTTGAACAGAATGAAGATGTGTAAATTGTTTTATTATTTTCATATGGTACTACCCTTCAGAAGTTACTGAAGATCTTTACATGTTTCCCAGAGGACAAAGTAAGTTAAATGTACCCTGATCTTCAAATTCCAAAAGTTTTCACTCTCCGGCTCTTAATGCGTCGTTTTTCCTTCAGGAGCATCAATGAGCATTTGAACCTTCTGTAATAGTCACATATGTTGCATATTGTCCTCAGTGTGAAAAGATGGATCTTAAAATCATACAGTCATTGTTAGAAAGGGTTCAAATACACAAAAAGGCTGAAAACCAAAGAATTTGTGGGACCTGAAGGATTTTTCTGAAGAACAGCAGGCAGTTTAACTGTTCAGGACAAACAAGGGACTCATGAACAACTATCACTAAACAAAAAAACACAGCTGTGGATCATTCAGGTAACAACACAGTATTAAGAATCAAGTGTATGTTAACTTTTAAATGGTGTAATTTGTATAAATAACATGCATTTTGTATGATCCCTCTTATTTTGGTAAAATAATTAACATTTTGCAGATTTTGCAAGGTGTATGTGAACTTTTGACCTCAACTGTATGTATGCATACATGCATGCACATACAACTCACCTGATGTATGATAACTGTTGTGTTTCGGACCAGAAGTTACCCTGAACAGAAAATGTCAAATTCAAATTAAGTAAATGAGCTAACTCTGTTACTATGATACGCTTCAGCGTCTATCCAAATGTAAGCAATTGTATGTGTGACAGAACCACACTTTATGCAAAATATGTACAAATACTAATAGGATAGAAATGTGTGAACAGAACTAGCAAAACAACACTTAATTTTAAAACATTCTGAAATCACACATTTGGTCTTAACTTGCACAAGAGTAAGTGCTTCCTGTGATGACCACTCCCCGAGCAGATCATAAGCCACTTTGAAATAAAAGCGTCGGCCAAATGACTGGACGTAAGCTGATGGCCTGACCGCGGCTCACAGTTCCAGAGTTTCAGCTGAACGGTTGAATAGTCAGTGTGTGGGCACAGCTCACGCCGGTGCCACTGCGAGGCTGATATTTGCCATCTGTCTCATCAGCAGCGGCAGCATTCAGTGTGTTCAACAGTGCACCGTAATGAGCCTTAATTACACCTAGAGCTGTACGGCGATAGAGGTCACAATCAATGCCTTTACCGATGCCTTAACCAAACGACCGCCTTCCATCAGCCCGAGTTTAACTTGCCCTCGGGAACTTTAAGACAAAACGATCTCATTAAGACTGAGAAAACTTGCAAAAGGAAAGAACTTTTCAAAAGAACGGTGGAGATTGTCGCTGACCTCTTTGGAGTCAACAAATCAAAATACAGTTACTGTATGAAATGACTGTAAGATCCTTTGTTACAGTGTTTGACTGTGAGATGCTGAGCAAGTGCGGTTTTATTTATGTGTGTTTACACATCCAATAACAACCCACATAAGCATTTTCTCTCTCTTCAGTTTCTCATTTCTTCTATTACTGGTGAAACGGTCACAGCGTTCTCATTTACCAGTAGTAATGAGTTTTAAATTAAATTCTCGTACTGAATGAATAAAAGGAAACCAAACAGATACATGAGATCATCACGTTGTGACTAAAAATATGGTCTATTTGGAGGAATAGATCATATTTACTATGGAAATGTTTTAAGCATTAATCTAACAGGAATATCAGACAATTGGGCAATGGGGTAATAATAAAATAAAATAAAATAAAATATTGTTATATGTTTAATATATTTTGTTTAATATTTTATTATATATATATATATTAAAAAAAATTCATATATTTTATTTTTTTATATATTAAAAATAAATCTATATTTAAGAAATTTCATCATTAAAAAAAATAAAAAGAAACTAAAAATTGTCATTAAATCATTTTGTTCCAAAGCTGTATGATTTCTGCAGTGCACACACAAAAAAAAAGATGTTAAGTACAATGTTCATTCCGCTCTTTTCCATGCAATAAAAGAGAATGAATGTTCAGATGCTGTTAAGCTTCACTAATGTCAAAAACACATCCCAAAAATGCACGTCTATGCAGCTTGTATGCAATATTAAGTCTTCTCGAAGGATAAAATATTTTTTGTAAGAAAAAAGGGGTAACATTTAAGTCATTATTTTCTATACTACCTTCCCCTCCATCTCAGCTTTTGTTTGAATATGCAAAAGTGCATCTGTTTGTTTTGAGAAGATACAAGTTTCTTGTTTGACTATCCTTTCAGACAATGGTAAATTTGGACAGTTTGTTTTACTGTGTATATCCTAAAGACAATTCTAAGACAGCAAGCAACTGAGCGTGACATTATCAGCCCGATACTGCCTATACAATCACAAACCACAGTAATAAAAACACCCAAGCACATTACAGTAATCTCACAGTCAACTGCAACATCCTGTTATTTCTCTGTACACACAACAAAAGCTGGTGTTTACGTGTATGTGGTTATAGGATTCTCATTGTTAACATTGTACAGCTCTGGATGATAATAAGCACCACAAGCGAAGCCATAAAGGATTCTTCTGCTCTTATGGCTTTTGGCGGGGTGGAGGTGGGGGGTCCCACAGCTGCCTTTATCTGACAGTCATTTGCACAATTGGGAGGGCAAGAGCTGGTATTGATTCCAGCCTTCAGATGAGAGCGTACATCAACGGAAAACATCAAGCGGTTGAAGTGCCTATCAGCTGAAACCTGACCCCGAGCACAGTGATAATGACAATAATGACTCATCCTGTACATTCACTTCCTCTCGCTCTTTCTTTGAACATTTCCACTGTGACTATCTACTGTACCACAGTAGATTAGTCGGGCGCAGTCATCACATCGTACTGTATGTGAGATCTGGTGTGATCCATTCATCCATCCATCATTCAATCATCTATCGTATCTATTCATCCATCATCTATCCATCATCCTTTATTGTATCTATTCATCTATCCATCCACCCATCCATCCATCTATATCTATTCATCCATTCATCCATCCATCCATCCATCGATACCTATTCATCCATTCACCGTATCTATTCATCCATCTATCATCCACCCATACATCATATCTATTCATCCATCATCTATCCATCATCCATTTATTTTATCTATTCATCCACCCATCCACTGTATACTCTGTGTGCAGAATTATTAGGCATGTTGATACTCTGGTCATATTTTTTTTCCAAACACATTTTACCAATTCCAAACCACATCAGTCTTAATAACTACTGTCAATTTTGTATTTAATAATTTATATGTGATATATAATTGTCCGTGAAGCCTGGAAGTGAAAAACTCCTTATATTCAGGTGTGCATAATTATTAGGCATGTTTTCTTTTACAGATAAAATGAGCCAAAAAAAGATATTTAACCCAGACTGAAAAAGTCCAAATTATTAAATACCCATGAGAAGAATGCAATACTAATGCAATACAAGAATTTGCAAAGTTAAGACTTGACCATTGGACAGCGAAATGCTTGTTGAGTCTGCATGGTCAGAAAAAACAGGTGGAGAAGAAAAGATGCATGTTAACTGCAAAAGAATTAGAAATTAAGGTGAAGAATTAGGTGTGACACCATCAGGAAGCGTTTCCAGTTCTCCAGCACCATTATTTTCCAGAACTGCAACCTACCTGGAGTCTTCAGAAGTACAATGTGTCAGGTTCTCAGAGACTTTGCTTGGTAAAAAATCCTAAAAAATGCCCCTGACTTAATAAGAATAACAAGCTGACGTGTTGTGAAATACATGAAGACAGTTTTTTTATAGGCTTTATAGACAGATAAGTTGAGAGTGACTCTTGAAGGACAAGCATCACATCCTCTTGTACCTCTGATTCAAGAATTCATCTTCCAAAATCTGGCAGTAAGTTTTTGGAGTTCATTTTAGCCCATCTCTGCAAGTCAGACTTTTCAGGATAGGAGACTAAACATGAACTCCCAAAATGTACTGCCAGATTTTGGAAGATAAATTCTTGAATCAGAGGTACAAGAGGATGTGATGCTTGTCCTTCAAGAGTCACTCTCAACTTATCTGTCTATAAAGTCTATAAAAAAAACTGTCTTCATGTATTTCACAACACGTCAGCTTGTTATTCTTATTAAGTCAGGGGCATTTTTTAGGATTTTTTACCAAGCAAAGTCTCTGAGAACCTGACACATTGTACTTCTGAAGACTCCAGGTAGGTTGCAGTTCTGGAAAATAATGGTGCTGGAGAACTGGAAACGCTTCCTGATGGTGTCACACCTAATTCTTCACCTTAATTTCTAATTCTTTTGCAGTTAACATGCATCTTTTCTTCTCCACCTGTTTTTTCTGACCATGCAGACTCAACAAGCATTCGCTGTCCAATGGTCAAGTCTTAACTTTGCAAATTCTTGTATTGCATTAGTATTGCATTCTTCTCATGGGCATTTAATAATTTGGACTTTTCAGTCTGGGTTAAATATCTTTTTTGGCTCATTTTATCTGTAAAAGAAAACATGCCTAATAATTATGCACACCTGAATATAAGGAGTTTTTCACTTCCAGCCTTCACGGACAATTATATATCACATTTAAATGATTAAATACAAAATTGACAGTAGTTACTAAGACTGATGTGGTTTGGAATTGGTAAAATGTGTTTGGAAAAAAAATATGACCAGAATATCAACATGCCTAATAATTCTGCACACAGTGTATATTCATCCATCCATCCAACATCCATTGCATCTATTTAGCCATCCATAGTTTCTATTTACCATCCATTGTATCTATTCATCCACCCATCCTTCGCATGTATTCATCATCCATTTTCCGTCCATCTATTCTATCTATTCATCCAATCATATCTATACATAAAGCCATCATAACTATCCATTCATTGTATCCACTCATCCATCCATTCATTTACTGTATCTATTCATACAGCCATCATCCAGCCATCAATTGTACCTATTCATCCATCGTATCCATTCATCCATCCACCCATTATATCTATTCATCTATCCATCCATCCGTCCTTCATCGTATATCTATTCATCCTTCCGTCCATTTATTGTATCTATTCATCCAGTCATCATCCATCCATTGTATCTATCTATCCATCCAATCTATTCATCTAGCCATCATCCATCCATTTATCCATCGTACCTATTCATCCATCCATCTTCCATCCATTTATTATATCTATTATCCATCCATCCATCATTTGTTGTATCTATTCATCCATCCATCCTTTATCGTATCCATCCATCTTCCATTCGTTTATTGTATCTATTATCCATCCATCATTTGTCATATCCAATTCAACCATCTTCCATCCATTTATTGTATCTATTCATCCACCCATCCTTTATCGAATCCATTCATCCTTCCATCTAGTTATTGTATCTATTCATCTAGCCGTCATCCATCCATCTATCGTACTTATTCATCCATCCATCCATCTTCCATCCATTTATTGTATCTATTATCCATCCATCCATCATTTGTCATATTCAATTCAACCATCTTTTATCTATTTATTGTATCTATTCATCTAGCCATCATCCATCTATCATACATATTCATCCATCCATCATTTATCCATCTTTCATACCCATCCATCCATTGCCTACAAGAGACAAATTTCAAGGCTTTAAAAAAAAAAAACCTTCAAACAAGACATTTTAAGGACATACTGCACAGTTAAGAATTAGTCCCACAAATGTAAATTTATTTAAATTTTACATCCTTACATTCAAACTCAAATTGCAATTCTACATCCTTTTTGATAGCTCAATTCAAAAAACACACTCAACTTCAATTTGCTTTCCCCAGAAGGCTGATATTTCCATAAAGCCAGCCAAAACATGCCATTTTGAGAAAGTTCTTGCCATTTTTGTCAGATGGCAGCATTCGACAATAAGAATGGCTGGAGGCCAGAGTGAGAGAGGTTAGAGCCAGTGGACAGAATGTCACTTGACAAATGAGTGAGCAGGGGCACAAACAAGAGAGATGTGCACACTGAATTGGATATTGCATTTAAAAACAGCTAGATGAAGTGCAACAAACAGAACGAAATGCAGAGCTTGTGAGACTCAAAAAATTCATGTTCATGGAGCACAGAAAAAACTGTGAGCATGACCAGACATTCATGCATCTGGAAGATTACATTATGCATATGTTCATGAATATGCTTAAACATACACATACATTCACGGACCTTGAGTAACTGTATTAAGTTTATAAAGTAAAAAACATACTCATATACATGCATGCATGTGTATATGTACGTATACATACACTTCCACCATTACCCGCTTTGTGACGCCTAGAGAGAGTCTGGCTTAAAAAGTAGACACTGCAAACAGAGAAAGGTTTGACAGCTTAGGAAGGAGAAGTCATTATTGGATGAAACAAACAAAGTCTGCCATTAAGAGAGGATATGTTTATTTAGTTTTATTTTTTGAATTTAATAGGGTTACTCAAGGTCCTGCATCAGCTCAATAAATCCTTACCACCACAGTCATTAGGGAGCGGAAATTGATCCATTATTTCAAAGTCCTCCTTTGGCGAGTGGCCATATCTCCATATCCTGTGCTTCCACATCCTGGATATTCTGCTGAAGAAACATAATTGTGATCCTCCCAGACACTCAACAATGACATCTTTGTGTTGCTCTAATGCTATTATGGCACTACCAAAAAGAAAACTTACCTCCCTAAGCAGTTTAACTTGCTGTACAAACACTGACTGTCCAATTTAGGTAGAAGCAAATTAGAAAGTTTAGGATTGCAGCAAAGCATGCAAGATTTTGCTTAAAGTGGCTAAAAAAAAAAAGAGAGGTGAATGTCAAGCAAAAGGCCTATTTTCATGCTCAGTTTTACAAGCATTGGTAAATAAGGTAAGTTTTTTTTTTTTTTTTCCCCCCCATGATCTCATTATTCTAATAAGTCTCAAACTCACACTTTAGACCATCCAGTCTGTTCATAAACCATCTGATGCATATTCCACACAAAAAAATAGCATGCACTAATATGATACAAAGTTTGTTTTTTGCAACAATGAACATTTATTAAAGTTTGCAAAGTTAAATGAGGTTTGTTTGAAACACCTGGCAGCAAGTAAACTAGATATCCATTAGTGAAACACTGCAAAAAATGATTTTCTTACTAAGTATTAGTCTTGTTTACAAAATAGCATGCTAGGTCTTGTTTTCTGAACAATTTGTCAAAATTTCGCCAAGAAGAAAGGGCTAATGGGGTAAGAAAAATATGATACTATGCTTGTTTGATTTAGAATAACTTATTACATTGTTTTCTGTGCTTGCATGTAAAATAACACAAAAAATCATATAAAAACAAACTTTAAAAAAATCAGTCAAGTAACCTCTTCCTAAGTGAGCAGTTATTGGCCAGTATAAATGGACTAGACTTTATTCTGTTTTATAACACTACACTCCGACTAACCCATTGAAAAGGAAATTAAACAATACGTTTCCACATAATCAATATGCCGTTCTAATAATGGCTTAACAAACAGCATTAACATGGAGTTATGAAGCAGCTCATGAGTGCACAAACTTACATAATTGTGCATATATTATGCGTTTAGCCACTACTAAGTCTATAAAGCCAAAGAGGCATTGAATATGAGCTCAAAAAGCTCTAATATGAATAATGTGTACACAAACTCAGTTTACACTGTAAATTAAATTCTGACAGGCTCTCAGAGCATTCAAGAACGGCACCACTCTGAAGCTATTACCGGATGCTGGTCGCACAACACGCAAAGCAACTTATGGCACACGTCAAATGAGGACAAGAGCAGAACTGAGCATTTGATTGGCCGTTTCAAGCTATCAATCAACCATAAAAGTCATGAGGGAGTTCCGCCCACTTACATTGTACACATGCAAAAATTATACATCAGGGAATAGTTTCATGGAACGGTGCCTCTTGGCTAAAGAAACAGAAGCGAACGGGTCACGGGGAAGTGATGTATGACGTCGTAACTTATCGGATTGCTCTGCACCATTTCCCTCTTAAACATACATGCAGGAAAAGACTCGGTGCTGTAAATCTCAAAGCCTGCTGGGCAAACTGGGAGGGCATAAAGTGAAGTGGATTAATGTTGTTTTTCATCATCGCGGGTGTGCTGACAGGAACGACAGAGTTCGCCATTACCAACAAAGACATATAAAGTTCTTATATGGGGCTAGAGCCAAGAGTTTGATGGCCGACTTACTTTTTATGTTTATCTTTTCTCCACTATAAAGCTATGAAAGGCTCTGCTGATTGGGCAATGGGAACTCGTACCTGAAGGTGACGGGCACGGCAACCATGTTTTAATTTGACACAGCCCTCAGGCCAGTCTGCTTTTTAATGGACCATTTGCAGAGTGTAGCTATTTATGAGCAATAAAATGGTGCCGGGGCCCCTGCTGAGCCGAGGGCTGCTCTGTTTACTCTAGTTTAACTAGTGTCGTCAACTAATTTAATTTCGTCCCACCCTGACTTACCATCCCAGTGGAGCTTCCAACAGAGGTGGATTTTCAGAGCTGCTTGCTACCTTGACTATACTGGAAAGATAATATTGGTTAACCATTTAATATTGGCACAGCATGTGAAGCAGGCTACCTCTAAAACCAGCACTGATAAAATAAATTGGCTACTGACTATTTCAATAGTCCACTTTAGATATTCTACTAACTAAAAGTAACTTCGAAGCTACATTGTCAATTCACTCTCGTTAAGTTGCAACTACATGTCAGCTACCACTCAATAGAATATTAGTAGACTTTTAGGTTAGTTTAAGGGTTAGAATTGGTAGAATAAACTAACATGCATTTGCAAAGTTACTTACAGTCAGTAGAATTAAAGGATTAGTTCACTTCCAGAATAAAAATTTCCTGATAGTTTACTCACCCCCATGTCATCCAAGATCTTCATGTCTTTCTTCAGTCAAAGAAAGAATTAAAGGTTTTTGAGGAAAACACTCCAGGATTTTTCTCCATATAGTGGACTTCAATGAGGATCAATGAGTTGAAGGTCCAAACTGCAGTTTCAATGCAGCTTCGAAGGGCTCTACACAATCCCAGCTGAGGATAAGGATCTTATCTAGCAACAATGCAGACAGTTTACTAATACTCTGATGACTTGTAGTTGACAAGTAGTTGCAAAGTTATTTATAGTTAGCGGAATATCTAAAGTGGGCTATTAAAATAAAGTGTTACCAATAAAATACTGCACAAATGTAGAAATGCATGAGTGATCATGGGATATATCACCCAAAAAAATTACAATTCTCTCAATTACTTAATTGCATGTTGTTGCAAACTTGCATGACTGAACATATTTTGAAGAATTTTGGGTTCCAATCAACATTGGACCCCGCTCACTTTAACTGTATGTTCTTCAAAATATCTTCCTTTGTATTCCACAGATTTATACAGGCTTGGAACCAAACAAATCATTGTTTGATGAAAATTTTAATGCATTACTTGTGTTTTTTGTGTGGCAATATTAGTATTAAAGGGACAGTTTCCCCAAAAGGAAAATTCCTGTTAATTTACTTACATCCAGGCCATCCAAGATGCGGGTGATTTTTCTTCTCTGTAGAAGTACAAAAACCATGGTCCTTGGTGATTCATTAGATGCAAGTCACCAGCTACTGGCACTTGAAAGTCAAAAAAAGGCATGTATAGTAAGAAAAAAAACACTCCTGGTGATAAACTGAGGTCTTATGAAGTTAAACGTAAAAAAATAGCAAATACAAACCAGCAAACAAACAAAAAAGTTATAGTATACAAGATTTCTTACATTAACATATAATAAAACTTCTAAAACTTTTGAACAATATTTACAACATTATTGGATGACCTGAGGGTTAGTAAATTAATAGCAAATCATCAAGCTATTTTAAGCTGTACAAAACAGCACGTTTTGCTGCTTGATTTTGCAAATTGGTGCATCTTACCATATTTAATGTATTGTCTTAATTATGAGCACACTGGTTTGTAGTGCAAACAGTTTTATAGTTTATTGCATGTTGTTATTCTCATTATTTCCCTATAGAGGCTAATGAACCGGAAGTCTCATCTACTGTATAGACATACTTTCTCGTTAAAGAATAAGGTGGATAAATATGTTGGCAATTAATCTTTCTCAGCAAGATTTTCTCCAAAGTGTTGCTTTGGCATGACAGTAATTGATCTGAAAAATAAAACTAAACACATAACACACTAATGATTACTTCAGTAACCCCTAATGGCAGCACTGAGTTCTGAGCTCTGGTTTTGGAACAAAAAGATGAATATAATCTGTATTACAATGACCCAAAACTTACAGATTGCTTACAGGAACAAGTAAACCAAGCAAGTACCATCTTATATCAAGTCAGTGTTCATGCTAGTGCATAAGTGCATAATGATTTAAAAACAAAATGTTAAGATTGAAATATAACATATATGTGGAAAAAACAGAAATGCAACTGGATTTGATATCATATTAGCAGCTAATTTTGTTGCAAAGTTTGCTGAACCCTGGTTTCATCAGAAAAACACCAAGACATTTGCGACAATAGCAGAGGAACTTGTGCCATCGGTGTTCTGAGAAATGAATTACAAATGAGAAAGCTTTGAGCATGATCTGCGCATTCAAATTGCCTACAAATGTATCTAATTAAAGTATCAAAAGGTAATTGGAATCAAGTTAGTGCACGAGGACTCAAAACACACAAGGCACAGGTCTCTGCACCTAATTAACGCTGACAAATTTGAATAGTGTGTATTCAGCCTTCTGAACATAAATCCATTCGGTCTCCTTTCCCCCATCCTCTAATGGTTACACAACTGCCTTATTCATTTACCCTTTAAAACGTGGAGAAAAAAAATCGTCTGGCTTGACACAGAGTGGATAAGTTCAATAACGGCAATTCCGTCACCTTTGTTCTCTCGCACGAACATCCCACATTAACATTCCGAAAGAGAAGAAAGCCTTTGATTTGTGGAATGTCTGTATTCAAACTGGGAAATGCCTTTTACATATTAATTGGGATCAGTCGACTGGTGAGAAAGGGACCTGTTCCGGTTCTGTTGCGCCCTCTGTCTCCATCCTTCAACCTCTGGCACTCATCCGCCCGTTACGCACCGCAATAATAACATGAAAGAAAGAAGAAGGATTCTGGAGACAGACGTGGCATTACGCTGCTTTAAACTGAAGATTAAAGTCTGGGGAATGTAAAAGGAAATTTTCCATCCAGATGGGATGTCTGCAGTGGAGTTTGCAAATTTAGAGTTTATAAAGTGAGTTTACCAGCCCTCATGTGGTCAGTTGTCAGACATCGGTTGAGTGAGCGTGACTGCTGCAATCTATCTATCTAAAGTACCTGCATAGTTATATTTCTACTGAGGGATGGGAAATATAAAGAATCAAACAATTCCTGTCCCTTAATGTCTGGATTTACAAGTCCTTTAGTAGTTTTATGAAAAAATACTGAGGAAAAACTTTTTTTAAGTTTGAATGTATTTAAGGACTTTTTGCAGTCTATTAATTGGCCTTAAAGGGATAGTTTACCCAAAAATGAAAAATATGTGTCATTAATTGAAACCTTAAAGGGGTCGTCGGATGCCCATTTTCCACAAGTTGATATGATTCTTTAGGGTGTTAATGAAAAGTCTATAATATACTTTGGTTAAAAATTCTCAATGGTTTTGTAAAACAACACCCTTTTTACCTTGTCAAAATGAGCTCTGCAAAAATCATCCCATTCTGAGGGATTGTTCCTTTAAATGCAAATGAGCTCTGCTCGCCCTGCCCCTCTCTTCTCTCTGTGGAGTGACGAGCTGCTCTCAGAGATTGTTTACTTTAGCCGCATTTAGCCCGTTTAGCCGCGAAACCTGCTAATTAGCACGCTATTAGGAAAGGTGATTGCAGAGATTCATTAAAAAAAAAACCCCTTATACTCACTTCTGCTGTAGGTGAAGCTGGATCACGAATGATTTGCACGAACATAGAGGCATTTATGTAGATCGGGAGGCGCATTCCCTTCACAAACAAACGTAATCCACTGCATCTTCAGCGGCTCAGATGTCGGGAGTAAAAAAGACGACCACTATATTCATTATTACATCCAGCAACACAACACCTCAATCGCTCAATCTGAGATATTCTTGTCTAACTTACATCCCTGCTTCGGCATCGAAACAATGGAGGTCGGACTGTTACAGCTGATCTAAAGGTAAGACGTTCATGTCAATCGTGGGAGCGGCCTCTGTTGGTGTGACACCACACCGACAGGCATCTGAGAATGGCTCAATTTGAAAATTAGATAATTTAATTAAAAACCACTGCATGGATTTTTATCATTATAGGGTAGATTTGTACATACACTGCCAACACACATTAGTGTTCAAACAACATGTAAAAGTGAAGTTTGCACCCGATGACCCCTTTAATACACGATAAAAAAACAAAACAAAAAAAAAAACACAATTTGTTAAGTCAACTTAAAATAATTAGTTACTGCTGCCCTAAAATTTTAAGTTCAGTCAACTCAAATAAGTTTACTCAACTTGAAATGTTAAGTTGCACTAAGTGACAACTTAGATATTTGAGTTGACTAAACAAAATTTGGTTTAGTAAACTTAAAAGCTGGACTTGTTACCCAGCTGCCTTAAAATGTTAAGTTGAATGAACTTAAATATCCAAGTTGTCACTTAGTACGTTAACATTTGTTGACTAAACTTTTTTTGAGTTGACTGATCTTAAAATTTTAAGGCAGCCGGGTAGCACATTTTTTTAAGTTGACTCAACAAATAGTTTTTTACAGTGTAGACATAAGACCTTCGTTCATCTTCAGAACACAAATTAAGATATTTTAGATGAAATCCAAGAGCTTTCTGACCCTGCATAGATAGCAATGCAACTGCCATGTTTGAGGCCCAGAAAGGTAGAATATTGTTGAATATAGTCATTATTTAAAAAGTATTCTCGTAACTTCATAAAATTATGGTTGAACCACTGAAGTCACATTGACTATTTTAATGATGTCCTTACTACCTTTCTAGGGTTGAACGTGCCAGATGTGTTGCTGTCTATGTAGGGTCAGAAAGCTTTTGGATTTCATAAAAAATCTTAATTTGTGTTCAGGTTTGGAACAATATTAGGGTAACTGATGACAGAATTTTCATTTTTGGGTGAACTATCCCTTTAAATATACCTTATAACTCTATTAACTGGCCTTACAACAGCACTAAACAATGTTCCAAATATGTAGTAACACATTTCATTTGTTTGTATAAAATACTACTGACAACTCAAATTGTGCATCTTATTAAAAAAAGACAGTCAGTAACTACGCTAATTTAAAATCTAACATTTTGTGTTTTATTTACTGCAAAGAATTTGAGTCATTCGTTTGTTTGATTCACTAAAAAGATTCATTCATTCTGTGATTGGACTATGGTGATCGTGCTGTAGTTAAATTATTTTAGTTTGGTTACAAGAATTGTCAACAAAAGAAAACATTTTTGGTTTAGGTTTGTTTTGGTTTTAGTAGCAGTGATTAAAAAAAATTATATTACGTGAAAAATGAAATTTAAATTACATGAACTACTACTATTTAAAAATATGGTGTCCATTTTTTTTTTTTGTTTAAGAAAGAAATAAATTAAAAGTTTTATCCATCAAGGACATTTTAAACTGATCAAAATTACGTGGGAGTAAAAATATATATTTTTTTCAAAATCCTGAAAAGCATGTATCAACATTTCCACAAAAAAATTAAGCAGCACATCATTTTTAACATTGATACTAATTTAAAAATCTTTCTTGAGCAGCAAATCAGCATATTAGAACCATTTCTGAAGGATCATGTGACATTGAAGACTGGAGTAATGATGCTGAAAATTCAGCTTTACATCACAGAAATAAATTACATTTTAAAATGTATTCTAATAGAAAACAGCTATTTTGAATTGCAATAATATTTCACAATATTACAGTTTTTACTGTATTTTTGTTCAATTAAATGCAGCCTTAAAAGCAAGTTTTCTTTTAAACCTCAAATTTTTGTGTTTGTTTATAGATAAATCTAGCTGTCCGTGATGCAATAATAAACCAGTTCTTACTCTGCAAAAATGAACTCTGCTTTCCTGTGGAAAGAGACTCTGCTGAGCTCTGTTGTGGACGGCAGTGATCAAAGCAATAATTTGTAAAATGAGGAGCAAGACTGAGCGGAACACTTTGAAGGTGACCCCTGTGTGCGGACTTTTATCATGACTCTGCACACTAGGAGCGCCCACCTAAAGAAGGTCCCCCAGGGGCTGCGCTGCGGGACAGGCTGACAGATGAGAGTTCAAACAGAGCGGAGAGGTTGTGTAAGGAGAGAGAACATGGAGGACAGATGAAGACAGGCGCAGGGACGTCACCCCAGTGGGAGAGGGTGAAAGCGGGTGCGTGCGAGGGGTAGCCATCAATAATAAGTGAAAGGCAGTTCTGACAGCTGCACAGAACCTGATAAGAGAGAGAGACAGAGAGAGAATACCTTTGATCTCTGTGGGGGGATTCACTAAACAGCCTCTTCAACCACCTGCAATCCAGTTTAACCAGTGCTGCATCTTGTGAAATGTGAAGTCACTGTCATTTTCAAATAAACAAACATCCTTTCTATGTAAATTAAGCTATTATAGATGCATCTTATGCACAAAGGTCTGTGTTGTTTGCCTTACTGAATTAAAATTGCATTGCAAAGGAAGGTGGTAAACATTTTTGTTAAGCGATGTTTGTGTACATTTACAGGGTGATTTTTAGGGTGCTTAAAGTGTGCATATATTAGGTCAAAAACAGTAATATTATGAAATATTTTTTACAATCTAAAATAACTGTTTTCTACTTAAATATATTTTCAAATGTAATTTATTCCTGTGATGAAAAGCTGAATTTTCAGCATCATCACTCCAGTAGTTGGATCAATTTATTGGGTTATTTTTACAATTGGGTAGTTTTTCTGTAACCAAGTTGCTGGGTCATTTTTAACGCTGGGATATTTTTTATATGTTTACCCAGATGCTGGGTTATTTGTTTAATTCAAATGCTGAGTTCAACTTCTTGGGTCATTTTATTGGGTTATTTTTTAATATGTTTACCCAGGTGCTGTTTTTTTTTTTTTAAACCCAAATGCTGGGTTCAACTTGTTGGGTCATTTTATTGGGTTATTTTTAATATTTTTACCCAGGTGCTGGGTTATTTTTTTTATCCAAATGCTGGGTTCAACTTGTTGGGTCATTTTATTGGGTTGTTTTTAATATTTCTTTACCCAGGTGCTGGGTAGTTTTTTGTAACTAAGTTGGTGGGTAATTTTTAACTCTGAGATTTCGGTGACACACCGGCATGAGATTTAGCATTATTTTGGTAAAAAGCGATTACAGAGAATGGTTTAATATACTAAAATTCTACTTTTAAATGTTACATTTTTTATGTATAAAATGCTTATTAAACGAGTTTAAATGTATGTAATATTGTAAACTATGTTGCATTCACCCAAAAAAATTCAATTTGTATTTTTTCAATGTTTTGCTTAATAATAAATGTTCATCTTTTGATTATTGCTGTTGTTTCTAGTAATTCTGTGTGTTTTTATAAGTCCCAGTCCATTTTAAACCAGCAATATAATAATTTTTAAACAACAGTTGACTTAAAATAACCCAGCATGTTTGGTAAAAACATTTAACCCAACCAGCTGGGTCAAAATAACCTAGCATGTGTTCTACCCAGCGCTGGGTTGCCAAGTTGGGTTGTTTTAACCCAGCATTTTTTAGTGTGTAAGAACTAGGAATGACTGACATACAGCATGAAAAATAAAGACAAGGTGTCAGAAAAGTGAACTACTGTAATACTATACTAATAATTATCTCAGGCTCACATAAATAATTTCTAATGTTTTACGTTTACCTCTTTTTCCCCTGAAGACTGTTAAGAAGCCATTTACAGTGCTTTGTCTGCCATTACACTGACACAGCGTTTTATCATGATGAAGAGTGATTTCCGTCCCATAAATATGATGACAATAACAACTACAGTGTTATAACAGCCACCAGAATGATAGCACTAATGTGAATATTAAGGAAAGATACAAGCCATTAATCATTTTTTCTGCTCATATTAATTTAGCGAGGAGAACGTCAGCTAAAATATGTCGGAGCGCTATGCGGATTTAGAGTACGCGTCTTTGGGAAAGCGGGAGGATGGATTTCTCTGAAACTTCAGCAGATGGAATCCATTCATCTCAGAGAGAATCAAAAAGAGCGCAGAAGAAGATTGAGAACAGAAAAGCTGCAGACAAGAGGAAGATGAAACGCATAATCACTTCACTAAAGGTACCTTTGTGTTCTGGAATAAAATGTGTTTTAAAAAGTGTATTGTGGGGTGGGAATTTGGAATCTTTAGCCACTGAATGTTTTGATTCAAATTTGATTCAAAGTCACAACCTTTATTCTAATTCCAAAACGATTCTTCAGTTTATGAACTTCTGTGGATCGATTCAGAATCATTTGTGAATGAATCACAAAGGATCAAAGAATCATTTTTTCCACAGACTACAGTGGGTGCTGTGCATACATAGGTACAAACTCTACAGATCGAGCTAAATTTGATAAGAATATATTTGCATTTATACGAGCGAGGCAGAAATAAGATTACTAAGAAATGAAAGCTGCTGCCCTCACTGTGCACCTGATCATCACCGGCAGACTGTCTGTTTTTCTGTGTGATTCACATACATATTCTGTCTGTACAATTGCGCTTTGATGACTAGCGCGTGATCAAACTGCTCAAGAAATGAATTCAAATCAAACGGACTAAAAAATAGACTGAAAACACCAAAGTACATAAGCTTCTTATATCTACCATGTCAGATGGTAGATTGGCCGAACCCAATTCCGTCCGCCTACTCTTTACACTCCCTATAGATTTCTGTTCACGTTTAAAGGATTATTTAAACCAAAAATGAATATGCGGCCATCATTTACTGTATACTCCCTGATGTTGTCCTAAATCTGTACAATTTAAAAGCTTCAAATAGGATCTGAAAGCATCATAAAATGTCTATTTCGCTCTTCTTTCAAAGCAATGTGAAAGATTTGTATGAAACCATACAACTCCTGAATGACATCCTGACACTCCTGAATTTTTAATCAGAATTATGAGATATAAACTCCCAATTGCGAGTTACAAAGTCCACTATTGAGTGGAAAAAGACTTGTGAGTTCTCACAATTGTGAGTTTATATCTCACAATTCTGACTTAACTCGCATTTGCATGTTATGAAGTCAGAATTGCGTGATAAACTCACAATTCTGACTTTCTCAGAATTATGAAGTGTATATCACACAATTCTGATTTTCTCAGAACTGCTTTATACCTCACAATTCTGACTTTATAACTCGCAATTGCAAGTTTATATCACGCAATTCTGAGAAAAAAAGTCAGAACTGCAAGTTTATATCTCAGAATTGCGTGATATAAACTCAATTGCGAGAAATAATGTCAAAATTGTAAGAAAAACTCGCAATTGTGCCTTTTCTTGCAAATGCGAGTTTGCGAGTCTCACTTTTTTTTCTCACAATTGTGAGATATAAACTCCCAACTGCGAGTTATAAAATGTTCTCAAAGTTTATATCTGACAATTCTGACTTAATTCACAATTGCATGTTATGAAGTCACAATTGCATGATATAAACTCAATTCTGAGTCAGAATTGTGAGTTTATATCTTGCAATTCCGAGAAAAAAAAAAGTCTGATTGTTTCAGTCCAAAATTGTTAAAAAAAAGTGTCATAACTGTGATAAGTCGCAATTACCTTATTTCATTTTTTTATTCAGTGGTGAAAACGGCTTCCACAGAAAAGCTCATATTTAACTGCTTTGTTGTAGAAGACAGAAGATCATACAGGTTTGGAACAACATCAGAGTGCAAATGATGATTTTAATTTGTAAACAAGCTATTTCTTTAAAATTATTCAGTTAAACTGAACAGTTTTTTTTTTTTACTTATTTTTACCACAATGAAAACTCACCAACAATACTTGCATTAGTCTTCTGTGGATGAAACACAAGAGATGTGAAGTAAGCAAGCTGTGGTTACTGTGGAGACAAACTGCAATGAAAAATTAGACCAGTTTTTATAGCAATTGCAAATTACATGCACTAACTGCACTCCAGATTCCTGTTTTAGCACAAATTTACATTACAGAACTGTAATTGTCAAAGATTGGTTAGTTAAAAAAAAAACACACACACACATTGGACAGTGTTCTAATTGCATCAGCACAAAAACATAGACGTTAACAAAACTGAACTTTATGCAAACGAATTGACTCCAGTATTCTTTACAAAAACGCAAGAAAAACTTTGAATCCCAGTCGTAGTCGGGGTGCAAAGTACAACAGAGTCAGACAATGAGAATGAAAGAACTGCTTTTTCTCTCAAGATTACCGTGCCTGTGTGTGTGTGGTGCAGGTGAATTCTTCTGATCCTACGGTTGCTGACTCACAGGGTTGTTTCATCAGCGTCTGAGCGCTTCATAATGGTGGAGCTGCAGGAGTGATGGCCTCAGAAACTGAACACACAACAGCGAGAGAGACGAGAGGCAGACGGGCGGAGAGAAATGCACTGCAGGACAGCACAGCGGTGAAGAAACAGATATTTAGGAAAAAATGGGAACTAGGAAATTGAGACAAAGAGAAAAAGAGATAGGAGGAGAAAAAAAATGGATGTTAGAACGGCACTGAAAAACAAAAGATGAAATTACAGTACCAGCCATTCTATCTAATGTGTCTTTGGAAAGAATTCTTTTATTCTTGTACTCTAATAATTAATATTAAACTGATAGAACTGTCTCTGATTCAGCCAAAAATAGCTAGTTTTTGCTTACAGTTTATGGGAAGGATGATGTTAACAGCCTATACTAACATCTTAAAATGTATTACACCAATCTAAAACTGTGGTTTTCAACCAAGGCCCCACACTGTCCACAATAATATTCGAAGGCTGCATCACTTTTCCAGTTCCTGATTTACCAGAGAAGGACCAAGGATAAGGATTTTTAAAAATATTTTTTACTCACAATTTCAACCCAGTAAATAATTTAATAGCTTGGCATAACTACAAAAATGTATAATCATTATAAAAATTCTCATGGAGTTATAATATTTTATAAATTGCATTAAAGATTTTATTAATTGCATGACAGGTATAGAAAACACAATTAGTCTACCTCATAAATTCAGTAAAACATCTCAATTTTTGTGTTTTAATATTATTATTTCAATGCATGTTTTGTCTTTATTTTAGTGCTGTCAAATAATTACATACATGTTTATATGCATGTATGTAAATATTATATATATATATCAGAGATGGGGACTCGAGTTTGAGACTCGGACTCGAGTGCGACTTAAGTCGCACACACAGTGACTTCAGACTCGACTTGAGACTCGTCCTCGAAAGACTTCAGACTCGACTCGGACTCGAGCTGCGGGACTCGTGAACAATGTTTATTTTTAGGAAACAACTGATGAGCTCGCTGTTATTCCCCTCCCTCCATTACCTATAACCTGCCCATGTAACACGCGACGTGTATCTGCTGCACGCGGGCGCGGCCACACATTTTTTATTTTTTTATTTTAGGCGCGGCCGCCACACATGAGAGGACAACGAACAAACATGTCGACTGCTGTGCCATTCATCGTTAGCTTTGGATTTTAAAACTTCAAACAAGACGGCCCAAACAGAAGAAGTGCTCAATGCAAAATATGTGATATGAGGATAAAAGATTCAGTATAGACAGCGTCATTGATTATAATAGAGCTTTGTGATATCGCGAACTAAGCTTTTACTAATTTTAAGGGAGTTTGTAAATGAGATACTGATTTAATACAGCAGTTAAATAAACAAGATGTTATTATTAAGTGACTTTCATTGTCTGACTGTAACACTATTGCCTGATTTTGCTCTATTTCGTCGTCAAAAGTAGTCTGAAACAAGTCACAACTGAGCCGCTGCGCATCTCCATTCAAACACAGCGGTGTTTCGTTTATGAATGAACTCGTTTTTAAAACGAATCTAGTGAAATTATTCAATTTCCCATTCATAAAGACAGTCACTCTTTATTCCTAAATGAAGCAGCGGTTCGAACGAATCAAATGAATGATATGATTCAGTAATTAAATCAGTCTCTTGCCGCCACCTGCTGGCAGTTATTCAAATCATTTAACATTTCTGTATTAAAACAATTTGATTTAAAACATTAATCTCAACAATGAATTTAACATATGAAATTAAACATATGAAAAGGTAAAAACAAAAGTTAAATTCCCTTGTAAATCACTTTAAGGAGTCAAATATCACCTCATAATGGGAAGGCAAATTTTTTTATCAGATTTTTGGATTATTGTTTAGAATGTGCTCCTAAAATTTTGATTGTGCTACTAATTTTTTTAAATTAGGAGCACAATGTGATGTTTGACCATATTTGGTCTTTCTTAATTTTTGGTCTGTACTGTACTGTGTGTTCATGCTACAAGGCAAAATACAGATATTAACTTAAAAGTAAAGCATTCTTGGTGTTTTTGTCATGTTGCAATAGCCTGTTTACACTGATTATATACCAAAATCAAAGCTGATACTGTATGCTAATAGATAAAGGAGTCATTATAACATATTACATGCTTTGAGTTCCTTATATATAGCTATGCAGTGTTGGATGGGTCGCTGTACGTGATGCAACACTTATTATAACCAGAGACTTAATATAATAAAGAGACTTGAGACTTGACTTGGACTCTAGCTCAGAGACTTGAGACTTGACTTGGACGCTAGCTCAAAGACTTGAGACTTGACTTGGACTCTAGCTCAGAGACTTGAGACTTGACTTGGACTCTAGCTCAGAGACTTGTGAGCATCTCTGATATATATATATATATATATATATATATATATATATATATATACACACACAGTACACTTTTATTTTGGATGCAATTAATCAATTTGAGAGCACTAATTTTAAGTCATTTTAATCTCCTGGTTGAAAACCACTGGTCTAAAACCTATCACGGCATAAATCTCAAAACAAATAAAAACAAGCAGCACAACTGATACAGTTTTATAGCAGAGCAACATTAATTAAATATTATGTTCACAATTTTGGTTTAACACTCGACTGTAAACATATTTTTAGCGTTTTTACAAGACATTTTGGGTCATTGAAACCAAACGAAAGTATATTCCTGTCACGAGTTGCTCTGTACGCAATAAATGCTTCCATTTACAGTCACTTCAAGTACCAGTCCTTGTAAAAATGCAATAGACGCATTCAAAAATACTGCAATGTAATACCTTTAAAGCATATTCTCTCTCAACAGGTCAATTTTACATATCTGCATCGTTGTGTATAATATGAGTAAGAATTATAGCATTCACATTCACACTTCTAAATCAAACCTGTATAATCAAGACACTCTATATGGAGATATTCAGGATGTTTCAAGGGTTTATAGTACCTTATGATACAGTGTATCTTCTTTCTATGGATTATTTGACTGAGAGCTTTATGCTGGTGTTAAAGAGCAGAAATCAAGTGATGCTGTGCAGTCGTTTATGAGAGGTAGACTTTCACACATGCTTGAGATTCAAGGCAGGTCATATGACTTGACTGAAAAATGCGATCTTCAGAGATAATATTCCAGAGGTTTCACATGTGAAGGATAGCCATTAAAGGTGAAGTGTGTGATTTCTGCATCAGTGGAGGCACCAAACAGAATTGCTAAAATGAATGCATTTTGATATTTTTCTGAAGAAAAAGGCAGTGCAACCAGCGCAGAATTGGATGCTAAGGAATTAACCTATGCTAGGGAACTGTTTATTAGTATTTTGGGTACCAAACTCACGCCACTGGCTGAGCCAAAAGTGAGCACGCTGGGCTAAAGCCACAGCATTATAGCCTTCAGGAAAAAGTATTTTAAACTTGAAAGAATTAATAACATCATCTTAGAGGTTAAATTCATGGCCAGAATACAAAGGGCTTAAATTCATCCCAATAAACCAGCAGTAAAGACGACATCTTCATGACGTGTCATAATTGTCCTATTTATTAGTGCACGGGACTCATTAAGGGTCTCATTAAAAGGAAAAAAGGTCTTTCTCAAGCTACAAATGTTACATTTTGAAGAATGGCATTAGAATGGGCCGAGCATAGATTAAAAACGTCAAACGCCTCTTGCTTTTCTCAGCGTGAGGCGGTCTGCCATTACTAAATTAGCTCTAAATGAGGGTTTGGTTTCAGAGACGGCAGCCGTTCCGCTGCGTCTTTGCTAATCCCCCATTACGCTGGCTAACTTTTATCATCCACCGTCCCTAATTACTCTCAGATTGTGTAATTACCAGGAGACTGTTAATTAAAACCCAGAATGCCATAATGAAGGACCCCAAGAAGAAATAATTGATTGAATAAGAGGGTCTTGAAAGGAAAGGATGCTGAACCCCAACCTAGCAAGACTCCTCACAGGAAGGTCTGTAATCAGCATGGAAAACGTCACGGCGGATTTGAATACATTTTAACACAGCTGCACGTCTATACCTACACATCCGTCTGACTTATACGTATAGTATATATAACCAATCAAGGCTCACTGGAAAATCGTGCCGTGCAAAAATGCTGTTAAGTATTAAAATAGCATACCACCTAAACTAAACACTACTTTAAAACTAACCAATAGTGTTAACAAATGCAACCATAGGATAAAAATGCATTTGCTGAAGTAACTATGCCATTTTACCTTTTCACTGTCAAACCTTTACTTGCCAGTGCAATACTGTACCGGGTGCGCTACTGAGCAAGTTTACGACAACTAAAAAGCCATACATATGGAGCTGATTATGTGATGCAAACATTAGCAAAGGTGTTTAAGTCATAACATAGAAATAAGCCTTTATTAATCAATAATCTAGCCCTGTAATCATAATTTGTGTAAACATGATTATAAGTTAACGGCGTTTTACTGCCACTAGTGTACATTTCAGTTGGAAATTGCAGTAAATTGTATGTTATAGTTACTTTTTTGCAAAAATCTAGGTAGAAGAATGTATTTCCAATCAGTCTGTGTTGCAAATATCCCATATTGCCGCACGGTTATTATTGTAGACACTGTAATACAACAAACAAATGGTAAAAAATGGTTAAAAGGATCAGGAAATGTTGTAAGCACCTACATTAAAATATACTTCAAACCTAACCAATAGTTTTAACAAAAGCAACCATCAGATAAAAACACATTTGTGTAAAATGGCAACGATGCCATTTTACCTTGCTTTTTTGTTTCATTGTACCTCAAACTTTTATTCGAATACTCAGCATTGCCAATGCAATGATATACCAAGTGCGCCACTGAGCAAGTTTACTTTAACAAAAAAAGCCATACATATGGAGCTGATTATGTGATGCAAACATCAAAATGTGTTAGTTTACAAATAGTATTTAACATAGTATTGTGTGAAAATAAGACTTAATTAATCAATAATCTGTCCGTGTAATCATAATTTGTGTAAACAGGATTAGAAGTTACTGGTGTTTTACTACCACTAGTGTACATTTCAGTTGGAAATTGCAGTTATTTGTATGCACAGTTACAATTCTGCAATTATGCAGGTAGAGGAATGCAAATATCCCATATTGTCACTCAGTTATTATTGTAGATGCTGTAACACAATAAACAAATGGTAAGAAATGGTTAAAAGGATCAGGAAATGTTGTAAGCACCTACACTAAAGCCTACTTTAAACCTAAGCATTAGTGTCAACAAAAGCAACCTTGAGATAAAAACACATTTGCTGAAGCAACTATGCTATTTTTTCTTGCTTTTATTTTTTATTGCCACTAATGTCTAACAAACTTTTACTCTAATACGTGTTCTGAAGTCATAACATAGTATTGCATGAAAACAAGACTTTTTAATTAATAATCTGGCCCTGTAATTATAATTTGTGTACAGCCATTAGTGTTCATTTCAATCAGAAATTGCAGTGAAATGTATGTATAGTTACGTTTTTGCAAAAGTATAGGTAGAGGAATACATTTCCAATAGTATATGTGGCAAACATCCCATATTATCGCACAGTGTAATACAACAAATAAATGGTAAAAAATGGTTAAAAGGATCAGGAAATGTTGTAAGCACCTACATTAAAAACTACTTTAAACCTAACCAATAGTGTTAATAAAAGCAACCATGAGACAAAAATATATTTGCTGACGCAACTATGCCATTTTTACTTGCTGTAGCGGGTGCGCTATTGAGCAAGTTTACAACATCAGAAAGACCATATATATCGAGTTGTTTATGTGATTAGAAGTTATTGGTGAAATTAATAGAAGCTATTGGTGTTTTACTGCCACTAGTGTTCATTTTAGGCGGAAATTGCAGTGAATTATATGTAGAGTTACATTTCTGCAAAAATGCAGGTAGAGGAAGGCATTTCTAATGAGCATATGTTGCAAATACCCCATATTGTCACTCAGTTATTACTGCAAACAGTTTAAAGGAGAAGTCCACTTCCAGAACTAAAATTTACAGATAATGTACTCGCCCCCTTGTCATCCAAGATGTTCATGTCTTTCCTTCTTGAGCCGTTAAGAAATTGTGTTTTTTGAAGAAACCATTTCAGGATTTTTCTCCATATAATGGACTGGTGCCCTGATTTTGAACTCCCAAAATGCAGTTTAAATGCGGCTTCAAACGATCCCAGCTGAGGAAGAAGGGTGTTATCTAGCAAAACGATCGGTTATTTTCATTTAAAAAATTCAATTCAAATAGTTTTTCATCTCAAACGCTCGTCTTGTCTTGCTCTCCCTGAACTCTGTGTATTCTGGTATAAGTGAACATGCAAAGAGCATCAAACACCCTTAACAAAAAGATAAAACAGCGATATAGGACTATTTTGAAGTTGAGGGAGAACATGAGATGGGAGTTTTTCCACATACCCTAACTGTCATGAACCGGAACAAAACAGGTCAGGCAGAGCGAGACAAGATGAGCGTTTGACATTAAAAAAAGATATAAATTGTATTATTTTTATGAAAATAACCAATCTTTTTGCTAGATAAGACCCTTCTTCCTCATTTGGGATCGTTTGAAACTGCATTTAAACTACAATTTGGAAGTTCAAACTCGGGGCACCATATCAGTCCATTATATGGAGAAAAATCATGTTTTCCTCAAAAAACAATTTCTTTATGTCTGAAGAAAGAAAGACATGAACATCTTGGATGACAAGGGGTGAGTACATTATCTGTCAATTTTTGTTCTGGAAGTTGACTTCTTTAATACAACAAACAAATGTCAAAAAAAAAAATGTTGTAAGCTTAATGCAAAGTTACATAACACAAGCACCACAGCTCAATGTGTCAAGCAAGTTCGCTAACTGCTAAGCTATGGCTCTTACACAACCACAATAGTTAGTGAACAGATTAAAACTGGACTAAACCGACCGGAAATCTTCCAGCCAGGCCACATTAACTACATAATAAGCCAGAGGGATGAGATGCTTATGTCATGCTGTTCCAAAACTAGCATTTGTCTGACCCTCGACACGTCTACAGGAGCGATGCTAATTGCGTTGCTAAGGGTAAAAATACATGACTACTCAGTGTCAGCAGCAGCGGTTCCCTTTGACGCAGATCTGTGAACTGATCTGATGCATGTCCAGTTATGAAGCACGATATTCATCTCTTGAATGAAGAACATCAGAGTGGAGAAATCAATGAACGGGATAATTAGCTAAACACTGAGGGCACACTGTGGAAGTCAACAGACTCTCAACATGCAGCCCGTGGGCCACATCTGGCCCGTCTGCTTTTATTCTCGGCCCCCCACACGTCCTTATGAATGTATATTTGTTATAATTAGCTCCCAAAAGTCACGTTAAAATTAAGCAGAGCACTTTTAATTGTGTCTAATGCAATACGGTTGTAACTGTGAATGCTAACTATGTGTTTTGAGAGCTCATCAGTCAAACGTTATCACGTTTGGCATGGATTGATTATTCTAGTGACAGAAAGGACTACTTTAATGTCCTAAACTACGTTTTAGTCATGAAAAAGTCCTCGCTCACTTCTGACGTTGTTTAGTAGCACACTTCGTGAATGACACATTCATGCACAATACAGCTTTTCTGACTGATGAAACATGGCAAACAAATTCATTTAATCTGAAACCTCAAGGGTGAGAAAAGCTTACAACGATGATTCTGAATAATGTGACTGGCCCTATTTGTGAAGCAGAAGAAAACAGAAATATGATAAACAACAGCAATAGTAATATGACAAAGTAGTGATGCACCAAAATAAAAATAACATTGTGTATAAACATTTTTAACTGCACACAATGTAGTTTTTATAGCAACTTTTTAGGGATATAATTGTGTTTCTGCTTCAGTTTTTGAATTTGAATTTACACATTTACAATAAAATTAGTTTGCATTTAATCAAACTCATTTATTAAATAATGAAGATGACAGGTTAAGCAAAAATGAATAGTATATCTACACTTTCTGATTTTCTTATTGCAATTACTGGATGGGAGATGTGCAATTTATAATATTTAGTGATGTTTTTTCATGCATCAACTGAAAACAGCATAGACTAAAAGATTATGGTTCATCAAAATTAAAATGTATTAAAAACTAGAAATCAATATCGTTAAATGAAGCACTAATTTCAATCAATAATTCCTGCCCTCCAAACCAAACCAGTGTTGCCTTGAATTTAAAATAAATTTTCAGCAGAACATTTTCAGAATGAAAATGCCATTTCACCTTCTTTCAGGTTTTATTTTTCATCGTCACTCATGTCCAACAAACTTTCAAATGCTCCGCATTGCCAGTGCAATGCTTTACCGGGTGCGCTACCGAGCAAGTTTACTACATCAGAAAAACAATGCATATGAAGCTGATTATGTGATGCAAACATCAAAATGTGTTAGTTTACAAATCTTGCACTACGGTAAAAGTGTTTTGAAGTCATAAATAGTATTGTGGAAGGAACTGTGTGAAAATGGGTCTTTATTAATCAATAATCATAATTTGTGTAAACAGGATCAGAAGTGGTGTTTTACTGCCACTAGTGTTTAATTCAGTTGGAAACTGCAGGGAATTCAATGTGTACTTACGTTTTTGCATAAATGTAGGTAGAGGAATGTATTTCCAATGAGTCTATGTTAGAAATATCCCATATAGTTGCTCATTTATTATTAGAAATGGTGTAATACAGCAAACAAATGGTAAAAAATACGTCTTTAATATATAAAATAAATTTTCGGCAGAATATTTTCAGTTAATAAAATTGTTTGGAATAAACAAAATGTTGGGATAAATGGAAAACACAGGGTCTACACATTTTCAGATGAAATTATATATAAAATAGACGCACTTTGCATCTTTAATGGAAAAAATGTGGCCCTTTTGGCTTCTAATTCAATAGCCTGCATACAAGCATACGTCCCATGTCACTAAACAGCATTTAATTAAGAAACGTGAAATCTGCATTGTCTCTGCAGTGTCTTATCTCTCTTTCAAGCTTTAGTAGCTTCAGGCCGTGACTTGTTTACAATCTGTTGTGTACAAATATATATACAAAATGGTATACATTTATTTAGCAGAGGCAGATGCTGCAGCCCGGATCAAAAACGAACACATCTGAATGGGTGTATCCCTGACAATTTACATTTTAGCATGTTTATAAGGCAGTGCAAATGTTTAAATGCATGTGTTTGTTCTGCTGTTTGATGAGTCAGGATTGCACACACACACTCCGCACACTTTAACAACAGCCATTGAATGTCCTCCATCAAAGTGACTGTTCTAGATCTCCACACACACACAACAAAGCTTTGCCCATGAGAATCCCATCAATTATTTAGCAGCACAGGCCGGCAGCACAATAAAAGCGGAATATTCTCCACTGATTGTATCCAGGAAGAGGATACGCTAGAGGGATCTGGTTTTTACAAGCTCGCCTGTGTCCACTAGTAGGGCGAACCATCAAAGCGTTGTTAATCAGATCCATACTGCCCTCCTCAGGTCAGTATTTATAACAGCATGACACTAACAGGAACATTAAGGCGGGAAACAGTCTCTGAGGTCTCAAACATGGGATGCTGCATTGATTTTGAGAATGCATTTGGCTGTATGTGCACCCTGTTGGCTAGCTGTCACCAAATGCTGATAAGAAAGGAAAAACCGAGGAGTGTCTGTGATACAAACCAGTTGTTGACTCACCCTCTAGTATGGCACACAGTTGTAGAGACAAATACAGCTGCTTTCAGACTCTCCTGTGGGGAAATAAAAACCTGGTGAGAAGAAAACAGACACATATATTAATAATGAGGATGGGAAATAAAGTCAGGTTTGCAAGCAAACTAACATGAGCATAACATTCAAAAAGAAAAGTTTGAAGGGACATTTGCTTACACTAATATGTTACATAAAAAAAAGGTAAAAATATTAATTAGTCAGCAAATGCATCGTTTTTTTAATGGTTTTGAAATAAAATTAGATTTTATTCTCACCAAGGCTGCTTTTATTTGATAAAAACACAAAAACAGTAAAACTGTGAAATATTATTACAATAAAAAAAGTGTTTTATATTTTAAAATATATTTTAAAATTAAATATATTTATGTGATGCAATACTATACTATTTATGTTCGCTGCTAAATTTATTAGTTTTATTCTCTTTTTTTAAATTTTATTTTTTAGCCAGGATTCTTTGATGAATAGAAAGCTCAAAAGAACAGCCTTTATTTGAAACAGAAATCTTTCTTTGAAACAGAAATCTTTATTTGAAACAGAACATCACACGTCTTTATTGTCTTCATTGTCTTTTGATCAATCAGATGTGTCCTTGCTGAATAAACGTATTATTTCACAGTGTCCCCAAACAGTGTAATTCAGCAGCGTTAATGCTTTAAATGAAATGTCACAGCAATGATGATGTTTTATGCTTTTTAATTTAGAAAATATACACACCAAAAGACAAAAAGTGTTTAATAATTACACTTAACTCAAACACAATGCCACATTGTGTAACCTGTCTAGACATGTGAACACAAGGCAGAGCATTTGATTGTTTATTATTAAGCTTTAAAAAAAAACTTTTTTTACATTTATTTTTTTTTTACAAAAGTTTTGCATGCATTAAGATGCATTAGGGATCTTTCAATTTGGCAGTAAGTATCACCAATCACAATGAAATCAGAATGCAGTAAGTCAATTATACCATAACTTGGTCATGATAGCTACTGCACCAAAGCAGTAAAAATATATATAACTAGATAAAAAAAATTTGTCTTGAGAAAGCCTAGCCTGAAAATTTAAAGCAGTTGTAAAAACTTAAAGTTTGAAAATTTAGATAGACAAGATAGATGTTGATAACATGTTTCTAACATGATTAGCAATTTGCTAGCATGTTTTTAGCATGTTTAACATGTTCCTAGTATGTTTCTAACATGATTAGAATATTGCCAGCATTTTGCTACAATGATTATCACGTTAACATGTTTCTACTATGATATAGTTAGCATGTTGTTAGCATGATTAGCATGCTGTTAACATGTTGCTAGGAAGCTTCTAACATGCTTAACATGTTGCTAGCATGTTTGTTGCATGGTTAAGTTATTGGCATGATTCTAGCATGATTAGCATGTTGTTAGCATGCTTCTAGCATGATTAACATGTTACTAGCATGTTTCTAGCATGATTAGCTAGTTACTAGCATGTTGTTATCATGATTAGCAAGTTACTAACATGTTATTAGCGTGATTATCAAGTTATTAGCATGATTCTAGCATGATTAGCAAGATATTGGCATGTTATTAGCATGATTGGCAAGTTACTAGCATGATTCTGACATGATTAACATATTAGCATGATTAACAAGTTACAAGCATGTTTTTTAGCATGATTATTACATGTTTTAGCATGATTAGCAAGATATTTGCATGTTATTAGCATGATTAGCAAGTTACTAGCATGATTCTGGCATGATTAGCATGTTAGTATGATTAACAAGTTACACACGTTTTTAACATGATTAGCATGTTATTAGCATGTTAGCATGATTGACAAGTTTGCTAACATGATTATAGCGTGATTAGCACGTTACTACTATGTTGTTAACACGATTAACAAGTTACAAGCATGTTTTAACATGATTAACAGGTTATTAGCAGGTTTCTAGCATGATTAGCAAATTATTAGCATGATTCTAACATTAGTATGTTACTAGCATGTTGTTATCATGATTAACAAGTTACTAGCTTGTTTTCTTGCATGATTAAGTTACTAGCATGATTTCTAGCACGAATGGCATGTTACTAACATGATTCTAGCATGATTCGCATGTAACTAGCATGTTGTTAGCATGATTAACAAGTTACTAGCATGTTTCTAGCATGAATAGTATGTTCTTAGCATGTTTCTAGCATGATTAGCATAATCTTGGCATGGCTCTAGCATGATTATCATGTTATTAGCATGTTGTTATCATGATTAACAAATTACTAGCATGATTTCTAGCACGAATGGCATGTTACTAACATGATTCTAGTATGATTTGCATGTAACTAGCATGTTGTTAGCATGATTAACAAGTTACTAGCATGAATAACATGTTCCTAGCATTTTTCTAGCATGATTTGCAAGTTATTAGCATGATTCTTGTATGATTAACATGTTATTAGCATGTTGTTGGCATGAATAGCATGTTCCTAACATGTTTCTAACATGATTAGCAAGTTATTAACATGATTCTTGCATGATTAGCATGTTATTAGCATAATTAAGTTACAGGCAGGTTTCTTGCATGATTAGCAAGTTACTAGCATGATTCTAGTTGCTAGGCTTGACTAAATAGCTAGATAGACAGATAATGAAAGCATCTGCACAGCACTATTTAGCTACAGCTGTAATTTAGGTCGCTCCGTAATTGTCATTGGGTAGCGATGACAAGAACAAAACACAATGCGGTCAGCGTGTAAAATCACAGACCCCTCGTCACTACCCGTCTGCCCGCTCTCAGACCTGTTTTTGAGGCATCAAACAGGTAGAGCATCTGGCGTTACGCTCAGCGCCTGGAGACTCGACTCTCAAAAATCCTTTGTTCTTAATTAGTCAGTTTCCCTCCATGTGTCGACACCTGTTCACGGCCTCTCAGAGCCTCCGAGCAGGTGAACCAATGTGTCACAATCAATCCTTCCTCTAAGGCTCCAAACTCTCTTCAAGTACTGAGCTAATAGAGTCAAAGCGTAGATTAGCCTCTCTAGAGCTTCACCGGGCTGATATGAACTGAACAGCATGAAGGGGGCGGGCATGTGTCTAGTCTTGAGTTGACCGAACAGCAAGTTGACTAGCAGTTGGGGTGTTTGCATAGACAATTCAATCTAAATAAATGCCAAAAACTATCCGGTATCAGATTCTACATGCTAATAGAAATCCAACAGTCATTTTCTTGAAATTTGCTGCTGAACGTGAGCTGAAGGCTGAAGCAGTGGTGCTTTAATCTTTAAACTTATTTGAGAGGTTAACTATTATAGTCCCAATTGAGGAGGTCTGTTATACCTGGAGAGAGCTAGCTGTTAGCATTCACATTCATCTCAATGACAGCCGCTTGCTTAGTGCTCGCCGTCCCATATTGCCATCTTTGCACTGCTGCACACATCAGACACACTAATAAGGGAGATAAACAAAGAAAACATAAGAAAATGTTACTCCATACATAGTTTGAAATATTAGAGCCCTATATATAGATATATTCAATTAAAAAAATGCAAGGAAGCTATGATAAAATTTAAAACAAAATATTAGTTTCATAGTCCATGCATAGTTTGAAATATTAGAGCTTTCCAAATAAATAATAATCAAATAACATAAAAAGCGAGACAATAATAAAATGCTGGTATGTGCTGTTACTTAAAAAAATTAAATTAAAGTCAGGAGATAATAAAATACTAATATAAGAAAATATTACTTCCAGACATAGTTTAAAATATTACTGCCCATTAAAATAGAATAAAATAAAACAAAAATTAAACAAAACAAAATATTAAATTAAATAAAAAAATAAATACAAATAAATGCCTGGAGACAATAAAATAGTGAGATAAGAAAAGTTACTTCCAAACATAGTTTAAAATATAACAGCCCAATAAAATGGAAAAAAAAAAAAATTAAATTAATAAAAAATAAAATGAAATAAAATTTTAAAAATTAAATTAAGTTAAACATAAATGTAAAAAATTAAATTAAATAAAAGCCAGGAGATAATGAAATACTGATATAATATATATAATTCCAGACATAGTTTAAAATATTACAGCCCATTAAAATAAAATAAAATAAAATAAAAATAAATAAAGAATAAAATAAAATGCCAGGAGAAAATTAAAAACTGATATAAGAAAATATTACTTTCAGACATTGTTTAAAATATTATAAATAAAATAAAATAAAATAAAATAAAATAAAATAAAATAAAATATTAGTTCCAGGCATAGTTACAGAAATAGTAAAGCCCTCCAAACAAAAAGCAAAACAAAACAAGATAAAATATTAATACGACAACATTTTAGTTCCAGACATAGCTTGAAATATTAGAGAAACAAAACAAAATAAAACAAAACTAAACATAAACGAAGACAAACTAAACAAGACAAAAATAAAATAAGATAAAATAAAATATCACAAGATTAGCTTCAGACATAGAGTAGCTTTAAATATTAGAGCCCTCAAAACAAAAATAAAAATACAAATATATATTAGTTCCAGACATAATTTGAAATTTTAGAGCACTTCAAATAAGTTAGAATAAAATAAAATAAAATAATATAATAAGGCAACTTATACGTTGCTTGCAAAATAAACATATTTAATAAATGGTTAATTTTGAATGGTCATGAATAAAGAACCAGCATCATGGTGAGGTTGCAACATCTAAGACATCTAACAGCCCAGCCAAATCACCTTTTTTATAAATATGCATATATGAATTAGAGCTAAAAATATAGATACTGGGAACCCGACCACTCAAGTTTTTGTCCTTGACATTGATTTTTAAAAAAGCAAAAGAAAAAAAATACAAAGATGAACACATCTCCAGAGCAACAGCTGCAATGTCAAAACATCATGTGTCATCAAAAACCAACCTTTCACTGCCGGGTCAACAGGACACTCATCTGATGTGACAATTACATTGGGTTGCGGAGACCGCCGGCAGGCATATATATATGTTATCACAGCGAAAAGGGCACGAGGTACCACGGTGTCATGGGGTCTCATTACACACACGCCAAGCGTCAGACCCTTCATCTCTACAGGATCTCCTATAAAGCTGTGCCATTTCACACTGTAAAGCTCAGGATTGAGACATACATGCTGCGGGAAGTTTCAATCGTCGGGTTCGGGGTGTATATCGCACGTCAGTTTGTCTTTTGTAGAAATCCTTTCTATTTCTAAGAGCCCCATGTCTTTTTGATCACAACCACAATGGCTGCGCAGTCGTATCTGACTGAAAGAAATCACTGCAGGACTAAACTGAGCGACTGGGAAAGCTGTTCAAAAGATAAATGCAGGCAAGGTTTCTGAGAAAGAGAAATTCAGTAATGGGTTTCAGGGGGTTTTTTGGGCGATACAGTACAATGCCAGGCTGATAAAGGCGGCTTCATTCCCACTTAGGAAGTACAAACTCAGCAAACAACAGAGAGATGGTCCGCAGGGACTCATTCGCAGGATTCAAAGTGTAAAGTTAGCCTTAAACAATGCTTACCTAGTGGAGATACGAACGACAGTCAATATCTATGGTCCATCATGAGGGGGTTTGCATTTCTCATTGTCCGTTTGCCTCTGTTTTTTCTCTTTCGTGTGTTTTGTCTTTGCCGCCTCAGAAGTGATTTCAGCTCATTTTGCCATCTGGCATAGCTTAATTTATGCAGGAACAAATCAGATCCAGATCAGTCAAAAGATGTGTGTAGCCAGACGTGTTATCCTGACATATATATGCTGTTTTTGATCAAATAAATTATTGGCTAAGCATATGTTGTTTGAAAAATTAAACAGAATAAATTATAAATAATAAAATAAAAATAAATAAAATTAACCATGGGCTCCAGCCCAGATTACCAATAAAACTAGAAAAATCTGAGAAGCAAAGTGGCAAAAGATGTAAAAGTTAAAGTAATAATAATAATAATAATAATAATAATAACAACAAAATAAATGTAACATTTAAAAATAATTAAAATAAAAAGGAATAAAGAACACATTTTAAATTAATTTTTTTTATTTTTGCTACTTTTTATTTATACGTTTATTACAAATATTTTAAATTAAAAATAGTACAGATTAAATTAACATGGTTATTTCAGTATCATTGAGATACTATTATAATTTTGTGTAATATTTCTTTTCATGTTTTTATTTTTTATCTGTTTTCAGTTTTAAAGCTTTAGTATTTTTTTTTTTTTGTTTTTGTCATTATTATTATTATTTTAAATATATAACAAAAAATAAAATAAAATAAAATAAGCCATGAGCTCCAGTCCGGACAACCAATAAAACTAGATAAATCTGAGAAGCAAAGTTGCAAAAGATGTAACAGTTAAAATAAAAATAAAATAAAATAAAATAAAGAAAGAAAGACCATAATAAATAATAAAATAAATGTAAACATATTTTGAATTTAAGTTTTCATTTTGGCTACTTTTTTAATTTATATATTACAAATATTTTTAATTAAAAATAGTACATATTAAATTACAGGGTTACTTCAGTATCATTGAGATACTATTATAGTTTTGTTTAATATTTCATTTCATGTTTTTATTTTTTTCTGTTTTTTATTTTAATTTTAAAGCTTTAGTAATTTTGTTGTGTTTTGTTGTTATTTTTATTGTTATTATTTTAAATGTCTAAAATAATAAAATTAATCTAACAAAAATAATAAAAAATAAAATAAAATAAAACGAAATAAAATAAAATAAAGTAAAAATTTCAGTCCAGACGACCAATAAAACTAGATAAATCTGAGAAGCAAAGTTGCAAAAGATATAAAAGTAAAGAAAAAAATGTTTAAATAAAATAAAGAAAGAAATAATAAAAATGAAAATAAAGAACATAACTGGAATTTAAGTTTTCATTTTTGCTATTTTTTTATGTGTTTATTACAAATATTTTTAAAGCATTCACTTCACTTGGTTAGATGCATGCTTAATGGTAGGAATATCATTTTTAACAATCATGAAAAAAGTAAATTAATTAAAACAAATTAATAAAATATTTATATCAAGATATAATCTTTAAATACTTCTTATGCGTATTTCTTAAGCCATTTTGCAATAATCGTTTACCTATTTTTACTGGAAAACAAGACCAAATGTGTAGATTAAATTAAAACTAATTTTAAATTAACAGGGTTATTTCGGTATCATTTAGATACTACTACAGTTTTGTTTAATATATCTTTTTCTTAAGTCATGACATCTACCAGCAGGTGAAGCCCAACCGGACAAAGATAACAAAGCCTTGACCCATTTTGTTATATCCAATCTAAACTGCAAGCAATGTGCTGTTATGCAAATAAAGCCAGTTAACCAACCATGATTTGTCACTAATCATTCTTTCGGGACATCATAACTCAAAAATTAAGCAGTGTTGTGTCGTCTAGGCTGGAGCTCACGGCTCATGTGTACGGCCTATTTGTTTTAGTGGGCAGTGAGGTTACGGCGGCTCTCCTTCAACACACATCACTCCACGAGGCTGGACCGCAGCCCAGATCACAAGCACACACTGGAGAATTGCTGTGGTGGATTGTGGGGAGGATTGCTGATGGAAGGCAGCAAACAATCAAGTGAAACAGCAGACCTCAATGAAACGAAATGTTGCGTTTCATGGTCTGTAAAGGCTCTAGTTTTTCACGGCACTTTGCATTTGCTAATTTCACAATCCACTGGCACTGGGAAACCGGGTGAATCCCACGAAAACTCTCCAGAAACGTCTGGGTCGTACTGTATCTCACCGTAAAAATCAAAAGAAAGGAATAACAATATTACATTTTGCATAAAGAAAATTAAACCTATTTAAAGGACCATTAAGACTGTAAGCATTTTCATTACAATTAAGCACAATCTACCAACTTTTAAAAGTCTACTGCAATGAAAAAAAAAATCTTTAGTAAAGTAGAAGAAAGATATTTTTAAATAAGGTATTGTAAGTATAAATCATGCTAGTAATTAAAAATAAATTACAAATAAATGAAAAAAAGATATTTAAAGATATATTTTTGTTTATAAAACTTTTAAACATACAAAAGATTTATATATTTATATATATATATATATATATATATATATAATATATAATATATATATATATATATAATATATAATATATAATATATATTTATATATATATATATAATATTTTCACATCATGCTTACATATAATTTATTTTTATTTTATATGAATATTGAATATATTTGTAAGTGTGCACTAAATCAGGTTATTTCTAAATATTTCTAAAAAGAATCTTTTTTATAGATTATATTTTCCTCATATATATATATATATATATATATATAAATAATTTATTTATTTTATTTTTATATATTTTTGCACTAAATCAAGGTAACTCTAAATATTTCTAATATATAAATATATAAATAATTTTTCACATTACAGTAGTGAGAATTATATGTTCGTTTTGCATTTTCACATTGCATATATTATATTTAATACACAAATAAAGTATATAATTTTTGTTTATAAAGTTATTATATACAAGCTATATACAAGTACGCATTAAATCAATGTATTTCTAAATATTTCTAAAACCAATCCAGCATCATTCTACTATACTTAAGACAGTTACATACATCCACAAAACGCATTGCAAAGAAATGGCACAAATATGAAAGCTAATAGTTGGCAGTCTGAGAGCAATTCAAGGATATTTGAGCCTTAAACTGCGCTGGGCCGCATCAACGGGAGGCTCGCTCAGCTGCCAGGAACAGTCTAACGATTTCTCTCCTCACTCTCAATCTATTTTGCTCACTTACTTCCCTCTACTCACTAGTTCTTTAATATCATCAATCAGGGGATATGTGAGAGAGCAGTCATTTAGAACCGCATCGATAAGATGCTTATACTACCATTTCGAGATAGGAATTTCAGATGGATTCCTCTTCAAGGGCTTGATTGGAAAATAAAGGAATGATGGGATAGAGCCCGAGAATCTGAGTCGAGCCGCATACGCAATCGGCTAAACGCTGTCGTCGTGTAGATTTCACGTACACGTGCTCAAAACAGCAGCAGCGTTTCCAGATGAATTAACCCACAAACTGCCCAGATTTTGACCAAGTCTTAAAATCTGCATTAAGGCAAACAAAATGAATTATTTAATTATTGCTGATGGCCTTTCACAGTCAGCTGTCAGTTGTTATGCAACAGAAAAGATTCATAACCTCAGGGGAACGATCTCTAATGAACTTCATTAAATTAGCACATTCAAACAAAGATGATGACATGTGCGTCATCTAATGTGGGTTATCGTAACATCAGACACGGAAGATAGTGGATCCAGTGGGTGTCATTTAGGAGAATTGCATTTAGGCACTATTGCCTTACAGAGAGGTTGCATGTCGTTCATTGATTCGTGCTTGTAATGGATGCTGGTGTTGCTGTCATGAGCTCAGGTTGTTCATGTCATGAACGGGATTCTTTTCATTTGCGGTACAGTACAAGGTTTTGGTATCTTATTGATTCTAAGCATGAGACACCATCACCCCTAAAATCAAATCAAATCAAATCAAATAACACTATTTGGTATTTTATTATTAAAAATAAACAACAATAAAAGATAAATCTGAAAAACTACAAAAAAAAAAATTGATGAAAGTCATACTTTTTTTTAGAAAATATAATATGAATTTAACTTTTTTTTTTTTAAGTTTTGCTCATTTTATTTATAAAAATATATAACATTTAAATTAGTTCAAATTCAAACATAATGTATCATTTAAATTATTTTCTCTAAAACTGTTTTTAAAGCATAAACCTCACTTTAACCTCACCACACCATGCATGCTTAATGTAATTCTGCTGAAAAAGTAAATGCATCTTCATTTAGATATTTTTATTGGAAAACAAGACTAAGTATGGATATCACTGGAGATTTTATTATAGCACTTACTAATATTTTGAACTTTTTATTGCTGTATATTCGTGCTATTTTCATTTTTTTTTAGTTTAGTATTTTTTGTTGTTGTTTTTTTTTTTGTTGTTGTTGTTGTTCATTTTTATTTACTTTTTAATATGCACATATGCCATATGTTTTTTTGATTAATTATTAATTTTTAATTTAGTTTTAGTTATTTTAATACATCAAGATAAACTAAATGAAATCTTGGCAACTAGCTAAAATACATATTTTTATTTTTATTATTATTTAAATATTTAAATAAAAAATTAAATTAGTTTAAATTTAAACACATTATTATATAATTCAAATAATATTCTCAAAAAAAAAAATGTTAAACCATAAACCTCACTTAACTGGTTAAATGCATGCTTAATGGAGGTAATATAAATGAAAAAAAAAAATATTCAAGACATAATTTTGGAAAATGAGTTTAAATTTCCTACGCGATTCTGCCGAAAAAGTACATGCATCTTCTGCAATTATTTAGCTTTTTTTACTGTAAAACAAGACCAAATATGCAGATTAAATTAGAAAGGTACATATTACCAGGGTTATTCTGGTATCATTGAGATGCTTTTATAGTTTATCTTAATATTTTGGATTAATTTTTACTTTTATGTATTCTGTTTTCATTTTCATTTTAAAGGTTTAGTAATTTTGTTGTGTTTTTTGTCATTATTATTATTATTATTTTTTTTTTTTTTAATATGTCCATATAGTTTTCATTAATTTTTATTTTAGTTTGAGGTATTTTTGAACATCAACTAGCAAAAAAAAAATCTTTGTAATTATTATTTAAATTATTATTATTATTTCTTTGAAATTATTATTATAACAATTAACAATTGTTTTATGGTTTTAGTTTTAGTTCTACAATAACCCTGTAAATTAAAACAGAAAAATACAACAACACATTAAAGAAAATCATGCTCGTCAATCCATTCAGAAGCACACAACATTTAGCGGCAAAGCCAAGCAGACGATGATCTACTATCAGCCATTGAAGATCAGGTCAGAGTTCAGAGATGAACAATCGGCACGTCGCACAACATCAGTCAAGGACAAGATGATTCACAGCTCCGTTAGGATGGGAATTGTGTTCATATGTTGGTCTGACAGGTCTTTAGATGCTCCGCTACTGTACGTCTCACTGCAAACACATCAATATGAGAACGACGCTCTGATGTATTACAGTTAAAAACGGAGAGCGGAGAAGAAAATGACTCGGGTTCCTATACAGCTGAGCCGTAGGTAAAACCTTCACAAACTCATAAAGGACACGGTATTCATTTCATGTCTTAATTTCATGTTTTCCTGTCTCACTCTTCCTCTGTGATTTATTAATTCACTCTACTTGACCTTCTCCTCTTCCCTCTCGGTACTCCGCTATTGTCAGCTATAATTAACGGCTTCCTGCACGTGTCTGAATGTCTTCCTCAGTCTGACTCTGTTGAAAGGAGACTATTGACTATCAGTGGTGTTCAGACACCCGAGTAAGCGTACGCAGCGGATGTGAAGAAATTGACTTATATTGCACCTCATACTGTACGGTTCCTCTCGCCAAGCGTGACGCTCAAGGTCACGCTTTGTTCTGACGTGAATGGATGACGAAAGGAAACTCGTTTTACGTTTTCCTTTTGTCTGCTCATTCTCCAGGCCGTCTTGTTATTCATCACTAGCTTTTGTTCATTAGCCCTCTTTTCTCTGCTCAGCTGGATAAATGCTAATTTTAGCTGGAGAAACATTACGTTTCGGTCTCTTGAAGGCAAATTCTTATTTAAATGGCAGTTACTTTGCATGTCTGGAGAATAATTATGTTCATTCAAGACTTAAATGCAGTCACTAACTTTTCTACATAAGTTTTAGCATTGTCGTCACATATTTGGGGGGTTAAACTGCAGGAGTGAGTGGAAAACAAGTCAAGGACAGCGCTTTGTTCTCTTCAAGGTAAGGTAGGAGTGAGAGCTGCTGAATTAACCTATCACTCTTCTGTTATCGGCTCAATCGCGGCTAATCTCTGTGCCAACAAACGACAGTCATCAAAGTCCAAGTGCCACCGGTCGATATGTCACGAGGAGACGGCCAAAGCATTCGTGATCTTTATATTTGAGTGTGAATTCACACGGCACTTCAGAGATAAAAGGGAACAAAATTATGCTTGTTTGAAACACCTAAGACAGTTTTGCAAGCATCTCTAATGCACTGGAAAAAGCTTATTGTACATCAAATGTAAAATTATATACTTTTACTAACTGTATTAATTATACAAGTGAGAGACAGAGAGAAGGAGAAAGTATTATACATTGTTAGTAGTGATTATTTTGTGTATATTTACACTGACCAAAATTATAAACTCAACACTTTTGTTTTTGCCCCCATTTTTCATGAGTTCTAAGATCTAAGATCTAAGACTTGTTCTATGTACACAAAAGGCCTGTTTCTCTCAAATATCGTTCACAAATCTGTCTAAATCTGTGTTAGTGAGAACTTCTTCTTTGTTGTGATAATCCATCCACCTCACAGGTGTGGCATATCAAGATGCTGATTAGACAGCATGATTATTGCACAGGTGCCACAATAAAAGGCCACTCTAAAATGTGCAGCTTTACTGTATTTAGGAGGTCCGAAAACTAGTCAGTATCCGCTCACCGCTCACCCACACAACGCCATACACGCTGTCTGCCATCTGCCCTGTACAGTGAAAACTGGGATTCATCCATGAAGAGAACACCTCTCCAAAGTGGCAGACGCCATCGAATGAGAGCATTTGCCCACTCAAGTCGGTTACGACGACGAACTGCAGTCAGGTCGAGACCCCGATGAGGACGACAAGCATGCAGATGAGCTTCCCTGAGACGGTTTCTGACATTTTGTGCAGAAATTCTTTGGTTATGCAAACCAATTGTTGTAGCAGCTGTCCGGGTGGCTGGTCTCAGACGATCTTGGAGGTGAAGATGCTGGATGTGGAGGTCCTGGGCGGTTGTGAGGCCAGTTGGATGTACTGCCAAATTCTCTGAAACGCCTTTGGAGACGGCTTATGGTAGAGAAATGAACATTCAATTCACGGGCAACAGCTCTGGTGGACATTCCTGCAGTCCGTATGCCAATTGCACACTCCCTCAAAATTTGCGACATCTGTGGCATTGTGCTGTGTGATAAAACTGCACATTTTAGAGTGGCCTTTTATTGTGGCCAGCCTAAGGCACACCTGTGCAATAATCATGCTGTCTAATCAGCATCTTGATATGCCACACCTGTGAGGTGGATGGATTATCTCGGCAAAGGAGAAGTGCTCACTAACACAGATTTAGACAGATTTGTGAACAATACTTGAGCGAAATAGGCCTTTTGTGTACATAGAAGAAGTCTTAGATCTTTGACTTCAGCTCATGAAAAATGGAGGCAAAAACAAAAGTGTTGCGTTTATAATTTTGGTCAGTGTATATATATATATATATATATATATATGTGTGTGTGTGTGTGTGTGTGTGTGTGTGTGTTGGTATAATTTGATTTTTAATGTGTATATTTACGTATGTCAGTACAATTAATAATGTATAATTTTTTTTTATTAAAGTGCACAATTTTACAATTAACTTGAAAATGAGTTAGGCTCAATTATTGAGAGGAATAAGAAATTAATTAAATTATTTTTAGATAATACTGTATATACTGAACAAAAATAGTATTTTAAATTATATAATACTACATACAATACTTTTAATTTATATATGCTTATAATTTATATATATTATCAGCTTATAATTTATATATATTATCAGTACAGATGAAAAAGTCCATAAACAGAATTAAAACAAGAAATCAAATAAAGTAATTACATTTGTTTTGTCACTGCAAATTGCTATCAGTGTGAACAGCCCTGTGGAAAAGTCAGCTGACCAATAGATTTAATGTGTCAGAGCAGTAAACCGACAGATGACCGTTGGTTAGGAAGCTAATCATCTTGATAGATGGACAGGGTTGTAAATTAGCAGTCATGATTAACAGCAAAACATTAACAAATCACATCAGTGCTCTCTAAACAGGTCCGACAAAGACTCTCATGACAGTTTCTCAGTCATTTTCGACTCCCTACGGTCCTCATTAATTGGTGATACAACAATGAATACACTATCTGACGCTTTCTCATTTACACGCACTACCCTGCCGGTCAATCTCAATTTTTGAGACGATGAGGTTACAGAAACAGAGTCTCTCAGCGTGAAAAATGTGCATTTACAGAGACTAAAGCGCTAAAAAGGAGGAGGGAGATTCAGTGAACCTTTATTCTTCCAGGCGTCTTTGTTTAAAGGCATCCACCGGAGTCCCATGGGCCGTCAGCGAGTGGACTGCAGATGCTCCGGCATTAATGAGGCAGGAAAGGATGCTGGATCCTTCATGCGCTGGAGATCATGGACTGCAGTTCAGTTTTCCAGCTCAATTCTCAGCACCATCAAGGACGTGGGCCACTTTTCATGAAAAAGAGAAGAAATTATTATTTTTTCCCCCCCATGTTGTCATTTTTCCCGTTAGGCAAAGCCATCATCTATCTGAGATTTTAATAAAGGAGGATATTCATCGAATAATGGTGAATTGGAGTTGAAACAGTGCTTTCAGAGAGGTCATTTAAGTCAATGTCAAGCTAAATTGCCTGATGACTCAATATTTGTTCAGAAGTCTGTGTTGTCAAAGACTCAATTCAAGTTCAGGATGTGAAGAAACTTTGCTTATCTTTCTATCATACATGAGAATCTAAATAAACTCAACATTACACTGAAAAACAATTACTCTGAAACTATTTTCACTCAGAAAAACTCACACTAAATTGAACTAAAACAAGTTTATAACACACCTTAATTTATATAACAGCCAAAAAACAGTAAACTAAACTACACCTAGTAACGAACAGCAGCATTTAACTAAATATTTCTCTATAAAAGAGAACTAAAATGCCAGATTTCTTAAATCTTTAACTGATTTGAATCACTAGAATGAATCAGACTGCTGAATCACTGCTTTAGTTAGTTAACAAGTTTATCTTCACCTTCTCATCTTCCTCTGTTAGCCACTTGATCTGCTTTCTGCTCATTTTGAGCTCAAACACGTGCAACTCTTGGTTCTCTGCGGCGTTTATGATTTCAGATCTCACCGCTTATGCACAGGAGAGATATTGCGCTCGCGTACAACATTAATAGCTACACTCCATTTCAGGTGCTGAATATTTCATGGCCCGCAATATAAGAAACGGTCCTGGTTAAAAATCAGCATGCACCTGTAAAATGAGAGGTGGGAGCCAGATCTCGACGCATATACTGTAATCTGATTCATAATTCATGGATGTAGTTCCCTCCACGCTCCCGAGATAGGAAGACACCTGTCAAGACTGTGATTTTATGGATATGAAACATATTTTATGGTTATAATGAAATGTATATCAAATTATTTATGGCACTATTTGTATGCACTAATGCATGTTTTATGCTAACAGCAAGCTTGATTTAGTCAGAAAACTGACCTCGATGTTTGCTTTTGTACAAACATATCATATGTGATCACTCATTTGAAGTATTCATTTATACTTATATAAGCTTGCCAGTCAGCTTTCTTTTATATCAGTAATTTTTGTCTTTTTACTATCTTACTAACTAAACAAGTCCACTTCCAAAACAAAGATTCACATATAATGTACTCACCCCCTTGTCATCCAAGATGTTCATGTCTTTCTTTCTTCAGTCGTAAAGAAATTATGTTTTTTGAGGAAAACATTTCAGGATTTTTCTTCATATAATGGACTGATATGGTGTCTCGATTTTGAACTTCCAAAATGCAGTTTAAATGCGGCTTCAGATGATCCCAAATGCGGTTGTAAACGAAGGGTCTTATCTAGCGAAACAATCGGTTATTTTCATTAAAATAAATACAATTTAAATACTATTTATTGTCAAACGCTTGTCTTGCCTTCCTCTCGTTGAAATATATATATTATTATTATTATTATTATTATTATTAGTCTTTTTTCAACAATTACCTTAAAACCTGGGTGCAAAAACTGTATTTATATATATATATATATATATATATATATATATATATATATATATATGTATTTAGACAGACAGACAGACAGACAGATAGACAGATAGATTTGTTTTTTATATATTTGTTGTTTTTAAGCATAAATCTAACAGCTTTTTTAGATTATTAAATAATTTATGTAATTATGTGTTTAGTTAGTAAGACAGTAAAAAGACAAATTACTGATATATATAAAATACAATTTCTATTTTTTTCTTCTGAGGATTTTGTGGTAAAAAAAAAACAAACAATAAAAATAATATATATATATATATATATATATATATATATATATATACACATTTTTCATTAATCTGAGGTGGACGTGTCTTTGTTTGTCATGAAAATAATGGCAATTTGGGGTGACATACACCCTGGACATTTCTTAGTAAGATTTACCGATATATTGTGTTAGAAAGCCCACTGTGTTGATATTGACAGGACACTCTCTCCATGTAGGTTTTATCCGTAACATTGTATCCTATTGATGGGAAAACAGCCAGAGCAAATTCTTTTCCCCAGAAATCGAATGAGGGTGTTGTATTAGAGCGCTACACATCTGAGAGGTCAAAAAGCCCTCAAGTCTATCGGACAGAGAGAAACAGTTACCTGTTAACTGATGCTCACAAAAAAACAGCAGATAATGAGTCCAAGTATCTTCATGAGAGAGCTCAGGTGCTGCTCAGGACTGCCTGAAACAAGAGTGGCAAGCAGAATTAATTAAATGAACACTTGACAAGCACAAGCTATGTAAGAAATGAAATGGAGAACGATAAAAGCTGGGAATGTCAACGCGCTTTCCGTATTTCGAGGAAATAAAACAGGTCAGAAGCCAAAAGCCCAGACGAAGACAGCTGGAACATTGAGAAACTCTGCGAGATGCTTTTAAGGATGAGACGGGACAGGAATGTGAGGTGAGGTTAAACAAAATCTGCGAAGGCATATCAAACGGATCCCGGCACGTCTTTACACACATTTTTTTCTGTCTCTCCAAATGACACGCTTGATTTTTTTAGTTTTATTCGCTATCCAAAAGGCCAGCAAAGTGTTTAAGGGACCAGAACTGAAATGCCCAACTATTACCTGCTCTGCTGGACTCGGTGGGGCTTTCAACAGCTCGCTGCTCCCGTAGGGGGTCCTGTTTCTGCCTGTCAGGAACTCTGAATAATGGCCATTTTCCCTCACTCGCATTCAGTTGGTCTCTCTAGAAAACCTTTTATTCTTTTCATTCATTCGTTTACCAAAAGTCTTAAAATGTGATTCACATAATGGTGCATTCTTGATGCATTAAAAGTTTGTGAAATTGTGCCTCCTTTATAGAAGCTCTCTCAAGAGTTTTGAAAAGCATAAAGGAGCTTTTATTTTACAAGACGCAAGTCAAAAATGTACTACAACAAGTAAACGAGGATGTGCACACCAACTCTAAGGTCTAAAATACATGTGAAGCTTTCATTTCTCATAAGCAACAACTCATGTTAAAATGCTTTATCCTAAATATGCTCATAAACAGCAGAGAAACGGCAATATGGCTAAATAAACAAAGCAGGAAAGTGCAGTTTTGAAAATTAATTTCCGGAAACTGTCCAAAATAGTGGGAACTGTTAAATGTAATAATTACGCAATTCTCCGTCAACAATTCTCTGCACAAAGCAATCATACCTGAAACACAATGAATGAGTCTGTCAAACCAAGAAGTTATCATAAAGTGCAATATTGCTGAAGGAAGAGGGCTAAGATTTAGTTTAATGGAAAAAAATAATAATTTTCTTAAAGGGGTCATCGGATGCCCATTTTCTGTTTTCTAAAAAGAAGTATATATATATATATATATATATATATATATGTAGTATTGTGCATTGATTAATCGTGATTAATCACATTCATAATAAAGGCTTGTTTACCTAATATATCTGTGTGAAAAATGTATATATATAAAATATATATAAAAACTTGCCCATTTAGACATACTCTATTCATTTACTTACTGCTTGTTTTCTTTAAAAAAACACTAGCTTCTGTGTTTTTAAGGCCTTTAAAACTAGCTTGCTTTTTTGTTTTTCTATTCTATCTGTTTTCTTTTTATTTATTATATAATTTTAAAAACCTTTGCTACGTGTACTGCATTAGGCTAACTGAGACTTGTCATAGCACTTACATGTTATTACTCTTTTGTTGATTTTGATTGCTTTCATTGTCCTCTTTTGTAAGTCGCTTTGGATAAAAGCGTCTGCTAAATGTAAATGTAAATATAAATATAACCTGAATGGTTACAAATGGCTGTAAAAATAGCTGGCTCTATTAGACAACATGCATCAAAGGATTAATAATTTGTAAAAACTAAAAAAAATATCCTAAAAACAAACTTGAGACGCAAAAATTCATAAGATGACAAAAAACTAATTGTTTTCTGAGAATATATCTTACACTTAGTCTTAGCTCAACGTATTTTCTGGCATTAGATATAAAAATCTCACTAATACTTGATTTATGCTTAAAACAGGACAAATCAATTTGTCAATGAGAATAAATCCTGTTTTAAGCAAGATGCCAGCAGATATGCAACATTTATAAAGTCGTAGTTTTTATCCTTTCTTAGATTATTACAATGGCAAAATTGTTTTGTAGATTTGTCAGGTTAAAAGGATATCAGTTGGATTTTGGATACATTTGCATAAACAATGCAGGCAGTCAATGCCAAATATCAAGATTTGAAAACAAATCAGTGCAATGTGAACAAAAACATCCATGTAATACATATTTATGTGAACAGCCTCTTAGGCTCTAATCTAAACCCTAGTGAGTCGTCTACATAGACAGCAACTTCTAAGGCAGCATCCTGGCCAAAATGGAACCTCCTAAAAGGCTGATTTGAAGTGCTCTACATGTGCAGCAAATCCATTAACGGTCCCTAACGTGAAGCGCACAGGAGACCCCACTAATGCTCAGATACGTATGCCATTGCTAAGCTAATGATGCAATAGACTAATAAGCACTAAATTGCATAGCACACAAATATTGGGTATTTTAATCAGATGGAGCTATTTTGATGTCTATCGCAATGAATTCTGGGATTGCCTTGTCTATGAAGGATACATGAGTGCCAAACACAACTGGACCAAAACTCAGATGCCTAAAAATGCTGTTCAAGTAGGGAGCTCACTAGAGTTTGGAACAAGGCCGTAGAGACTTGTTAACGTTATCACACAGACATGAACAGCAGACCTCAGAAGGACACAGCGAGAGAGCGAAGGAACCTAGGAGTGTTTTTTGATGTGTAAGCCCTTTGGAATACTTCCAGATAACCAAAGCACTCACATACAAACCCAGAAAGAAATGCGTCTTCGTCTTAAAGGGCGCGTAATCCTGGCTCACTGCGGTATCAGTGTGTACAAGTGTCTGTGAGTCAGAGATGCACAGCTTTAAGATTACTAGTCTAAAGAAGCCGTAGGAAGTGCCGCATGCTTTAGAGAGAGCATCAGAGATAGCGCAGCATCTGTCCAAGCTTCAACACATCTACAGTGTGCTACAAAAAATATTAAATTTATGCTTTTTTTTTTTTTTTAAATGGAGAGATAAAATAAAAATAAAAAAATAACATTATAATCAAACAAGAAAATTAGTAACGTAATTTTGAATACATTTTTATGAAAGAAACATGAAACGAAGGGAAAAAAAAAAAAAGTCAAAACATAATATGCTGCTTGTCAAACTGGAGGTGAATGTGAATGATTGCTCGTTGCTGCATTTCTTTTTAATGGCGATTGACTTTTGATTAGGCCATTCAGAAAAGCACGTCTCTCTCTCTGAGATGTAACATCGCAGTCTCATCGCATCCAGCATCCAAAGCTGCTGCCAAGCAACACTGAAACCCTGAAACTCTCCGTTCACACATTCATTCTTTCTCAAACATGCACATACAGTGAGTCAAGCTCTTACGGACTGTGCCAACCCACATGGCATGGCCTTTTCCTGGCACCTCACCATAGTGAACGAGGTCTCTTAATTAAAAGCTCTCAGCAGTGGTTCCATGCGGTCTGAGTTCTCAGTTGGAGGGCTATGATCTATACCAGTGCCTCTCAACTGGTGGGTTGCTGGTTTTCCGGTGCTAAACAATGCAAAATGCAACTAACCATTTAATCACGTATACTTAGGAGGACAACAAAACCAAAAGACTTATCAACTTTTAACAAGAGGAGAAAAGGATTACCATTTCCTTTGTTAATACAATCAAACTCTACAGCAAATTCATCTTGATAGAAACTATTCAAATTAGACATGCCAACATAGATTTTGTCATCTCTATAAACCATCAACAAAACTATATAAGGTAAAAATATGTAAGACACACTTGCAACAAGTATACTGTATATACAGTTGAGGTCAAAAGTTTACATACACCTTGCAGAATACACCTTGAAGAATCTGCAAAATGTTAATTATTAATTACCAAAATAACAGGGATCATACAAAATGCATGTTATTTTTTATTTAGTACTGACCTGAATAAGATATTTCACATAAAAGATGTTTACATATAGTCCACAAGAAAAAATAATTGAATTTATAAAAATGACCCAGTTCAAAAGTTTACATACATTTGATTCTTAATACCCTGTTTTCCTGACCCTAATGTCCCCTGTTATCCTGACAAGTTAAACTGCCCACTGTTCTTCAAAAAAATCCTTCAGGTCCCACAAATTCTTTGGTTTTTCAGCATTTTTGTGTATTTGAACTCTTTCCAACAAGGGCTGTATGAGATCCATCTTCTCACACTGAGGACAACTGAGGGACTCATATGCAACTATTACAGAAGGTTCAAATGCTCACTGACGCTCCAGAAGGAAACACATTGCATTAAGAGCCGGGGGGTGAAAACTTTTGAACAGAATGAAAATGTATACATTTTTCTTATGTTGCCTAAATATTATACATTTTTTTCCATTCAGAAGTTACAGAAGCTACTTACATGTTTCCCAGAAGACAAAATAAGTTAAATTTAACCTGATATTCAAATTCACAAAGATCTCAAAATCATACAGTCATTGTTGGAAAGGGTTCAAATATACAAAAATGCTGAAAAACCAGAAGAATCTGTGGGACCTGAAGGATTTTTCTGAAGATTTCTACATACTATGTGCAGTGTTCCAATAGCAAAGATCAGATTACAAATTTGCACAGACGCTAAACAAATCACAGTCCCCTGGGAAAGTTACTTTAACAACATAACAATGCTCAAACTTTTTTTCTGGCCAGTTCAATATTGGATGTTATGTCGTCAAAACATAAATAGTTACTGTCGCGGCTTCAACTTTGGTTTAAACGCATTTTACCTTTAAGATAACAGCACTTTAAGCAATATCAACAGACTGCGCACAAGATTTAGCCAAGAATGCCATTGTTCAAACACTAAATAAAACCATCAAAATTCAGAAGACACACACACACAAAAAAAAAAAAACTGTCCATTTTGTGGTTCATTCAAGCAATAAAACACGAGGAAGAGCGTTGTTGTTGCTCCAAACAGCAGGACTGCCAGTTTAATATTGCTTGTACACAACAGTTCCATAAATAAGAGTTAATATTGAGTAACTTACTTAATAACTTACCCAACTTTCCAGATACTTTGTGAATATTTGCTTTCAACAAAAATAGTTCCAAACAAAGCGATAATAAAACACACCTCAAGCCTCTCTGTGCAACACACTGTGAGTGTTTAGCTCCTCATTAAATCTGTGTTTGAACAAATCGGCTGAATAAACGGTTCAATGATTCATTCACAAAAAGTGTTACGTGTTTGACTCCTGGATGAATCAGTGTGTTTGAACAAATCATTTAAATGAATGATTCAATGACTCACTCATAAAGGCTTGTTTCAGTTCTGAATAAATCACGTTTTTTTAAAAAAAGAATCAAATCACAATTCAATAAATCATGAAGTCACTTAATCGCCACCTACTGGCTATGTAACCTGCAAAAATAGTCATGGAAAAATCCCCAAAAAACAGCTGTTGAATAAAACAATATAAACACATTTAAATGTTTAATGACATTTTTGTTCACTCCAGCAACAAACAAATACTTGATGTTCAATGTAAAACCTGCATCCTGAAGCCAAACCAGATGAGAACCACTGTCATTACTGTACTCTGCCTCTGAAACAACACTCACTCCAAACAGCTGAAAGAGTTTTGGTTTTGAGGGTAAACCATCTGTGTTTTTTTTTTATAATTGAATGAGAGGTGAAAAGTGGTGTGGAGGTGGAAGGGATCAAAGGGTTTTGTGCACGGTGCACGACTGCAGGAGTTGCACTGCGGAGCGTGCGTGCTTCAGTCAATAGCACTTTACGACTGAAAGTGAATCGATGAGCCACAAAGGTAATGCAATGCAAGGCCTTTTCCTGAGAAGATGGACAGACGCCTGAAAGAGTAAAGCTCGCTGGCATCACACGGTAAGAGCTGTAGCGCGGAGGAAAAATGTATGTGCATGGGGGTGTATTCAATAGAGAAGGTGGTACAGATGGATGATATTCAAGGTTTGACTTTGAGAGCGCTGTATGGAATCCACTTCAAGTCCGAAGTATAAGATGACAGGAAAAGAGCTCTGGTTGTATTTTAGCTGTGTGTAACAGCAAGAGTGTATTGAAATCAAGATGCTAAAAGCTTTCAAATGATTGCAAATTGATGTTTGCAATCAAATACTTATGTAATGTGACGCATTTCAAAGAGAAACAGGATATCTAACAAAAAAAAAAAAAAGTGAGTTGGGACTGCATTTTATCCACTAGGATTTGATTGGATTTTGAAATTGGATGATTTCACAATGACAGATCAGAAGGAAAACATGCAAAAAGCAATAGCTAAACAGCTATTTGGCTACTCGTCAAGGCTACAGCAATGTCTTTTTATTTTAACAACTTCCATAAATAAAGAATTGGATTTCAATGGTTTTAGAAAAATAATGAAAATGAAATAAGAACAGTAAAATAACAACAAGATTTGTTTTTTTGTAAAATAACCATTTTTTGCAATATTTGCAATAATTTTGTTTTAAAAAAGGCACACGTTCAATCTTACTTGTATAACTAATATGTTAAAAATGCAGAAAAATGCTTCTCATCACATTCAATTATGAATTAGGCTACATGAAGCAATAGGGCCCTATGAAATGTGTTTTATTTTTTCCCAAATTCCGTTTTATTTTTTCCAAATTCCATTTTAATTTTTCTGGATTCTGTTTTTTCCCGTTTTAATTTTTCTCAACACCTTTGTTTTGGTTAAATTAAATTTTATTCATCAAAGAGCATGTCTAATTAATTAAAATCATGAAACTTCACATCAATTTAATAAAGGTTTAACAAAAATGACACATTTAGGGCCCTATGAAATGTTTTATTTTTTCTCACCATATGTTTTATTGTTATCAAATTCTGTGTTTTAGGAATTTACTATTAAAATTAAAACATGGAAGAAATGTTGTGTGATTACACCCTAAAAAATAATGTTTGTTTCATTTTAGTAGTAGTAATATATATCAGGCACAATGTCTTTGAGTTAAACCAGACTTTTATTTTGACGGGTTGACGCATTGCGGAAATCACAGGGCTTTAAAGCAAGTAAATGACAAATTCTCAGATTTTAGATTGCACCACTGGATATTACTGTTGGTTGTTTAACAAATCCATTGTTAAATATTACATGTTTTATTGCTTACATGATACCTTGGACCCATTCACCTTCTTTGACCTGCCTCAAAACATTTAAAACGTTGTCAAATATTATCCAATATGCACACTTGCAAAACCTTTTTCAAAAGTTTGCATTATCAGGCCACAAAATGCTGTTGTTGTGTAAATGAATGGCCAAAATACTTAAAGGAAAAGTCCACTTCCAGAACATCTGTCTTCAGTCGTGATTAAACTATGGTTTCTGAGAAAAACATTTCAGGATTTTTCTCCATATAATGGACCGATTTTGAACTTCCAAAATGTAGTTTAAATGCAGCTTCAAAAGGCACAACACAGAGCCTGTGCTACACAAGCTTTTGTGCTTAAAAAGTAAAAAAAAAATCTATCTTCCCAAAAAAAATGACCGATCGTTTCACTAGATAAGACCCTTCTTCCTCGGCTGGGATCGTTTAGAGCCCTTTGAAGCTGCATTTAAACTACATTTTGGAAGTTCAAAATTGGGGCACCAATGAAGTCCATTATATGGAGAAAAATCCTGAAATGCTTTCCTCAAAAAACATAATTTCTCTTACGACTGAAGACAGAAAGACATGAACATCTTGGATGACAAGGGGGTGAGTAAATTGTTCATAATTATTTGTAAATTGTTGTTCTGGAAGTGGACTTCTCCTGAAACTGAAAGCAGTTCATGTAAACGCCCCTAAATAACGTCAATGGAAAAGCAGACAAATCCATTTAATTTGGTATTTAGAATAACATCCACAGTAAGACCAGTTATTTTCTTTAAGAAAGTAAACAATGGTGTGTAATGGTGCATTCAAACTATAGTTTTTGGTGCAACACCAAGTCTAAGTGACATTGCAGTTTGGTTCATTTGGCTGGCAAGAAAGTGGCTTTTCTTGTTTGTTTTTAAACATAAACCAGATGTAACAGTCTGTCAAAGAATGGCTGTTTAACTGAGGTTTTTTTTTTTTTTTTTTTGCACCGTTGGGTCTGAACCCATCACAGCAGGCCACACCGTGGCCCCATAAGTGAAGGTGATTAATGACACCTTTTAATTTTCATTGTTCATATCGTCCCTAACCAAATATTGGCATTACATGCACTAAAAATGTCAGCGGTGACCCTTTACTAAACAGCTCTGTGTATGTTACAGAAGGGCACTCAAAAGTGGCCCCTGAACGAAATTGATTTCATCCCCAAGAAGCCATGGAAAGGAAAGGAACGAGTGCAGAAAGAAGGGTCCTTTAGAGCCAACGTCGCAGAACGCCTGAGCAGCAAAAAGTGGTGGAAGGCTTGAAGATTCAATTAACTGGACTGAATTAAACTTTGCCTTTTTGTTACCACAGAACCTTCTTCTGATGCCCCTGGAGTTTTTAATTAGATTTCCACTCTCCTTCAGGCCTCTTATAGTGAACTGCTTTCTGATGGATTTTGGATGGAAGAGGCGGATGGGAGTTCTGTCAAGAGCCCTACGCTCTCCAAATCTGCCAATCAAAGCCACACATAACCAGACCGCACAGAAATGCTACGTGAGAATTAAAAATTGGAGAAGAACTTCCACTTTAATGTATTTCAAACTACATTTTTTAAAGAAAATGTGAGTGTTCTTTTAGCTTACCAGTACAAGTCAAAAGAGTCCACTTCCAAGTCTGTACAACATTATTAGAGGAAAAAAACAGAGATAACTAGTTACTACTGGCACTCAGCTGACATAAAATAACATGCATTAAAGATGCTATCAAAGGTGGAAAGTAATATATAAATGTGTTTATCGCCATGCTGAAACGTGGGTGCTTGGAGAGATAAGGGTCACTGTCTAAAATAACAAGGCCTTTGTGTTAAGGCTCACTGTCAACTCTTTTAACACCCAATTTGCTTTGGAGGAAGTTGTGTCACCGATCTTGTTAAGCATATAAAGACAAAGCCACATGCAGGACCATACTGATGACACAAAAACATCCAAAAACTCCAGAAATGTGGTGATACCACCTACTGATGCCTGGCGTATATCAGTTAAAAAAAAAACAGGGGTTGACCATCTAATTTAAACCTACAAAACGACAGTTTTAGACTTTGATATTAAAAAAATATGTAAAATAAATGAGTTTATATCACATATTATATTTAGGTCACAAATTAATTGACTGAATTAAAAAGAAGGAAAAATAAAATTAAAATACTTTTTTTATTTAATTAAATTCACTATACATTTTATTTTATCTAATTTGTAATTAATACACTTGTATTAAATAAAAAATAAATAAATAGGAATATTTTCACTTGTGGTCTTGTGAACAATGTAACAATTTTTGCTTGTCAATTTTATAAATAATTACAAAGAAACACCCAAAAGTAATATTGAATTAAAACAAAATTATTAAAAAATAAGATATATATATATATATATATATATATACACAAAAACTGAGGTAGTGTATATATATATATATATATATATATTATTTCTGCAAATAACAATTGGTCATAGATTTTATATATATATAGATCATAGATTGTGTGTGTGTATATATATATATATATATATATAATTTGTTTATTTATTTATTTTTTGCAAAATGACTTTTCATACATAAGTAAATAATAAATTTTGCAAAAAATAAATAAACAAAATTATATATATATATACACATACACATATATATATATATAAAATCTATGACCAATTGTTATTTGCAGAAATAATTTTTAATTAGAAAGACTGAAATAGTATTTTCTTGTTAAATTTTTGTTGTATTTACATATGAAAAGCCATTTTTGCATTAAAAAAAATCCCATTATGGAGGGAAAATTATGTATATATATATATATAAATATATATATATATATTTTTTTTTTTTTTTTTTAAACTTTAGGACATTAATCAAAAAAAAAAACATGAACATGAACATGACCAACAAAAACAGGTTATCCATATCCATGCATATGCATATAAAATCAGTTATTCTCAATCTGAGCAATTGTTACTGTTGTATTTGAGCAATACAACAGTATAACAAATGCGCAAGATGTTAATACACAATAAATGAACGCTTTTTGAAGAATTGGTCCCTAGGTAAGGTTCAACAGTTCTTTTGACCTGTTCCAGTGTTTTCAGAGCTGATTTTGGATCTTTTTCATCAAAAAGCACTTCACATTAGCCACACGTTCAACAACGCTCAACTCTAAGACACATCTGACAGCTTCAGGTCACTGCGGCATCCGCAGATGCATTAAACATTAAGCACATAACTAGTTAAGAACAGAATAGATTATAATGAAGTACATCAAATGTTAGTTAACAGAGGCATTATTTGCCCTCACATCTGGGACATTTGTGAGACTTTAACTGCCATTTTTTTACCATGGTTAACTTCTAACCCTGCTGCCACGTGAATTTTTTTGTGCTGCCGTGCAAAACACCGTCTAAAGGTGCAACGGTTAAAACAATTCATTAAGAGGAAACAGCACATGCACAAGGTTAAAACCAGACATGAATCCAATTATAAAGTTTCACACTTTCAGACAAGGAGCTGATGGCTGACGCAAAAGCGCAGCGTTCGCCACGTACGCTTTCAGCTGCTCTCAACAATTATAAAAATAACACCAGTGCTGTTGACAGCGAGGCAGTATGGATTTCTCCCAACCTTTAGGTGAATCGAGGTAGATGGGAGATACAGAATCAGTATTTTGCTGAGAGGGCAACTCTATTGATCGACATCAAGAAATACATAGAGATTTATCGATCTGATGTCTGCGGAAGGGCCGGCTCGCCGTGTAACCGCCTAGCGGCTGAAATTTCGCTTAGATAGGCCCACACAATCATTGCGATCATTAAACTGCCATTTCCCGCACAGAAAGAGAGTTATTAATGGCAAACTGATTATAAATGAATCCGTCTATGAAAGATAAATGCACTACATCAAGACGCAATCCATTATATTCTCTTCAAAAGACTTATTTCATCACTCTTCTTCCAGGTGGAGAGATTCTGAGTCAGCCAAACCAATTTGAGAAGAAATAATAACGACGTGCTTAAGACAATCATGCAGAAACTCTTTTAATGAGTAGCAAACATTAAAAGTTCACTTTATGCTCAGCTCAACTCTGAAAATAGCTTAGCGGTAGTGACAAAGGATAATTGATTTTAACAGCAAGGAAAAAAGAAAACCATTTTTAGATAGTAAAGAATTATTTAAAGAACAAAGTGTGGCTGATTTAAAAAGTAAAACACAAGGCGGGTATCTCTCTATCTCCTCATTTCTTTCAAACCTCTTCGTTTTAAAACTCCTATAGTGTCTTTACTTGTTCAGTCCCCTTTGGTCTTTTATATAAAATAAAAGTGCAAGCACAAAGTTTTATATAAGTTTGCCGTACAAAGACAGAAAGATCAAATGGAATAAGGTTTTGATGCTCTCTGGTGGCTGAAGTTCAATATTCCAGTGTCTCATTAGAAGAAAAACAGTGTTATTTGTATTTGAGAAAAAGATGAGGTCAAGTGGAGATCACGTCCTCAACTGAGGCCTAGGCCTGACTCTTCATTCTGTCAGATGAGCACTGTTTAGACAAACACATACAGCATTAAAGAGACAGTTCAGCTGAAAATAAAAATTCTGTCATCACTTATTCACCTTCAAGTTGTTCCAAACCTGTACGAATTTTTTCAGCTTGAAGATTAAAGATATTTTGAAGAAAAATACCATGAAAGTCAATGGCTAAGGTTGAAAGTTTAGTTACCAACATTCTTCAAAATATGTCCCTTTTGTGTTCAACAGAAGAAAAACTCAGGCTTGGAGCAACTTAAGTGCGAGTAAATTATGGCAATTTCCACATTTTTGGGTAAAGTCCATTCAAAGATAGTTTTTAGAGTTGATGCTGTATTGAAAGCGACTAATCACATGTTGAAATGCTAGAAAAAGTCCAAACAATCAGAACTTTCTTAGGATGACGAAATTTCAATAATACTCAAAGTAAATTTTGAAATCCCCAATACTTATTTTAATCAACATCAAGATTTTAGGTTAAAATGAATACACTGTTAATGTAAAATAAAAAAAATAAATTAATTATTAAATTACTATTGTTTTATTTTATTTATTTATTTTTTTTTTTTTACAAAAGTTGTAAATAAAATGATTGATTTTTTATTTAAAAAATACTACTTAATTTGAATTAAATGAGAAATTTCGAAGTAGAAAGGCTGTTTTATTCTTTTTAATTATTCATTCATTTATTTATTTATTTTCATACAATGAAAAATAATTGGTCTATAAACAAGAAACAATTTTCACTCAGAAATTACTAGTAAATTTCACAAATAATTACAAAGAAGCTGCAAGTAACACACTGAATTAATCATCATCACAGGAATAAATTACATTTTACAATATATCACAGAAAATAGTTATGTTAAATTTAAAATAAGTTTTTTACTGTATTTGTGATCAAATAAATGCAGCCTAGTTGAGCATACAGATTCATACGGAACAATTCTTTTTTTAAAATCATTTAAAAACTTGAAGTATTAAATTTATAGTAAGTAAAAATGTATACACTGTTTAAAAAAACATTTTACAAAGTTGTAAATAAAAGAGATTATTGAAACGTTTTATTAGTAGTATGTTATTTCTACTTAAAAAAATATTACTTGCTGTTTCTTTAATTTTTTGTGAAATTTACTACTATGAGTGAAAGTTGTTTCTACGCCAATTGTTTCTACACAAATTGTTTTTCAGCATATGAAAATTAAAAACAGAAAAATGAATAAACAGAAAGTCTCTGATTTAAAGTATTTGTTAATGAAACAACAGTTACTCGAGTATGTTTTAAGACAGTACTTTTCAGCCTTTCTACTTTAAAATTTCACATTTAATTGTGCTGTCTTTTGTAATTTTTCAGTTTTTCAGTGTGCACTTTGTTTTTCTTCTTTACTCACAAATTGCTTGTAAATTTCACTATTAATTATAAAGAACCACCAAGCAACACTGCATTAAACATGAAATTAAGTGGAAAGACTGAAGTAGTATTTGCTTGTAAAACATACTCTTTACAGTAAATGGAATTTATCATATTTTCATGATTGCCTTTGTATAAAAATGTTTTTTCAGTTTAGTCAATTTTTGCCATATTCATTCTTCCATTTCATTCAGCATTAAAAACCTAATCAAAACAACCTTTGTCAACCTGTCATCTGTTATTCTGTTGGTTGGTTAACACTGAGGTTTATGCAGTTTCTCTTAGTCATTCTCATCCCCTCCAAACACGCAGAGTGAAAATGTGAATCCTCACTCGGCCACATCAGCGGGGAGTTTCCATCAGAGCCAAAATGAATATCAAAAGCAAAACACGACTCGTTTATTTACAAAAGCCTCTCTATTATTTTAGCTTTACCCCCAGAGTAAACAGATAGAGAGAAACATTAGGAAGAGACCGAAACGCTGTCGCCTGCATCTTTTGGATGTGCACGCAATGTTAAACCTCAATCAAAATTTCAGTCAGTTTTCCCCGAGCTTAGGAATGTGTTAAGATAAGCTGCCCTCCTGTAACTGCAAGTGAGACTCAATCTAGAAAGAAAAACAGACAGGGAGTTGAGTCATTCTGTTTAACTTTGTATATAAAGTGTATGCCTTGAATGGATAAAGTGACTTTGGATATAGCCCGTGTCTGCCAAATGCATAATAATGTTGATTACCACAAAAAATTTAAAAATACATGGGGTCTGACAATAAACAAATAAAATACACAATTTTAAAAGTATACTCACAGGAATTACGTTAGTAGCACATCCACTTATTTAAAATATTTAAAATATGCTTTGTTAATTGACTGACTGCCTCACTTTTCATTTCCATGCTTGCTTGCATTAATCTTTGGTTGCACAAATTGATCTTTGTTTATTTGTTTGATCTTGTGATTGTACATTCGTATTTTGTTAATGTTATCTATAAACTTGGGTTTCTGAAAGGCGCTATATAAATAAAACATTACTTACTTAAGTATCTCCACTTAAAAATAAATAAATAAAGACAACTTTACAGCTCAAACAATAATTAATAACTAAACTTAATAAATAATCATAATTTACATAAAAATTTTAAAATACTACTATTCAAAAGTTTGGAGAAAGTTTTTTTTTTTTTTGAAAAATACTTTTATTCAGCAAGGATTATTAAATTGATAATTCAAAAGTGAGAGTAAAGACATCTATAATTTAACAAAATATTTTTATTTCACATATGTTGTTCTTGTGAGCTTTCTATTCATATGAAGCAGCACAACTGTTTTCAACATTAATAATAATAATAAATGTTTCTTAAGCAGTATAAATCAGTATATCAGAATGATTTCTAAAGGATCATGTGACACTGAAGACTGGAGTAATGATGCTGAAAATTCAGCTTTGCATCACAATAATAAATTACATTTTACATTATATTTACATAAAAAAGAGGTATTTTAAATCGTAAAAACATTTCACAATATTGATGTTTTTACTGTATTTGTAATCAAATAAACGCAGCCTGGTTTAGCTTAAGAGACTTCTTTTAAAATCATTAAAAACTCAAAATTATTGTATCTGCTTTCAAGCACTTCAGAACAACATGACTTATTTTAAACTAAAGTTATGCTAGTTTTAATTTAAGCATTACTTGCATGAATTATTATGAATATACTTCCTAAAAAGTGAATACTTAAACAGAAATATATATACCAAATATCATCAAAAAGGCTGACAAATATCGAAGTGTAATTTTTTTAAGCTATATGGCCCAACCATAGCCTACAGTGAATTGAGTTATAAAGACTCAAGAAGTTTGTGAAGCTGCTAATTAGCAGCTGTGTTTTTGAAATGACAAACCCCAGAGACTCGACAACACGAAACTGCCACAACGAGGAAGACTGCATGGCAGTAAATGAAAAATCTGCTGCAGGCCTTCACTGCTGTTGTTCCTCACACTCAACTTGCTGGACTGGGGTAAACACTGAGGTTGTGAGATAAAAAAAAAAAAGCAGCAGCCCTTTTATTTCATTTTTAAAACACCCCTCTGGAGGTTAGAGTACACCAGTTGTCGTGTTTCTTTTATAATGTCGAATGGAAGTTCAGAAGAAGTTCATTTGGAGTTTCTACAGCTGTTAAGAAGAGTGTCTGTATCTTTTCTTCGTTTTTCTTTTATCTGGACCTTTTTCCTGGACTCTTTTGTCCGTAGAGGTCAAACCATGAAAGAATAAAGCAGCGGTCACAAGCAGAGAGTGTCTCTCCAAAGACATTATCCTTCCTTAATACTGTATGTCCCGGATCAAAGCACAATCCCGCAGTAACAGCTGGAACATTCGCTCTCGAAAGAGAGAAAGTTCAGCTGTGTGCTCGTCTAATCTTCAAAACGTGCTTCGTCTAAACTGGCCCCTTTCTCTCGTATGCTGCACTGGGATGTCACACTAATTGCAGGGAATTGGTTCATTTGTACGCTTCGTATAATTCAAGCTGCTGGCAAAGAACCATCTGAATTAAACTATTCACTAAAGTGAATCAGATTTACTGATTCACATTCATTTTTTATTTTATTTATTAATTTATTTAGAAAACCAGTTAATTTTGAGCATGAGCATGTTTTAATTATTTATTTATTTATATTTAAGTTGAATTTACATTTGTTGGTTCAAGTTCAATGCCATCACCCTAATTAAGATTTATAAAAATAAATTATATAAAAAAATAATGTATTTATAAAAATGTGCATTCTTTAAATATACTGCAATTTATTTTTATAGCATATAAAATTTTATTTTATATAATTTTAAGTTATATTTTAAATAATATAACTATATATATATATATATATATATATATATATTTTTTTTTTCTTATTCATTTCTTATATTATAGTTTAAGTTATAGTTTGATTCACTAACTCTAAAATAATTCTTCTAAAGTTTAAATTAGAGATGAATCATCTGTCTAGACTCTCTACTCACAAGACAAAGACAGGTCATAAAACTAATGTAATGTCTTTAGGAAACTTAATGGCAAAATAAAAAGTGCATTTAAATGATTACAATGTTCTAGATGTGGCTGGAATTCATGAATAGTTGATATATTGCCCAGCCTAGTCCTGTATATCAACAGCAGGTCCATATTGCAAATCCCTTCACTTTGTTTCTATTAACACGGAAGAATAAGTCTATGATCTTATTCTGTCAGTGTGAAGTTCTTTGCCTGCTTCCCCTTTATCTAAATTAACATACTCACTGCCCATTTGTACAGCTCACAAAGAAGCTGAAAACAAATGACAAAGCCAGACAGGAGGTGAAAGAAAGAAGGTAGCAATCAGAGAAATCAATATCTAGAGATATTGTTCAGTGGCACATAATGAGATTTTCATGACATGATGGGGGAGTTATTGAATTTGGTGAGACAGCAACATGCTTTTGATGACTGTCGATCCGTCCAGGATAAATCTGAGGATCAAACACATTGTTGGTCATTTAACCTTCTCACCTGCCCAGTCGATGTTTCAAGCGTGTCGCATCGAATTAGCTAGCAGAATTCACCCATCCATCTGACTCTGATTGATGCAGAAGAACAGACTGGTCAAGTCAAGAAGATGAAGCTGCAGTAGATGGCAGCTGTTTCTACACATGAAAATCCTAAGAATGAGAGAATGAAAGAGGTTAATTGTCAGTCATAAGGTGGTAGTATTTAAAAAGGTTTTGTAATTAGAAAATACTGAAAAGGCGTCATTTTTCTGGGAATAATCGATAATTCTTCCATCTAAATTCTTTCTTTAATGCACACTGGCATAATCTTAACCACACAACAATAAAAGGAGTGAAAAGTGGGAGCACAAATTAGCTGTTAATGAGAACACAAAGCATCAGCTGTCTCCTTGTCACAATAGTTTCCCCAATTCATGCATCTGCTGTAAACACATTTCAGTTTACCCTGGCCATCCTCTCATTCAATCAGAGACCGAAGAGACTCTATTGTGTACAAATGCTATTTTACAGATCACAATTAAATTCCAGTCAACGGATCTGATTAACTTTTAATAAGCCTACTAGCCTAAATAGTAATCCGTCTACTTCCGGTGCCACTAGTGTCACTAAGCGAACTTACAAGTAAACAAATGAGCCTTTTTATACATTTTTTAATACCCCAGGAATCCATACTGCAACTAAAACGGCAGCAAACGCTCCAAATAATAACATAAAACACAGAAAATAAATTAAAATACAGTCGAGAAACCTTTGTGTGCGTCCTTACCAGTCAGATCTTGCGTCAGTGTTTGGCGCTCAAACTAGCACGGCGCTTGACGTGATATCTAATTCGTGAACAAATGACTCTTATGAATCGGTTCATTTTAATGAGTCAAACAGATTCTCGTTCGTTGGTAAACGTTTTGAATCTCATACGTTGGTAAACGTTTTCACTCAATCGTTCAAAGCCGTTACTGACTCTTATTAAAACGCGAGTCATTTTTTAAAAAAGAGTCTCGTTCGTTGGTAACGTTAAACGTTTTGAATCAGACTCACTTGGCTCACTTACTCAATCATTCAAGGCCTTTACTGACTCCCTTACTGAACCGCGAGTCATTTTAAAAGATTCTCGGTTGTTGGTAAACGTTTTAAATCAGACTCACTGGCTCAATCATTCAGGACGTTACTGACTCCCTTAAACGGTTTTCTTAAAAGATTCTGCTTCATTGGTAAATGTTTTGAATCAGACTCACTTACCACTCACTCAATCATTCAAGGCGTTACTGACTCCCTTATTGAACCGCTAGTCATTTTAAAAAGATTCTCGTTCGTTGGTAAACGTTTTGACTCAGACTCACTCGGCTCACTCACTCTATCGTTCAAGGCCGTTACTGACTCCCTTATTGAACTGCGAGTCATTTTCTGTTTATGTCCGATTCTAAATGAATCAGGAACTGTTAATTCGTGATACTGGTTGCTGTAATTAGAAAATATGTCCACAAAAGATCTGAGTTGCAATACAGTGTATTTTAACAATAATACAAATATTTAACAAAAATACTGGTTGTTTTTTGTATAGTGAAATCCATTTAGAATATGGATCGATTGTTTGGGATTGGTGATGCTTGGAATCATATTCAACACAATTATTTGACATAAAATGTTTTTTTTGTTTTTTTTGTTTTTTTGTTTTACAAAACAAAGTGATATTTAAATGACATTAATATAATCAAATGGAAACTATTTTTTAAAAAGTAAATGTTTAATGGGCTTTTTGTTTAATGGGTTCTTTTTTACAACAATTCTCTTTCAATAAGAAATATGTCAACACAGCTTTCTGTAATAAGGATACTGTACAATCCTTTGGATAAAAGCATCAGCTAAATGTCAAATTAGCAATTGGCACAACTCGTTGTGTCTGTACAAAAGGAAGAAAGCTGTCGTCGGTCTATCTTGTGTTAGGTCACCAGTTCCTTTTGCCATTCGAGTCACACACAGACTTCAACTAAACGCAGCATTTTAACACACTTAATCTCAAAGGCCTGGTGACGAGTGAGGGCACACAGGTCAAAGCGCACACTCGGTCGCTCCATGAGCTTTAATTGACTGTCACTGGAGACGTTCATGCGTTCTCTTCCTACACCGTGCTTGAGAGGCATCGCCCCACTATATAAAAAACCACTGTAGTCTTCATAGTGACCATTCAGGACAAATTAGGGAGCTGTTTGAGACGTCTCTTTACCTGTTTCCCACAGAGAGAAACATCTTGATGTTCTAAGCACAGGGATAAAAGACCTCGACGACTCTCCACGGCTTCCACATCCCTCTGAGATGTATCAATACATCACTAAAATGGATTCTTGGCCTAATGTGTTTAACTACTGTAGCTCTACCCCTCCCTCCTGCATTGGCGCAGTCCAGGTTACTGCGCTGGCAGCAGCCAACTACGGGAAATGGGGGAATACAAGGTTAATAAGAAACCCATCTTCTTGGCACAGGATTGAGTCCATCAGACTAATTAAAATCAGGTCAAATGAAATGATGGGAGCCTAATGTCATCCTGCATATCCATGTGTATCATTTCTCTGTGTGCATAAAGAGATGATGGTTTCTTGCTTCTCACAGCAAAATTTACAGTAATGGTTGGACAGACACAGAACATTTGATTCAGTGGACTAATTATCATCAACACTCAATAAGTATGAAAAATAAACACTGTCAGTGTTACTCTCAACAGCTATAAAACTATTGTGAGAAGTCGTTAGAAATCAGACACAACAGAATAGAACATTTCATGTCCAATTAGATGAATGCATCAAGTGTATTCAATTTATTGCCATTAAACATATTGCATTATTGCATTTTTTCAGTGCAATATAATCAAATATACACATGCCGTTCTTTATAAATAAAAACAGGATTTTCTGAAAAAAAAAGTAGCAGTAAGCATCTAAAGTTGTAAATACAGTACTGGTCATACGTTGGAGTAATGTAGACTTTAACATCACTGTTGAAAAGTTTTTATTTATTTATTTTATTTTATTTTATCAAAAATATAGTAAAAATCTCATATTGTCAAAATGTTTTTGACGCCTTATTATTTCTGAAAGGATCATGTGACACTGAAGACTGGAGTATTTTTAATTTAATTTAATTTAATTTAATTGTGAGGGCTGTTAAATAAGTCTCTTATGCTAATCAAGACTTAATATATTAGATAAAAAATATAGTAAAAAATCTGATACTGTCAAAATGTTTTTGACGCTTAACATTTTTGTGGAAACTGTGATTCCCTACCATTAAAATGTGTAGAGTACGATTTTTTTAAAAAGAAAAATATATTTTATTTGATTTTATTTTATTTTGAGGGTTGTTAAATAAGTCTCTTATGCTAACCAAGACTTCATTTATTTGATCAAAAATATCATATTTAATGAAAACGTTTTTGATGCTTAATGTTGTGGAAACTGTCTCTACCATTAATGTATGCAATGTGTAAAGTAAGATTTTTTTAGAAAGAAAAATAAATTAATACTTTAATCAAGGATGCATTAAACTGATCCAAACTGACATTAAACATTTATAATATCATTAAAAAAGATCTTTTTAAAAAGGAATCGTGAAAAAAAAACATCACAACTTCCACAAAGAATATGAAGCAACATGAATAATATGACTGAATAATATAAAACAAGCATTTTTCAACACTAATAATAATAAGAAAAATTTCTTGAGCAGCAAATCAACATATTAGATGATTTCTGAAGGATGTAATGATGCTAAAAAAATTCAGCTTTGCATCACAGGAATAAATTATATTTTAAAATATATTCAAATAGAAAACAGTTATTTTAAATTGTGAAAATATTTCAGAATATTACTGTTTTTGCTGTATTCTGAATCAAACAAATGCAGCCTTGTTGAGCAAAAGAGACTCTTAAAGACCCCAAACTTTTAAACAGTAGTGTATTTTGTAAAACTCTTGCTCCATTTTAAGTCAAACTAACGGTCGCTAATGAAACAGGTCGAGTTGTCCTCCCTCATTTGTTTCCTGCTATTCTTGTCTTCAGTAATGAGAAGCACCTGTTATCTGGCCTCTGTCTTCAGTGCCCATTACGGTGGTCCGCTTCAGCTCTCCCACCCACCGAGAAAGCACCACACACCCCGTTCATTAGCTCATCCTTCCCAGCGCACCTGATTGGAGGACAATGAGATGCGACAAATAAACAGCCTACGTGACCTTCCGGTACATGAAAGAGCGGTCTAATGAAAGCACAGCGAGTGCCTCAATTAGCTCGCAGATTGTTTGTTCATGCAACAAAACTTGTTGGTGGTGCATAAATAAGTCATTTCTGTTCTAATGTAGAGGCATATGAGGTGAAATGTTGCCAGTAAAAAACATTTACTTACTTTATAGGTCTTCTTTCAAAACAAAAGTTGTAGCAAACATCACTTATACTGTAACTTCTCCAATGTTCATTTATCTCGCAGGTCCTTCTGAAGGACGCTGACTCATTCCTTCGCCACCTTATTTTCTTTTTTCCATCAGCTTCTTTCTCTTTAAAGAGGGATTGTTGTTCAGACCACATTTCACATCTCAGACAGACCTGATTAGCCTTTACAAGACGAGCCTAAATAATTAAGAACAGAATGAGTCTGGTTCTTCTATACGCTCTGATCTTACACTGTGTGACTGGGTGACTTTCAGTGGATGATCTTTTGGGACTGAGATGACTTCGTTTACATCAAATACACATTTAATCAGCTTTACTGAATCACATCCAGTCACATCACATCCTTTACAGAGTTCACATCCATGGAAGCCTGAAAAAAACAACAAAATATTTTATGATTCTTAACAAAAGTGCAACTTTTCATCTTGCAATATAATATATTTCACAGTGTTGTTACTTTAGATTTAAATCTTATGAAAGTTTTATATTCCTTAAGGAATCTTGAGAAAAAAATTATCCACAAAAAAAACAAAACAAAGAGAAGATATATATATATATATATATATAAAACTTTAAATAAATAAATAAATATATAAAGTATGCATGTAATAAAGTGTATGTGTATATATATATATATATATATATAATATAAATAAAAAAACATATTTGTTTATTTATACTATGATTAAATAATGTTTTATTGGAAAAAAATTTTGGAGACAGTGATTGTGTTTCTCTCTATAATTTGTTTAAACAGTGATTTTTTGTGTGTTTTTCCTCAAGATACACATATTTAATCATTTTATTTTTCATATAAAATATATATTTATTTATTTTTATTTTTTTGTGTATTTTTTCAGGATTCTTGGAGGAATATAAAACTTTATATATATATATATATATATATATATATATATATATATACACACATATAAAAATCGATAAATTTGACCCATCCGATGTATTTTTGGCTATTGCTACAAATATACCCGTGCAACATAAGACTGGTATTAGAAAAAAAAAAATAATAAAAAATGTCAAAATATATATTTTTATTTCTATTATGATTAAAAGACAATGTTTTATTGGAAAATAATAATAATAATAATAATAAAAACAAAAATACTATACTGAAAATTAAAAAAAAAAAATGTATGACATATATGAAAGCCTGTTTCTGTCTGAGTAAAAAATTAACTGAGATAAAAGGGTTTAATAAAAAAATATCACTTTGTGAAATATAGGCTGAGAAATACAGTTTTGAGAAATAAATTTGCAATTATAAAATAAAAACTTCCATATAAATATATTATGAATTTACTCTATTTAATTCGATTTTTGCTGTAATACTAATACTTACGTTTTGACTAATTTACTTAATTTACCTTTTAGTTTTAACAAAACACTGATTAAAAATAAGCATTTAATAAGTATATTGTGGTCTAAAAAAAAATAATTTATTGTATTTAGATGTTTTTCTTGCTGCTGCATGTGACTGCTGTCTTTTTTTTTGCTCTGAATGTTTAATGCATGTAATCCCTGTTCTTGTTGTCTACATTTCTGCTCATCAATTTCTAACTACACAGTTTGTCCATATTTGACCATCGCTTACGTCTGATTCTGGATTTGTGGATGGGATTACTGAAATAAACACTTCTTTGCGTGCTGTTTGTTCATTGCATTACATTTAGTCATGCTCACATATAAGTGCAAACACGAGTGGATGCAGACATAAACATGTAGCTGAGTGTAAACATATACATCAACAAACCCCCTGTAATGGCATGAGTGGGTTTGTGAGTAATACCTGCTGCTGTTCTTCAGCGGCTGGATTATGCACAAGGTGGAAAAAGCTGTGTGGGTCCAACTGGAGAGACCTGTCACTGGAATGATAGATCAGCTGTGGAGTCACAAAGCAAAGGGAAAATGTATTCATAAACACACAGAGGAACTACACATGCATTTGGATGGCAAATAAGTCATTTCAGCTTACCAGTATGCAATAAGTGCACATTTCAGTTGACAAATGCCTCGTTTTTATTCCAGACACGCTGTCTCTGCCCCAGCCATTTCTGTCCAACTGTCTGTCACAAATAAAATTTTGTTTTCAAACATCATATGCATTAATTGATTGCAGCGCCATGCATCATATTTGCAGAATGAAATCTAACGCTTGTTTCTCATTTTGGGCTGCTGATTTCCAAAATAGAGTCTCTAGCATGTCACAATCAAGGCATTTTGGCCTTTGATAACCATTTGTAATGTGGAGAAGTTTTATATTATACCATAATCAGCAGAAAAACTACCACAAAGACATGATTTCGGTCTTGCTCTGAGTAGAACCGTTTATTCAATTCACAAATTCAAGGTTAGAATTATGGCCAGAATTATTTATGAATCAATTATGGCATGAATTAGAATGAATACAAACACAAAAAAGGTATTTTGCTACATTTTGCATTTATTTTGTAAAGTTGACATTAAATGCAGAATATATTTGGATACTTTGCAGAGTGTAAGTTGAATTGAATACTTATTTTTATCATTAAAATTATTTTGATAACAAGTGTATTAAAGCTAATACATATATCATTTGAAAAAAAAAAAAAAAGCCTGAAGGCATAATAAAATATCCAAAAATCACTAGAACTGCGTCACACTACCAGTCAAATGTTTTTAAACAGTACGAATTTTTTTTAATGTTTTTTAAAGAAGTCTCTTCTGCTCATCAAGCCTGGATTTTTTGATTTCAAAGCACAGTAAAAACAGTAAACTTTTGTAATATTTTTATTATTTAAAATAACTGTTTTCTATTTGAATATATTTAAAAAATGTAATTTATTTTTGTGATTTCAAAGCTGAATTTTTAGCATCATTACTCCAGTCACATGATCCTTCAGAAATCTTTCTAATATTCTGATTTTCTGCTCAAAAATCATTTATTTTATAATTTAATTTAATTTAATTTAATGTTAAAAAAGATTTTTATTTCAGATAAATGCTGATCTTTAAATATTTCTATTCATCAAAGAATCCTGGAAAAAATGTACTCAACTCTTTTAAATATTGACCATAAAAATAATAATAAAAAATGTTTCTTGAACAAAAATGTTAAATTATTTTTGTTAATTGTTACATTTTGTATATAGTTTTAATTTCTAATTTTGCATTTTTAATTTTTTCCATCTATTTATTTATTTTTTTAATGCATTTTTTGAATAGTTGTTAACAACTTTTTTTTGTAGTTAACAATAACCACACTATATGGTAACAACATTTTATTATTATTATTATTATTATTATGTTGAAAACAGCTGAGAAGAATTATTTATATTATATTATTAGAAATATTAAGTAGAAAGTTCAGAAGAAAAGCATTTATCAGAAATAGAAATCTTTTGTAACATTAAAGATGTCTTTATCATCACTTTTGATCAATTAAAAAAAAATTATACTGACTCCAGGCTTTTGAATTGGTATAATATTAAAAAAGACTTTTATTTCATTTAAAAAAACTGGATCTTTGGATCTTTCTATTCATCAAATAAATCCTGAAAAAAATACTCAACTCTTTTAAATATTGATTGTAAAAATAATAATAAAAAATCTTTCTTGAACAGCAAATCAGCATATTAGAATGATTTCTGAAGGATCATGTGACACTAAAGACTGGAGTAATGATGCTGAAAATTCAGCTTTGATCACCGGAATAAATTACATTTTAACATATATTCAAATCGAAATTATTTTACTTTAAATAGTAAACATTTTTCATAATATTACTGCTTTTGCTGTATTTTGTGAGCAGAAGACACTTTTAAAAAAACATAAAAAATTGTACTTTTCAAAAACTTTTGACTGGTAGTGTATATATTTTGACTTTACTTACATTATCCCAAATGTTTCAAAGAATGTTTAAACCCGGAGAAATAGCTATTTTGAAGAGTCCACATACTCCAACTCGAGCATTTTGAAGAAGTATGTATTGCAGGTTTAAGGCAGGACAAAAAAAAATAAGGAGAAAAAAATATTCTATGTGGTGTGTGTGTCCTCTGGGCAAAAGCTTGTATGAGTGTTAAAACCACAGCAGCTATTTCCCACAGTGCGCTGAGAGTGAAAAGTGAGAGTGCGGTAAGAAAGAAAACAGTAGTGTTTTAAAAATGTAATAGCGTGTATCCGTCGCAACAGGCACTTTCATAAGCTGCCTCTGCAAGCCCGTGTCTGATAGGAATCAATGAAGCGGGTCACGGGCCGCATCTCTTGTGTCTGCTCTGAGAAAACAGACCCGGTGAAGGGTGAGAACTATAAAAGCCATTATTTTCAGAGAGCACGAGTCCACGGCTGTAGGAACTCGCTGTCCTGGAAGAACGATGACCAAGTTAATTCTCACGTTCACCGGTTATGAAGGCATCGGGACGGGAGACAAAGAAAGATCTGGTCATTTAGAACCTCCTGAGCTGTTATTATTGTGATTGCCGTGTCTTTCTGGTACTTTTAAATTATTTTAAGTGCTTCAGAGAACATCAGTAGGGTTCCTAAAGTAAAAATGCCATTCAAAATTACCATAGAGAGATTGATTTGTAATGATAATGGATGAACCTTTCGAGACAAACTCACCATGACTTCTAAAGTTGTTAAAAAAAAAAACATACAACCTCAGACTTGAACTTCATTTTTTAAAAAAATACAGCAATTGTTGAAACTGACAGTGAAGCGAGATCCACAACAGCAGAGGTTAGATATTAAAAAAATACATTATCACATCATTCACAATCCTTTATGTGGGGTCTGAAATAAATAAATAAATACATTCATAAATGCTAAAAAAAAGTATTTTATTTTTATTGCCATTTTTTAAACGCTATTATGTTATAATGTTGGTTGCTTTCATTAGCAGTTTATATATATATATATATATATATACACACACACACACATATAAAAATTTGTATGGAGAAGATAAATGGAAAATTGGTCACATGATAGCAGGGGAAAAGAATGCTATTGTTAATTAATGTTATTACGACTCATGATGATGATGATGATGATGATGATGATGATTATAATAATAAAAAAATAAAAAATAAAATAATAATAATAATAATAATAATAATAAAAAAATTCCGTAATTTAAAGTTAAATACAATAAAACAATGTTTTCGGTAAAATAAAATAAAATAAAATAAAAATTAGATGTAAGCAAATTTAAATGGTAAACTAGAAACTAAAACTATATAAAAATGTAACAATTAAAAATAATGTAACATTTTTGGTCATTAAAAAAAACTAAACTAAACTAAACTAAAATAAAATAAAATAAAATGCCTATTGCAAATAATTATTATTAACAATTCTTACTCTTATAATGATGTTATGATGATGATTTAAAATAATAATAAATAATAATAAAATGCTATTACCCTATGGTGTGCTTATTAACAATATATAAATAAATAATAAATGGAAAAATGGAAAATTAGAAACAAAAACTATATTTTTAAAAAAAATTAACAATTAACAAAAATAATTTAACATCTTTGGTCATTAAAATAAAATAAAATAAAATAAAATATAAAATGCCTATTGCAAATAATAAAACAAACCATATGTTATAATTGCTCATTAAATTTGAAAACAAAAATGTTTCCAGTGTCTTTTGGTCTGGCTGTGTGTCCAATCAAAATATACTGTATTTTGGCCACAAATTAACCTGTCACTATGCAGAATTTACTGTAGGTAAATTTAATAATATACCAACAAAATAACCTACAGCAGATGTAATATATATTACAAATTTAACAATAATAAGTCAAAATAAAACATTACAAAATATATTAAATATAAAATAAATATAAACATCTGTTTATAGATCTGTTTATTTGTACATCAATGTGACCGTCAATCATTATTAAGAGAACCCTGGATATGCGAATGTGTTGTAAAATATTGATATTTTAAAATCCCAGTGGGAACTTCAAGTAAACATTTTACATCTAATGGGCTCAGGTGACAAAAACGTTTGGGAAGCCCTGGTTTGAATAATATAATAAACAGGCCAACTAATAATGCATTTCAAAATGTAGATTTTAAAGACTGTTTATACTGAACATAGCCATTGTAAATAACGCCCTACTGAATTCAAGGCCCATCTCCTTAGTCCTGGACTCGCCTGCTGTCCTTTAAAATGAGGACTGCTCTCGCTCTCGGTGTGTCCGGCGGGAGCACTTATGTCAGCGCTAATGGTTTCCTGTCTGCACTCAGTGACCAGTGGCGGATTCTCTCTCTCTGTAGGGGAAATCCCTCTGCTTTCCATGCCTTCATTTGCACACTGCCGCTTCATGCAGTCTTCAGCGCTTTCATCTTCCCTTCCTCCAGAACCCTCACGAACCCTGTCAAGCCATAAGCAGCTAATTAGAAAACTTAAAACGGCAATTGGATTCTTGTCATTTAGCGGATACTTTACCAGAGAGCAAAGCAACACTTTCCCAGCGTCCAGCGGCGACGGAGGATGAATCCAGTCTGTGAATCACTCTAAACAGTTTCTATGAAAACAAACTGAACATTTTTGCAATTTAAGACCGAAACTGTAACGATATGAGGTGTATGGTAGCATCTGCAGGGTTTTGATTTTGATTGGCTGGATTCCAGGAGGAGAGTGATAGTGCTGTAATCAGGGCCTGGAAATCAGTCTCAGGTCATCAGACGCCCTATAGCAAGAGCACTGCTGATGAAGATCTCCTCGTCTTCATCTGTGTGACCCTGTCAATACTCATGCCACATCAAAGACAGAGACGAGGCTTTGAGCCGCCGGCGCCTGGAAACAACTAAAACCTGCACACGCACATATAAATTGGCAAAGAAATGTCTAGAAAGAAATGCCATGTCACCTCTAAATCAAAAAAGTCAAGTGAGAAATATATTTTGCATAGAGAAAATCAAACATTGTTTTATTTTCATGTGAACTTTTCATTTTCACCTTACAATAATTGTTAGGTGAAAATAATAGTAATAATATTAACAATTACTATAATTATTATTATGACTCTTATGATGATGATGATAAAATTAATATTAGTATTATTAATAATAATCATAATAATAATAATAATGATAATAATTAAATGCTATTACCATATGCTGCGGTTATTGTTAATAACTGTAATTAATATTGTAAATTAAGAATTTCAGATGGAAAAATAATTAAAAACGTAAAATTAGAAACAAAAACTATTTATTATTATTATTATTAATAATAATAATAAGTTAATACTATTACCATACGGTGTGGTTATTGTTAACCACAACAAAAAACACTCAAAAATAGTTTTCTGTAATTAAAATAAAATAAAACAAAATTCAATTTTGAAATATGTAAAAATTAAAATATTACATGGAAAACATCATTAAAAATTTAAAATTACAAAATAAAACTATTTTTAAAAAATCAATTTTTAGTCACTGAAAAAAACTAAAAGAAAATAAAAAACAGATGAAAAACTTAAACGTTAGAACGTTAGAAACTGAAATAAAACAAAAATTGAAATTTAAGTACTAAAATGACTAAAACAAACTAAAATCATTTTAGTCACTGAAAAAAATATCTAAAATAAAATAAAATAAAATAATAAAATAAAAAATAGGTTAAATTAGATTAAAAATTAAATTGAAACTGAAACTGAAATGAACAAGTTGGAATTTAAGTACTAAAAGTACTAAACCAAACTAAATATGAAGCTAAATAAAAATATAAAAGTAACAAAAGCATATAATAAATTTTGTATAAAAAAGCCACTAAAAATTGTTTTTGGTAATTAATATATATATATATATATATATATATATTATATAGAGCTACATAAAAATATAAAAACTAACAAAAGTGACAAAAGCATATAATAATATAATAAATATAATAAATTCTTTTGTATAAAAAACTACAATGTTTTTGGTAATTAAAATAAAAAAATATATATTACATGGAAAAATAATTAAAAACTAAAAATGACAAACAAACTATTAAAAAAATTATTTAAATAATTTTTAGTCATTGACAAAAAAATCTTAAATATATTAAAAAAGAGTAAATGTAAACAAACTAAATTAGAAATTAGAACTAAATTAAGAATTAAATTAGAATAAAACAAGTTGAAATTTCAGTACTAAAATTAGTAAAACAAAGTAAAAATTAAGCTAAATAAATATTTTTAAAATGCAGCACTATATACTGTATATATATATATATATATATATATATATATATAAAAGCTAACCCATAAGAAAGATTATCAAATAATTATTGACAATGATCAAATGACTCTTTGTACAGACACTCAGATTATCTTGCTTCCACTGAAGCACAAAATTGTCTTTGGATCATGTCAAATCATGCTGGAGAACATGATTATTATCAGCATTTGTTCATGTCATCTCATATCCTTATCCCATATTCATCCTAATTTTTTAGTTCATCTTAAAAGTGTACTTCTTTATGCAAACTGTAATTTCTCATTTGATTTTAGAGTGAAATAACCAGGACATTTCACTACAGTTTTCACCCACACACACATGCTCTGGCTGCGCTGACATGAATGAAACATGAGTCGAAGTGTGACAGATATGAATGTTCTTGTTTGTGAGAAACTGTACAGAAAGTGAGAAAGAACATATATAAGCGACAACAGTAAAGATGCGCTCTGCGTGAGCTCAGCTCTGGGCCAGTCTGAAAGTGTGTTGATACTCACATACACACACAGAGAGCGTGTTCAGCAGGCCTTATAATCCCGTTACAGCTCCATACAGCACACTAGCCTCCAAAAGCAAAGCAGCAGTCAGCCTCCAGCTGAGATTTGTCTGTCTAATCGAGCACAAACACGTACACAAAGCACACGAATACACATAAACACAACCGGGGCTCACAGATAACGCCGTTTTGCAGGCAACTCTTCAACTACAAAATGCCTGTCCAAAACATGCCAAAGCCTTTAGACATGCTAATATTTCATTACGAGCATAATGTTGTCAGGAAAGGTAAAGCAACGCTGCTGGAAGAGCGATGTGTAGCATCTACACCGTCATTACAGCAACAAACAAACACACTTACATATATAATAACTCTTACATTATTGCTCAAAGCAAGCTGTCATGGTTAAAGGTTTACAACCAATGCTTTAACAAATGCTTGTAGCAATCTTGAACTTCAAGAACGTGGCTGACGGCAACAGAGGCGGGAGACGTTTGGTGAACCTGGAGCTTGGCTTTCCACCTAGACAACATTTTAGTGTAGATTACCTTCTAAGATAGCTTATTTTGAAGTCTAGGGCATTGCATTCATGTATATATTTAAGAAATGTTTCTTGAGTAGCAAATCAGCATATTAGAATGATTTCTGAAGGATCACGTGACACTGAAGACTGGAGTAATGATGCTGAAAATTTAGCTTTGCATCACAGGAATAAATTATAGGCTATGTTAAACTAGATGAGTTAGGTTTGAGAACAAACTTTAAGTTGGCTTGAGAAAGCCTAGTCTGAAAGTTTAAAGCAGTTGTAAAAGTATGAAAGTTGATGTTGCTAGCTTGATTTAGCACATTGCTTACATGATTTATTATGTGGTTAGCATGTTTTAGCATTATTAGCATGTTACTATCATGTTAACATGCTTAACACGTTACTAGCATGTTGTTAACGTGTTGTTACCATAATTAGCATGTTGCTAGCATGTTGCTAACATGATTAACAAGTTACTAGCATGCTTATAGGCTTATTGACAAGTTGCCAGCATGTTGCTAGCATACATCTAACATGATTAGCATGTTACTAGCATGTAGCTAGCATGATTAGCGTGTTACTAGCATGTTGCTAGCATGATTAAGATGTTACTAGCATGTTGTTAAAATGATTAGCATGTTGCTAAAATGGTTAGCAAGTTACTAGCATGTTGCTAACATGATTAAGAACGTTACTAGCATGTTGTTAAAATGGATTGTATGTTTAGCATGATTAACAAGCCAATAGGAGTTCTTAGCATGATTAGCAAGTTACTAGCATGATTAAGATGTTACTAGCATGTTGTTAAAATGGTTAGCATGTTGCTAAAATAGTTAACAAGTTAATAGGAGTTAATAGGAGTTCTTAACATGATTAGCAAGTTACTAGCATGTTGCTAGCGTGTTTTTAGCATAATTAGCATGTTATTAGCATGTTACTAGCATGTTGTTAACATGATTAGCAAGTTACTAGCATGCTTATAGCCTCATTAGCTAGTTGCCAGCATGTTGCTAGCATGTTGTTTGCATGATTAACAAGTTACCAGCATGTTGCTAGCACGATTAGCATGTTACTAGCATTTTGTAAGCATGATTAGCATGTTGCTATGTTGTTGCTAGCATGTTTGTGTACCATATTACTAGCATGTTGTTACCATAATTGGCGTGTTACTAGCATGGTGTTAGCATTATTAACAAGTTACTAGCATGTTACTAGCATGATTAAGAAATTACTAGCATGTTGCTAAAATGGTTAGCAAGTTAGGAGCATGTTACTAGCATGATTAACAAGTTACTAGCAGTTCTTAGCATGATTAGCAAGTTACTAACATGCTGCTAGCGTGTTTAGCATAATTAGCATGTTATTAGCACGTTGCTAGCATGATTAACATGTTTCTAGAATGATTAGCATGTTTAAACCAGCTAAAACCAGTTGATTCTGTATAAAAAAAAAGCTAAAACTGGCCTAGGCTGGTTGTCTACTCTTATCTCGTTTAAAATGAAAATAGCTGGTTTATCCTTGGCTGTTTTTAGCAAATCTCCCACCATGGCCAGCTAAGACCAGCCTGACCAGCTATAAAGTGGCCAAAACCACTTTAAACCACTTTAAAACCAGCCTGGGAGACCAGCCAAAGGCTGGTTTTAGCTGTTTTTTAAGTAGGGAGTTGTTCAGCTTTGCTATAGCAATAAACAGCTTAAATGCACCATAGGTCTCTTTGTATAAAAGTTTTCACCCCCTCAATGAAAGTCTATGGGATTTTAGGTGGATTTGATAGTCTGGTTTTTGAAAATCGTGAGATGGATCAGTAAGAAAAGATACAGCAACTAACTTCAGACCAGTCTAAAGGTCTCACCCGAGTTTGGTGGTTGTAGCTTTAAAACTCTAGAAAGGACATACTGACTAAGTTTTGGCTCAGAAGAAGAAGAAGAAGCAGCTTATATAGCAGATCAGTAAGTCTATTCAAATAGAAAACAGCTATTTTAAATTGTAATAATATTTCACAATTTTTCTCATTTTACAGTATTTTTAATCAAAAAAATGCAACCTTGAGACTCAAAAACTTTAAACTGTAAAATCAGGCTAGATTTAGTTGGATTTGTGTGCGTGTGTGTGTGTGAAAAAGAGTTGCACCTCAGCGGTGGGTCTCGCCAGTTGTATATGTGTGTAAGCATGTAAGTGTGTCTGTTCACCTACGGGATGTGAATGAATGCTGAAATAAGCAAATTAATCAAGGCTGAACGTGTGTGCTGGGCTAGAGAGGCTGTTTTAATGAGTGTGCAGACTGAACACTAATGAGCTGACTCTAATAAGGGGATCTAATGAGCGAGTTGCCACGGTAGCAGGTACCCGGCGTGTGGTGTGTGCTGTTTTTTGCGGGACACGTGCCTCTCTGAACCTCACGTCACAGACCGGCGGTCAGGAACATAAGTGTGTGCTAAGGGAAAAATTATTAACTTATTAATGTCGTAGGTAGCACTTTATAAGGACTTTCATTAATCATTCATTATAGTTATTATCAAATATTCTAATGATGTTCTGTACATTTAAATATTAATTACACACACACACACATATATATATTCATATACACTACCATTCAAAAGTTTGGGATCAGTAAGATTTTTAATGTTTTTAAAGGCATTTTTATGCTCATCAAGGCTGCATTTATTTGATCAAAAATGCAAAAAAATTGTAATATTGTGAAATAATATAGCAATTTAAAATAAAGGTTTTCTGTTTGAATATATTTTAAAATGTAATTTATTCCTGTGATGCAAAGCTGAATTTTGAGCATCATTACTCCAGTCTTCAGTGTCACATGATCCTTTAGAAATCATTCTAATATTCTGATTTATTATCAGTGTTGAAAACTGTTGTGCTGATTAATAAACATAATATACAGTACATACATATAAGATTAATTAAAAATAGGAATGTATTGTAACAATATACACTTACCGTCCAAAATTTGGCAGTCTGTATATTTTTACGTTCTTTTTTTTAAATGAATATTTTTACTCAGCAAGGATGTGTTAAATTGATTTAAATCCTGAAAAAGGTATGACAGGTTCCAAAAAAAATATTAAGCAGCACAACAGAAAATTCAGCATTGCACCACAGGAAAAACTTAAAAATTTAAAGTATATTAAAATAAAAAACAGTCATTTAAAATTGCAATAATATTTCACAATATTACAAAAAACAGCTTTGGTGAGCATAATAGACTTCTTATCAAAGTTATTAGAAATTATAATAATATTTCATAATATCAACATTTTTACTCTATTTTATTCTAAATAAATTTGAAAACAAAAATCCAAATATTTGATCAAATAAATACTACTTTGTATATATATAACATTATTATAAAGTGCTACCATATTAAAATAGAACTTCATTGCAGTTCGTAAGATATGCTAAAAAATTAACTTAGTTATTATTCAGTCAGAAACAAAAGCATCAGAATTCACTCTTTTAATATATATATTTTTATTTTTGCATAATGCAGCATTAATAGCCTTTAATTAGTAATAACTTTCCATTATAATGTATAAAAAGAAGGAAAAAATAAATACTACAATTTATATATTAAATACTGCAAAAGCCGCTTCATACTATATAGCTGTTTAATAGACTAACTACAACTACAGACCTAACTTTTATTTCTTCTTGTGCTCTATTTATTTTCAATTATTACTAAATTCAATCAAAATCTATAATGTGCGTAATTGCAGTCCAGACAAATCTAATCCACTGGAATGTGTCTGTCCTCACCCTCATCTAATGGTGTAATGCTCATATTTCTGAACTCTTCCTCAAGGCAGGCCAGAGCCAGGAAATCCTCCTCATCCTCATCAGAGTCCTGAAGATCGAGCTGCTCCACGGTCTGGACCTCCATGATCTCCTGAGCGGCACGAGACAGCGGCTGGCTTGTCGGGTCTGGACGACGGGTCCCTGCACTCAGGGGCCGAGAAGCGATGGGAGAACATCTGTTTACAGTGCCTAAAAAAGAATAAGCGCTGGATGAGATTATGAGAGAAACAAGAAGAAAACATCTGCTGATTTGAGGAATCATTCAAGTCTTGATGAATTACACATTGAAGTTTAATAAATGCGGTTAGTGATTTGTTTAGATCTCTAACGTATGAGCAACAGCAATAGTGATGGTTGCCTACGATTATACTACTAATTACAGTGACTAACGAAAAACAGAGAGATGATGGGAAAGCAACTGACAGAAAAGCACACGCAGAAAGACAGTGCTGGGATTGGCAGATTAAGCTAGTGGGGTCAGTATTGGCGTCACACGTTGGCTTAATCAGCTTCAATCAAACGGAGCTTCAAATGCTCTCTGATCCAGCAAATCACAATAATACACTCACACACTTCTCTCTTATCTGTGACTTTTTCATTATATTCCCTAGCTTCTTCTTGTCTTGTGTGATCTTTCTCTTGCTGATAGTGAAGTGAACTCCAATTAGACGACTCTGTGTTCACCAAACAGTGCTCAGCTAATGTTACAGTAGTGGTGAGGAAACTGATTCAGATGTTTGAATCTTTTGAATCAGTTCACCAAAAAGTTCACCAGTGAGTTTTTATGCATAAAACGAGGAGTCATTTGAATCATTTACTTATCAGATTCCTTCAAAAACAGTGTTTAGGTATTAGCATTTTCTATATTATATCAGCAAATGTACTATTTTGTCAACTTCTGAGCTTTATCAAGCAATAAAAAAAGACATTGTGACGAGTGGGGCGGGGCCGAGAGCCGTGGGAACGGAACGAGGCCGGTGGAGTATAATGATAATGAGCGACACCTGCGCCACTCACCGGTCTCGAATCCCACGGAGAAGCTCCGGAAGGATAAAAGGAGGAGCGGCGACAGTGGAAGACGAGAGAGGACCAGGTCTGGACTTTATTTCGCGTTTTGTGCGCGGCAGTCGTCCGTGAGGGGCTGCCGCTTTACTTTTGTGTTTGTTTATTTTATTATTAAAGGGTTTAAATGTTCGCCAGTTCCCGCCTTCTTCTTTTATCCTTCCAGAGCTCCTCCGTGGGACTCGAGACCGGTGAGTGGCGCAGGTGTCGCTCATTATCATTATACTCCACCGGCCTTGTTCCGTTCCCACGGCTCTCGGCCCCGCCTCACTCTTCACAGACATCTATAGGTAAAATTTATAGATTACTAGTCATTTATTAAGTTAATATAACTCAAAAGTGAATCTCAGTGCATACTGTATAAAAGTTTGGGTTGTTTAGATATTTGAGAGAAGCCAAAGCTGCATTTATTCGATCAAAAATACTGTAAAAACAGCAAAATTGTTATATATTTTTACAATTTTCTACTGTAATATATTTAAAAATACAATTTATTTCTGTGATGCAAAGCTGAATTTTCAGCATCATTACTCATGTCACATGATCCTTCAGAAATAACTCTACTATGCTGATTTGCTGCTCAAGAAACATTTCTGACTAATATCAATGTTGAAAATAGTTGTGCCACTTCATATATTTGTGGAAACTGTGATATATTTAAATTCAAGATTCATATTTCAATAAAAAAACAGTATTTATTATTATATATTAAAACCCAATTTAAATGTAATTTTGTAACATTTAAAAAACGTCATTACTGAACATATTAATACATTACATGTACAGTATGTACAATAGTGTACATTCCTCTAATACCTTATCGCAACTGCAATACTAGGCGTTAGTTAAAACATCCACTGTATGCTATTTACATCTTTCCCAACACAAATGCATCCTTTATGCTCTAATAATAGAGATAAGACATTTGGAATGCAGCGCTTATGTGGTTCCAACACTAATATATGACCACGCTTTAATGAAAACCACAAACATCTCTCTTAACAGTGCATTTTGAGCGGCTCGTGTTATTTAGATACCTAATTATTGCATACTTAGATGGATTGGCCATTGAAGAGAGCTGCTAGCTCAAAGATGAGTGTAAATTATGCCTCTCTCTCATGCATGCATTAATTTCCTGGCATTATCCTTTAGCTCCTCAACGTTAATGTGTTATAATTATTTCTTACATAGCTGAAGTCAAAAGTTTACATACACCTTGCAGAATCTGCAAAATGTTAATTATTTTACCAAAACAAGAGGGATTATACAAAATGCATGTTATTTTTTATTTAGTACTGACCTGAAAGAGATATTTCACATAAAAGATGTTTACATACAGTCCACAAGAGAAAATAATAGTTTAATTTATAAAAATGACCCTGTTCAAAAGTTTACATACGCTTGATTCTAAATACTATGTTGTTACCTGAATGATCCACAGCTGTGTTTTTTTGTTTAGTGATAGTTGTTCATGAGTCCCTTGTTTGTCTTGAACAGTTAAACTGCCTGCTGTTCTTTAGAAAAATCCTTCAGGTCCCTCAAATTCTTTGGTTTTTCAGCTTGTGTATTTGAACCTCTTTCCAATAATGACTGTATGATTTTGAGATTCATTTTTGTACACTGAGGACAACTGAGGGACTCACATGCAACTATTACAGAAGGTTCAAACGCTCATTGATGCTTCAGAAGCAAACACAATGCATTAAGAGCCGGGGTGTGAAAACTTTTGGAATTTGAGTGTCAGGATAAATTTAACTTATTTTGTCTTGTGGGAAACATGTAAGTATCTTCTGTAGCTTCTGAAGGTCAAAAAATATGATATTTAGGCAAAATAAGAACAATGTACACAACTTCATCCTGTTCAAAAGTTTTCACCCCTGGCTCTTAATGCATTGTGCTTCCTTCTGGAGCATCAGTGAGTGTTTGAACTTTCTGTAATAGTTGTATATGAGTCTCTCAGTTGTCCACAGTGTGAAAAGATGGATTTCAAAATCATACAGGAAACAGTTCAAAGAAAACAAGGGTTTAAAGACAAAGAAATGCTGAAAAACCTTCTTGCAGATTCTGCAAGGTGTATGTAAACTTTTGACTTTAACTGTATATATGTTATAAAAAAAAAGAAACATTTTGTAACATTATAAAACTCTTTACTGTCACTTTTGATCAATTTAATGCACCCAATTATTGTTTCGAACAGTACTGTATTAGTTAATCAGAATGATTAATTCACTGAAAAGTTCTATTTAAAAATGAAAAAATGTCCAGGTGACATAGCAGGAGTGATCATGTATTAGCTGACATCGCTTCCCACGATTTGGACTCGGGAGGCCGACAGCTTTGAGTATCCTCTGATGCAAAAGGCTCAATCTAGCATGTCTAACCTGACACAAGTATATGAGATACACAGAGAATAAACGGGAGACAGAAAGAAACAGAAAAGCAGGCAAGAGAGGATGGCCGGATATCTGACGCTTTGATTTGCACCAGCCGAAATCACAGCTGTCATGCTGTTAAACAGATTATTTTTCCCTCCTCTGCAGACCTGCAAGTGATGAGCCGAGAGACAGGGAGGAAGAAGCGTCAAGAGGTAGAGAAAGCAAGACTGATAAACCGAGCTAGCTAGCTGAGCTGATCTGAGCTGAGCCGAGAGATTGAGGAGCACGCCGTTGGCCGCGTTCCCTGCACTCCCGCACGCGGCAACACACAGTAATCTCTTTATGAAACCTCAGCCGCGTGTGCTGGCGCAGAAAGCTCAGGAATCAGCTCGGCTTTAATTACGGGCGCGAGCCAATAAATCACGCCACGGCCGAGCGTCAGCGCGACTCTTCTACAGCCATGTTATTGATGTCCCGTTGGCCCTAACGCCGTGTCCGAAGGGCTGGCGGAGGCTCTCTGTAAATGATCGTTTAGTCACGGCAAAGACGCGACATCAGACCGGCTCAACATTTTAAACACAGATTTAGCCATATAAGTCTGGATTAAGTCTGCAAACAGAAGGGAAATTAAGAAGAGAGGCGGAGGTTTTATTTTATTTTACAGCTTTGATAAAAGAGACAGTTCACCCCAAAAAATAAACTGTCATTGATTACTCATCGTCATGTCATTCCAAAATAAATGTTTCCTGAGCAGCAAATCAGTATATTAGAATGATTTCTGAAGGATCATGTGACACTAAAGGTTGGAGTAATGATGCTGAAAATTCAGCTTTGAATCACAGGAATAAACTAGATGAGTAAAGTTTGAGAACAAACTTTGAGTTGTCTTGAGAAAGCCTAGCCTGAAAATTTAAAGCAGTTGTAAAAGTACGAAAGTTGACATTGCTATCATAATTTAGCACATTGCTTACATGATTTAACATGCTGTTAGCATGGTTTATCATGATTAGCTTGTATTTTTATAGGCTGATTACAATGTTGTTAGCATGATTAGTATGTTGTTAGCACGTTACTAGCGTGTTGTTACCATGATTAGCAAGTTAATAGCATGATTCTAGCATAAGCTTGTTGCTTGCATTTTTATAGGCTGTGATTACAATGTTGTTAGCATGATTAACAAGTTCTTAGCATGATTCTAACATGATTAACAAGTTATTAGCATGTGGTTAGCATGATTGGTAAGTTACTATCATGTTTCTAGCCTAATTAGCATGTTGCTAGTATGTTTCTAACATATTTCTAGCATGTTTAACATGTTACTAGCATGTTTCTAACATGATTAGCACGTTGTTACCATGTTTCTAGCATGATTAACATGTTACTAGCATGTTTTTAACATGATTAGCACGTTACTAGCTTGTTGCTAGAATGTTTCTATCATGATTAACATTGTTAGAATGTTTTTTTAGCATAATTAGCATGTTACTAGCATGTTGTTAACATGATTATCAAGTTACTAGCATTTTGCTAGCATGATTAGCCAGTTACTAGCTTGTTGCTAGCATGATTAGCAAGTTACTAACATGATTAACATGTTACAAACATTTTATTAGCATGACTTGCATGTAACCTTGCTGTTAGCATGTTTCTATCATGATTAACATATTACTAGCATGTTGTTAGCATGATTAGCAAGTGACTAGCATGTTGTTAACATGATTAGCAAGTTACTAGCATGTTGTTAGCATGTTTCTAACATGGTTAACAAGTTAGTAGCATATTGTTAGCATTATAAGCAAGTTACTAGCATGTTGCTAGTATGATTAGCAAGTTACTAGCATGTTGCTAGTATGATTAGCAAGTTACTAGCAGTTGTTAGTATGATTAACAAGCATTTTTCTAGCATGATTGACATGTTTCTAGCATGATTAGCATTTTTAAACCAGATAAAACCAGTTGATTCAGTAAAAACCAGCTAAAACCAGCTGGCTGTCTACTCTTAGCTGGTTTAAGCTAAAAAAATAGCTGGTTTAACCTTGGCTGGTCTTTTAATAGGTCTAAGACCAGCCTGACCAGCTAAAAAGTGTCCAAAACCACTTTAAACCAATTTAAAACCAGCCTGGGAGACCAGCCAAAGCAGCCATTCAGCTTAGGCTGGTGTAGCTGTTTTTTCAGTAGGGAGTTGTTCAGCTTTGCTATAGCAACAAACAGCTTAGATGCACCATAAGTCTCTTTGTGTAACATTTTCACCCCCTCAATGAAAGTCTAAGGGATTCTAGGAGGTTTTGATAGTCTGGTTTTCGCAAACTGTAAGCAGGATCAGTTAGAAAAGATAAAGCAATGAACTTCAGACCAGTCTGAAGGTCTGACCTGAGTTTGGTGGTTGTAGCTTTAAAGCTCTAGGAGGAGATACTGACCAAGTTTTGGCTCAGAAGAAGGAGAAGTAGCAGCAGCTTATATAGCAGATCATCTTTCTCAAACCAACTTAATTAGATTTTAAAATATATTTACATAGCAAACAGCTATTTTGAATTGCAATAATATTTTTTACAATATTACTGCACTTTGATCTAATAAATACAGCCTTGGTGAGTATAAAAGCATAATCTTCTTTCAAAGATTTAAAAAAATCATACTGGTGTATGCTCAGAATTTTGCTCAGTATTTTGTTTTCAAAATGTTTATTTTTGGCCTTTTTTGACAGACACTCTGAGAGGAGGCATAAAATGATGAGAAACAAGATATGACACCACATGTCAACAGGAAAGATATTTTCAGTGTTTTCTTTTCTGAAAGACTGATACACCGGTATGACATACGGGACAGAATGAAGTTATATTCTTCACAGCCTCTTTTTCATTCACATTGAATTAAATCTGGTGTCTACACCCATGTCTGTTGTTGTACCAGAAAAGCAAATTACCTGAGAAACACAGCCTCTGTGATGACATTGTGCTACGGCCTGGTGTGAATGGACGAGGGGTGCTACTGATGGGCCGACCGTTCATCAGCGCGGCGACCAGCTCTTCCTCTGCGTGATGTTGAAGACTGCTGATGGATCTCCAGGACTCCTGCCCTACAACTACAAATAAAACAAACAATGAGACCTCCACACAGCAAGACATCTATCATCATGTGGTCTTGAAGATAATCCACTATCAAAGCTAACATACAGTGTACTAGGCCCACAGGTTATTGTACATCACAGCTGTAAATATCCACATTCAACATACACAGTACACAGTATAAACCTTCTAACATCCCAGTAGATGCAGACCTAGATTAAATGTACTCAGCATCTGAAGGCAAGAGGATCACATTCAAACACAAAAGTTGCAAACGTTGCCAGTAAATAAAAGTTGGTCATTTTTTCAAAAACCTATACAGCATTTGTATGCACACAATGCACCAGTTTATCTGACCTCTACATCCACTTCTCTTCATCACCATCAGCTAAGGTTAAGGTAAGTATTGTGCTGGTAATATTTTAACTCATGATAAATAGTTAACTTCACAATACCAGCTGATATTGCACTGCACACAACACTGAAATATGTTGTCTTATTTTCATGCAAGTTTGGATGCTAAAAGAAGAAGTAAGGAAAATTAAAGCTACTTTAATATTTTTTGCATTATTTTAATGACATTTAAGTACATTTTTTCTCATATTCTCATTCTCATGAAGGCAGCTGTTTACTTTATAACATATCTATAATTTTTGTATATCTTTTTGTATTATAATGTTATTATATTATATTATATTATATTATATTATATTATATTATATTACTACAACTTTTATTTATATTTTTAATCAGTTTTTATTTTTATCATTTTGTATTTTATAATTTCAGTTATTTTAGTAATGTTAATCTAAATTAAAATTAGAAATGTTGTTTTGCAACTTTTGGATGATAAAAGCAGAAGTTAGGAAAATGTAAGCTACTTAAGAGTTTTTGCATAATTTTTCCCATATTCTCATTCTCATATAAGCAATTGTTTACTTTATAACATATCTATAATTTTTTAATTATTGTATATCTTTTTGTATTAGAGTCAGTGTTATGCTATATTACATTATATTATATTTTATTATATTTTATAGTTTTATTAGTATTTTTAATCAGTTTTTATTTTTTTTATTTCTTAATTTTAGTTTTAGTAATTTAACTGTGTTTCTTCATCATTTTTAGTGATTTTTTTAAATTAATTTTTATTTCAGCTATTTTAGAACAAGTTCTAAATTAAAATGAGAAATACTGTTTTGGCAAATGAAAAAAAAAGTTTGATATATTTTTTTTTATTTGTTAAAAAATGCATATTATTTCAAGCAATTAATTTTTTGTTAAATTTTTTTTAATAATTTTAATTTCAAATTCAGTTGTAGTTTTTTGTTTACTGTAATAACCCTGATCACAGAAATAAGAATTTTGTGGGTAAATGTGCTTAATCGTCCTAAAACAAATTATAAATTTTCTTATTGTAAATGCAAATATCCTTTGTTTTCTTTAAGCAAAATATAATTTCTCATTTATTTCTTTTGATTTTGGTGTGAAATTTGACCCGGGCATGTTCCTGACAGGATAGCGATTTATTCTTACAATAAATGACTGATCTAACCTGTAAATTTATAGGCACGATATGTAATTTCCGCCGCTAGAGAGTGCATATTCAAAACAAACAACGAGACAAAGGCGTAGTTTAATGACGGGCTGATTAAGTGTGGAATTGTGGGAGTTGTCGTCTTCAACCCCACAGCTGATGCAATCCGACGGGAATCGGCAAGAAATCATGTTCTTGGAAACATTTGGGAGTAATGTAAGCACACACGTTTTTTGAATATTATAATCAAAAAATCAAAAAAGTGACACAATAGCAGTTCATTGCACACTCATTTTGGGCTTCAAACCAGCAACTGGTTACAAACCCCAAACTTTAGCTGGAAAGCCACATGCGCCTGCGACAGCCTGACTTGACATGCAGACAGTGAGTGGTTGAAGGTTAAACATGTGTGCCTTCCATCGCCATCTTAAACGCCTGCTGTAATTAAGCCTTTTTCCGGCCGACCGGCCGCTGCTCCTGTCAGTGCACGTCAGGGATTGCAAATGCGCAGACAGGCCGATAAAAACGGTTCGACTGTGACAGAGACAAAAAAGATGGGAAAAGTAAAAGACTGCAGGAAATTGACGGAGAGACTCACCAGCCAATAAAAACAGAGATGACAGAGACGGAACTGAAACAGGGACTTATTTGTCCTCCGTTTTCATTAACCTTGAAGCTCAATGAACCAAACAGATGCTTCATTTTTTACGGTATATTAGATAAAAAAAGTGCCTTTTGCATACTTAGATATGCATACTCAAATAACAGCTTTAAATAGAGCTGTTTAAAAAGAAATATTAGTGTTTACAGTCAAGCTAATGGCCTCACCAAGGTAGGACATTAACGTTGAGGAGCTAAAGGATAATGCCAGGAAATGAATGAATGTATAAGAGAGAGGCATAATTTACACTCATCTTCAGGCTAGCAGCTCTCTTCAATGGCCAATCCATCTAAGTATGCAATAATTAGGTATCTAAATAACACGAGCGGCACAAAATGCACTGTTAAGAGAGATGTCTGTGGTTTTCATTAAAGCGTGGTCATATATTAGTGCTGGAACTGCATTCCAAATGTCTTATCTCTATTATTAGAGCATAAAGGATGTATTTGTGTTGGGAAAGACGTAAATAGCGCACAGAAGATGTTTTAACTAACACCTAGTATTGCATTTGCGTTAAGTAAGGTATTAGAGGCATGACTTGTGAGGAGCGTGTACACTACTTTGTGTGTGTGTTTTTTTTTTAAGAAATTATTATTAACACGATCATTAATGATATTTTTTACATTTTATAAAATAACGTTTGAATTAAGTTTACGATTTTAAAATATATTCAAACATACACTAATTTTAAATTTAAAATTAAAAATTTGTATGTTTGTAAAATGGCATCTGATCCATTATGAGGGTTCAGACTTCGCTGGTTTCAAGAGTTTCAGAGGCAAAAAATATATATTAAAAAAAATGTAATACAAATTTTAAAATATTCAAATGGACCTTACTTTGAAATATTGTGAAAATATTTCACAATATTGCTGTTTTTACTGCATTTTTGTATAATAAATGCAGCCTTGGTGAACATAAGAGACTAAAATCTTTTAGACTCCAAACTTTTGAACGGTGGTGTTTATGTTTGAAAAATGGCATCTGATTCATTATGAGGTCTCAGACTTTGCTGGTTTCAAGAGTTTCCAAAGCAAAAAATTATATATGAAAATAAAAATTGAAATAAAAATGTTAAAATGGACCTCACTTTGAAATTTAAATTGTGAAAATATTTCACAATATTGCTGTTTTTACTGCATTTTTGTGTGTATGTTTTTAAAATGGCATCTGATCCATTATGAGGGTTCAGATCTTGCTGGTGTCAAGAGTTTCCAAGGCAAACTTCACTGTGAAATTGTTAACCTCTGATTTGTATTCCATTATGTGGAATTTACCAGAGCTCTGTCATTTCTAATAAAATTCTTATTAAGCATACTTCTGTGAAAGATAATCTGCTACGAGGTCAGTTCTTACAGAAAAATGTACTGTTTGTACAGTAACACTTGACTATACTGAACTTACTAAGGTGTAGACAATATTTCACGTCTCTAAGAATGTTATTAAAGCATCTTGACCCAAACATCTCAGATGTGCTGTGCACAAAAATGTCAAGAGCTTCCTCAAAATGGCAGGCTCCAAGCTGAATTTACAGAATTTCCATTTGTTTAATAGCTGTACCTTGCCCTCTAATCCTCAGCGATATACGGCTTCATTTTTTTTACATACCTAGAGAACTCCCCGCATGGTTTTGTTCTTCTCTAGAGGTTTGTGCTGGAGCTGGGCTGGGCTGCAGGACTCCAGGGTCCAGTCCCAAAGTCAGGATCCCCTCTAGATCTTGGTACTGCCCCAGCTGGATGCCCTGTCGCTGGGCTACATAATGAAGGGCCTGTGGGAGAGAAGAAAATAGTTAGAAAGAACATCAGTCATTAGTGGGTCAATGACATGGCACTAATGTATTCAAAATGACATACTGTAAAAAAACAATTTATACAGACAACGCCTTGAATAGTTCTCTTATAAATTAACTTTTCTGTCAGGCAAAGTAGAGTACAAAAATGTCTGGATGGTAATTGTTGTGAGATCATAATAAATAAATATGAAAACATTGTAATCAAAAAGCTAAAATTGTTAGTTTTACTAATTATTAAGGGCTATTAATGTTACATTATTAATGTTCACTGCTGTTCAAAAGATTTTTTTGCTTTTTTTTTTAAAGAAATTTTTGAAACATTTTGAAAATGTTACAAAATTATATTCAAATTAGATTTTACATTTTTAAAATATATTCAAACAGACCATAGTTTTAAATTTAAATTTAAACTTTTGAACGGTGGTATTTATGTTTGTAAAATTACATTCAATCCATTGTGAAGGTTCAGACTTTGCTGGTTTCAAGAGTTTCCAAGGCAAAAAATAAAAATATATGTTAAAACAGTGAATTCTAAAGCTGCTTTTTGTTATTTATTAAGTACCAAATTAATCATTTTATATATACCTACTCATATCCATATCATATGGTTCAGCAATGAAATTCTATTCTAATATAGTAACACTCTTACCATGGCTGCATTTATTTTATATAAATACAGTAAAATCAGTATATTTTAAAATGTAATTTATTTCTTTGATGCAAAGCTTAATTTTCAGCATCATTACTCTAGTCGTCACTGTCACATGATACTTCAGAAATCATTCTAATATGCTGTATGTTATTTGTGCACAAAAACAGTTCATTTTATTATTATAAATGTTGAAAACAGCTGTGCTGCTTAATATGCAGAATACACTTTTTCAGGACTCTATAATAAACAGCATTTATTTGAAATTTTGTAACAATGTAAAAGTTTTTACAGTCACTTTTGATCAGTTTTAGTATTCATTTCTTTTAAAAGCAAAAGCTAGTGTACTCTACCTGTTTATGGTTTTCTTTTGCTGAATTCTGGGCATGTAAGCACACTTATGTTTTTCCTCTTATGCAGGTTAAATGTGGCCAAATTTAATTTGTCATTTTCAGACAGAGCACATAGACAGACAGAAATCGTTTTAAAAGAAAAAAATTATATTTTTAAACTGAAAGGAAATGAGAAACAATTATGTTTTGATTGAGTCCCAGTCAGTGTTCTTTAAATGGAAAATGAGGTAGGGGAAAAAGAATCGGCGGGTGGTAATTAAGGACACAAATTTTCGGATCGCCAGACAAAAGAGTAGAGATAAGGCCGCTTTCTGATCAGACATTTAATTTCAGGTGTTTAATATAATTCATTTTCTTTTCCCTCTTTGTTACGCCATTAAACTCTGATAGTCCATTTGCAGCCGACTTGACGACTCTGTTTCCTCTTGCCCCTCATCAGCTGAGTGTATGTGAGAGTAGTCCTTGCCTTTTCCAGCTATTACCTCTAACACAGCATGAAATCTGCAATTAAATTACATAGGAGTAATATCTAATTGATCAAGTCTTTAGTGTATGAGTTTCCAGCAAGGCCATTCAGTGTGAGCTACAGAATTCATTTTATAATTCTCATACTCTCTTTTTTATACAATATTTCCAGCAAAGAGTCTGAAAGCTCATTTTTTTTCACGACATCATTGTGGCTGCATCTCCATCTTCATAAAATGCATACACTAACAAACGTTTGGGAACAGAAAGATTTTTTTTTTTAAGAAACTAATACTTTTATTAAGAACGGATGCATTAAATTGATCAAAAGCAACTGTAAAGACATTTATAATGTTACAGAAGACTTATTTTTTAATTAAATGCATTTTTTTTTACTTGTGACATGTGACTTGACATTTGAATTTTGAATTCTGAATTCTGAATTTTGAAATTCTGCATATTTCAAAACTGATAATAATTAACATTTTTGACAAGCAAATCAGCATTTATATAATAATATTTCACAGTTTTTTCTGTTTAAATTAATGCAGACTTGGTAAGTATAAGAGACTTCTATAACAGCCTAAATAAAATAAAAAAAAACACAAACTTGTTGTGTCTTAACTGGTCTAAATAGCGGGTTATGGGTAACCTGTTACAAGTAACAGATGTTGAGGAATCTATAGGTCTCTGATCACCTTAGAAGATCCTGTAAACAGGTCAGATTCTGTGTTGTCATGTTCTGACTTTGTGAAAGTGAAATGAGGGTCTGCCGGAGGGGTCGTTTTGGGACACGGAGAAGCAAAGCCATTCCTTTCTTCTCCTGCATCTGTGATGCGTCTCAGTTCTTCATCAGATGAGTCTTCCTCATTAGGCACCAGGCAAGAATCTTCACCTGTCGTTTCTTCTTCTGAATCTGAGCAATGACAAATAGCGAGAGAGGAGAAACCATGAGAACAGGAGAAGAGAAAACATCGAAACGTTCCGGCAGGAGGCCAGCAGCGAGGATGCAAACACGCGTCCTTATCTAACGCTCGCAGCGAGCCGCCTGGACATGGTCTAGCAGAGCTTGTGTGTTTCTCTTCTGCTGCCTCCTGCATTAATAATGCTTATCCTACACAGCTTGAAGCTCCCATCACTCCGCTAGTCAGCAAATACTGCAGAAACAACCGCTGTGTGAATGAAGGCTGATGTCTACACTGGTGTTTTCTCATCATCTGTACTCTCTGATGTATATGTGCTGGACACCCAGGGATAACAGTTTTCTGTTTTAATATACTTTAAAATGTAATTTATTTGTGTGATGCAAAGCTGAATTTCATTAGCCATCACTCCAGTCTTCAGTGTCACATGATTCTTCAGAAATCATTCTAATATGCTAATTTATTATCAGTGTTGGAAACAGTTGAGCCACTTACGTTTTTTTTTTTTTTTTCACTTTTTTCAGAATTCTTTGATGAATAAAAAGTTAAAAGCAAATTCAAAAAAGACTTTACTATCACTTTTAAGCCATTTAACACATCCTTGGTGAATAAAAGTATTAGTTTCTTTCAAACAAAGAAAGAAATAAAACATTTAATGACCCCAAACTTTAACGGTAGTGTTTACTGTTGCAAAAGATTTCTATTTTAAATAAATGTTGTTCTTTTTAAAATTTTATTCATCAAAGAATCCAGAAAAAAGTATCAGGCGTTGCAAAAAAAAAAAATTAAGCAGCACGACTGTTTCAAACATTGATAATAAATGAGCATATTAGAATGATTTCTGAAGAATTATGTGACACTGAAGACTGGAGTAATGGTGCTGAAAATTAAGCTTTACATCACAAGAATAAATTCTATTTTAAAGTATATTAAAAGAGAAGACCACTGATTTAAATTGCAATAATATTTTACAATATTACTGCTTTTTTCTGTATTTTTAATCAAATAAACAGCCTTGATGAGCAGAAAAGGCATCTTTAAAAAACATTGAGAATCTTACTGATCCTAAAAGCAACAGGACCAAAAAAACTATACTATAACAAATAAATAAGAATACAACATACATTGTATAAAGTAATCAAATGAATAAAAACCCTGCATATTCTTCATTGTGTAAATTAAATATGTATTTCCTCGTAATAACATTACAAAATAAATTTTCTCTCTTTTGTTCTTTGATTAACAAATGACAGACAGCAGGAATATTAGACTGCTGTCACTTTAAGAGCCGCCCGGATCCAATATACTGTTACACACGTGTTTTCTTTCTCAGCTGTTTGCTTTCACCTAAGAATTAATTACTGTGTTTACGAGGATACCTGCAAAGACGGACATTTTGACACATACAAGTGTATGCATTTAACCATTCTAGATAATTTCTGACAGAAATTCACATGTGCATAGCGAAATGAGTCCTCTTTTGCTGCTAATTACGCTTTAACAGCTTAAAATCACTTGTTTTTAAACCGCAATGCTTAAAAACACATCCAAACAATATGTTTTTGTGGCCAAGTAACGTCACATGAGCATGTAGCCGCGGTGTCTACTAGTATATCGCCCGCCCCTATTAAAGGCTTTACATTTTGCCTACAAAATCTCTTAAGCATGGTAAAATCACTGTAATGCACAGCTTCAAGTGGTATACTTGTTTTAAAATTATTTAAACTGCTATTACTTACATATGAAACAACTTTTATCAATTTAAAGTCATACCAACCTGACATGCTCAGCTGTAGGGAGAGGATTGTAGTTTTGGGTGACCTCCGTGAGCTTTTTAACCATTTGGAGGGTGGAGGTGAATGGTGACCCTCAGTATGAAACGATTCGACTTTCGGCGTAGAGGACCTGTTGGAGTCATAGATAGGTGTACGTCTATCGGAAACTAATCCAGACTGTGATGATTCTCTAGGTGACGGCTGTAATGACGAAACTGGGGAAGCGATGGCACGTACTGGAGACAGCTGAGCTAATTTCAGTTCAGAAACAGGTGTTGAATGAGCAGGTCTAGATTGGATTCTGTTGACTGGAGAAGAAACTGATCTACACCTTGGGGACAGAGAATCTGGAGGTTTTGGACTTGCTTTAGAGATGGGAAAGGCAAGAGAATGGCATTGAGAGGACCTAACAGATGGTTTTCTACGAGGAGAAGGGCTGACAGTGGAAATATGGTCTTCAAAGCCTGGGAGAGTTTGATTTAATTTGGTTTTTTGGAGTGATGACGTTGGCAGAAGCTCTGAGGATTTGTCCTGTTGTGCTGCAGAAGATCTCATCCGTGGGCTTGGTTTTGGAGAGTCCACTTTCTGGTCTGCTGTTCGTGAATTTGACAAAAGTGATTCTGAGGTAGTCGACAGGTGCTGTGATCTCTGAAGCCTCGTCTGAAGTGCAGAAAGGCTTTTTGATCTTGATGATGATGAAGATTGTTCAGCCTCTCGAGACGGCGGCCAAGTCTCAGGAGATGAGTTGATCTTTATGTCAGAATTACATTCGCCGAAGGTTTCTTGGGTCATCTCGGAGAAGGACGGTGTGGAAGGTGAAAGTGAATATCCAAAATCTCCTCCTTCAGATAAATCTTCATTTCCAACAGCTATAAACCTTAAAGAAGGAAAACAGACTTGCATAACATCTAACAACTTACTCCCACAGTCTTATTTTAAGTCTAGTTGTGCCTGATATAAATGAAAATGTCAACATGACACTGTATTTGTTGAGAAAAACACACATACTTCAATTACGACACTGTGAACTTTTCTGTCGCTTCCTTTCAAAAAGTCTAGTTTTTTGCCTTGATCTTGTGTTTCTTACATTTCGCTCTCATTTCCCTTCTCGACTCCAAAGGATCTGCACATTGTAGCATCTCCAACCATCACCTGGAGAAATTAAAGTGCCAGTGACAAACAGTGACAGAAGAAATGTAAAAGACAGAATGATAAGTGTAATGAAACATCATTGAGGAGTCATTCGCTGGCTATCGCCCAGCAGTCCATTAGAGAAACTAGGGTGGTGGGGTTCAGAATTACCTCATCTAACTCTACGATGCTTAAATAGGATTCTGCAGGGCTGTCCGCTTTCCCAGCATCCTCAGTGGGAGCAGTTGTGAAGAGAGAGGTAAAGTATTTATGCAACTCCATCCGCTCTGCTGCAAATCAGAGATGTAGTAAAAGAGATTTATGTTTAGAGTTAAACATTGAAATTAAATCAGCTCAATGATCAGTGTGAACGCATTTATTCATAATACAGAGTGACAGATATTCAGATTTATTTCAGTCCATGCCCTGTGAAAATTATTTTTTTTTTACCTATTTATTTTCTGAATAAATACCCCATCCATTCACACTTCATTCATGCATATTACTTAAAGAAAAAAATGTTTTCATAATATTTCAAAATACACTACTGTTTAAAATTTAGAATTTTTTAACAACAGTAAAGACAATGTTACAATTTTTAAAATAAATGGAATGCATTTTTTAAACAAAAAAATTTTAAAACATCTTTTGAACTTTCTACTCATTAAAGATACTATATTTTTGATCAAATAAATGCAGCTTTGGTGAGCATAAGACTTTTTAGAATGATCGAGTATAACAAATTTTCCACCTTTGAAACAAAGTGTTTTTTTTATGATGTAAACAAAGCCGTGGGGAAAAAATAACAATGATTTAATGATTAAATTCTTTCCACGTGGTCTGTTTACCATAAAAATTTCCACCTATTTCAACTTAAAAAGTTGAGTTCAGTAGATTAAAGTATAATTTTAAACAGTAAAATTTTTAAATATTATTACCATTCAAAATAACTATTTTGTATTTGAATCTATTTTAAAATGTATTTTAATCCTGTGATCAAAGCGAAATTTTCAGCATCATTATTCCAGTCTTTAGTGTCACATTATCACTCATTATAAAATGAGTTTTTTTGCAAGGATGTTTTAAACTGATCAAAAGTGATGATAAAGACATTTATGATGTTACAAATAATTTCTATTTCAGATAAATGCTGTTCTTCTAAACTTTCTATTCATCAGAGAAACCTGAATCTACTCAGCTGTTTTTAACATAATAATAATAATAACAATTGTTTTTTTTAACAGCAAAACTAAATATTAGAATGATTTTTGTAGGATCATGTGACTGGAGTAATGATGCTAAAAATTCAGTTTTGAATTCACGGGAATAAATTACATTTTAAAATATATTCAGATAGACAACATTTACTTTAAATAGTACAAATATTTCAAAATTTTATTGATTTTGCTGTACTTTGGATCAAATAAATGCAGGCTTGGTGAGCAGAAGAGACTTTGAAAAACATTAAAAATCTTACTGTTCAAAACCTTTTGACTGGTAGTGTATATTAAACCGACTAAAAGTTGAATTTTATATAACTTCAAAGTGTTGAAATTTCTTATTTTGATTAGTTAAAGAAATGTCAAAAACATAAGTTCCCATAACTTACTGATCATATTTTTTTTCAGTGCTGCAGAAAAATGTCACATAACAAAAGTGAAATGCTTTGTGAATGTCATTTCATGTTTTTAAATGCAGGATGAATAAAGACAAGCTGTCTACAGAGTGAACAGGTAATGACCAACCAGCAGAATCCAAATCAGACGAACCATCAGAAAGACGCCTTTGCATTTGAAAAAGTGACTGAAATGTGTTTTGGGGCGTGAGCATCGTGGAGATGGGCTTTAGAAAAGACATGTCAGGCTCGGGCTGTGCCGACGAAGAGAGACGGCGCTCATCATGGGGCTGTTTGGGAAAAGCTGAAGGTGGTCAGTTTTTTGACAGCTGTGATCAACTGGCCTCCCAGCAGCACCTAGAAACTTCTCTCAATCAGCTGTCGGAGTGCTCTGTCAGACGATCGCCCTCCCTCCAGTGTAATAAGAGCTCTGTGATTACCCTTCAGGGACGCAGTGATGGATCCGAGCTGCCGGCTGTGAGAGGAAAGCTGCCCTCTGCAGTGACTCTTACAGCTCATTTCTCCAACTTTTTGGAGAGAGTGCACTTGTACGGGTCTGTGTGAATCGCAGCATGTACATGACCGGTCACCCACTATTCCTTGTCATCCTTTGTCTAAACCAGGTGCCATGACAAGTTTCCAGGGGCAAAAGTATGTATAATAATTATTTTACAACCATTTTTTTTTTTTATACATACAGTACAGTTGAAGCCGGGGGGTGAAAACTTTTGGAATTTGATGATCAGGGTAAAATTAACTTATTTTGTCTTCTGGGTAACACGTAAGTATCTTCTGTAGCTTCTGAAAGGCAGTACTAAATGAAAAAATATGATATTTAGGCAAAATAAGAAAAATGTACAAATCTTTATTCTGTTCAAAAGTTTTCACCCCCCAACTCTTAATGCATCGTTTTTCCTTCTGAGGAATCAGAGAGCGTTTGAACCTTCTGTAATAGTTGCATATGAGTCTCTCAGTTGTCCTCTGTGTGAAAAGATAGATCTCAAAATCATACAGCCATTGTTGGAAAGGGTTCAAATACACAAAAAAGGCTAAAAATCCACAGAATTTGTGGGACCTACCAGTTTAACTGTTCAGGACAAACAAGGGACTCATGAACAACTATCACTAAACAAAAAAACACAGCTGTGGATCATTCAGGAAAAAACACAGTATTAAGAATCAAGTGTATGTAAACTTTTGAACAAGGTCATTTTTATAAGTTCAACTATTATTTTCTCTTGTGGACTGTGTGTAAATGTCCTTTATGTGAAATATCTTATTCAGGTCAGTCCTAAATTGTGTTATATGAATGTCTAAGTTTAATTGCACATGTGTCTGATGAAACAGGTCTCACCTGTCAGTTTTTGGCTCAGTTCATCCATCTCTGCAGGTGGAGGTGTGGGTGGCTCTGGTTGGCTTTGGACGACAGACCGGGGCTGAAATTCTTCAATTTGTCCTCTGAGGGAAAAAAAATAACGCTGTTCACAGTAAATCACACTCAGAAATTTGAGGATAATTAATCAGGCTCCCTTTCCTCAACGGTGCAACTATAAATAAACAACATTTCAGCACAGCACAGCACTTTAGTAATAGCTTTATCCTCCTCTGAAAAATATTTCCCTAGTAGGAAAAAATAACATTAACCAATAATGTAATTGCCTGACATGTTTCACTTTTTTTCTAATCGATTCCTGATGTATAAAATCAAATCCTACATTATTTTAGGGATGTGTGCAACTACACATTTTTCAAAAACAGCTAGTTGGTGGGCTGTCAACTAGTCAATGTTAATGAAGGTCTGTAAAATTAATTCTCCAAGTTCTCCAAATACAATTTTTTTTACCAAAGGTTTCTTAGCAATACTGACGCTAAGAACAGCTAAGTGATACCATGATTTATGAATGTGACAAATATGTAATCCTTCTTAATATTTTTCTTGTTTTGTAGTATAAATATCTAAACATCCTTAAAACAAATTTACTTTAAGAAGCAAAATGAGATGTTAGCTCTAAAAGATTTTGAGGTTTATGCTGAAAGCAAGAAAAACCTGTTTGCCATAATTTGTTTATATATTATTACTTTAATGTATATAGCACATACTGATAATAATTATTGTAATAATAATCATGAAAACTAATAAAAGTAATATTTTTAAGAAACTTTTTTGTTCAACAAGGCTAATAATATTAGTAATATTGTAAAAAAAATTAAAAAAATTTAAAAGAACAGTTTTTTTTTTCAAAACATTTTAAAATGTAATTTATCCCTGTGATGCAAACTGAATTTTCAGCATCATTGCTCCAGTCTTCAGTGTCACATTATCTTTCATAAAACATTCTAATATGCTGATCTGCTGCTCAAAAACATTATAATCATTATCAATATTAATAACAGCTGTTCTGCTTAATTTTTTTGCAGAATCGCGATATTTCAGGTTTCTTTGATGAATAGAAAGTTCAGAAGAACAGCATTTATCTGAAATAGAAATCTTTTATAACATTATAAATGTCTTTATCATCACTTTTGATCAATTTAAAGCATCTTTTCTAAATAAATGTATCAATTTTTATTTCTATACCGACTCCAAGCTTTTGAATGGTATAGTGTATAATGTTAGAAAAGCTTTTTATTTCAGATAAATGCTGATCTTTGGATCTCTACATTCATCAAAGAATCCTGAAAAAATGTACTCAACTGTTTTAAATATTGATAATAATAATAATAATAATAATACATGTTTCTTGAACAGCAAATCCGCATATCAGAATGATTTCTGAAGGATCATGTGACACTGAAGACTGGAGTAATGATGATGAAAATTCAGCTTTGATCACAGGAATAAATTACATTTTAAAATACACTCAAACAGAAAACAGTTATATTAAATAAAAAAAATATTTCACAATATTACTGCTTTTGCTGTATTTTCGATCAAATAAATGCAGGCTTGGTGAGCAGAAGAGAATTCTTTAAATAAACATGACAAATCTTACTGGTAGTGTATGTTAACTTATGAAAGTTACATGTAAATGCTATTTCAACATTCTCTCTTCAGTGCATACAAGAAAAGCAACCTCATTTCAATCCAATAACAAATGAAAGAGGCTGAAGGAAGTTGATGACCCAGACTTCCTGTGTGAGAGTAAATCTCAGCTCAGCCAGATTCCCCTGGCCCACAGGTTTAGTCCTTTAAACCTTTTCCTTCCTTTTCCCGGTGATTTACCATACAAACGCATTAGCAGAAAAGCCATCAGCCCTCTGTCTTTCCCGAACACAAGTCTCTCTCTCTTGTATTCGTTGTGCTCTCGTCTCCCTTCCCGAAGCCAACTCTTGCTGCCTCAGCAGGACAACCTGCTTTCCTCATTGTGTATGTGTGTTTCTGAGCGTATGAAGGGATTAGACACCCCTATCACACACTCCATTCCTCCAGAGTGCGAGCTGCAGCCCTGGGCCACGCGTCTGCCCTCCTCCCACAGAACCCAAACACACACACGCACACGCTGGAAAAATCCAGCTTCCTGTTCCGTGATTCTTCACACACCCAGCCTCAAAAGAAGGCAATTTGACGGATTCACAATTAGAGACCTTCTTGAATAGCCGACCTAAATACCATCGCTGCCACAGATACCATAACGCTCAAGAAGCCCGAGACGCAGTTCAGAGCGCTTAGGAGGGTTTACAGATTCTGTGTTTGTGTGTTTTGCTCGCTTTTGTCAGGCTTTTTCATTTCGTAGGCGAGCATCGCAATCTTTTGGGTGGCAGAACAAACGTTTCAATGGCTCTGTTTCAAAACTTAGTGTGCTGCCTACATAGGTAGCTGTCTTCAAAGGCAGCACCCTAACTACAACGGAACCTTCTTAATGAGTGATCTAGAATTACTATTACAGTCTTTATTAACACTTTAAAGTAGTTTTTTATATATATTTACACTTTTTCATTTTAATTTTAGCTATTTTTAATGTGCTTTTGACATTTTTATTAGTTTTTCTTTTTTTAGGTTTATTTTAAAAAATGTTTTTATTTCAGTCATATTTTAGTCATTTTAGTACTTTCATTCATTTCACCATTTCACATTATTAAAGTTTTCCATCTAATTTTTGTATTATGTTTATTTTCGCTTAATTTAAATGTTTCAATTATGCTTCAATTACGTTTCTCTCATTTCATAAATTCTGGGTAATTTTTTTATTGAGCTTATCGCAGTGCAATCTGGGATTGCATTCTCTAAAAGAGTAAATCAGTGTCCGCCCACTTTTTCCTGTGCCATCGGTTCCGTAAATGCTTTTTTCATTCATTTTTCCCATTTCAAAAATGTCTTTATTAAAGCATTATAAGCCATGAACCAAAAACTACCAGCTATGAGGCGAATCACCACATAAAAAAAAGAAAACTGTACAAAAAAAGTTACAAGACTCTGTACTAAACAGCTTTAGTGAGGGGACATAATAGAATAATAGAATTAAAAACAATGGTAAAATATAAAACTATTTATATAACGTTGTAGAAACTTAAGTTTACTGCAAAATTTACATATACAGTTAAAGTCAAAAGTTTACATACACCTTGCAGAATCTACAAAATGTTAATTATTTTACCAAAATAAGAGGGATCATACAAGATATTTCTTTAACCCCCCGGCTCTTAATGCATCATGTTTGCTTCCGAAGCATCAGTGAGCATTTGAACCTTCTGTAATAGTTGCATATGAGTCCCTCAGTTGTCCTCAGTGTGAAAAATTTGATCTCAAAATCATACAGTCATTGCTGGAAAGGGTTCAAATACACAACAATGCTGAAAAAAAAAACAAAGAATTTGTGGGACCTGAAGGATTATCACTAAACAAAAAAACACATCATTCAGGTAACAACACAATATTAACAATCAAGTGTATGTAAACTTTTGAACAGGGTCATTTTTATAAATCCAACTATTATTTTCTCTTGTGGACTGTGTATAAATGTCTTTTATGTGAAATATCTTACTCAGGTCAGTACTAAGTAAAAAATAACATGCATTTTGTATGATCCCTATTATTTTGGTAAAATAATTAACATTTTGCAGATTCTGCAAGGTGTACGTAAACTTGACTTCAACTGTATATACAAATATTTAAGTATTTTGAGAGTGTAAGCAGACTGACTCAGTCGCATCATTTGCAGTGCTTCATAGGAGTGGGTGGAGCTAAACAGTGTCCATGGGTGGAATTTTCTGTAAGCATCATGGGTAATGTAGATTTTCACCACAAATTCCACCATTAAACATGATTATTTTAAAATAAGTTTAACAGATGGCTTTAACAAAAGCATGCACCATCGATTAACAACCTCAGGGCTCACAACAGGTCTGTCTTTAAAGATTTATAAGTTATCATTACAAATCAATGGAGTTTTTACTTCTGTGATTAAAAAGTATATAAATTTCTATTTTTAACCAATCTTTTCGCTAGATATGACCCTTATTTCTCGGCTGTGATCGTGTAGAGCCCTTTGAAGCTGCACTGAAACTGCAATTTGGACCTTCAACCCGTTGGTCCCCACTGAAGTCCACTATATGGAGAAAAATCCTGGAATGTTTTCCTCAAAAACCTTAATTGTTTTTCAACTGAAGAAAAAAAGACATGAACATCTTTGATGACGTGGGGGTGAGTAAATTATCAGGAAATTTTTACATGTGCCGGTGTGTTTGTTTAAGCAAGATTTCACAACGTTAAAGCAAAACCACAAAACTGCTTTGGGGCTGATTAGCTCACTAAATTCAAGTGACTCTGCGGTGGCACATCTTAAAGGTGAGGCTGTTTAATTAGCAACCATAAGTCATTAATTGATCTTAAATGGACCTTAATTGGGGCCTGGGAAGGTAAATGAAGCTTGTAATGCTCTTATTCAATGTGTGTCTGTGCGGTTATAAAGTGTGAAGTGTCAAGCGTTAACCTGCGGTGCTTTTTCAGGAGGAGTTTCTCCATGTAGCTCAAAGTGTCCTCCTTGAACTCCACATGGATTATCTGCTGGGATCCTTTCTCGGTTTGTGTTTCCATCACAGACACTAGAAAGAAAACGACACCAATCAGGTCTTAAGTCCAAACGGTGTGTGTACAGAATGGGCAAATAACCATATTTACCTTAAGGTGTATGCAGCAGTTGAACAGACATTCATAACCTGATTTCTTATTAGCTTCAAGCAAACCACTAAAGAATTTATATTTAACTCATACTCATGAGACTAAATGAAAGAAATAAGCTGTCTGCTGCACAATTCAAGCAGTACTATAGACATAATTTCGTCTTTGTTTTGAGAGTTATTTTGCTGTATTGTGAGAATATAAAGGGCGGTTAGACTTCAGTGCATTTGAAACCCCCTTAACACAGCAGTCATTATCACAGTGAGCACAAGCCAAGCAGCACTGCAGCGGGCACTGCTAGCCAAGTACAGAAAGAGAAGGGAGGGAGAGAGAAGAACAAACACAAGGAGTCTGACACATGATAAGGACTAACTTTAGTTTGCTGCAAGGTGATCTGACCATTCCGTTTCAAGCAGTGTAAGAACATCTGTCCTATTTTGCTTTAAACCCCCAAAATATGTTTGGAATAACAGGCCAGCATACTATCTTCCTATAGCTGCAGTATATAGAGTTCAGATGCAAAACCAGCTAAAAGCCATCTCGGTCAAAAATTAGATAATGACACTGAGTGAATGCTCCTGACACATAGTATACGTCCATCAAATACTTTTACCTGAAAGTCGCTAAATTCCAGCCTCAGCCCAATCAGAAGTACCAGTAGTAGTAGCCAGAAAGAAATGCTCATTTTAAAGAAATAGGTCAAATGGATTTAGGGGCTTTTGCATCTGAACTCTTCATATGTAGAATGTGAATGAATGCATGAAGTGCCATATGAACTATAATATAATATAGCATAATATAATATAATATAATATAATACAATGTCAATGGGAAGACTATTTTTTTTAAAAGTAACAACTCTGACACTTAGATATAACCACTTTATTACATCAGAATAAGACTTAATATGGCATGAAAACATGATCTGTGGGAGTTTTTAGTGAGTAATTAGCTTTGTGAAATTTAAGGTAAATCTCCATGTCTGTGACCAATATTTACAGAGCTCTAATGACTGATGATCTGAAAAACTCAAAAATAGGTAAAAGTTAAGTGTTAAAAGGAATAGCTGAACATAGGTTTACAAATAAAATATGTGACCCTGGAACACAAAACAGTCTTAAGTAGCATGGGTATATTTTTGGCAATGGCTAACAATACACTGTATGGGTCAAAATGATCGATTTTTCTTTTATGCCAAAAATCATTAGGATATTAAGTAAAGGTCATGTTCCATGAGGACATTTTGTAAATTTCTACTGTAAATATATCAAAACTTAATTTTTGATTAGTAATATGCATTGCTAAGAATTAATTTGGACAGCTTTAAAGGCTATTTCTCACTATTTTGATTTTCTTGTACCCTCAGATTTCATATTTTCAAATGATTGTATCTCGGCCAAATATGGTCCTATCCTAACAAACCATACATCAATGGAAAGCTTATTTATTTAATTAAAAAAAGAAGAAAAACCCTTATGGCTGGTTTTGTGGTCACATATATTGTTTAAACGTTACTGTCTTGAGTTATTATTTTGGAATAAATGTAAAATGCTTAAAAACACTAACTTGATAAGATTCATACTTGGCTTTACTAAATAGAATATTGATTACATTGTTAATGTAAAAATATAAAATGGAAGAGTTTTTTCTGATATCGTAAGTAATGTATATAAAAGTAATATATTTAAAATGCATTTATTTTATACTAGATATAGTTTAAGTCTACTAACATATTTACTGACATATCACTCAAGACTTTTTGATTGTAAGTCTAAAATGTATTTTAAATGTATTTTACTATATTTATTTTTCACTAGGGTAGCTAAATGTTAAAAACATTGTGGTGCATTTTTTGTGCAAACAAGTGAATAGATTAAAATTTTAAACAAAGTGGTATTTAAATAAAATAAATATACTCTTATACTCTAATACACACATATACACTTGCACACATAAATCTTTATTCATAAATGCGTAATGCATGTAAATGCAAATTATTATTTCAAATGAAAAAGGGAAAAAATATGAAACAGACTGTTTTTGCTTAAATGCAATTATTTGTGTCAATGTTTTTTTTTCATAAACAGGGAATAACAAATGAATAAATAAATAAATATATATATAATCAAGTTTCATTTAACACCCTGTCTACACTGAATGTGACATGTGCGTCATGATGCATCACAATAAATTGCTCCTATTGACATGCTGCAGAGACACTCAAGTCACTTTATCCCCCGTCTGTATGAAATAAAATGATTTTGATTACAAATTTCATGATAGCTACGAATTTGATTAATTCTGACGTTACACCAAAGCCAGCTCATGACATTTCTTGTCTCTGGTTTATTAATTTAAATAACATTTCGCTTCTGATCATAAGTGCATGCAGTTGTAGCAGTACTATATACTATAAATAAAAATAAAACAATGCATTTGTATTTAAATAAAGTAGGATATTAAGTTACTCACCCACTTTAGCTTTTATAAAGTCTAGCATCTAAGAGCTTTATTTTTTGCCACTAATTAACTGCAAGTGCAATCAACGTGATGAGGTTGTGACATTCATCACGGCATAAAGTACACCAAATTATATACTATTCCTAAAGCATGGTAGGTTTAGAATTAACAGTATGCAGTAGGCTAGTATTTGATTTCCAACAGAGCACAGCGATTCTTTTAAAGAAGATCCTGAAGTCAAGTGCATGGAAACTTCACGTCTGCTCTCATTTAGCAAACAAATATCCCGCTGTTCTTGACTAATATATCCCTAACAGATTGAATTTCTTGTGACCTGGCATCATCATTCAAGTTTCTGAGAACGGTTTCTCAAACTCATCGAGTCATATGTTGTCAAATCACGGAGGCATTTCTGCAAACCACACGCGTGTAGTCAACGAGCACATGTTTGTCATGCACATATGTAGTTACCTGGCAACCAATCAGCGGCCCTGTCACATTCGCGGCGTATGTTATTTCAGTCAATGCCACACATGAGTGTGCTTTATGAGAGACTGTTTGTGTGTTCTGACAGCCTGCCAGAGAATGTACGTGGCAGCTCACACGAACCTGACAGCATGTCACTTTATTACCGCGGTTTGACTGTAGCACATCCACACGCACTCTGATGCATGTGTATGTGTGTGTGTGTGTTACCTGGTCTCTGTCCTCTCTCTCTCCACTCTTTCAGAGCCTCCTGGAAGGACCTGGCTGACTCCTCTTCATCAAAGCCTCCCCTCAGCAGAGAGCTGTCCTCTTCCTCACCAGCCTCCTCATCCTCCACGTCAACACCGTCATTCACGAACAACACCTGAGGCGAGACACAGAGAACACAATGAGAGTGACAGAGCGAGTGAGAGAAGGAGAGGAAATTAAATGGAGCACATGGCCAAGTTTCCACACCGTACAGAAAGTTGAGAGCAGTTTCGTGTTCAAATGTCGACTGACTTCCTGCCAACAAGAACTTACAAATAAAACTGAATCTACCCAGAAATAGTATGAGAAAGAGACAGGCAACTAGGTGGGAGATATCAATCAGCCATAAAGCTGGCTAGAAATGTTTATTTAACAGGTTTATGAGGTGACAGATGTGCAATAAAACTACATTTCCCATAATTCTCTGTGGAAACACAAGAAGGATAAAATGCATTGATAAAACATCAGTCAGACAACTAATGCACATCCTTTGCTCTTCATTTTGTTTGTTTAAAAGTTTGGGCTTAGTACGTTTTTTTTTTTTTTTCTTAAATAATGTAACACTTTTATTCATCAAGGACGCATTAAATTGATCAAAAGTGGCAGTAAATACATTTATAATGTTGCAAAGATCTATATTTAAAAAAAAAATGCTGTTCTTTTAAAAAGTCCCGAAAAGAAACAGCACAACGTCATTATTTTTTAACATTAATAATAATTACAAATGTTTCTTAAGTAGCAAATCAGCATATTAGAATGATTTATGAAGGATCTGGTGACACTGAAGACTGAAGTAATGATGCTGAAAATTCAGCTTTGCATTACAGGAATAAATTACATTTTAGTTCAATACATTTTAAATGATATTTTACAATATGGTAACATTTTACTTAAAGTCTTCATATATAATGCATCATAAAAGTATTTTTAATGCATTAATTATGGCTTGTAATGCACCTTATAATGCACTGTATGCTCATCTATCTATTCATTGTTACAGGAGAAAAGTCATGCATTAAAACACATTACAAACAAACAATTTCAGATGTACCAAAACTGCAAATATAACGTATTTTAACTTTGGTTAAAATTATTTATGAAAATATACTGTATAACACATTACATTATGTACATCATGAATACCTTTATAAAGCATTACACATAAAGACATCAATTAAAGTTTTACCACTGTTTTACTGTATTTTTGAGCAAATAAATTCACCTTTAGTCAGTAAATGCATGCTAGGTTATATATATTAGGGTTTAAATGTATAGTATGTGTTTAAATGTAGGACTTTGATGTACCACCCAAAACAATCATTGGCTCACCTGTGTGTGTTGTATTTTGTTATCAGACATTGGCTGAAGGCTCCCAGGAGCTGATCCTTTCTCTGTGGCTTCAGTTTCATCAGCAGATTTGTGGGATGCACCTTGTGCATGTTGACTCTCCTCACAGCTTACCTGCTGCTGGAGGCGGCCCAACACATCCCGAGTGCTGACAGGGGTCTGGAGCTCTGCCTGGAGGACGAAGCATAGATTTCAATCAGACCTTTAATTCAAAGTGCACAAATGCATCCTGTTAATGATTTGGCTAATGTACTGATGCAACCGAATGAATGCACACTCTCTATAGGTAAAGCCTTCATCCAAATCATTTAATGGATGTCCTGTGTTCAAAACAAGCTTTATGGACAGCATCTGTGGCACACTGTCGGTTCCAATGAAAAATTCATCTCCCAGTTCGTAGAAACAAGAAGCAATTGTTTAAACGGTAATGCACTGACAATGGAAGTCTACAGGGCAGCAGAGTAAAAAACTAGGGATGTGACGATATTATTAATATCGTGATATTGCAATTGCAAAATTGTCTTGATATTATCGTGGTCACATGACGATATGAATCAATAGGTCTTCCGGGCAAAAAGTGTAGTTTATAAAATATATTTAAACTTCCTAACATGAAAAGTCTTTAAAATTTTGTTTTGGGCCATTATGCTTTGGCACAGTATCTGTTAAACGAACTAAACCCGAAAGCACAATATGGCTTACTCCCTTCATCAAGTCTGTTTGTTTTCCATGCTTTAGTACAGCTCAGTTCACAGTGAATAAATGCAGTAAACTTGTTTATTGCAAGTACTGAGTTTAGTGTGATTTGGGAATGCAATGGCCACCAGTTCTGCTTTATTTTCGTGGCAGATGATTACAGCATTTCACTAGATTTGTAGTGATGCGTGTTTTTGTAAGCCTGTTTTTATTGAAGCTGGAGTTTTTCTTCAAAATAAAAGCTCTACTGCCAAAATAAAAAAAGAAATTAAGAAAAATAAAAGACTGAGACAGTATATCACAAACAAAAAGGGGGTTAAGTCCCTTTTAAAGTTCAGGTACAAGTCAGTTCACTGACTTTTTTCTGACTTTTTCTGAAGTTTTCTTAGTTAAGAACATGGGTTGGAGCTCTTAATTTTGAAATGCACAAATTAAATTTTTTTTCCAATTCATTTATTTTATTTTTTAAATATCGCAATAAATATTGTATTGTTGCCTTCATATTGTGATATTATCGTATCGTGAGATTTTGATATAGTTACATCCCTCGTTAAAACTAAAATTGTAATAAATTAAATAAATTAAAATAAAAGAAAATAAAATAAATAGGTCATTTTTATTTAGTTTAACATAATAATATAATATACCAAAACAACTGAAACTGAAATAAAAATGTATAAAAAAAAAACTATACAAACATATTTAAAAAATAATAAAAATGACAAAACCACAACAAAATGGCTAAAACTAATGAAAATTGGAAATACAGAAATAAAAAATATTTAAAAGTATATAATAGTATACTAAAATGACATCGAAATAATACTATGGGGCAGGACAAAAATTTCAGGACATAAATTTTGGAATTTTGAAGTGGAAAAACTGAAAGTTTTTAGTATTTTCTTGTATAACATACTCCAATAATATTTATCAGACCAAGTCTGCATCTCATTGCTAGCTTTACTTGATCTTAGTGTTGCAGTCGACACTACAGATGACGACATACTCATTGATCGATTACAAAATTATACGGGTATTTAAGGGCAGGCTTTAAGATGGTTTAGATCCTACCTGTCTGATTGTTATCACTTTGTTTATTTAAACAGGGAATCGTCTCAATTAATGCCAGTAAAGTATGGTGTGCCGCAAGGCTCTGTCTTGGGCCCTCTGCTGTTTTCAATATACATGTTGCCCCTTGGTAATATTATTAGAAAATACGGGATTAGTTTCCATTGTTATGCTGGTGATACTCAGCTGATAAAGCTGCTCTGCAACTCATACAAACGTGAATTGAATTGAACATTTGTTTTATTTACAACATTGAAAATAAAAATCTGTTCACTTTTCGTTTTGAAACAGATAGTGAAACCTAAAACCCAGAAAATCCAATATTTACGTGTAGGTTGATATGGTTTCTTTAATTTTATTACATTCGCACCAGGTAATTGCTCTTTTTATTACGGATTACTGCAAACATTATCAAATCTCTGCGTAAAAAGTGCAAATGAATAATAGCCATGAAGAAAAGCTTGATTAAATCACATAATTCACCCAATAACCGGTAGCCAGACGACTAATTCCTCTTTATGACATTACGTCCTTAAAGATAACATTGTTAGTGGCCATTATGGTGGTCTGGGTTGCTGAATACCGTTTTCTCTTACCTCACCAGATAAGACCTTGACTGTCTCGTGAATGCATTTTTATTATGCACTCAAACTACAGTAAACATTACCAAATGAATTAGTTTATCTCTGCATATCGATTTGCAGACAATGGACAGCAATAGGAAACTATTAAAGGCAGAAGAAATGCTTGCAATTTAAAAAACAGAGATAAAAGAGAATGAATCAAACGCAAATGGGGAAATGCTTCTTTATCAAAGACAGACGAAGACAAACCAAGATTGCAAAGAACAAACCCGAAGACAAAAAAATTAATATTTGTTCCCTTTTTCCCCCACGGATGCAAATTACACAGGATTAGGATGCATAAAGCTGTGTCAGAGACAAGTGTAGTTAAATACAAGTCTCAGTTTCTTGCCAAAACTGCGCACTTCCTTCAAGCAGAGTGCAAAGTTGTGACTGCTCTCGCATTCTTTGATTTTCTCTCTGTTTTACTTAGTGCACCTTCTTAGGCAGCATTTTAAGACATCATAATCAATCACTTAATGAGAAGATTAATTCAAAAACACTTCTTGTTTTGGCCACACTAGGTAATAGTATATAAATACTACTAAAATAACACAGCAGACAGTGAGGAAGCCCACTAGGTTCATGAACAGAGCTTATGGGTTTTTCTGCTTCTTCTCCATCTGGACTGGTTTGCTTGTGTTTGTGTAACTACTTCAGCATCTTTCAGCATGCAGCAGGGCCGGGCAGAAAGAGAAGTTCGGTGGTGCACATGTGCTGCCTAATGCTGCATGGATAGGCTGTATCCATGAGGACAGAATGTGAAGGGCTTATGTGGGTCGCTCAAGGTCATTTTCTCCCAGGAAGACCCAATGTCCACACCGTGCCAGCATACCTGTAGTATGCAATAATTGGAGCACCTCAAGGGCTACGATCAACACTGACACACACATGATGATGCCTAAACATATTTGTATGCCTGTGTGGAGTGCATTGGGTCATAGGGGTCAGGGGGTCATGGTGAAGTATGCTCCTTGTACGCCCTGGGGTCAGTGCTTAGCTTGCGATGGAGACCATAATGAGCTGATTTCTCCCAGTTGACTCAACGCAGTCTGCATGACCCTGAGGGTCAAGTTAAAATGTGGCTTAAATGATTAAAAATGGATCTTACTGTATAAACGCACAACTAAATGTCAGAAACTTTTAAAATATTTTTGGAAGAAGCCTTTTTTCCTCACCAAGGTTGCATTTATTTGATCAGAAATACAGTAAAAACAGGAATATTGTGAGATATTATTAGAATTTAGAATAACTGTTTTCTGCTTTTTAATTTATTCCTGTAATCTAATTGTCACATTATTGTCACATCATCCTTCAGAAAACATTGTAATATGATAATTTGCTGTTTAATGTTTTAATATTCAAAAAAATTTAAGGTCAGTAATGGTGCAGTGAATTCATCACAAGTGACAGTAAAGACATTTATCATGTTGTGTTTCACATTTTGATCAAATAAATGCAGCTTTGATGAGCATACTAGAGAGTTCAAAAACACTAAAAAAAAAAAAAACAAAACTTAATGATACCAAACTTTTGACCGGTACTGTTTATGCTTTTCTTTTGTTAAAAGAAATGTACTAATTACGGATGTACATAGTTCGGTACACTGAAGGTAGAGTAATTAGTGTCAACCTTCATTTCCTTACCAATTAAGTCACTGTAGTGATACTATAATAGTAACATCACATGAAGCTAAAAGGTAATTTAATGAGCACAGTTATTTTTACATACCTAGCTAACTTAATGGGAACAGAAAGAAATGAAGAAAACAGAAAAATATTATGCTGCTTATTTGTAGTATTGGCTAAGGCAAGCATGTATTACTCAAATCGAAAATCCCTTTTAAAAAGCAGTAACCCAACTTGAACATGAATGTAACCTCTAACAAAGAGGGGTTCAGGTACTTCTCTAAGTGGTCAGATTTGCTTGCAGAGAATATATATATGCTGTATATTACAGTAAAGAAGGGGCCGAGACCAGAATATTACATAGATATGTAGGTTTTTCACTTAGACTAGTAAGCAGCAACCCCCAGAACATCCTACTAACCACATACAAACACCCTAGCAACCACTAGTTATGAAATCACCTAGCAACACCCTAGCATCTGCATCTGCAAACAAAACACTATAAACCACTTAACACTAAGTGTCATACATAGGATGAGTTTAGGGGGGGCTGGGGGCACTGCCCCCCCAGACGAAAGCCAATCATGATTTTTTCTGAGCTATGAAAAAATCAAAGAATTCATATTTTTTTCATTTTTATATATTATCTTATTATTTTAGTGGATAGAATAAGTACGTTTTGGTTAAATTAATTTAAATTTAAGCCCCATATCCTCGCGAGTCGCGACTCATGATTCTCAACTTGATAGAGAGGACTCTCTTTTCGCTATTTTCCCGCTTTTGCAAGTTAACTGTTTGGCTACATCAAAAACAAGTTTCTCAGTTATGAGGAAAGTAGGAAACTGGCTCCGAACTTCAATGGCACAAATCTTCAATTTCCCTCTTTTCACTCACTTTCCTTCGTGTTTAAATAGCTTGTAAATGCGCAGTGCACATTTTACTTTCACTTTTAACTTAGCGGCAATTCGGCGTCAATTGCTTGAATCCCATTCAAGTAACAAGAAAATACAACATTAAACTCACTTCGCCAATAACTTAGTTATAGAACTTTTATTAACAAAACGAATAAAAATAGCTTACACCATGCTATATGCTTAATATAAAATAAAAAATAACTTAGGCTAGGCCTACATACATTTTAAATAGCCTAGTATACAAAACTGAAAATCGGTAAACACCGTGGAACCAAATAAATAGATATAAGAAACGTAGAACGTTTATTAGGAAAACGAATAAGAAAGAAATTACACAAAGTAAAAATCAGCAAACACTGTACAACCAAATAAATAAGAAACGAATGTTCAAAAAACTTGGAAAACCACCATAGATAAACGGCAAAAGTCAACAGGCTTTTCAAAATAAAAACATTGCCAAACTTCCACCATCGTCTTGTCTGTCTCGCCTGACCTCACTCTTCTTGTCGATCAGCTTGTCACTCTGCAGGCTGTAAAATAAAATCTGATCTGTGATGCGATGCGACTGTCGTTCGGCACTCTGCATTGAGCAGCCGCGTTCAGTTTTATTTGTAGTGTCTGTTCTCCACTGAACTAAATAATATTTTATTACTATAAAAAAAATAAAAATCAAAAACGTTGGTGGTGGTCGGTGCCGCGGTGGGCAACTGAACACCGACTATGGCAGCAAGCCTATTCTCTGCATTAGGTAACGCTATGTTTTTTTTTTTTTTAACTCTTTGTACCGCAGTCATTGTTAACTCTAAATGTATTTTAATGTAGAATATGTTACAAAAATATGTGAATATAGAACATAGGCCAGTGTGTGCCCCCCCACGCATAAAAGTCAAACTCCACCTATGGTGTCATAGTGGAAACTTTTGCTAGATACCTTTTTTTTCAAAACATTTTCAGAACAATATTAGTTAAACACTTAACTAGCATTAGTCAACCAACTTAGCAAAACATCCTTTCTCTAAACTCTCTTTTGAATTTTGAATTTGAAATCTGAAATTGAATTTTGGCTTTTGAATTTGGATTTTGAAATTTGAATTTAAATTTGAATTTGAATTCATTTGAATTTCAATTTGGATTTTGAAATCTGAATCTAGAATTCGAATTTGGAATTTGAATGTGAATTTGATTTTGAATTTTGAATTGGAATTTGATGACAGGAATGACACGAAGAGGAATTTACAGATTGTCCGTAAATCTATGTCTGTTAGGCATAATGAAACCTTCTAGACTTTTTAAACTTTTTTTTTCTTCCCAAAGAGCCAATCAAGTCTAGGTTTAAAATTTATTTTAGACCTTTAATTTAATTTTATTTATTTATTTATTTTTGTTAAAAATACTTTATTTCTCAAACCAACCTTAAAGTTTGTCTTGACAAACATTTTTGTCTAGTTTAATGTGTTACTTTTAATTTCTCTTGTGAAATGTACTTGCTATTTCAAAATGAAATTTAAAAGTTTTTTTTTTCATTGTAGTTTCTGTTTTTCCACCTCAATTCAACTAAATTCAATGCAACTGAACTGGAATTTAAAAACATTCTCAATTTAACTCCTAATGACACATACTTTACCTACAGTTCACTAGCTAGTTCAGAACCAGTCCAGTGGAAATTAATGCAGCTCTGTGCTGGTGGCTCAGCAGGGAATGTGAATGCAAAGACTGAAGAAACACTAAGCTCTGTGCGTCTTTTGCTAATAGGACTGTAATGGTCCCAACAGAACCCCCTCCTCGGGCACTGATGGTCTGATCCGGTACGATGACGGATGTATTGACCATCTCATAAGGGCTTCAATCAAACACCTCACCACGGGGCCGCTCAAGTCACTAAAACAAACTCCAGCGGACGAGAGCGAGTGTGTGTGAACATACATCAGCTGTGTATGTTTGTGTGGCTGCTCTCTAACCTGGGAACAGGTGTGTGTAATCAGAGTTGGGTTAGAGTGAGCAGATTGTCCACTAATGGTGACCAGCGTTCTGCGTTTCTGAGAAAACGACACGGAGGAGGAAAACTGAATCTGGAGGTTTGCGCCTGGCGCTGCTGCGGGCGCGTGTAGGTGTGTGTGTGTTTGTGTGGGATGGACGGAGGTTGTCAGAACACCTCCTCACCTGTACGGGAACCATGCGATGGCGCTTCAGTGCCCCCTTCTGGTGGAATCTGACGAAGCAGCCCACGCAATAATCCTCTCCGCATTCTGCACACATCTGAAACAGATCAAAAACAATTAAATAAACGCAGGATGCGTACAGCAAAGTATACTCACCACAAAAACTTTAATATCAGCAATGTATATTTAAATATCTTGCACTTTTTGCTCAACACGATACATATTAAAATGGAGAAAAGGGAGTTGCATGTATCTTAAGGGAGCTCATTATTTTGTTACCGATTGTAAATGAGTACGGAGGGCGCGTTTGACGGACAGACGGGTGGAAAGACAGACGGCATAGCAGCACAGGAATTTAAAAGAAGGTCTATCAAACACGCAGCTGAAGAGCCACTTGTAAATGAATCCAGCCTGCTGTCTTGATTAATTCGGTCTGAACGTCTGCATGTCTTTTCTGTATGATGATGCAGCACTTCAGCTCGAGAGATGCATGATGCTTGAAAGAGTTTGAATTTCTTAGGACAGACTTTGGATATGTTTGGAATAATATTTCTGCAGTCTAAATGAACGTACTTGCACAGTAGGTGGATGTTTGCACTGAATATCCACTTAACCGATGACATTTGCCAAAATGCGGATGCAAAGCACACTGCATGAAATTCTGTATCCCACAATGCAGTGTGCTCTACTTGACCTTCTTTTAGCAGCATGACAAATGAAACAGAGGCCTCCTTTTACACTTAAGACTTATTTTCCACAAAATTAAACGTTAAACAACAACAATGCAGAATGCTATAGTCAGTGTTGTCATTGTTAACCAAAACTTGAACTGAAATGAAATAAAATATAAATATTTGATGAAAGCCTTGAACATAAAAACTTTTCCTTGTAACTAACTGAAATAAAATAGGTTTAAGTAATAAAACTTAAATGTAAAAAATTAGTGCTGGGCAACGATTAATCGCGATTAATCGCATCCAAAATAAAACCTTTTGTTTATATAATATGTGTACTGTGTATACTTATTATGTATATGTAAACATACACACATGCATATATATATTTAAGAAAAACATGTTATGTTTATATATTAAATATATTTATATATAATATAAATATACACATGCAAATAAATGTAAATATTTAAAATATATATACTGTATGTGTGTGTCTTTATATATACATAATAACTATACACAGTACACACACACATATATTATATAAACAAAAAATTATTTTGTAAAAAATAAATGAAAATAAAAAGAACTATGCACATAAAAATTATTACTAAAATTAAAATGAAAATACAAAAATGAAAGGCTACTAAAATAACACTAACTACAGTTTGAAATAGTTTTGCAACTTAAAATAAAGCAATATTTCTACCAGATAAAGATGAGTAGTACTGGATTCTATTCTGAGTTTAAGAAAGACTTTAGACAAAGTAGTAAACACCAACTCATTGAAATGAGTGGAAGTGTGTACACTTTGCAATGTCTGTTTAAATTTTATTACTTCAAAGCCGAAGATCTGCATCTTCAAACTGTATATAGCAGACATTTACAGATAATTTCACAAAGCTTAATATAAAGTTCTGCTTGTGAATATCTGGTTTTGAGTTTACTTTCAAATAACTACTGGTACAAGCCAGAGAAACTGGAGATATCATACATTTCTGTGTACAATATGCATTTGATTTAAAATCATGATATCTGAAAAGTATATTTCACATGTTGAAAAATTAAGTAGCAAGGCAGTATCTAGTGTATACTAGTCATTTTGCAGTAAACAGTGCAGTACATTTTATTCCGAACAAAACAACAGCTTTCAGCTCAACTTTAGCTCCTGTGGGTTCCTCAAGGGTTGTGTGAGTGAGCACCGAGGAACCCCTTTAGGAAGCCTTGGCTCTACACATCCATAAATACGTTGAGACACACACACACTGAAAATTCGCTTTAACACACTTGCTGTCTTCGACAGCCAAATGCCTGTGTGCAAATTCCACAGGTACATTTCCCCTCAAGACTATCTGTCTCAGAGCACTCGGGTCCCCTTCACACACTCACTCACACTCGAGCAATGCATGAAAGTCCCAAATCTCCCAAGGGTGACAGGGTCCCCTTTAATACGGCCACACAAACACGCACACACACACACAGAGTGAATAAAGAAAAGGGTAAATACAGTGCTGCTCTGTGAATCTACAGCTGTGCCCATTACCGGCTCCTTTAATGGCCACATAAAAAAGGTCTCATTTCAGCACGACACCGTGGAAATAAATCACAGCAGCGGCATTCTCCCCAAACTGACTACAGAATCTGCACTTCATGTCTTCTTTGCTGAAAAATCCTGTCGTTTGAGTAGGAATATATTTGCGGCACTGTATTTAGCAGCAGTTCAGTCTACTGCTGCCAAAGTAAAAAGTGCGATCTTACTTTCAGGAGCTAAGGGAGCTCTTTTATTCGAACTGATGGAGGATAACAAACCCTTGTGTCATGCACTTTAGTCTTGAAGAGCCAGACTTTAACTATCGGTATGAAGACTGGTTCACACTGTAGCTTAGTCTGCTTAACTGCGATGTCTAGGGATGGGTTTATCTGAAGTTCATGGTATAACTATAATAGTGTGGGGAAAAAAATAATAAATTAAGGGGCATGGCAGTTTTCATGAAGAGTTATACAAAAAGTATCTGTGCAGAAATGATAATTTCACAGAAAAAACAATGGAATATACTGTTTCTCAAGCATATCTTGTTTACTTGCTACAAAGTTGCAAGGTTTTTTGAAAACCTCCTAACCCTAAGTATTAAAATCTAGTGCATAACTCATTCTTAACTTTTAATTAAGCACATATCAAACAGTGGGAAACAAACACAAACAGTGCACGAAAGTCTCTGCCCTACATAATTCACACAGACGGAGGTCGACTTCATTTGTTCTCTAAAGTAGAATCACCCTGAACTTTACAAACTTAAAAAAAAAAAAAAAAAAGTTTGGGGTCTGCAACATGTTTTTGGAAAGCAATTAATGCTTTTATTCAGCAAGGATGCATAAATTGATCAAAAGTAACAGTAACAGTACATTTACATTGTTACAGAAAATCTATTTTAAATAAATGCAGTTCTTTGGAACTTTCTATTCATCAAAGAAACCTGAAAAATGTTCAAAGTTTCCACAAAAAAACTAAACAGCACAGCTGTTTTCAACATTGACAATAAGACAGTTTCTTGAGCAGCAGATTGGCATATTAGAATGATTTCTAAAGGATCGTGACATTGAAAACTGAAGTAATGATGCTAAAAATTCAGCTTTGTGTCACAGGAATACATTTCATGTTAAAATGAGTGCAAATAAAAACACTGTAATTTTAAACTGTACTAATATTTCATAATACGACTGTTTTACTGTATTTTGATCAAATAAATGCAACCTTGTAGAGTTTCAAACACACTGAGTTGTACAAAAAGTATCTGTGCAGAAATGATAATTTCACAGATAAAAAGGAATGTACTGTTTCTCAAGGATATCTTGTTTACTTGCTCAAACAAAACTACTGCATGTCTTTTATAGTAGAATCACCCTGAACTTTGCAAACTTCTGCAAATACTCTGATTTCATTTTGGAAAGCAAAAAAATGCTTTTTTTTCAGCAAGGATGCATAAAATGATCAAAAGTGACAGTAAAGACATTCACATTGCTACAAAAAAAATTTCTAATAAATTTTGTTCTTTTGAACTTTCTATTCTCTATATCTTGTTACAAGGATGTTTACTTGAAAATACTGTAAGTCAGAAACAATGATCAAGAAAATTACTTTTTGCAGGGCAATTTCTGTGTTAGGGGTCTGTAACGTTTTTGTAAAGCAATTAATGCTTTTATTCAGCAAGGATGCATAAATAGATCAAAAGTGACAGTAAGAACAGTTACAAAAAATCTATTTCAAATAAACGCTGTTCTTTTGAACTTTCTATTCATCAAAGAAACCTGAAAAATGCTTAAGGTTTCCACAAAAATATTTAACAGCACAGCTGTTTTCAACATTGATAATAAGACAGCAGCAGATCGGCATATTAGAATGAATTCTGAAAGATCATGTGACGCTGAAGAAAAAAATTCAGCTTTGCATCACAGGAATGCATTTCACGTTAAAATGCATGCAAATAAAACACTGATATTTTAAATTGTACTAATATTTCATAATATTACTGTTTTTCTGTATTTTTGATCAACCTTGATGAGTTTCAAACACACTGAGTTGTACAAAAAATATCTGTGCAGAAATAATAAATTACAAATAAAAAACTGGAATATACTGTTTCACAAGGATATCTTGTTTACTTGCTACAAAGGTGCTCAAAGAAAACTACTGCATGTCTTTTAAAGTTGAATCACCCTGAACTTAGCAAACATCTGCAAATAGCAAATAGTCCGATTAGATTTTCCAGAAATTCTGAAAAAAATCAGCTTTGCATCACAGAAATAGATTTCATGTTAAAATGCATGCAAATAAAACACTGATATTATAAATTGTACTAATATTTCACACTATTACTGTTTTTACTGTATTTTTGATCAAATAAATGCTATCTTGATGAGTTTCAAACACACTGAAAAATTCTACCAACCTCAAACTTTTGAGCAGTATAGTGTATACCTGAGACATGATGCATGATGAATGAAAGGCATGGATAGTTTGAAATGAAGTACAGTTCTGTTCATATAACAGAACAGATGAAAACTCACCAGTCCGGCTAGCTGAACTTCACACTGTCCACAGACTTTTCCCCTCAGGTTGAGCTTCCTGTTAGTGCCATATACCTTGGCAGCTGGTTCTGCTATTACCTGCTTCTGTACTGCTGCAGTTATACAAGCACACACACACAAAATTCAGAATTCTACACATGAACTGGTATCTTCTGAGAGAATTAGTATTAATATGTTAGCCTTACGGTTATCTATAAGCTATTGTGTTTCAAAACAATGACAAAATTTGCATTTACAAGATACAAGCATTCAAAGCTTACAGCCTCTAACTTCCACCAATATGGATCAGCGATTTTGATGACATTACCCTGCACTTCAGCTTCTTATTAAACTTTCTATCCAATCAAATGCTCTCTAGAATCTGAAGTGCCCCGCCCCCCTACACTATACAGTAAATAGACGCTGAAGCTGTGGCTGAAATTGGTCACTTGTTCACAGAATTAGTATATTCTGTGTGATGAATGGCTTGAAGTGCACTATAAAGGGGATAGGGAATGATTCAGACAGTGTAAAAATGCTTTCAATTGGGGAGAAGGAAGTTTGGTTTCGCGCTGTGTTACGCAAACTGCATGCGAGCGCAAATGAAGTCTGCTCCAGTCCAGAGCCACGATAGCACAGAGCGGATCACATGCGTGAATTGCCGCAGACCATAACTCGGATCAGACCCATTTGAATTCTACAAAGAATGGTATATTTTAATGCAATATGAATGAGATTGTGGCTGTCATACGATGTCAAATGCGGGTTTACTGAGCTCAACGGCTCTGGCCCAAGCTGTGATATAAACAAAACGCTATTACATCAACACAGAATAATGCTGCATGTTTTAAAGCACTACAAGGAGTAGTTCACTTCCAAAACAATATCTTGTCGTCCAAGATATTCATGTCTTTCTTTCTTCAGTCGAAAAGAAATTATGTTTCTTGAGGAAACATCTCAGGATTTTTCTCCATATAGTGGACTTTAATGGTGACCCCAAGTTTGAACTTCCAAAAGTTTAAATGCAGCTTAAAAGGGCCCTAAACGATCCCAGCCAGGGAAGAAGAGTCTAATCTAGCAAAACAATTAATTTTTTTAAGAAATGGACAATTTATACACTTTTTAACCTCAAACGCTTGTCTTGTCTAGCTCTGCGTGAACTCTGTTTTTTTCCGGTTTAAAACAGTTAGGGTATGTCGAAAAACTCCCATCTCGTTTTCTTCCCCAACTTCAAAATCGTCCCACATCGCTGCAGAAGTACCAACCCAGTGTTTACAAAGTGAACATGAAAGATGATCAAACGCCCTTTACAAAAAAAGGGTAGAGCAGCAATGTAGGACTGTGAAGTTGAAGAAGATGGGAGTCAACACAACCTAACTGTATTAACCCGGATTACAGAGACAAGACAAGCATTTGAGGTTAAAAAGTATATAAATTGTCAATTTGTTTCAAAAATGACACTTCTTCCTTAGCTGGGATCATTTAGAGCCATTTGAAGCTGCATTTAAACTGCATTTTGGAAGTTCAAACTTGGGGGCACCAATGAAGTCCACTATATGGAGAACATTCCTCAAGAAACATAATTTCTTTACGACTGAAGAAAGAAAGACATGAACATCTTGGATGACAAAGGGGTGAGTAAATTATCAGTAAATTTTTGTCCTGAAAGTGAACTAATCCTTTCAGTGGCGCTTTAACAGATCATCACATGCATTACACAAATAATACTCCACATGTGAAACTTGACTAACAGTCACAGCAGATTCCAACAGAGCTGGTCTACAGCATGTTACTAGGCTAATGACTCAGTATAGGAGCGTATTGAGGCTACTGTTCAATAGCTTAACCCTGGGAACAAAGGATCTTTTGTCATGCGTCCATTATGTGCCATATAAATCTGGCAAAAACAGGACCTTGCATAAAAAAAACTTTTGGGTAAAACAGCCAATTTTTTAATTAGATGGAGCCATTTTAATTAAAACTTTGCATTACTGAATAAAATACATTTATAATTGACATTTCACTTGTAGCGCTTTTTTTCACCTTGCAAAAGATCATTATTGTTATCTTTCTTTCTTGTTTTCAGAGAATGTATTTTAAATTAATTTTCTAACCATTCTAGCTTTTTTTTTCTTGGACAAATCAATGTACAAATCTCACTAAATCTTGTCTAATTTCTTTTTAAAACAAGAACAGTTTGCCAATGGGCTAAAAAAAAAAATAATAATAATTCAATAGATGTTCTCTGAAAACAAATTGTTTATCTTGTTATAGACATACAAAATTACTTTTTCTGTGACAGATACTGTACATGTGATAAGTTTTAGGTCAGAAAATAGTTAGCTTATTAGGGTTTGGAACAAATTTAAAGATAATTTTGACCATTGTGAAAATAGATTTATGACTTGTGTCTAAGTGATGAATTTGAAGTAAAAAAAAAAGGAGTTCAAAACAAGCCAGGCAAACACATCTCAGATTCCAGTCCACCCACCTGGCACAGGCTCGTCCTTCAGCACTCTAATCTTCATCTTGCCTGGAGAGAGCTGCCCGAAACAACATATTTCAAACACCACATTATCACCAAAACCAGCGGTGAACCGTTCATGCAGTTAATTCTAGAAAGTGCGTCCAAGGTTTTGGACCGTCCCTGGCATGAATAAAGGTGAAGTCGGGCTGATTGAGACTGGATATTTTAAACAGATAGACAGGCTGACTTTATTTGTGTATCTGCATTCAGTCTAGTGAGAAAACTCTTACTCTGTGAGGTGCGTTCTCCTTGTTTGTCCTGACGCTTTGAACCCCGGGCTGTGCTGAACGCCAGTGAGAAGCTCCCATTTTCCTGTGTGGAAATATCACAAAAAATTACTCAATTCAGCACAGAACTACAACTAATTGTATAAGCCAGTGGTGCCTAAATATCCTTACTTTTTGAAAACCTCCTAACCTTAAGTATTCCAATCTAGCGCATAACTCATTCTTAACTTTTAATTAAGCACATATCAAATAGTGGGAAACAAACACAAACAGTGCATGAAAGTCTCTGCCCTACATAATTCACACAGACGGAGGTCGACTTCATTTGTTTTCTGATTTGTTGTTTTGGTTGCCACATCAAATCAACAGTCTAAATAATTCACGGCGTGATTGCGGGGGAGGCCGTTTGTTTAGAGTGGGCTGTCACGTTGGCATAAAGCCGCGAGCCTGAGTGTGTTCAAAGGATGGAAATGTATGTTATGTGTGTCTGCTTGTTCGATATAGTTTCGCGAGAAGAAAAGAGGTAACCGTGCTCTTGAAATGTCTCTTTCTCTCATGTGGGTTGTGAAACAGTTTAGTCAGTCACCTGAAAAATTCTGAAACAATAAATCAGGAATGAGACTGTTTTCATATCAAAACCCCAGAGGAATGAGTAGTTGGTGACAGGTCATGTGACTTTGGCACTGAAATGCTTGAGCTTAGTGTGTTTACATGCTCAGATGAAGCAGGGCAGGCACTCATATTTGAGTTTTTGCTAATTATTAATTTACTAAGTTGTCAAAGCAACTTACTGTTTACTAATTAGAGACGGCCCTCTTGGAACAATCTTAAGGTTAAGAGTCTTGCTCTGGGGCACAGTGGTAAAAGTTTAAAAGCTACATCAAGCCAAACTTATGAGGTGGCCCCAAAAGTATCCAGACTTAAAATGGCAAATTATTCTAGAATTACAGTGCTAAAGATAAATTATTTATGTTGTTCAAAAGTTGAGAGTTGGTTAGATTTATTTTAAAGATTTTGAAGTATTTTATGCGCACCAAAACTGCATTCATTGGATTAAATATACAACAAAAACATAATACTGTGAAATATTATTAGAATTTATGGAAACTAAAAAAAAAAAAAGTTCAAAAAGCTCAAAAAAGCAAAAAAAGTTCAAAAGTTCAGGGTTGGTAAGATTTTTTAATGATTTTAAAAGTCTTTTATGCTCACCAGAGTTGCATTTATTGGATTAAATATACATTAAAAACACTAATATTGTGAAATATTATTAGAATTTACAGAATTGCCAGTAAAAATGAATGTAATTTTTCAAGAAATTATGAAAATATAAATTGAACCTGAATAAAATGTCTTTAAAAACAAAAAAAAATGTAAAAAATTAAAAAAGACAAAATCTACTTTCCTTGTGTTATTTTACGTTTTTAATACACTGCATGTGTAACATGACAAAAAAAGTCAAAGATTTCACCTGCGATTTATTTTGTTTCAGTTTCAGACATTTTAATCAGTTTTAAGTTTCTTGAAAAATTAAACTCATTTTTATTGGCACAAAAGTAATTCCATAAGAATTTAAAATAACTCTTTTCTCTTTTTCTAAATATTTTTAAATGTAATTTATTCCTCTGATGCAAAGCTGAATTTTCAGCATCGTTACATCAGTCTTCAGTGTCACATGATCCTTCGGAAATCCTTCTAATATGCTGATTTGCTGCTCAAGAAACATTTCTTTTTAATATCAATACTGAAAACAGCTGTGCTGATTACCATTTTTGTGGAAAACATGATACATTTTAGCTTTTACAGCCACTTTTGATCAATTTAATGCATTGTTACGGAAAAAAATTATTTTCTTTAAAAAAATCAAACCAAATCTAAACATATACATATATCTAACAGAATGTTATCTCCCGCCAGGCAAAAACATAAATATAATTGCTCAGGACAGTAATACTGTAATACTTAGAGTTTAGAAGTTTGTTTAAATATCTAACCCTAAGTTTCAGCAATAGGAAAAGTCATGAATAGATCGAGCCAAAAATACACAGCTCAGCAGCTCCTCTAAAATCCATCTCATATTATAAAAGACTGAGAAAGTCATAGACTTTTGGAAGGGGCCAGCAGGGAGAGAGGACACTTCCTCTGCGTGCTGTCCACTCTCATTAAGTGCTGTTTATGTGCTGGCCTTTATCAGTCTGATGGAGACGGGCGTTTGGGATGGGGATTAAGCGCGCTCAAGCCTGCCTGTCAGCATTACGGGGAAACGCACAGGCAACGTGGCAGTTGTGCTAACAACTGGCGGATTACCATCGTGCACACACTGAGTGCCAACCAACAAGACAAACACTTATCTCCTGTCAGGGTCACAGACATCAGACTCTTCTGTGACTCAAGTTCATTGTATGGCAGCAGTGTGACAGGTGAGAGGTTACACTTCTGCACCTTGTGTTAAATCAAACTTCAGAGTGATACAACTACCTCTGAAGGGAAGTCAGATTTAGCTGCAGCCCATTGTGTTTTCGCAAGCAACAACGGTGTACCAGTTCTAATGCTATGGCAAAAGTTCCAGCAAAGCATACTAACTGTTCTGTCATTGGCTGCACAGGTGAGCGCAGAACACTATTTAGCGTCCCAGCCTCAGAGGAGACAAGAGAGCAGTAGATTTATTAATTTATTTACTGTATGTTCTGCTGCTGCCACATAGCTCTAATATAAACATGCTATTTCTTTCCCAGCTGTTTAATTTTACAAACATAACCGACTGTTTGTGTAACTAATGTTTGTTTTTAACATAAACTTGTGTGTATTTGTCAGTTTAAGCGCAATAAGACATGAAAGAGTTTAGTACTCACATGCCATGTAATAGCCACTTTCTGTGCGAATGCTTCGGATGTGTGCGCTCAGAAAACCTTATATCAAAAGTTTAAACTACTATCGTTTAAAACGCATGATTTCAGCACAACAGACATGATAATCAAAACCAAACAGATGGGTTTTTTTTGGCAGAGTATCTGAGTTACAAGCTGTAAAGGCACAGCCCTATTCTAGAAAGGGGGTGGGGAGCAGCAGCTCATTTGCATTTAAAGAGATGTATGAAAACAGCGTGTTCTGCCTCTACTCAAAATAAGCATTTTTTAAAACGGAGTGTCTATTTACACTAAGTGCAAAAGACTCTTGCTAAACAACAACTCTATAATTTAATAAGCATAAAAATACACAGAATACATATTTGCTAAAATAGTCCCTATTTTAATTATCCTGAAGTATTTATATTTTACAAGTTAAAATGACTGTTTTCTGTGGAAGCTTGTTTTGGCTATACAAAATCAAGAAGAAAAAAGGTAATTGCAAATTTCTAGCTCTCAGTTCTGTAACCTTTTTTTCATCATAACATTTTTTCTCAGAATTCTGAAATACAAACTCACAATTGCAAGATATAAAAGCAGTTATTAAATTGGAAGTTATTAACTTACAACTCTGAGTAAAAAAAAGTTGTTCATATTGTGAGATAAAAAGTCACAATTATTCTTTTTTTATTTTGTGGTGGAAACAAAAAACACATATGGCAGATTAATTAGAAATTAGAAAATTAGAATTCAGAGAAAAGTCAGAATTTCGAGATGTAAACTCAATTCTAAATTTTTCTTGAAATTTGGACTTTTTTCAGAATTGGAAGTTTATATCTTGGAATTCCGAGTTTTTGTTTCTGAGAAAATTCTGAGGAAAAAAGTTTGAATTGTGAGATATAAACTCAGAATTGCAAGAAAAATCTGACCTGAGATAAAAAGTAACTTTTTAATTTTTAATTCTCTGGCAGAAATGGACTTCCATAGTTTTCTGTCTTAAATGTAATTTATTTATGTGATGCAAAGATTTTCAGCATCATTACACTGTATAAAAAAAAAACAAAAAAAACACACAATTTGTTGAGTCAACTTAAAATGATTTGTCACCCTGCTGCCTTAAAATTTTAGGTTCAGTCAACACAAATAAGTTTAGTCAACTTGAAATGATAAGTTGTACTAAATAACTTAGATATTTGAGTTGACTAAACAAAATTTTGGTTTGTTAAACTTAAAAGCTGGGCTTGTTACCCAGCTGCCTTAAAATTTTAAGTTGAATTAACTCAAATATCTAAGTTGTCACTTAGTACAACTTAACATTTTAAGTTGACTAAACTTTTTTGAGTTGACTGAGCTTAAAATTTTAAGGCAGCCTAGTTCTGAAGGGACAAGCAACAACAAAGTATGCAAACAAACTACAAGTTTCTACTTTGTGAGTACAGTTTATTCACCCACCGAGCTTAATGACAAAACCCATAGGCTCTCATCTGCTCTTAAGAATTCACCTGTGGCCCTTTAGTCCTCCGCCTTCGCTACAATAAACAGCGAGCAGGTTGAGCATGGAGGACGATAACATCAACCATTCCCAGCGCGGCACCCGCAACAGAAGTTCTGCCTTGATTAATGGCAGCCGATAAGAGCTAATCTAAAACAGTTTTATTTAAAAACGTCCGCATGGAGGCAATCGTAATTTAGATACGGTACCGCTTACATCCCTTAATATGACAGTTCCAGTACATGGCCCAGATCTTCCAGACATCTCGTCTATAGCTGCATTCTTGCTGCATTCATTCATCTGATTATCGCGAAAGTGCTGCCGTATGTTATTGATACAGGTGCAAATGGTGCCGTCCATCCCCGTGAAGAACTCACAGGAATAGCTTCATGCTTTTGTCTTTCCACCTCACTGATATATCCGCTTTTGAGGCACAAATATGTTAAATTACGGATAAATTCATTCTTCATGCTGACCGACTGCATGTATATGTTTGCACTGGTTCGGAAGTATATGGAAAATGATGTATTCACTGCATCTACCCTATTACTGTAGTGTTTCCCTCCCTTGCTGAATTATGAGCTTATATGTAAGCCTAAAACGGCCGCCACTATAAATTCATGAGGTGGACCTACACAGGTCACATTTTAGTGTTATTAATGAAGAGCTGAAGGAAAGGGGCCGGGCCGAGAAGTAAAAGAGAGAGAGAGAGACATCAAATTAATAACTACTGATGTTATTTTTTCCTATTCTTTTATTTTGACAGAAAACTAATTTCCTGCCTTCCTCGTTTTGGCATAGGGTCCCACTTAATCTTAATTTGTTTGGGAGAAATGGGAAGACAGGCATGGCGGTGCAGTGAGAGCGGAGCTGCTGGAGCTGAGATGACTCAATTTCCTTCCACTCGATGGCTATGCTGATTCCATCACACCAGATCGCTCTGAAGTCAAACCATCACCCGAGATTACCTGCAGGAGCTGCATACTCCATGTGACGATCAGATTTTAAAGCTAATGGCATCTCTGTCACTCCATTTCCACTTCTGCTCTACCTTGGCTACATATACTCACATGCCTTTTCCTCTCACGTTATCCGAAGTGTCAAAGGGTATGTTCAAACCGCAAGTCGGTTGTTGTTCACAACAAAGTTTTAAATGTAACCATATCATATCATATGCTGGTCTTAAAGGTATAGTTCACACAAAAATCCAAAATGTGACCCTGGACCACAAAACCAGTCATAATAATTTTTTTAAATTAATATTTATACATCATCCAAAAGCTGAATAAATAAGCTTTCCATTGATGTATGTTTGTTAGAATAGGAAATATTTGGTCGAGATACAACTATTTGAAAATCTGGAATCTGAGGGTGCAAAAAAAAATATTAAGAAAATCACCTTTAAAGTTGTTCAAATTACGTTTTTAGCAGTGCATATTACTACTAAAAAAAAGTTAATTAAGATATATTTATGGTGGGAAATTTACAAAATATCTTCATGGAACATGATCTTTACTTACTATCCTAATGATTTTTGTTGATAATTTTGACCCATAAAGTGTATTTTTGCCCACTGTTACAAATATACCCGTGCTACTTAAGACTGGTTTTGTGGTCCAGAATCACAAATGTAAGTTTGTTTCTTTAACAGATTTAGAGAAATATAGCATCACTTGCTCACCAATGAATCCTCTGTACTGAATGGGTGCCGTCAGAATGAGTGTCCAAACAGCTGATAAAAACATCACAATAATTCACAAGCAATCCACACCACTCCAGTCCATCAAGTAACATCTTGTGAAACAGAAAGCTGCATGTTTGTAAGAAACAAATCCATCAAGGCATTTTAACTTTAAACCGTTGCTTCTAGCCAAAATACGTATCCATAATCCATAATAACACTTCCTCTAGTGAAAAAATCCACCAACACATTTGTTTAGAACAGTGCTTGATCTGTGCATATTTCTCTCCTAATTCATACAAAACAATTTTTTTTCCTGGAAAAAACAATATTGTGAATAGCTAGTTTGTTTTTTTTTTTAAAAATGCCTTAATGATAGATTTGTTTCTTATAAACACACACCTTTCCACTTCACAAAACATTAATTGATGGACTGAAGTCCTGTGGATTATTGTGATGTTTTAATCAGCTGTTTGGACTCCATTGCATTCATTGGTGAGCAAGTGATGCAATTCTAAATTTTTCCAAATCTGTTTCTATGAAAAAACAACCTCATCTACATCTTGGATGGCCTGAGGGTGAATTTTAATTTTCAGATTAACTATTCCATTAAACTAACCCACACGTTTTCATCAGACAAAAGTGAAATTCTATGCAACAGAATAAAACTGTATGGATGTGCAATAGTTGGTGTCTTTGAAAAGTTTAGGTTGTCTTTGTCTTTAACTATACATGTCAGTTCTTTTCTGCAAGGCACTGCATTTAGGTGACCTACACCCTTGAGAAAGCACTTATGCACTGGGATTGATTGACATTGACATTTTATGACGAATGTCAAGTTAGATTAATGTATATTCACAAAGTCACATAAAAGTGTGTACAAAAGTGTTGCAAAATATAAAGGTGGCTCTAACAGGAAAAGAAAATATTATATAGTTCATATTTAAAAACAAATGTGACCCTGCACAACAAAACCAGTCATAAGGGTCAATTTTCTGAAATTGAGATTTATTATCATCTGAAAGCTGAATAAATAAGTATGTTAGGACAGGACAATATTTGGTAGAGATACAACCATTTGAAAATCTGGAATCTGAGGGTGCAAAAAAATCAAAATATTGAGAAAATCGCCTTTAAAGTTGTCCAAATGAAGTTCTTAGCAATGCATATTACTAATCAAAAATTACATTTTGATATATTTACGGTATTTTTACTTAATATCTTAATGATTTTTGGCATTAAAAAATATATAATTTTGACCTAAACAATGTATTTTTGGCTATTGCTACAAATTTACCCATGCTACTTTGTGGTCCAGGGTCACAAATATGTATAACTTTAAACTTACATATTTTTGATTTTATTTATATTCATTACAACTTAGAAAAGAGGGCCTATGCAATGTCAATCACACTGGAGAAAAGTGTCTGCCAAATACATAAATGTAAATGTATGGCTTCAGAAGATTTTTGTGATATGGACTATTTTTATGGAGATTTTGTTGTTGTTTTTTGGAGTCTGACAGCCATGGCCACTGTAAACTGTCATTGTATGGGGGAAACACTCAAGAAAAAAGTAGTTGCATTCAGGTTTTAGAAGGGTGAAAAACCACGGACAGAATATTAATTCTGTATGAATTATTTGTTGAAGTTTCTCTGTCTTTGCCTCCACACCTACCCTCACGGTCTCTCATTCTGTGCCTTTCACTTGCTATCTCTTCCTACGTTTTTCATTTTATTCATTGCCGTTTCATTGTTTACATTTCCTCTTTTATCTCAACGCTCTCTGTCACAGCCATTGTTTGGCTGGTTAATTTATTCATCTACTCACTCATTCATTAATTCAACAAGCTGTCCCTCCCCTCCCTATTTTACTCACTCCCTTTCCTCTTTCTCCTGGTTCATACGCTGTCTGAGCTCCTCCAGTCGGTTCTCCATCTCCTTGGCATGTTGATCCAGCTGCACTGTCTCCATACGCAGCTCCCGAAGATTCCTGGGGGAAAAAAATCACATATATAAATACACTTTTTACATGCTACATATTTACTTGACTCTGACTTTTATTAGTGTCGGTCTGCTTAAGACAATCATTCAGCTGAAAACACAAAATCATGTTATTCTGCTAAAATGAACAGACTAAGTTACTCTAAACATTTGGAGCGCCGCCATTTGCAAATGCGACGTGTAACGTGCTAATAATGTGAAAAAAGTGAAGCGTGAAAAGAAACTCGAGGGAACCGACTGTTCAAACCTGACATTTAACTTCATTGACTTGGGCTTGCTGGGAAGTACCACAAAGTTGTTTAAATTCATGGTGCTCTCTGATCAGACTGTAAAGCTTCACAGGCTGTAATTTCCACTGAAGTGTCCTGAGAAAATAGAGTGAGAATGAGAATGAGAATGAGAAAACGCACAGCACACAATAGGACAAATTTCACTGAATTAACCTACAAAGAGGCCAATGAAATGAATAACAGCAGCAAAGCTTGTCATGGTGTAAGAACATGGTACTGAATGATTAGCATATTTAACTATGATATTTGCATGGTATTCCAAGGTACTTAAAAGAATACCAGGGTACCACCATGGCAGTGCAATTTTGTTACTGCATACATTTGACATGAAATACCATGGCATTTGCATGGTACTCAAATATACATCAAACAATACCATGGTACCACCATGTTTTATGGTCAGAGAGCCATGTTAGCAATGCAATGTGTACATTTTACATAAAGTACCATGGTATTTTGCAAGGTACGTCAAAGAATACCATGGTACTACCATGTTTTATGGCTAGAGAACCATGGCAGCAATGTAATGTGCATATTCGACATAAAATACCATGGTAATCTGCAAAGTACATCAAAGAATACCATGGTACTATCTAGGGATGCATACTGAGCTCCTGTACTCGTACTCGTACTGGTTAAAATGCCCCGATACCAAACGCCGATACCACATCATGTGACAAGTGCGTATGCAGGCAAAGAAACACCGACAACAAAACAACAGACAGCAGAATGGAGTCATTAGAGTATAAGGATGTCTACGAAGTATGTGTATGTAAGTAATATAATGTTAAACATTCAGTATTAAGCTTGTATAACTGGTGTGCGTCAGCTGATAGGCAGAGCACGCAGATTGGATTGAGCGCGCGGCGGCCAAGATGTGCGGGCTTGTCGAGTTAATATCCCGCCTTGACATCACTGGAAAGTTTGTAGTTCGGTGAGATATGTCAAAAACAATTGAAGTAAATCAATGCACAAGTTATTTAACGGTACAGAGAGAGAGAGGGAGCGAGAGAGAAAGCGCGAGACAGATAAAGAGAGAGAGCGCGCGCTGTTGCGTGATCTTCATTGATGTTCGCATATTTAGCACACGCATCTTTTGGATTAAAACAAATTCGTAGATATAATATATATATATATATATATATATATATATATATATATATATATATATATATATATATATATATATATATATATATAGGGGCATTCGCTATAAACATCGTTTTTTTTCAGCCTTAAGCATACACGAATGTCCGGTGAAAGTGAAACTATAGCAGCCTGTGTGAAATGCGATGCATATGTTTTGCTTCACGAGTGATTCTCCATTATTTGAGTCGCTTTGGATTGTAGCCCAAATAGCAGCATATTTCAGATAAAAAAAAACGTGACTTATAATTCTGAAAATATCAGAGTTAGGAGATTCATAATGAGTGGTTCGCGTGATTACAGTACTGAGCCGCTGCAATGGAGCAGTTTCATGCTATTAAATGGAAGATGATGTACCATAGAGCAAGAAAAATCAAACAAACAGTGAAAGTAACAAAACATATTTTAATGGGCATAATTAAGTGTAAAAATAAAAATAATTAAGGGATATATAGTCAACCCAAAAATTATTCAGACAGCAGATATACACCATCTTTTGACAATTTTTGATATATATATGTTTTTATTTTTTTTTTTACTAGTGGGTGCAGGACACAGTTTATGATAATGGGTTCTAAATACATTTTGGTTTGACTGTATTTATTTGATAAATAAAGTTGACCAACTAACATTATACATATTCTTTTAGTTTCTGTACCCTATATTTTACAAATCTACCTGTAAATTTTAAAATATCGGCATTGGTACTCGGAATCGGCAAGTACCAAAAATAAAAGTATCGGTATCGGGCGAGTACTGAAAAAAGTGGTATCAGTGCATCCCTAGTACTATCATGTTTTATGGCCAAAGAACCATGGTAGCAATGTGATGTGTACATTTGACATAAAATACTATAGTATTTGCATGGTACTCAAATATATGTCATATAATATCATGGTACTACCATGTTTTATGGCCAGAGAACCATGGTAGTAATGTAATGTGTACATTTGACATAAAAATGCTATAGTATTCGCATAGTACTCAAATATACCTCAAATAATACCATGGTACAACCATGTTTCATGGCCAAAGAACCATGGTAGTAATGTAATGTGTACATTTGACATAAAAATGCTATAGTATTCGCATAGTACTCAAATATACCTCAAATAATACCATGGTACAACCATGTTTCATGGCCAAAGAACCATGGTAGCAATGTAATGTGTACATTTGACATAAAATACTATAGTATTTGCATGGTACTCAAATATACGTCAAATAATACCATGGTACTACCATGTTTCATGGCCAAAGAACCATGGTAGCAATGTAATGTGTACATTTGACATAAAATACTATAGTATTTGCATGGTACTCAAACATACGTCAAATAATACCATGGTACTCCCATGTTTCATGGCCAAAGAACCATGGTAGCAATATAATGTGTACATCTGACATAAATAACATGGTATTTTGCGAGGCACGTCAAAGAATACGACAAGGGCGGGAGCCGTTAAAAGGAACTAACTGTATTTGTATTGTACGAATTGTATAACATACTTTATCAACAATATTTTATCAAAATGTCACGGGTTTTTAAATATACTTACTTGAACACATCGTCCTCCAGAACTGCCGCTTCTGGAAACTGTTTACATCTGTCGTTATAGCAACACGTCGCCAGTAGCAGGCACGCGCCCGTGCTCGTGCATTGACCTAACTGATTACCATGACAGGTTTTTTTTAAAAAAACACGTAATTGTACAGGGGATACATACAACAGAAATATTGCTTAAAAGAACAGTATGTGACTCAGGTTGATGCAAAGCAATAAAATACATACACAACCAGAACATAAAACACAATAACAATCTTCTAAAATAATTAGCCCAAAAAAATAAGATATAAAAGAAATGAAATGAAATACAAACAGAAAAACACACAGATACAAACCTGAAACAAACAGCATTATTTTTTATTATTATCAAAATTGAAAGCAGTTAAGTAGATTTTTTTCAGGATTCTTTGATGAATAAAAAGATCCAAAGATCAGCATTTATCTGAAATAAAAAGCTTTTGTAACATTATACACTATACCATTCAAAAGCTTGGAGTCAGCAGGATATTTTTTTGGGGGGGGGGCATTTAGCAAAGATACTTTAAATTGATCAGACGTGATGATAAAGACATTTATAATCTTAATCATTCTAAAAATAAACTTTATTTTTTTATATAAACCTTTTGACTGGTAGTGTAAATAAATAAATACACATGAAAATATCGAAACATTCTATATATATATATATATATATATATATATATATATATATTTTTTTTTATGAACTCCTCATTTACCTATATGTTAAAAAAAAATTACCATATATATATATATATATATATATATATATAAATATAAATGTTTCATACATTTGTATGAAATGCTGAATTACAATTAAACAACAATCCGATGCATAAACAAAAACACAGACCCTTGAACCCAAATGACAATGTTACAACAGGGAAATTACTGGCTGGAACTCAGGACGGATGTTGAGGTGTTTTCAAGTGAGAGTGTAAGCTTCCAATGTGTGAGAGATTGTTAAAAAGTTTCTTGAGGGAAAATAAATAGCAGAGTTTTACTGTTTTCTTTGTGTTTGGCAACTCGTGTCTGTGCTAATGAAGTCCTGACGTACATCAAGCGTCCTGTGGCTTTCTGACACGGAGGAGAGAGACCTCTGTTGCTCCTGTAATTATGGACAGCTTGATTTCCCTAATTAAAATCATTTCAGCACTAAAATCAAATTTCATGTGGATGTTTTGATTGCAGTCATAAGAACCCTCATTAAAGCGTCAGCACCGTATGTCTCAATTAGTCTACAAAAATTAGTCTACTGTTTTGTTTTCACCAGAGTTTTGTGTCAGCCTTTTCAGCATTATGCATGTTTTCCTTCATCAAATTCGAATACATTTCTCAAATGTATTCATCTTTGAATAATCATATATTCTACTCAAATGATTTTTTTTTTTTTTAAATCAGCCACAGTATATAATTAGTGTAAACTTGCAAGACACTTTTATTTAAAAATGTCTGCCCATTATATGTGTATATCACTGGCCACCAGCCAAATTATCCAGATGTAATTAAATTGATTGCCCGAATAAATGCTTAGAGACACATACAGATAGTTTGAACCTGCTGTTTATTAAAAATCATACTCGTTTCAAAACATTTTTGCATACTGATGCTAAACTGTATAATTGAGCATCGTCCCAGCAAAATGATTTTCAGCACAGCTGTGCTAGTTTCAACTCACTCTCTTTCTGCTCACATAATAAACTAATTTAAAATCCAATCAATATTTCATGTCCATTTATTTATTTATTTATTTATATGCAGCCGTGTAATAATCACTCGTTATTGAAAACTAAACCCCAACATGGTGATCAGGACCCTGACGGGAAGCGTGGAGAGAAACTCAGCTTTTACAACACAGCCTGTCCTCATTTGTATTCAGCTGCTGTTCAAACTTTCAGATCTGCTATTGCAAAGGTATTCTTCCAGATCTGGTCTTGCCTCTCCGTTCCTTTTTCCTTGCTGCTTCCCTGCCTCTCTCTGTACCAAGACGAAAGAGAGAGGGAAGCAGGCTTTGCCCTCCCTTTCTCAAGCCTACACAAATGGAAGGTTGATGGTGGATTTTGCCTTCCCCTTCTCCATCTCACCTTCCTGCATGAACCGTACCAAAGAGTTTGTGACCCGCAGACGGATCCTGTTCTGTGTGTGATACTTTATATACACAACAGTTATCTACCTATACATACATATATAGAAAATAAAGTTCGTCTTTAGAATGATTAAGGTTTTTCATTACTAAGGTTAAAAAATACACTACCGGTTAAGATTTTCAATGTTTTTAAAGAAGTCTCTTCTGCTCACCAAGCCTGCATTTATTTGATCCAGAGTACAGCAAAAACAGTAAAATTCTGAAATATTTTTACTATTTAAAATAACTGCTTTCTATTTGAATATATTTTAAAATGTAATTTATTCCTGTGATCAAATCTACATTTTCAGCATCATTACGCCAGTCTTCAGTGTCACATGATCCTTCAGAAATCATTTTCATATGCTGATTTTGTGCTTAAAAAGTTTTTTAATACTATTATCAATATTTAAAACAGTTTTCAGGCTTCTTTGACGAATAGAAAGATCCAACACAACTGTAACATTATACACTGTAACATTTAAAAGTATAATTTATTATAGAAATTATATACATTATAGAAATGAAAAAAAAAAACTGAAAAAAGTCTACTCAGCTGTTTTCAACATAATAATAATAATAATAATAAATGTTTTTTGAGCAGCAAATCAGAATATTAAAATGATTTCAGAATGATCATGTGACTGGAGTAATGATGCTAAAAATTCAGTTTTGAAATTGCAAGAATAAATTACATTTTTAAATATATTCAAATAGAAAACAGTTTTTTAAATAGTCAAAATATTTCAAGATTTTACTATTTTTGCTGTACTTTGCATCAAATAAATGCAGGCTTACTGTTCATAAACTTTTGACTGGTGGTGTATTCTATGAAAAACTATGAATCTCACAAAAATACATGTCTAGGTCACATTGCACCAAAATGATTTGAGAATGAGATTGATCGATTGGTGGATTAGGTCCTACTTTATATTACACATCTTCAATATGAACTTACAAAACATGCAAAACACTGCTGCTACTGAGGTGGTATTAAAATTCTAGCCATTTTTTACATTATTTGCATGACAAAGGTGAAATTCTCTGCGAACAAATGGAATTGCAAAAATAATGATTTGTTGTCAGAAAAAAGTCCCAAACATTCTCCGGCCTACAGTAATGAGGATGAGATTTATTTAGTTATTTATTTATTTAGAGTAATAAGAATCGGGGGGAATGTGCTGTAATAATGTCACAGTGCAAAACAAAAATCGTGGTGGCCCTAAAAATAGGCTTCATTTTCTTAAAGCAGAATATAATTTCACAAGAAATACGACCCAGACGTGGTCTTGACAGTTTTGTGAGATTCACTCTAATATCTATTCAAATCTATCCGATGCCACAACTTGGGCTCTAGCCACCAGCAAGATAGTAAGACTAGGACAGCATACAAATGAGCCGGACATCACAATCAGAGAGAGAGAGAGAGAAAGAAAGGGAGAGAGAGAGATTAAAAGCACAGAGGGCATGTGGTGTAACAGTGACAGATGAGAGGTAAAATGTGGCGCATGTGTTGAAATGTCAGGGCTATTTAATCCATTATGGTGCTCGATCACAGCGGCTGATTCAAATGTCATTTGTTAACTCTGGCTTTCATACGGGACGACTGATTTTAAAATATTGTGAAATGCGCTGAGCTATGACCAGAGGGTGGTTAACAATTTAAAATCATTAGTCTGACTAGGCGGCAATCTACCACATTAACAAGACGTTCTATTTCGAAGCATTTAAACCCATATTGTGCTACACATACTGCACGTTCCCAAAAATTGCAATTCTATCTAGGTTTTAAAAGGGGTTATTGAATTAAAAATAAAATATTGAAACGGTCAAGGCATTTTATGGCATCATAAGTTTGCTCAGCTATGCTGCTTTCTAAGATATGATTTTTTGGCCATCTTAGTCAGAGTCTCATGTATCTTTTGTGGTAAACGCAATTCCAGAATGCACAAAAGATGTTTTTTTTTTCTTAACATAGTGGATGAGACATGAAACTGATCAAAAAGTATTGATAAAATACAAAACTGATTATTTGAACCAATATGTTTGCATACTATTTATTTATTTACAAGTTCGTTAAAAAAAAAGTATACTGAAAATACAGAAAAGGCATGGATAAAATAACAAAATATGACTAATAAACCCATATTTATGCATGTTATTTATTTTAGGTTATTTGGAAGTTCATTGAAAATGTTTAATTATTTGAAAAAATGTGGATACACATTTTAAAAGTGATCATTTTAACTAATATTTCTGCATAACATTTATTTAGAAATGATTTTAAAAACTAAATCAAAATAGTCAAGAAAAAAAACTGAAATGTATACTGAGAAAGTATGGATAAAATACGAAAATATGACTATTTAACCTATATTTGTGCACACTATTTATTTTAAGTTATTTGGAAGTTCATTGAAAAATTTTAATTATTTGAAAAAACATAGATACAAATTTTAAAACTGCCTATTTAACTAGTATTTCTGCAAATTATTTATTTAGAAGTGATTTTAAAAATATATTCAAATTAGTCCATAAAAAAAATTAAATGTATACTGAAAAAGTATGGATAAAATATCAAAATATGACTATTTGACCTATATTTATGTACACTATTTATTTTAAGTTATTTGGAAGTTTATTGAAAAATTTTAATTATCTGAAAAAATATGGATACATAAATTTTTAAAGGTGACTAGTTTAACTAATGTTTCCGCACACCATTTATTTAAAAGTGATTTTAAAAATGAATTCAAAGTAGTCAAGAAAAAAATGAAAAGTATACTGAAAAAGTATGGATAAAATACCAAAAATATGACTATTTAACCCGCTATTTATTTTCCAAAAGTTATTTGGAAGTTCACTGAAAAAAATTTAATTATCAGAAAAAAATATGGATACACATTTTTTAAATGTATACTGAAAACGTATAAAATACTAAAATATAACTATTTAAACCAATATTTGTGAATGCTATTTATTTGCTCAATAGTTCAATAAAGTTCAATCAAAATAATGAGCGCTGAAAATAGAAAACTTAATAAAATGTTCTAAGATAAAATAATTAACTTAGAGCAACTGTACAAGTATGTGTTTTTGCGACTTTGGAGCCCCCCGTAGTTAACTGAGTGGAACTCACTGTCGTAATTACAGTAGATCGCTTTACACGCATATGTTGCTGCCGTATAGCAATCCGCCCATTCGTGGAATTTCGTACCCGCTCACCAAACTGGCCATTCGCCTTATTAAAAGTAAGTGTACATTCAGTTGCTTAAAACCGTGACTATTTATTATTTGTGCATGCTATGTATTTCTTTGCCTCAGCTACGAAGCTTCCGGTGTCATCACACTTTAGCTGTACAAAACAGCTCGTTTTACTGCTTGATATTGCAAACTAGCGTGTCTTAGCGTTTTATTTTAATATATTATCTTAATTATGAACACACTAGTTTGTAGTGCAAACAGTTTTACAGTTTACTGCACTTATTATTATTCTGCTCGTTACACGGCTAATGAACCGGAAGTCTCGCACGTACACCGAAAACGGCTTACTTCCGCGTTGAAAAGTTAACTGGACAGGACACAGGAGTTGCTGCCTATGTAGAGCGTTCAAAATCAATTACTTATAAGGTTTCATTTTAGTTAGGATGCTGTTTTAGTAGACAGCTGCCTGTGGAGGCAGCAGCCATGTAGCGATGACCTGATCATGGTGCTTAAAAGCAAAAAGACATACAGACCTTGTAATAGCTGCTGTGGTGGCAACATGATGGGTCAGTTTGACAAGATAGTTCATCCCGGTCAGATTTTTCTCACCACTCAGTGACCTCCACCATGCTGCCAGTGAGAAGAGGTCAAGAGGTCATCGAAGTCCGAGGGTCAGATTGTCAGAAGCGTCAATCTCGGAGCAGCCAGAGATTAACGTGATATCGGGGCAAAAACGCATGTAGTGCTGACCGCTCCGGGAAAGAGACGGGAAAAAGTGACCTTTTCACTCGCAAAGCAGACGCTCTTTTTGACAGCAGGATTTCCAAACTCACCACTGTTAGCGAGAGAGAGAGAGAGTATGGGGTTAGAGAGATAAGTGTGCTATGAGAGGCAGACTATGGCAGGGTGAGAGATTATGTTGAGAAATATGAAACTGATGGAAATCAAACAGGCGTGAAAGTTCCTCTGATCAGGGTCTGGCAGTCTGCGGACTCTTGGGCTCCACAAAGCCACGGGCCTGAGCCAAAGAAGCCGGTTGTGACAGCCGAGCACTGTGATGATGCTGTCACCGGCTCACATCCACTGACATTGAAGGGTGTGTTTTTACTCTTCACGTTAACACAATGCCCTGTCCTGACAGTCCTCCTGAAATTTGGAAACACAAACATTAGAGGACACGGTTAAAGTCAATATGAAAGCAAAACTGATGTTGCTGGTCATACTGGTCATGAAGCCTCCTGGAAGCACATTCGAATGCACTAAAACAAGTTTGTTGAAAAAATTCTTTCAAGATTATGGAGATGTGGAAAATATTTACAGAAAATGCAAAAAAAAAAAAAAAGGCCTAAAGTAATTAAATTAAAATATATATTTTAAACTTTTTTTTTTTTTAAAGAAGTTACTTGAAAAAATATTGAGGATTGTGTATGCGGCGTGAAAGAAAAAAAAACAATAATTATTTATTTATTAAATCTAATTAATTTATTTAAAAGGTCAAAAGTATTTGCGATAGTGGATGAGTTAAGAAAAATATTAATTAAATATATGATAAATGAAAACAATGAAAAATATTGATTTGTTTATTTGTTATAATTTAATTATTTTAGAAGGTCACTGAAAATAATCCTTTAAGATAATGGACAAGTATACTAAAATACAGAAAAGTACAAATAAAATAATTTCTTTAAAATTTGACTTTTAAAAAAGGTTTATTTATTTACTGAAAAATTTTAGAAGGTTTTTGAAGGTTGTTGAAATGACTATTTTAATAAATATTGTGTTGATTTATTATAATTTAATTATTTTAGAAGGTCACTGAAAACAATCATGATCATGGACAAGTATACTAAACTACAGAAAAGTATTATTTAAATTGATTTATTATTAAAAATTTTGACTTTTAACATTTTTACTGAAATTTTTTAGAAGGTCTTAGAAGATAATTTATATTATAATAATATATTATTTTAGAATAATATTTATATTAATTAATATTTGTAATTAATAAATAATAAAAAGTATACAAAAATACAGAAAAGTGCAGATAAAATAAATTTCATTTAAATGTGACTATTTTTTTTATTTAGAAGGTCATTAAAAAACAATATTTAAAACAGTGGACAAATCAAGAAAAAAAAGCAAAAAGTATACTGAAAATACTGAAAAATATCAATTATTTTTGAATTAAATTGTGACTATTTTAACCAATAATTATTTATTTATTAAATGTAATTAATTTCTTTAGAAGGTCATTTAAAAACACAAAAAAACTATTAAATAAAAATATGATTAAATACATTTTATTAATGACTATTTCAACAAATATGGATTTGTTTGTTTATTATAATTATTTTAGAGGGTCACTAAAAATAATCATATAAGATAATGGACAAGTATACTAAAATACAGAAAAGTACAGATAAAATCATATTTAAAATTTGACTTTTAACAAAGGTTTATTTATTTACTGAAAATTTTTTAGGAGGTCTTTGAAAAAACATTTAAGATAATTAATTCATTATATTATAGTTGGCTAATTTACGTTATTTATTTATTTAGAAGGTCATTGAAAAAAATATTTAAGATATAAAAATATAAAAAGTATATTGAAAATACCCAAAAAGTAGTTCTCTTTAAAAAATAAAAACAATAAAAAACAGATCGAAAAAAGATAGTGTTGCATCTGTAAAGGAGTGTCTGCTAAAGCACTGACACAGGGATCTGCCAAACATGTCAGGCCTCATCCTGTGTTTCAGAGCTGACAGACAGACAGACAGACAGACATCTCTTGAGCAAAGCCCCGGGACTTTGAGGACACACTTCTATACTCCAGACAATGTCCATTTCCATCCCGTATAATCATTTTTAGGGCGTGACCAAACGACTTTGTTATGATGTTCATGAAAATTTATGATGTTCCTATTTCACCTCTGGCGAGTTTCAGGTGCTGCTCGGTGTCTGAGGGAGTAAATCAGCCCACAGCCCTCGATAAAAGCACTCTGGCATGGCTTCTTCCTTCCGGGATGTTTTCATATGCTGCTCATTATAATCAATGAAAACAACATCATTTGACCTTCAGTAACCTTCCCTTTTCAAATATTTTCTGAGCATTGAACCTGTTCAGGTTACATAGAGCAATTTAAGCTTAGCTTAGAAACAGTCAGATAAATGTACTTCACTGCATTGCTCAGCTAAACTGTTTTAATAACCACACTGCCATCTAGAGATCACTACTGGAACTCCTAGGACACCATTTGTCCAGATTTGACCAGAATGACTTCTCCACACGATGTCCATTTTGACATTTTTCTAGCCAGAATTGATTCAAAACCTCAACCCGTCCCTTCTAAGTCAAAGGAGATTAGCATGCGTTTGATCCTGCATTATTTATTTATTTGGCCAGCAGGCTGGTTTCTCACCTGAGGTTTCATCTAAGCAGGATTCTTCTTTTTTTTCACGACAGCATGAAGATAAGTGTGACGACCTCTTCAGAGTCAGGGCTGCTGTGGGGCGATAAGACACGTGTCCTCATGTAACCAGTGGCCGTGGACGTCCAACACGGGTGACACCATTCACCAGGTGCTGATAGTATAGAAAGAGGTTTCTTTTAAGAATCGTCTGACTGTATCTGCACAAACGCTCAACTACATCTTATGAAAGTTTACCATGGGTTTACTGTCATAAGACTCACTGTAGTTCCTATAGCATTTAAGGCAACAGACATGAATGGTTTCTCAAATCATGCAACTTGTTGAGGAGACACACTTGGCGTTAAAAAAAATTATTGGGAGAATACAACTATGACACTTCTAATACAATGTTATTACATTAAAACTCTAAATAGAACCCAGCCACGCAGTGTAATTAGTAATCGCCCAGCAACGTCCTAGTAACCACTTTAGCAACGGTCACAAAATAGCCCAGATTCTAAACAGATTTTCAGATTTTGTTCTCTAATGTAATAGACATGAATTTGAAATCTGTTACATGTTTTATTTTGGAAGGGGTCATCAGATGCAAAGTTCACTTTTCATGTTGTTTGGACATTAATGTGTGTTGGCACATTAAATCGAGCCATTCTCAGATGCCTGTCTTTGTGGCGTCACACCGACAGAGGCCACTTCCATGATATATGATTGACATGAGCGTCTCACCTCAGATCAGCTGTCACAGTCCGACCTCCATTGTTTCAATGCCGGAGCAGGGATGTAAGTTAGACAAGAATATTTCAGATTGAGGTGTTGTGTTGCTGGATGTAATAATGAACATAGTGGTCGTCATTTACTCCCGACATCTGAGCAGCTGAAGATGCAGTAGATTAGGTTTGTTTGTGAAGGGAATGCACCTCCCGATCTACATAAATGCGTCTATGTTCGCGCAAATCATTCGTGATCCAGCTTCACTTACAGCAGAAGTGAGTATAAGGGTTTTTTTTATGAATCTCTGCAATCACCTTTCCTAATAACGTGTTAGTTAGCAAGTTTCACGGCTAAACACGCTAAATGCGGCTAAAGTAAACAAAGTACACTAGACAGATAGATAGATAAATACATGATAGAACAATAGAATGAGATAAAATGATCTAACAATAGACAAAACGATATATAGATGATAGAACGATAGATGGAACAAGAGAATGATAGATGCGATAGATAGAACAATAGAAAGAGATAGATAGAACAACAGAACGATACAGCGATAGAACGATAGATAGATGGATAGACAGAATGACAGATAGATAAAACGATGATAGAATGAGATAAAATGATCAAACAATAGATAAAACAATAGATAAATAAAACGATAGATAGAACAAGAGAACGATAGAAAGATAGATATAGATAGAACAGATAGATGATAGAACGATAGAATTAGATAAAATGATCGAACGATAGATAGATGATGGATAGATAGATAGAACAACAGAACGATAGAATGATAGAATGAGATAAAATGATCGAACAATAGATAAAACAATAGATAGATAGATAGATAGAACAACAGATAGATGATAGAATGATTAAATGAGATAAAACGACCGAACGATAGATAGATAGAACGATAGACAGATAGATAGATAGAATGACAGATAAACGATAGAATGAGATAAAATGATCGAACAATAGATAAAACAACAGACAGATAGATAGAACGATAAAATGAGATAAAACGATCTAACGATAGACAGATAGATAGAACAACAGAACGATAGAGCGATAGATATAACAATAGATAGAACAACAGAACTATAGAACGATAGATATATAGATAGACAGATAGATAGAACGACAGATAGATGATAAAACAATAGAATGAGATAAAATGATCGAACAATAGAACGATAGATAGATAGATTGATAGAATCAATAAAACGGCTTACTTACTAGCATACAATCAAGTACCTGTTGTTCATTTTTACTACATTTCATCATGTTAATTCTATTTCTAATGAAACTATTCTTTTTTCTTGATGTTCCAGCAGATCTTTTGGTCAGAGTTTAATTATATCATACTGTTTGTGCGACACTATATCATTTATAGAAGTTTCAAGCATCGGTGGCAATTAAACAGAGAGCCACAATTACTATCAAATCAAGTCTCAGTGGCCTCTGGCACCTTACATTAATTAAAAATGTGTTATGAGTATCAAATGTTCCGCGGGAAAAAAATTTGTTTAGTTTGGAATTGACTATGGAAGCATGCAGGAGTCTCTATCAGCGCCGCAGGGCTGCAGCGTCCTGCATCTCAACAGCCTCTGATGGACCACTAAATGATGCTGTTTTCCTATAAGGTAATTTTTTCATAATGGATGGTTTGAAAAGTGATGAAGTGCCCCTCGAAGGAAAACCTGACATACACTCAGTACTTTTCTCTCGCCTCTGAGCGCAGTGATTATTATGGCAAATAAATGGCTTGCATTATTTATAATATGTAATAAAACTTTGGTGATACAATGCATCATTGTAATCTTCTTAGGATAATCTTTTAATTCCCTCATTATGAATTAGCGCAGAGTCTTACCTCAAGAGTAAGCCGGTGGAAACATTAGCTTAGCCCTGTTTTGATGTGTTACTGAGATTTAATTAGCAGAGTAGGCATGAGTCAATCTCCCCCCACAAGATAAACAACCCACAATGCTTTGTGCCACGGTAGACAGCTCAACAACAGTGCCGTCCTGCGCAGAGCCTCCTGGAGTTTTCAATTGTTTTGATATAGTACCATCTCCTCTGAAAATTTTGAGCTGTTTCTGCCTTGTTGAGTCCAAAATGATTCTGTATTATAAACTTCATGATAAAGCATGTGGAGAAAACACTGACAATACAGTGCTATACACATCCCCCACAGCGACTATCCATTTCAGACACAGTGTTTTTTTTTTTTTTTTTTTTTTTTAGAACTTACTCAGCAAAAATATTATCGATTTCATGGACAAAAACACTAAAGGTCAAAAGATGTGTTGATTAACCAAGAAAAAAGCATTATCATATCCAAAATTAGGAAGAGGAAGGAAAGCGATTGAGATACAAAGGCAAAAAAAAAGCGAACTACAGAAATGAAGGCAAGTGCATGGGTCGGATGGGAATTCAAATTCTAAGGATTTTGATTCAGATTCCTTTCAAAGATTCTTCCTGGAATTCAGAGGGGAAAATAAATACTTAATGACATTCCAAACATTTTTTTGGGAGGAGTAAGTACTCGCTCGTCCGAAATACGAAATGGTTTAAAAAATGTTGCTAAGGTGGTCTAAGTGGTTTTTACTACACTCTAAAATGCTGGGTTAAAAACAACCCAAGTTAGGTTAAATATGGACAAACCTAGTGATTGGGTTGATTTGACTCTATTTAACTTAACTATTGTTTAAAAATGACTATATTTTTTGCTTAAAATGAACCCAAAATATTCAATAAATGAACATTTAATAATAAGTTTAATAAATAAAAAATAAATGGTAACTTTTTACAGTAAAGTGTCATTTATTTACATTAGTTAATGTATTAACTAACATGAATGAACAATTCATGTATTACAGTATTTACATTACAGTATTTAATACAGTAAAACATTACAGTATTCATTCATTTTGTTAAAGGGGTCATCGGATGCCCACAAGTTGATATGATTCTTTAGGGTCTTAATAAAAAGTTTATAACATACTTTGGTAAAAATTTCTAAGTGGTAGTGTAAAAAACACCCTTTTTACCATGTCAAAATCAGCTCTTCAGAAATCAGCCCATTCTGCTGCATGTTTGTTTAAATGCAAATAAGCTCTGCTCACCAATTCATCGACTGGCTGCTAGAAACTGGCTGCAAAAGGGAGTCAGTCCCATAGACTTCCCATGTTAAAACGCCCAACTTTACAGCAGGAAAAAATATGTTTACAGCCTGGTACAAATAGTGGTTTTGGTCTATATAGCTAATTTTGCCCTTCATGTCAACTGTGAGGGGGGTGAATTTTTTTATAACTCATCCGTTTAAATTCTATTAAGCCTTAAAGTTCTGCATAATTTAGGGCGTGGCCACTTGAGTGACAGGTGGATTGGCGCAACCAGGCGGTTTCAGCAACCAGCTCCACCCACGTTCCACCTCTTTGCCCATTTTCGATTATCCGGGAGTGATGTGCAGTGACGCCATTCCAAGATGGCAACGGCCGACTCCCACCCACTAAGAGCTTCAAAAATGCTCTTCAGATATGGGTGACATCACGGACACTACGTCCATATTTTTTACAGTCTATGGTGTTTTATCATCCACCTGGTGAAAATTGTAAATTTAGTTGCTGAATAGCATATCTCTTTATGGAAATCCATGCTCACCATGGGATAAAACAATAATAACAATTAAAATAGGTAATAATCACAATTGGACATTCTTGAAATTCTGTTCATACTGTATCTCACAATTTGGACTTCTCAAACTTTTGAGAAAAAAAAAGAATTGCTTAGAACTGAAAAAAGTTTATGACTCACAATTGTGAGATGTAATCTGACAATTCTGAGTAGAAAAGTCCACATTGGGAGATATAAACTTTCAAAAAAAAAAAACAGAATTGCGAGATGTACAATCAGAATTCCGAGAAAAAAAAAATCAGAATTGTGAGACGCAGACTCAGAATTCATATAAAAAATTAACTTTTCTTCTCACACTTTTTAGAAAAAAACCCACACAATTGGTCAGAATGATGGGATATATACTTGCAGTTCTGAGTAGAACAGTACAAACTTACAGAACAAAACAAAAGAAAACAGAAATGTGAGATGTAGAATCAGAATTCCAAGAAAGAAAAGTCAGAATTCTGAGTTCATACCTTGCAATTCTGACTTTTTTTGTAAAAATTCATTTAATTGGGAGATTAAAAGTCATAATTACCTCTTTATTTTTCAATTCCGTGGCATAGATGGGCTTCCATTCCTCTCCTCAATAAGCTGTTGAAAACATCAAAGCAAAACAATATTTATTTTAGCATATTTTCCACCTGCAAAACCATCTGAAGTGGAATATTAACAATAGACATTTTTAAACACATTTACCAAGGAATCACAAATGCTAAAAAGATCTTCTGTGGTCTTAATACAATACATGCACCGATCTCCATGACAACGGCGAAGACCTTGTTACACAACATTCCATCAGTGGAATAATACAGACATTCAAGTACCATTAACAGAAATGAGGTCATAAAATTAATTTGCAACTGGTATTTATTCGAAATAGGGATCCGGTTCTTGATTCCCAATTCTAGTCTCAAAGCAACCAAGACCAGTCTCTTGAAATGAGTGCTTGCTGACAGCACCCTATTTGTGTGCGAGTTTATTATTCAGTGCTCGGGTGTCTCTCCAGGGACTGCGACCGCAGTGGGAAGCAGAGGAGAAAGACGAAATGTTCTGTATGCATAACCCTTCTCGTGCCCCTCTGCCCCGTGCCCACAGAAATTGGACAAGGCGAGATATTAGAGCTGAAGTTATATCTGTGGACGTGGCCGAGGGGCTGCACTGTCACACTGCATTCTGGGAATTTTTCAGGCAGAGGAGGTAAAAGCCATAGCTCTCCTGAATGATTTAACACACTGAAATGACACAGCACCCACAGAGTAATATCCAGGCGCTAATGCATCTCCTTAACGCTCCCGTGTCGTCTGAACGGGAAAATGCAGTCTGCGGCGTGAGAGATACACACACCGGGCTGCATTATACATTCATGTTGACACCAAACGTGGGAAACTTGTAGTGCAAAGAGTTCATAGGAAAGTCTCGGGTTATTTACAACTTGATGTGAACGGACAGCATCAGCAACCCGCTGCCTGTTATCACAGAAAATGATTTCGACTGTGTAAATACAAATGGGAAGCTTGTTTACAGTAATGCACAATGCAAGGAGGGTTTAAAAGCCAAAATGTGCTGCTTGTATTGGTTACATAAAATCTTGAGTGGAAATGTTTGTTATTTGAGCTGTAAAGTGGTTGACATCATCCTTTGGGGATGTGAGTAGTTTTTCAAATAGAGAAACTTCTGCTTATGAGTTACTAACTCGTGTAAACAATGCTTTGCAGATATTTACATCATGTCTCATTCATGTCTATTTATATTATTTTCTCATGAGCTGCTTTTTTAGCATCGTGTCGAACAGTTCTCGTCGCAAGCCACTCCATGTTGAGATGAACCAGCTGGAATAGTTAATAGTTTCTTTTTTAACAGTAGTGATGTGAAAACAGAATATGGGCTGTTCACACAAAACATTTTTGCAATCCACTGTGCTGCTTTTCAATTGTTTTTCTATGTAACAATGCTATACAGACATGTATAGCAGTGTTTCGCAAATGACGGCATTTGGAAAATGCGATTCTTATGTTAATAGAATTGAGTTTTTAAAAAATGTGTCCAGTTTTTTAAAAGTTTACTTAATGTTAACTTGAGCGTTTGCAGGTTTTTCATCCCAGTGCCCTGGATCTTTTGTTTGTAAATGCAAAAACGCATTGTGTGTGAACTGCCCCTAAACACTGGGTAAGGGAATTAAAAAAAAAAAGTTTTTGCATTGAATTACACTGCTTTTCCATTGTTTATCTATGTAAACTTGCACTATACAAATACGCAATTCTGACTTTTTTCTCCCAAGTGCAACTTTTTCTCACAATTATGACTTTTTTTTCTTGCAATTATGACTTTTTCTCTCACTATTGCGTTTCTTTCAACTATGACTTTTTTTCTCGCAATTGTGATTTCTACCTTGCAATTCTGACTTTTTTCTCGCAATTATGACTTTTTCTCTCACTATTGCGAGTTTCTACCTATTAATTATGACTTTTTTTCTTGCAATTGTGAGTTTATATCACAGTTATGACTTTTTCTCACAATTATGACTTTTTTTCTTGCGATTATGACTTTTTCTCTCGCAACTGAGAGTTTATATCTCGCAATTATGATTTTTTTTCATTGCGATTATGACATTTTCTCAAAATTCTAACTTTTTTTCTAGCAATTGCATAAGTTATGTTTCTGTTTTATTGTCTTAGGAGAAATTTGTCTTGGGCAATCAAGAGAGCAGTTCCAACATACAACAATTAAAAAAAAAACAAAAAAAACAACTCAAATTCAAAACCATATATATCACTTCTACACAATCCTAAATAATACACCAACATTACATATTACCCATCACATTACCTTTGCAACTTTTTTCATTGCAATTTTGATTTTTTTTTTTTTTGCGATTGCGAGTTTATTTCGCAGTTGACTTTTTCCCACAATTCTGACTTTTTGCTCACAGTTCCGAGCTTCTATCTATTTCTCCGAATTGTTTATGAGTTTATGTGTCGCAATTCTGACTTTATAACGTGCAATTGCGAGTTTATATCACACTTCTGAGACAAAAATATCAGAATTGTGAGTTTGTATCACACAATTGAGAAAAAAAGTCAGAACTGCGAGATGTAAACGCGCAATTGCAAGGAAAAAAAAGTCAGAATTGTGGGATAAAAAGAGCAGTTATCAGAAACTCGCTTCCAAACTGCTCAAAATACAGGCTTCCAGTGACTTTCAAACATCAAGGCACCTAGAATGCAAAAAATGTGGGCAAAACTCATGTATTGTATTCCAGGGCTTCCGAGAATTCAAAACCTTGTTCAAGTGAAAAAGCAACTAGAATCATGCTCAGAATGGTTATGCACAATGGTTAAAAGGTGGCTTTAGATACCAAAAAAACAAAAAGGTACATAGAAAAATCAATTCTGAATCTGATGCCCAGACTTCATGAAATTTGCAAACTCCTTTATTTGTTTATCCTTATTATAATTGCATTTTGAATTTTTGCATAAATTCCTCACAGCTCTGTTTAACACATTTTATCATATGCAAATTTTACTGAATTTCCCCCTTACAATCAACAGAGAAACTATGCCAAAAAGTGTACAGATTCTCTGTAGGCCTGGTTAGAACTTTGCACAGCCATGCTCGATAACAGTTATATAATTACCCGTCGCATGCAAACGCATGTAATGTTTAATAGTTGCATTATACTTTCGGTAACACCGTGTAATAGCTGCATATTTTAAATATTCATTTGAGGTGCTAGCGATGCCTGAGGGATGAGTCGAAATTATGTTCTCCTTCTCATAATGGACAACATGCCTCAGAAGAGGTGCACGGATATTAGGCGGTTTCACACATGAAACCCGTTAAATTGCCAAACCACCTTTTCTGATAAATGCACCTGTCTCTCCATCTCTTTAGTGAGAATTTTTAACAAAAGACTCCATCTATAAAAGGGATTGTTCAACCCAAAAATGAAAGCTCTTATCATTTACTCACCCTCATGTCATCTAGATGATTTTCATCTGTGGAACACAAAAGGAAAAGGAAATCATCTGGTTGGGTGAATTCAAATCATCTGATAGGTAAATGTATGGATCTGTCTTATGAAGAACATAAAAAAACAGTTAATCATAAATCAGTAACCTTGAAGGTGGCGGCAACAGTGGCTCCTTATGAATGAACCTCACACACACATGCACAATCTATCAATCTCAGTTGGCGACTGGTCGGCATAATCATCTGTCATTGTCCTAATGGCCTCTCCCTCACGTCAAGATGATGAAAGCGTGGGGCTGACGAGGGATAGCTTGGGAAAAGAGTGTGTGAGGCTTTGGATCGGTTCCCCTCCTCATTAACCTCAGTGATGGTCTGACAGACAGCTGTCGAGATGAGCAGTTGACTAGTATCTGTAGAAGAAGAACGGCTGGGTGGAAGAATGACAAAGGAGAGGTGGAGAGAGAGCGGGGAAAGAGCAATGAGAGACCCAGCAGATGAAATCAGCCAGAGAAAGATTGAATAAGCTACTGACACGTCATTAGCTTCACAAAAAGATCTAGATGAAAGGTTCAGGTCAAACTCAACCGACTAATCCCACAGGCTGCTTTTTCATAACTCAGTGACTTAATCGAGTTCTCAATCATGCTTCATTCAAGTATCAAATGTCTCACAATGTTCTATAATTGAATTAGAAACTAGAACACTTGTGGGAAAAAAAGAATGGTCCTCATGAGTTGTCAGAGTGTTCCTGTGTTTGGTCTGACTGGTTTTTGTAGTGTGTGTTTTTTGCTATGTGATTGTTTACTAAAATTTGGACTGTGTATCAAGCTTTCAAGCTACAACCACCAAACTTGAGTCAGACCTTCGGACTGGTCTGACTCAGGTTGCTATATCTTTTCTAACTGATTGGACTTACAATTTTTGTTAAACAGAAGATCCAATCTACAATAAAATCCCATAGACTTTCATTGAGGGGGCCAAAACTTTTGTACATTAAGACTTCTAGTGTTTAGGCAGTCCATCACTAGCAAAGCTTAAAGGCTATCGTAGGAGAACATGCTAATTCATGCTATCAAGCATACTAAAACATGTTAGCAACATAGTAATCATGTTAAAAACATACTAGAAACATGTTAATCATGCTAGAAACATGCTATTAACAGGTTAATCATGTTTAAACATGTTAGAAACATGCTAATTATAGTAAAAACATGCTAGCAACATGCTAATCATGCTAGAAATATGTTAACATGTTAATCATGCTAGAAATATGCTAGCACAATATTAATCAATTTAAAGGCATACCAGCAACATAATCATCATAACTTATTAAAAACATGCTAATTGTTCTAGAAACGTGCTAATCATACTAGAAACATTCCAGCAACATGCTAATCATATTAATCATGGTACAACATGCTAGCACAATGCTAATGCTAACAACATGTTAATCAAGCTAGAAATATGTTATTAACAGGTTAATTATGCTTAAAATATGGTAGCAACATGTTAATCGTGTTAAAGGCATACCAGCAACATGCTAATCATAACTAACATGCTGAAAACATGTTAATTGTGCTAGAAACATGTTAACATGCTAGAAACATACCAGTAACGTGTTAGAAACATTAATCATGGTAAAAACATGCTAACAGCATGCTAATCATGGTATAAATATGCTAGCACAATGCTAATCATGCTTAAAACATGCTAGCAAAATGTTAATCATGTTAAAAATATGTAAACAATATGTTAATCATGCTAGAAGTGTTAGAACAATGCTAATCATGTTAGCATTGTGTTAGAAATATGCTATCAACAGATTAATTTTGCCTAAAACATGATAGCAATATGCTAATCATGTTAGAAACATGCCGACAACATGCTAATCATGCTAACACAATGCTAATCATGTTAGAAACATGCAAACATGCTAATCGTGCCAATCATTTTACAAAACACGTTAACAACATGCTACTCATGCTAGAAACATGTTAATAATGATTAAAAACATGATAACAACATGCTAATCATGCTAGAAATATGCTAGCACAATGTTAATCGTTAGAAAAATGAAAACATGCTAATCGTGCCAATCATGTTACAAAACATGTTAGCAACATGCTAATCATGCTAGAAACATGCTAATCATAATTAAATCATGTTAGTAACATCCTAATCATGCTAACAATATTCTATTTTTGATGAATACATGCTAGTAGCATGTCAATCATGTTAGAAAACATACTAATTATGTTAAAAAACATGCTAGCCACATGATAATCATGCTAGTAACATGGCAAAGGTGTTAAAAACATGCTAACAACATGCTAATCGATCTAACAACAAGCAAATAGTGCAAAAACATGCTAACAATAAGCTAATTGCGCTACAATTATGCTAGCAATGCGCTAAATCACGCTAACAACATGATATCAACATCTACCTAATCTAAATTTTCAAACTTCAAGCTTTTACAGCTGCTTCAAACTTTCAGGCTAGGCTTTCTCAAGCCAACTTCAAAGTTTGTACACAAACTTTACTTATTTAGTTTTTATAATTGGTATAGTAAAATAACTTTAAAGCAGGGAGAAAATCTTCTGTTGATGTCAAAGACCGTGCATCCAATAAAACACATTACTTTTGCACAAAGGACAATTTAGTTTTGGACAGTTTAGGTCCAAAGCAAAACCAGATGGGCAGTACTGATGTAGGAGAAACAACTGAGATATAAAATAGATCTCATATGTGGTTTTTCTTCCTCATGGGCCAGTCCACTGAGGGTTCGGCATGAGTGAGTTTCACTACACACGGTTTCAAACATCTAAGCCGTAGTCCTAATCACTCTGAAGTGTGTGTAAGTAAGTGGGCATACGTGGACACTGGTGGGCTGTGACAGTCTGGCCACCCCGCGGTAATGAGAGTCAGGAAGAGGGTGATCAGAGACGAGGAATCACATCATTAGGACCACATTCCCTTGCAGTCAAGAGCCAGAGAGAGAAAGAGACAGAGCAGTCAGTCACTCCGCTGAACAGATCAAACTCTAATGAGCCTGTCTCTTTGTTCAGCACCCAGACCTCTGATGCACTCCTGCTACACACACACACACACACACTGACAGCAAAGGCAGAAAGACAAATACTCAAATAACTGTCTATACATGAAGAGACTCTGTGCATCTTTATTTGTCAGAGCTATGGCAGATTGCATAAGGAATAATGGCTCTGTTCCAAAACCTACTGAGCTGCTTTTGTAGGCAGCATTTTAGCATTATAAGCATGTTCCTGAGGCAAAGTCTGTTCTGAAACGTTGCCAGTAATGTTATGCTCCTTCTTTGGCCTGATTCTAAAGTATTTACTTTACTTTCATTGGTAGAGTACATACGTTTAGTGCATATTACAAGTAGGCATTTGGAATAGAGCTGTAATCGGGCCTTAAAAGTTGGGCCCGACATTGCCCAAGCCCGACAAGTATATTTTGATTGACAGCTTTTTAAAAGCCCGAACCCGTTTACAGCCCGACATTATTCAAATGTGCGGAAGCACACAGCTCTTTTGCCTTTTGTCAATAATGAGTAATTTATACATGTTTTAACATAATTTATTAATGACTAACCTAGGCTATAGGCCACTTAGAAGTTGGAACAAAAAAATAAAATAAGTCCTCTGTAACATCGTAACATCTTAGCACTCTAAATAGGCATACACTCAGCCTGTAAATAGGCCTGCGCGCCAATAAAATGACTCTTAAATTAAGTTAAGTTCTAAATTACGATGGGTTTTTGGCAATAACGAAATTAAGATGAAGGCTCCGTGGGATTTGCTTCGCCACTTCTCTCCACAATCCGGCCTCAACGCGACAGTGAATAGCATCTGAAATGTAATAAGCGAATAATGCCAACATTAGCCTATATACTCTGTCTGCATTATGCATTTAAGACTCAATTAATATTTTGTTATAATTAAAAAAAAAAAAAAAAAAACTTTACTCACCAAGATTAGGCTACATATTTTTGTGGAGGAAAATGATTGAATCCACTGTAGTTTCAGCGCGGTCCTGCGCTGAAGCCTGAAAGCTGAATAAATAAGCTTCCCATTGATGTATAGTTTGTTATGATAGAACAATATTTGGTCGCGATACAACTATTTGAAAATTTGGAACCTGAGGATGCAAAAAAAAAAATCAAAATATTGAGAAAATCACCTTTAAAGTTGTCCAAATGAAGTTCTTAGCAATGCATATTACTAATCAAAAATGAAGTTTTGATATATTTGCGGTAGGCAATTTACACATTATCTTAATGGAACGTGATCTTTACTTAATATCCTAATGATTTTTGGCATAAAAGAAAAATCAATCATTTTGTCCCATACAATGTATTTTTGACTATTGCTACAAACATACCTGTGCTACTTATAAATATACTTATGCTACTGCATAAAAATGCAGTTCATACAGACAATGTTGACAAAGTTTTGAATACTTTTCTTGTTTAATAAAAATGTTTTTAATTCCTGCATTAAAATGACTTTAACATTTCTTTGAATCTTAAAGTAAAAAAATGTCATTAAAAGGCTGGAATTGTTAGAAATTCTTTAATAAACAACAACAAAGCAGTGTTATATTCATTTCATTGATGTATATAACACAGTTCAAAAGTTTAGGGTTGGTATGAATTTTTAAATGTTTTGAAAAAAAGTCTTATGTTCGACAAGACTGCATTTATTTGCTGAAAAATACATTTAAAAAAAATAGTAAAATATTATTAGAATTTTTAATATATTTTCTATTTAAATACATATTAAAATGCAATTTATTCCTGTGATGCAAATCTGAATTTTCAGCATCATTTCTCCAGTTTTTAGTGCCACATGATCCTTCAGAAACCTTCTAATATACTGCTTTGTTGCTCAAGAAACATTTCTGATTATTATCAATGTTGAAAACAGTTGTGCTGCTTAATATTTATGAGGAAACCGTGATACTTTTCAGGATTTGCAACTTTTATTAAAAGTGACTTATAATGCAGTACAAGTACACATTTGATCAAGTCGCATTTCCTTGACAATTTAACATATGATCCTTGCATTGCTAGTTGTTTACTGTTTGAGCTGCGGGAATTGCCGGCAGAGTTTTCGGCTTGGAAAGCTAAGTAACTTTGGGTTTTAAAGTCTCTAAAATGTCCTACCTGTCATCTCTGAGCCTTCAACCACAGGGTCAAAAATCCCCTGACATTCAGGAAAAGCACAGGCTTCTGAAATGCTAGGAAATAAATGTCAGTTAAAGCATTTTCATCGGGCAGATGTGCTTATCCAAAGCGACTTACAGTGCATTCAAGGTATACATTTTATCAGTATGTGTATGCCTGCTTGAGCAACGGGTCTGTACTCATTGCTATCAGAAATACTACTCTACTTTGTCCAGACTTCATCAGTGTGCAGTTCACTGCATGTGTACAGCACTTTCTTCTTTATGTGCCTTCTACTTGAAAGTGTGTTTTGTTCTTATTACCAGCAAAGGCCATCGCTTCATTCCTGAGCCTCTCATCTGCCTCTGCCGGCAGTGAGACGTGAAGAGGCACTTTTGACACCTCTTCCCCGTCTCTGCTCCACACAAAAGCCTCCTGAACAAGTTCTCTTCAGATTCCATTTGCTCTCAGCCTGTTTATCTCCCCGATCGCCCGCCGTCCAGGGGAAACCCTGCTCTTATCTGAGCAAAGAGACAGACAAAAAAAACATGTGCGCTTTGAGAGAAAGAGACAGAGAAGGAAAAGTAGTCTTAGATCTCGTTACCTCTGCGCAGAAGTGAGGAAGACAGGCGGCTGAAATATATATCTCTTGACGTCTCACTAATGGACTCCCTCCTCTTTTGTTTCTCTACTATCATTCAGCTCTGCTCTGTGGACCAGAAGCTTGCCAGACTCCTCAAGAGCCCCGCTGAGCGTTTACTGTGAAAATGTAAACCGGTGCATGTATTATATCTCAGCTGGCGATCTTCTACAACTTGTAACCTTCACAGTCTGTGGTTTTCACATGTGTATGTGTTTCTAAAACAGTTTGGCGTTGCACCTTTCAAAATCAAATCAAATATAAAATATATATAAAATTATATAATATATAATTACAAATGAAAAATTAAACAATAAAATGAAAAATATTAATAATACATTTTAAGAAGGCAGTCAAAAATGACACATTTCATTTTAAAATAAAATAATACAATGAAATAAAATTTCTTAAGTGTACTTGCTTAAGTGTACAGAAAAATGTAAAAATTATATTTTTATAATTATAAAATTATAAAAAAAATTATTAATTCAAATTGAAAAATTAAATAATAAAATAAAACAAATAAAAGTGTCCAAAAAGCAGGCCAAAAACAATACAAAATAGCAAAAAAAAAATAAATAATACAAAAATAATGAGATAAAATAATAACAAAATGAAAACTAAAAGCATCTGTTAGTGCTTGCTCAATTTTAAAAAAAAATAATTATTAAAATTAATAATAAATTAAAATTAATAAAATAAAAAATATATATTAATAATAAAATTAAAATAAAAGTTAAATAATTACATAATAATATAAAAAATTTGAATAATAAAATGTGTTTTTAAAAAAAGGCAGGCTGAAACATTTAAAACTGGCACCTTTAATTTTAAAATAAAATAGTTAATAAATTATGATTTTTTTTTTTTCTTGGTAATTTCTCAAAAAAATAGAACAAAATTAAACAATTAAAACTGAAAAACGAAATAATAAAATAGAAAAAAAACTAAAATGCAGGCCAAAACAATCCAAAATGGCACCTTTAAAATAAAATAAAACTAAAATAATTAGACAAAATAATAATAAAATAAAATAATAATAAAGTTAAAAGTTTGTCTTTAACCAGTGTGCTTGCTCAAAAAATGAAAAATAATGAAAACTGAAAAATTAAATAATATAAATTAAAATATATTAAACAAAAATATCTTAATAATAAAATAAAATAAAAATGACATTTCAAATTAAATTTAATTAAATTATTTAATTAAAAAATAAATAATAATACAACTTAAAAAATAATTTAAAAAAAATTACTTGCTCAAAATAAATAAATAAATTTTATTAAGCTTACTGCTACTTAATGACAATGTTTTCAACTTGAGCAGCAGTGGTTCAAGTGGTGAAAGCAGATAAACACACTTTTTTGCATTGTTTTCCAGCAAACATATCTGTTCTCGGCTACAAATAGCACACTATGGATGGTTAATAGTTCAAAGTTCAAAAAGCTATGACAGAGAACCTGTATTAAAAGAAAATATTTCACACACCTATTCACAAAGCTCTCTATTAAGCCTAATTGGCAGAAATCATAGATCGCAGTCCTATATATACCAAAATGACAACTCCATTAGCAACTGCAGTGCGTGAAAGGTTATGTTTACTGGCAATCAAACAGCAAATAAAAATGTGAATCAGCAAACCAACGCTAACGACTTAATGAAGAGCCGTAAGTGGTTTCTGAATTAATTTGCATAAAAAGGGGCAAATGAGGACGGCATAAATGGCCCAATCATATTATCTTTACACTTAGAATCTACATCCCTCGGGGTTAACAGACCAGTTGACTTACAAACCACCTCTATGAATTTACACAGCTGACCTTCTTTCTAGTTCATAATCATAAAGAAATACTTGTTTACAGTAATACATTTATAATGGAAGACTGAGGTGATCATGCCAGAGGCTTTCAAAGTAATGCTGTGTTTAAAGCATTTATTATTATTTTTGTTTTCAAGGAAGATAAATGCGGGTTGCCGAAAAATCTGAAATGGCACCTTAAAAAATGACATTAAATTAACATCATAAAAATGTAAAAATTAAATAATAAAAAAAAAAAGTAAAAAAAAAAGGCAGGCTGAAATCCAAACTGGCACCTTTAATTTTTAAATAAAATAAAATAATTATTAAATTATGAAATTAATTAATTAATTTTAAAGTCTTAAGTGCACTTGCTCAAAAAAAATTTAAAAATAGAACAAAATAAAATAATTGAAACTGAAAAATCAAATAATAAAATAAAACAAATAAAAGTGTCCAAAAAAGCAGGCCAAAACAATCCAAAAATGGCATCTTTAAAATAAAATAAAATAAAATAGATGAGCTGATTTGTCCATGTTTTAATATTCTTTTGGTCATATAATATTTTGTAGATTGAGTAGAATCTGCAATCTCTGACCTAGTTTGTTTGCTGGCTTCCATGACTGCAATACGCTGTGTTTTCCGCCAACTGGCAACCCAGGGTGTTGAAATCCTTTTGGGTAAACTGGCAGTGAGCGGAGTCACAGGCCGAAAAATCTGAAATGGCACCTTAAAAATTACATTGAATTAAATTAACATAATAAAAATGTAAAAATTTAATAATAAAGTAAAAAATATGATTAATAAAATGTAAAAATAAATAAATAAATGCTGAAATCCAAAATGGCACCTTTAATTTTAAAATAAAATAATTAAATTAAAAATTAAATTTTAAAGTCTAAAAAAATGGAACAAAATAAAATAATTAAAACAGAAAAATAGAATAAAACAAGTAAAAGTGTCTAAAAAAGCAGGCCAAAACAATCCAAAATGGCACCTTTAAAGCATAAAATTGCAGATATTTACGAAACATGCTAAGTTTGCATACTTGTTTCTCTGAACAACAGTGCTACAGCCAGTTATTCTGTTTTGAAATGTGTGTTTTGTGTTAGAGTGTTTGTTTTTGTTTTGGTCGGTGTGACTCCGCCCACTGCCAGTTTAACCAATAGGATTTCAACACCCAGGGTTGCCAGTTGGCGGAAAACACAGCAAACAAAGCAAACAAACTAGGTCAGTGATTGCAGATTCTACCCAATCTAAAAAAATATTATATGACCAGAAGAATATTAAAACATGGACAAATCAGCTCATTAATGTATTTATTTCATTTTAATATATATATTTTATATATTTTTTATATATTTTATTTTATTTTAATACAGTCCAAAAAAAAGTACATACAGTACATTTGACCACTCTATGTCAGAAGAAAATAGAGATAATATATCAGCAGCAACTGGGCTAAAGAAGCAACTCAACCAAAGTAAAACCCACAGCACCTTTGAAGATCGAACATCATCCCAAATAAACAGCTTCTGCTACTTTCTACTAAGCATCTACAGCGAAGTGTGTTTGACCTCAAATCCTGCTGTATATACATATACATGACTTTTTACATGAACATTTAATGGAGATATAAATATTCACTCTGTTGCATTATACATGCATTAGGATTTCCATATGAACACTGTGTTTTAAACAGAATACCATTATGTGTAAACCCCATGAAAGCTCACATTAAACATTAAATTGACATTTAAATCGAATTGTTCATATACGTTTAATTTTCTTGTAGCAAAGGATAAAATATTCTGTTCCTGTTTGATCATATGCAAGACGAAGTTCCTGGTTTTCTGCACACAATCTCTGAGTTTGTGTGTGTGTGAAGAAGCATCTCCTCACGTAGAGTAATCTGCATAAATTTCAGCCCCCTCAGCATTGCACTTGTGATTTGAACAAAAATTCAATTAAACTATTTTTTTTCCTCTCCCTCATATAAAATTGCTTAATAACAAACAACAATAATGGCATCGTATCAGCGAGTGCTGTGAGGAAGGACAGAGAGTGGGCATTAAAACACCATCTTTGATGCCTCGTTAATGTTGTGACAGTGTAGAGGATCGTTAGGCCTGCAGTAGGCGGAGGAGATCCTTCTAACGTTTATTAATCTTACAGGACATGAAATTTTATTTGCCCAAATTAACCACTTCTGTAATGTGTGGAGAATATTAAAGACGACATGAATTAAAAATAGTTTTGTGGTTTTTAGTCCATATCTGTTAGCTTTAAGGATAATTTACATACTTGTGCAACTTTTAGAATATATACATGATTTAAATTGGCGATATTTACATCAGCATTACAAAATACTCATGTGCCGTCAAAATGCGAGTCCAAATAGCTGATAAAAACATCACAATGATTCACAAGTAATCCACACCACTCCAGTCCAAAATCTGCATGTTTGTAAGAAACAAATGCATATTTAAGACATTTTAACGTCAAAACTGTTGCTTCTGGCCAAAATATGAGTCCATAATCCATAATAATGCTTCTTCCAGTGAAAAAGTCCATTAAAATCAACCCATATATTTGTTTGGATCTGTTTATGCTTGTAAACAGTGTTTGATCTATGCATATTTCTCTCCTGATTCAGATTAGAAGCTAACAATATTATTGTTAGAAGGGCCTATTCACATTCATTGGTGAGGAAGTGATACACATTTCTCCAAATGTGATGAAGAAACAAACTCATCTACATCTTGTAACACTAATGATCTGAAAAGATGATATTTAATAGCAAAGAAATGTCATTCCATCACTTCCTCACCAATGAATGTGAACGGGTGCCGTCAGAATTAGAGTCTAAACAGCTGATAAAAACATCACAAGTTTGTCAGTTAACATTATTGAGAAGACAAAAGCTTCAAGAAACAAATCCATCAAGACATTTTTAACTAAAATACAAGTCCATAATTATAATATCGCTTCCTCCAGTAAAAAAGTGGTCTGGTCTGAATCAGGAGAGAAATCTGAACAGATCATAACAGCTATAAAATCAAATATGTGGCTCGATTTTAATGTGAGAGACAACACAATCTGGACTTTTTCACTGGAGGAAGCGTTATTATGGATTATGGACTCATATTTTAGTTAAAAATGTCTTAATGATGGATTTGTTTCAGCTTTTGTCTTCCCAAGATGTTAACTGATGGATTGGAGTGGTGTGGATTACTTGTGGATTATTGTGATGTTTTTATCAGCTGTTTGGAATCTCATTCTGATGGCACCCATTCACTGCAGAGGATCGATTTTGGTGAGCAAGTGATGCAATGCTACATTTCTCCACATCTGTTCTGATGAAAAAACAAACTTGGAATGGTATGAAAAAAAATACTGGAGTAAAAAGAGTTTGACTGCAAGACAAATAACGGTAGTCTCTTGAAAAAGAGCACCAGAAGTGTTTCCACTGCTTGTTTAAGCACATAAGTCAATTTGAAATGCTAATACTGGCACGAGTTCACATGCGCAAGACTACAAAATTCCCTTTCAGGCAATTACTGCTTTTGTATTTCGCCAAAAGCTGTATGCAGCCCATATATTATACGCTGTGGATAATATTAATTGAGAATTTGGGCCTCAAATAATTCGTACGGGGCGAATTTGAATTTCAGATGAGTGCAGCGGCATATTTTCCCCCTTCATGAACAAGCTTCTTCAGGCGGCTTGTGGAAGCTCCGAGTTTGCAAAAGAAGTGATGCGAGAATGATAATGAGTTTCACAGCATTCATCCAGCATGCATTACTGAGATCATTTTAGCAGATTAGTTAAAGTGAAACCGCAGCAGCCAACAGGCCATCCTAACGGTGGCAAAATGGGGCCAAGCGCCAGTGAGTGAGAACGACATGCGTAATGAGAACGAGAAACCTCATGCGATACCTCTTAGAAGAGCCAGAACTGGAAAAAATGCTGACAGTGAACAAAAAAAATTAGAATAAATGAAGACTAAAGGGGCGTTCACGTTAGATTTTAGGTGTGTAGTTAGTTCAGGGCCTATAATGAATGTAGGCAGGATATGAGGCTTATGTTTCAAATAAATAATTATAAATTTACAATGTTAAAATCTACATCAGTGTCTCTTCTTAACTGAAGTGTGCATTCTTTTTAACCTGTATTGCCAAAACAAGAATTTCAATCTGCGGATCTATACATCCTCTACTGCTCTTTTCATTATGCAGATTTCCAGGTCCAAGTTCACAAGACTTGAAAATAAATGACAATGAATTGGACATAAAGTCTAGTGTGATCATCCACTTAACATGGTTTTTGCTGCCCACGCAACCTTTAATGGTTTCCATACATTTCATGATGTGAAGATGCAATTAGTCTGGAAATGGACTTTCAAGGGACATTGACTGCACATATAACATCTCACCTTTTTGCTATAGAAATGTAGGGCCCTATAATTTCCACGATGCAGAAAATGAGGACTGAAATGCGGAATTCACTCATACTTGAAATTTACTTTACAATATGGAATGAATTTGGGTGAATAAATCAAATCGCAATATGGAAACATTAAGTCGAACAAGTGTGCTAACTTCAAGTTCAGAGCAGCTCTGAGAGTCACTTTATCAAATATGTGACCCTGGGCCACGAAACCAGTCATAAGTAGCATGAGTATATTTGTAGCAATAGACAAAAATACGTTGTATGGGTCAAAATTATAAATTTTTCTTTTATGCCAGAAATCATTAGGATAAAGTAAAGATCATGTTCCATGAAGATATTTTGTAAATTTCCTACTGTAAATATATCAAAACTTAATTTTTGATTAGTAATATGCTTTGCTAAGAACTTCATCTGGACAACTTTAAAGGTGATTTTTTTCAACATTTAGATTTTTTTGCACCCTCAGATGTCAGATATTAAAATAGTTGTATCTTGGACAAATATTGTCATATCATAACAAACCATACATCAATGGAAAGCATATTTATTTGTGGTCCAGGGTCACATATTGTATACACAGAATATCAAAGGTCTTCACTAGAAGAATTTTCATTTTTGGGTGAAATATCCCTGTAACTTCAAGGAAATAGAACAGAAATGTATTACTACTGTAGAGTAGAATGTATTTCTTAAAGTAATAATAATAACAACAACAATAATACAGTCAATTATTACCTGTAATCCATAGCCTCAGGCAACAGGGAAATACGATTCTTTTCCATGAACTGGTTCTTTCAGACAGTTCGTTCCAATGAACTGGTGAACTGTGAACTGATTCAATGACGAAACTTATATGCAATTATATTATTAAAGCACTCAAAAATGATGCAAAACATGGATGTTTTACAAGTCTAAAGCATACGAAGTAAATAAACTAGTCTTCATCAGATGGCCTTTTTAAACAATGAGGAAGCATAAAAACCTTTATTTCGCCCTTTCATTTAAGTGCACACATCAGCAGCTCACCGATCTTCAGCATCATAGGATCATACACTCTTAAAAATAATGGTTCCAAAAGGGTGTTTTTACAGTGATGACATAAGAACCATTTTTGGTTCCCCAAAGAACTTTTCAGTGAACAGTTTCTAATAGAACCATTTTTAAGAACATTTAAAAAATTTAAAGAACCTTTTTTCGACTATAAAGAACCTTTTCTGCATTTAAAAGGTTCCATGGATAGGCAAGGTTTTTCACAGAACCGCTGATGCCAATAAAGAACCTTTATTTTTAAGAGTGTATACAACGATATTTTGGCTCATTTTGAGTCTGACTGTCGGATATCCGAAAGTGAGTTTTGATTAAGTAACTTGTAGATCTGTGCTGCTTGAGTCGCGAACTGTTCAGACAGTTCAGTCCAGACCAAAAAGAACCGCTTCAAAAGAATGATTCATTAATGAACCAGACCTCACTCTGGACTGTTTGCCTGAGTTTATGGATTATATTTAATAATGTCCAATCATTTTGCTTTGTAAGACCTCAATATATCATCAGGAACCCCGGGTATTAGTTTTGTGTTCCTTGATATTCTCTTTTTTTATTCTCAAAGACATCCGCTGAATTGCATTTTATGAATCACCAAGGATCAGAGTTTCAGCAAAAAATCTTCTTCAATGTACAACTCAAGAAAAAAAAGTCACCTACATCTTGGATGGCCTGAGGTTGAGTAAATTAAAAGAGAAGTTCACTTTCAGAATAAAAATATCCTGATAATTTACTCACCACCATGTCATCCAAGATGTTCATGTCTGTCTTTCTTCAGTCGCAAAGAAATTTATGTTTTTTTTAAGGAAAAAAAAATCAAGAAATTTTCTCCATATAGTGGACTTAAATGGGAGCCAGTGGGTTGAAGGTCCAAACTGCAGTTTCAAAGAGCTCTGCATCTAGTCTTATCTAGCAAAATGATTGGTCATTTTCTAAAAAAAAATAAAAAATTTATAGCTTTTGAACACAAATGCTAGTCTAGGTTGGGTTGAAGGTCCAAATTGCCGTTTCACTGTAGCTTTAAAGGGCTCTACATGATCCCAGCTGAGGAATGAGGGTCTTATCTAGCAAAACAATCAGTCATTTTCTTAAAAAAAAAAACAAAAAAAAGATATTGTTTTTAACCACAAATGCTAGTCTAGGTAAAATTGGTAAAGTCAAGCACGGTTAGTTCTTCGCCTGTGTATTCGGTTCAAAGAGGAAGGGTTTGTTTAGAAAACACTGAGTCGGTACTTCTGCCTAGGTCATACGCATGCACGATTACGTAATGCACAAAGTCGAGCCAGTGCAAGACGGGCATTTGTGGTTAAAAAGTGGACAAATTGTAATTTGTTTTTTTAGAAAATTACCAATCGTTTTGCTAGATAAGACTTTCATTCCTCAGCTGGGATCGTGTAGAGCCCTTTGAAGCTGCATTTAAACTGCAATTTGGACCTTCAACCAGATGGGTCCCATTGAAGTCCACTATATGGAAAAAAATCCTGGAATGTTTTCCTCAAAAAACATAATTTCTTTTCGACTGAAGAAAGAAAGACCTGAACATCTTTGATGACATGGGGGTGACTAAATTATCAGGAAATTTTTCATTTTTGGGCGAACTGTCCCTTGAAAGGACCTTTTGTCGAATGTTAAAAGTTCTTCATGGAACCATTGATGCCAAAAGAGAACATTGTATACTTACACTATATATGCATTTATGCTCTAGTTAAGTTGTAATCAACATGTGGGTCATCTGGTTTCCATGGTGACCGTCTCTTGTCTCTCAGGACTCCAGAAGCAACAGGTGCACTCAGCATCTGGAATACATCGCACACAGGAATGATTTGGTTAGTAATTGGCTTCTATCCACGTCACTTTTGACTTTTAACTCCCATCCAAAAGTTACTCAACTTTAATTGACTCTTCTGCCAGTGGGGGCACAGGCGACGTGCGGCGGCGTGGGCGTCTGTCCTCATTTCTCTCGTGGTTATTTAAACCCTCTGTGTCAGCCAAGAGATTAGACGGGCGTACGGAGCCATCAATAACAGCGTTTCTGCGCCCGTCTCCCGGGCCGGCACTGATGATGGAGCGAGCGGAACCGTTGCTTGGTAACGGACGGATGGTCTTATTCACGGCAGAGTCACCGCTCTGATGAACTGCGCCCATTTTTTTCTCCCACAGACTGGCACATGTCAAAACACCAACCCAATTGCTTCCCGTGCAAAGCCGAGTAGGGGAACTTATCTCGGTTGAGTTTGGTAGCCCGATTTTTAATTTTCTTCTCTTTGCTTTAGAAGCCATAAAATTCCAGCGCCCGAAACCTGCATTGCTTCCTGTTTCAAAAAGATAACTACATCTGTTTCATTGTACCTGCAGGAAAAAGGACTGTAGTAGTCCATTTGGATTCCTCCATATATTTCAGATCTCCACCTGAGAACTCATTGCACAATAATGCAGAGGTCATTAACTTCAATAATTAACTGCAGAGCTATTATAAATCATTCTAAAGATATACTGCAAACAAGTTCTAGTCATTTTGGACATCATTCACATCATTTTGGGGTTACTTTAGGAGTTTCAGACTAGTACTACTTTGTCAGATGTATAATTACAACTTGGAAATAATAAATACTACGAAATTGCTGACTCTATAACATAAAACCAACCAAAACAACAGCAGTTTCAAGATTCCATGAAATCAAATCATTCATTTTATCAGTAATTTTGTGGCTTTAAAAAGCTTTAGCAAGTAGCATTCACGCAAAGTCTATGTTTTTTTTTTTTAATAAAGCACATATATGAGTGAAGATTTTAAATGTAATATTATTATTATTATTATTATTAATTAATTAAATAAGAAGTAATTAATATCAATATTAAAACCTGGAAAAAAGTTGTCAGATTATTCAATTTAATAATAATAATAATAATAATAATAAACAATAACAATTAATAATAATAATAATAATTATTATTATTATTCCATCACTATTGAAAAAGTCATTTCAATGCAATACCAATAATATTAATATTAATAATAATAATTACTATTATTATTATTACTACTACATCACCATGGAAAATAATTACAAAAATATAAAATATATTAAAAATATATGAATATAAAATAATAATAATTTAAGTGTAATAATAATAGTAATTATTATTATTATTAAATAAATAATTAATATCAATATTAAAACCAGGAAAAAAGTTATTAGTTTATTCAATTTAATAATAATAATAATAATAATAATAATTTATCATTATTATTATTCCATCACCATGGAAAATAATAATGAGTATATAACATTATTATTAGTATTATTATTAATTAAATAAATACTAATAAATAATTAATATCAATAGTTATCAATAATATCAACTTTTTAGATTACTAAATTTAATAATAATAATAATTATTATTATTATTATTATTATTATTATTGTTGTTGTTGTTGTTGTTGTTGTTGTTGTTGTTGTTGTTGTTGTTGTTGTTTTAGTGCTGTTGTTATTACATTTTATAATATAAAAACCTGTTTCCACTATAAAGAACCATTTGTGGAATGAAAAGATTCCACATAATAATAATAATAATAATAATAATATTTATAAGTAAATAAATGAAGTAAAAACCTGACAAAAAAGAAAAATGCACACAAAAGAGACTATTAGATTTTCATTTTGAAGTGATTTTATGGCATCTTCAAATCAAACAGAGGTGAATTCATGTTGTGAAATCACTAATCTCACACATTTTGTCATCATTACAACAAAGCCACACATGGATCCATTTGGCATCATGTGCATCACTACAGAAAGGAATAATTGATGGGTGAGGATTGAACAGATTGGAGTTGATGTGAATGTAGGATAAGCCAAAACCACTTTCCAACTTATATTAGCATGTGATCTTTACCCTAGTGTTTAGCGAGTGTAAATCAAAAGCTAATGTTCACATTACGTGAAAGCATGTTCTGAATCTGAATATTATATGTCATTAAGTCGGCACACCACCGGCAACATCCTGACAGCATGAAGCTAACTGCTGCAAGAGGAGTGTTTTAGCAAACACACACACACACACACACACACACACACACACACACACACACTAGAGGACTAGATGGACACTTACACAAAAATCTTGAGAGGAGATTTCAGGAATTTGTTAATATACTAACTCAAGGGCAGGGTGATAGGATCACAGTATGCAGAGACACACACCATAGCATCTGTTCAGTGTGGCCTGCCAAAACACAACACCTGCACACATAAACACACAAATGAACAGAGGAGCCAAGAGGGATGTAAATCTATCCGATACAGCTGGATTCTCTGCTACTGTTCTACAAAACAGCACAATCACTAGAACCTCGTTCATTCCAAAGAAATATTACCAAAACATATTTAACCTTAGAAAATGACATATATTTGTGACCATTTCTTTGAAACAACATTTAGATATTGTGAGCAATGTTGAAACTACTACTACTAAGAAGAAGAAGAAGAATTTTGCAATGATTACAACAAAGCCACATATTGATCCATTTTGGCATTATTCCATTATCATAGAAAATAATAATTTATATATTTTTTAATAATAATAATGAAAAAAAAAATTATAATAATAATACATATATATTCATGATAATAAATTGTATTTTAAATGTTATTAATAGTAGTATTAGTATTATCATGTAACAAATACAATTATATAATTTAAATAATATGAACTATTATAATATTAGTAATAATATTAATTATTATTAAAAAAATACACTTTCATAACCATGGTAAATAGTTTAATTACTATTACAAAATAATCATGATAATAATATATTGTATTTTAATTATTATTAGTGTAGTAGTATTAGTATTATTATCATATTACAGATATAATTATATAAAGTAAATAATTTTAACTATTAGAAATAATATTAAAATATCAGTAATAATATTAACTATTATTATAATAATTATTATTTCATCACCATGGTAAATAATACATTTATGTGTAATTTATGAGTTTAATAACAATAAATATTATAATTTACCAGATTACACATTATTACATATTAACTTGTGTAATATAATAACATCATTATTATTACACATAAAATTATACAAGGTAATATATATATATATATATATATACACACACACACACACACACACACACTATATATATTATATTATTATATTATATTATATTATATTAATCAGTTAATAATAATAATAATAATAATCATTATATTATTTTAGTAGTAGTATTACCATCCTATTGCAGATACAATTATATAAACTAAATGATATTAACTATTACAAATAATAACATATTACCTATATAGTAAATATTTCATCACCATAGTAAATAATACATTTATGAGTTTAATAATAATAATAATAATAATAGAAAAATGTGCCAATAAATAATAACATTATTATTATTATCATATTACATATAAAATTATACAGTAAAAAATGTAAAATAATATTAACTACATTGTAATAATATTGTAATAATATTAATTATTACGATAATAAATCATACATTTATCAGTCAATAGCAGTAATATTAATAATAATAATAATAATAATAATATTGATGATAATAATAATAATAAAAATACAATATTATATTACCCAAGTTAATATGTAATAATGTGTACTCTGGTAAAGTTTTGTGTGCGTGTGTGTGTGTTCTGGTATATATGGTTTATGAGGACACAAATGTGTATAATGACATGGGTACTACAACGTAAACATGGTTTATGAGGACACTTCCTGTGTCCCCGTAAAACAAAGGGCTTAAAAAACATACTAAACACTGTTTTATGAAATTCAAAAAGTGTGCACAGTCTCCTGTGAGGGCTAGGTTTAGGTATAGGGTAGGTGTAGGGCGATAGAAAATACGGTTTGTACAGTATAAAAACCATTACGCCTATGGAGCAAATGCAAGAATGTGTGTGTGTGTGTGTGTGTGTGTGTGTGTGTTTGTTTTTTTAACCACCAAATTCAGAACTTTTATTCTGGCTCTGATTTAGCCTTTAATTGAAAACAACAGTAAAGCAGAATCCTGTATCTTTTTACCATCTTGAGTAACCAGGACAAGTGGACCTCCATGGCTTGCCAATATTCAAATGTAGATTGATGGCTCGAACTGAATCCTTCACTTTCTCCAGCACGTCTGTCCTCAACGCAATAAATGTACCTGAGAGAGACAAATGAAACACACAACAATTAAACTCTCTCACAAAACAAGGCTTAATACACCCATCAGTGTATCAGCTGTTAAAAGTACATTTAAAAAAGCAAAAAGGCAGAAATTAACACATCAAACACTTCATACTTAAACTCCATTTAAACTTAAACTCCAAAAGCATTTTCACACTCTAAATACATTGCTGGTTGCATTCATCAGTGCACATATTTTTAATATTTAAAAAAATATATATAAGTCTTTGTAACCTTTCATCAAAATAAAATAACTTTCTTTTCAGCTGATGTCATCAAGGCCACAGAGATTAATTAGTCAAGGTCAACTAACAGACAAATGGCTAATTAGACATCGCTTTAATGACTTTGGTATTTAACACCCACGTTTCACGAACAAGCGGAGAACACAGAAACAGGTGCAGAAATCTCACCTCTCAAGTCTAAGGTTTTTTTTTTCTTTATAATTAAAAATCCTTCATGCAAACGCATACTTTGAAAACCTAACTAGCAGAAAATTAGCACATATCAATATATTCAGTTTAGCAAGAGCAACAAAATCCCAGATTTATGACACAATGATTATTATTCAGTATTTAGCAACTTGAACCATGCCAGTCATCATAACAGAGGTCATATAAAAACCATATACTTTAAAAGCCTCTTGATTCCTGTCAGCTGCATCATGTACAGCCAAAACCGAGCAGCTGTTATAGAAACAGACAAGAGTGTAAAAGGACAAACAGGTGACCAGCAGGTCTGTCCAAACATCTGCTGTGACTAAGACACACATCTGGACAAATCACCACATACAAAGACTCTTGATTCCTCTGGAGGAGGTACGATTCATTTGGATGATCACATAATACAGCTTGTCTGGGTCTAAGCAGCCTGTCCTCAAATGAAAAACATGAATAAAAATGTAGTCAGACCTTCTGAAACGACACTTTTAAAGAGGCTTTTGACCTGAATGTGGAGACTGAACGTCAAGTTCACCTTCCAGAGCATCTCTGCACAGTTGAAGTCAAAAGTTTACAACTTGCAGAATCTACAAAATGCATGATATTTTTTTATTTAGTACTGTCCTGAATAAGATATTTCACGTAAGAGATGTTTACATGTAGTCCATAAGAGAAAATAATAGTTGAATTTATAAAAATGACCCTGTTCAAAAGTTTAAATACACTTGATTCTTAATACTGTGTTGTTACCTGAATGATCCACAGCTGTGTGTTTTTTAGTGATAGTTGTTTGTGAGTCCCTTGTTTGTCCTGAACAGTTAAACTGCCAGCTGTTCTTCAGAAAAATCCTTCAGGTCTCACAAACTTTTTGGGTTTTCAGCATTTTTGTGTATTTGAACCCTTTCCAACAATGACTGTGTGATTTTGAGATCCATCTTTTCACACTGAGGACAACTGAGAGACTCATATGCGACTATTACAGAAGGTTTAAACGCTCACTGATGCTTCAGAAGGAAAAACGATGCATTAGGAGCCGGGGCTGAAAACTTTTGAACAGGATGTTCATGTGTACATTTTTCTTATTTTCTTATGTGTATCTTTTTTTTTTTTTAAATTTAGTACTGACCTTCAGAAGCTACAGAAGACACATGTTTCCCAGAAGACAAAATAAGTTACATTTTCCATGATCTTCAAATTCAGAAAAGTTTTCACCCCCCTGCTCTTAATGCATCATGTTTCCTTCTAAAGCATCAGTGAGTGTTTGAACCTTCTGTAATAGTTGCATATGAGTCTCTCAGTTGTCCTCAGTGTGAAAAGATGGATCTCAAAATCACACAGTCATTGTTGGAAAGGGTTCAAATACACAAAAATACTGAAAAACAAAATAACTTGTGGGACCTGAAGGATTTTTCTGAAGAACAGCAGGCAGTTTAACTGTTCGGGACAGACAAGGGACTCATGAACAGCTATCACTAAACAAAAAAAAACACAGCTGTGGATCATTCAGGTAACAACACAGTATTAAGAATCATGTGTGAACAGGGTCATTTTTATAAATTCAACTATTATTTTCTCTTGTGGACTATATGTAAACATCTTTAATGTGAAATATCTTATTCAGGTCAGTACTACATAAAAAGTAACATGCATTTTGTATGATCCCTCTTATTTTGGTAAAATAATTAACATTTTGCAGATTCTGCAAGTTGCATGTAAACTTATGACTTCAACTGTATGCCAGTGCTAATGTTTCCTTTTCTAAATCTGTCCATTAGCACCATAATTTATTCGGTTTATCATCATGTACTCATCTGAGAAACTGAGCATTACATCACTTGCTCACCAATGGATCCTCTGCAGTGAATGGGTGCCGTCAGAACGAGATTCCAAACAGCTGATAAAAAAAAATAAAAAAAATCACAATAATTCACAAGTAATCCACACCACTCCAGTCCATCAATTAACATCTTGAGAAGTGAAAAGATGCATGTTTGTAAGAAATAAATCCATCATTATGATGTTTTTAAGTTAAAAATGCTGCTTTAGGCTAAAATATGAATCCTCTATACATAATATTTCTCTCTTCTAAAATGAAAACGCCTTAATGATGGATTTGTTTCTTAAAAACATGCAGCTTTCTACTTCAAAATATATAATTGATGGATTGGAGTGGTGTGGATTACTTGTGATGTTTTTATCAGCTGTTTTGACTCTCATTCTGACGGCACCCATTCACTGCAAAGGATCCTTTGGTGAGCAAGTGATGGAATGCTACATTTCTCTAAATCTGATAAAAAACCAAACTCATCTACATCTTGGATGGCCTGAGGGTGAGTAAGTTTTCAGCAAATTTTTTATTTTTGGGTGAACTATTCATTTAGGATTGTAAACAGAACAAATTCTGCTTCCATGTCAGAGATTAAATGAAAACAGCCACTACACATATTTAGTATTTGTTCCTTGATTCTCCTACATCTGTCAGAATAATTGATCTCACGAGGATCCTCAGAGAATTATTAACCCTGACATACTTCTCAAGTTGTGAGACACTCCTCATATCCGCTGGAAATCTCATAAACCTAAGCGATCCGTTACCTCCTGCTCTGTCTGTGTGAGAAAGAACTTTAAATGTCACAAAAGTCTCTGCAATCAAACCCGAAATGAGATGAGGCCACTGGATCAAAGGATAAACGTGGAAAATAAATATATATCTAAACCATGCTGAAGTTACCAGCTTCTCATAATGAATCCAGAGGTCATCCTGAATGCTGACTTAAGCTTCCGGCCCCTTATTAAAAATGCATCTGCTTTTCAAGTGCACATATTCGGCTCAGCATGATGTAGGAGGTTAATCTCACTATTTGTCAAGAGCAGATTAGCACATTGCTCAGATCCAGCACGTTTAAGGCTTGTCCTTACGCCGTATGCGTGTTCTCCTGCAGAGGAGCAATGCAGGATGTAAATAAGCTCTTCTATATTTCATCACACAGATTATTAACAGGAAACAGTTGTAAATAATATATGCATTTGAAACAGAAAGCATGAATCCTGCTGTGTTCTAACTACTCCTAAATTCATTGAGGTATTATTATGGACTGCCCTTTTCTGTAAATTATGGATAAGTAATCTCCTGACATAAAATTATTTTGTCCAGAAACCACATTTCTACGCATAATATTCAAAAGTGTGTTTAATGTGGTTCCTTCAAGAAATTAAAATGGGGATTTTAAATGCAATTTACAAACAAACTAATATGCAAAATAATGCATTCACATGTGTAAATGTTTACAATTAAGAGCAAAATAAAATAAATAAATGTTTGTAAATAAAATTAAGTTAATGATTAATGACAATAATGATTAATTCAAATGATTGATTCACTCATATATTTGAGTAAATAAATAATATTTGTAAAATAAAATAAAGCAATAAAAAAGCAAGCAAAAAATGTAAAAAAAAAAAACAATCCAGTCCCATGTGTAAATGTTTACAATTTAAAAAATATATTTGTAAACTAAAATTAATTATTGCAGATAAAAAAAAATAATAAAATGCTGCAGCAAATTAAATCATTCCATTTTAGAGCAAAATAAATATAAATAAATATGTAAATAAAAAGCAAATGTTGCAAAATTATTGTACATAAAAAAAGGTAATTAAAAAAATTAAAACTATTTACTTGTATAAATGTGTACATTTAATAGCAAAATAAATATTAATATATATATATTTTTTTTTTTTTTTTTGCTCCCATTTAATAGCACAATAAATACAGATTTTTAAAATATATGTTTAATTATTTTTATTATATTTTTAATATATATTTTAATTTATTGCAAGCTAAAAAATAATAAATAAAATAAAATAGAATAGTGAAAATACACATTTTTATCATATTTGCACTTTTTTTTTTATCTCATTTTTAATTATTTAAATATATTTATTTTCATGCAATAAACAAAAAAAAAACTACACGCATATACTACAACACATGAAGCTGCGGTGTGTAATTTCCAACTCTGACTAAAACAAATTAGTCTACTACAGTTGTCAGACAAGGAACAAACTTCGTTTGTAACAAAAATATTATTCTGTGTTAAAAATGCAAGAAATTGCTGTATATCATGTAGTCAAAGCATCTTACGGTTGCATACTACAGTAGTGGAAAACACCAATAAACTAGCCTGACCTTTGACCCCTTTCCACAAAGTTAAGTTTCTAAGAGGCAAATAAGTTGAAACGTGACTTTGTATCTCATCACAGAAAGACAGACGGGCGTTTGAACCGCTGCCACATCCTCCTGGAGAGATACGGTAGTAATCCATTACATGGTCTGTTAGGCCATTACATCAAACAAGCGTGCTGTCGAACAGCTAAATGTGAGGCCACAAATTATCATGAGTTGTTAAAGCAGTAAAATGAGAATGAATATCCAATCCATCCTCATTGGAAGGAGCGGTTATATTTCGGCAAAAGTTATGAGAAATTGATAAACACCCCGCTCCCGAGTCATCAATCACCCTATTGTGATGTCAGGGCCGCTTTGTCTCTCAAGGACAAAAGGGTACATCCGACAGTAGCGCCGATGAGCACCAACATTTCTCTCCGAAAAATATCACCCGTCATGAAGATGGTAATGATTTTTTTGAGTTGTGCTTACAAGCAGAATCGATGGATTTAACCGAGAGGGAGGTTTATAGGTAATGTGTGAGACGTGCATCAGCCTTCATTATTATCATTCATTCAGAAGACACTTTTCCATTTGTAGCAACTTAAAATACACGTTAGGAACACTTTCCTGAAGCAACCTGGAGTTAAAGGCACAGTTCACCCAAAACGTAAATTGTCTCATCATGACATTCTTTATTTAGTGAAACTCTGAAGAAGATATTTCCTCCGCTGGTACTGCAAAACAACACTAGACGAAAATAACGTGAAAACAGACTGTTTTATATTTCATTTTTTTTTTATCTTATTTTTTATCTTTTTATCTGTTGAACAGATACAACAGTATTATTAAATTGTGAAATAAAATATTGAATACGAAAATAATGTGAATAAAATAGCTTTTCTATTTAAATTTTTTTTTTTTTTTAAATCATTCATTCTTTTTCAAATCAATGTTGGTTAGTACAGTTGTGGAAACTTTTTTTTAGAATTCTTTGATGAATACAAAGTTCAAAAGAACAGAATATATTTTAACCTTTTTTGTAACATTATAAATGTCACTTTTAATCAATTTAATGCATCCTTGCTGAATAAAAGTATTAATTTCTTAAAAAAAAAACTCTGACCCCAAACTTGAAGTAACACCATGCTTTTACAATATAAAAACTATCATTGTACCATCATCATCTGTGACTAACTTAATGCTGTTACACCTTTGAATGAAAATGAAGCAAATAAATGAGCAAAATGAGGATATTATGAATTGTCCACTCAAGTCACGTCGGAATGATTGTATTTACAAGTTAAGCACGAATTAACGAGACCATAAAAACATAATGAGCACTGGATATTCTTCAAGCAATGAATATGAAGAATGAAAGGATTATGTCAGAAGCAAATAAGTATCAATCATAAGTCTTCGGATGTGATTGCTGTACTCGTTTATGTACTTTTAATGAAGAATAGCGAAGAAGCTTGCCAGAAAACACTACTCATTTAGTCAGTTTATGAGCAGACAGACTTGTACAGCCAAACAACATTTCTCCTCATTCTCTGTGACAGCACGAGAATGATAAAATGCACAGATAAAGATTCAATTACACACCGAATGTGCATCCTTTCCTCTTTGTTTTGTTAAGTGCTGCTAAAAAGCTTTCTGGATTTGTTAGTAAGTGACAGAGAGAAAAAGAAATGTGAAATTGCATCTACTGGTTCTGAGCAAATTCACCTATTAAAGGAACAGTTCACCCAAAAATAAAAATTAGCTTAAAATGTACTCACCCTCTGACTGTCCAAGATGTAAATGAGCTTTTTTCTTCATCAGAACAAATTTGGAGAAATGTAGCATTACATCACTTGCAGTGAATGGGTGCCGTCAGAATAAGAGTCCAAACAGCTAATAAAAACGTCACAATAATCTACAAGTGATCCACACCACTCCAGTCCATCAATTATCGTCTTGTGAAGCAAAAAGCTGTGTGTTTGTAAGAAACAAATTCATCATTAAGGTGTTTTAATTTAAAACCATTGCTTCTGGCTAAAATACGAGTACATAATCCATAATAAAGCTTCCGCCATTGAAAATAGATTCATCATTTTCAGTTCACAAAATGTTAACTGATGGACTGGAGTTGTGTGGATTATTGCGCAGGGCTTTTGCATATGAAAAATACTGCGTGCGACTATGAAAAACTATATTTGTGTTTGCAATGAGGGGAGCTTCAAAGCTTTCTACGTGTGTTTGCAACGTTGAGTAATCTATCACAGACATAGTGTAGAGAGAGTGTAAATAAGAGATTGATTGAGCTTCATTGATTATAATGGAACTTTGTGAGATCGCGATGAAGATGAGTGACAGCTTTTAATGATTTTTAAGGGAGTTTGTAAATGAGATATTGATTTAATCCAACAGTTAAATAAACAAGAAGTTAATATTAAGTGACTTACATTGTCTGACTATAACAACTGTCTGACTTGTCACAACTGAGCCGCTGCGCATCTCCATTTAAGCACAGTGGTGTTTCATTTGTGAATGAACGTTTTTAAACGAATCTAGTAAGTCAATGATTCAATTTCCCATTCATAAAGACAGTCACTTGCTTTATTCCTGAATGAATCAGCCGTTCGAACAAATCAAATGAATGATTCAGTAATTAAATCAGTGACTTGCCGCCACCTAGTGGCAGATTTAGTTTCATTTTTAAAGCATCTTTTTGGTTATTTAAATCCTTTAAATATTTCTGTATTCAAATTTTATATTTAAAACATTAATCTCAACATGAATTTTTGAATTTGATTGCACTCATGCCACCTCTGAGCCTCATTAAACATGAAAATACACCTACAAGCCACTTTTGTTTTCTTCTGTGCCACCTCTGTAGTACAAACAATTTTGTTAATACTGATTTCATTTGATCGGTAACTTTTGATTCTTATTCTGCTGTTTTAATTAGCAATTTTAATTTTGACTCTCATTCTGACGGCACCCATTGACTGCAGAGGATCCGTTAGTGAGCAAGTGGTGTAATGTTACATTTCTCCAAATCTGTTCTGATGAAGAAACACACTCTTCTACATTCTGGATGGCCTGAGGAAGAGCAAATTAAAATGTTTAATTAAAACGTCCAAGCCCACATGCAAACTTCCCAAGTGGACCAAAGAACAAAGAAGAGTAATAAGCAGTGACCTTTCCAAAACTGTATTGATATTCTTCTCATTGAAAGGTTTGGTTGAAAGACACAGCATTTGACAGCTCACTTGTTAAGTTGCAACGTGTTACAAAGTTTCCACAGGGCGTTTTCAGCACTGTTTTTCCATACAATCATTTCGCCGTCACAGCTCCTAACAAAAAACATCATCAAACTCTCATTTCCGAACATTCTCATTATGCGTGTCAAACTCAGACGCAGATCACACGAGAGCAACACGAGGAATGTTAAAGATGTCTGTGTTATGGCTTCTGGTGCGGAGAAAATGAGCCACGGCACTCAACTTCCATTATTCATCTGCCCGCTGGCCATCTACTTATTCAAGGTCCCGAACAACTGTCCCATACACGCTAGTCATCCATTCCAATCAGTGTGCTAATGCAGCCGCTGAGGTGTGCAGAAAAGGCAGTGGCCGGCATCTCAACTCTCCTGAGTGAATATCATATACTAAAACCTTGTGAGTCACAATGTTAATCTGTGATTATGTCGAAGGAGTAGTTTACCTTAAAATAAAAAATTGGTCATTTATTCAAACGAATGCACCCAGTCAGAGACCGTAAGGCATGGTGGAACTAGTTCTTTTACATGCAATAATAATGAATGGGAACTGGAGCTCTAAGCTTTAAAAATGATGAATAAGCACCATAAAATTAACCTGCACGATTTGCATGCTGTATTTCAAGTATGTTTTTAAGTAGCAAGATAGTTTTATGTGACAAAACTACAGAAATTTATGTCGTAATTCAATGATAATTGGATGATCAGATCACTGAATCTTTTGAGCTAAAAAAAAATGAATCAATCCAATTTATGAACGATTCACTGAGATCAGTTTTGTAAACTGGGTCAACAGAGTTATTGATCAAATCTGACTCAAAAGAATGATTCAGTCACAAACTACATAAATACATTTATGTTCAAAACTTTGAGGTTGGTATTTTATTTTATTTTATAAAAAAAAAAAATAATTCAGCAATGTTACATTAAAATGATGAAAATATTTTATTTTATTTTATGGGGAAAAAATATAGAAATGAGCTACTTTTATTCAGCAGTGATGCATTAAATTGATCAAAATATTTTATTTGACACATTATTTTATGGGAAAAAATATAAGCATTGGTGTATTAAAATAATAAATATTTTATATTTATTATATTATTATTTACTTTCTTATCTATTTTATTTTATTTTATTTTATTTTATGGAAAAATATGGAAAAGAAATACTTTCATTTAACAATGATGCAGTAAAACGATCAAAATATTTTATTTCATATTTTATTTATTTATTTATTTTGTAAAAAAAATATAAAAAATAAATATTTGTATTCTATTTTTTCTTTTCTTTTATGGAAAAACAATATATAAAATAAATACTTTAGCAATTATGCATTAAATTTTCAAAATATTTTATTTTATATTTATTATTTTATTATTTATTTTATTTTATAGTATTTTATGAAAAAAATATAGAAAAGAAATACTTTTATTCAACAATGATGCATTAAAATGAATTTAAAAAATGTAAATATTTGTTATGTTGTTATTTTATGAAAAAAAGAAAATTCATACTTTCATTAAACAATTACGAAATATTTAACTTTTGATTTTATTTTACTGTTTATTTTATTTTATGAAAAAAAAAGTGAAAATGAAAGTCATTTATAATGTTACAATGCTATTTTTTTTAACTTACTATTCGTCAAAAAATCCTAAAAAAACACACAGGTTCAAATAAAAAATATGAAGCAGCACTAAGAAATATTACTAGAGCAAGATCATGTGACACTGAAAATTCAGTTTTGCATCACAGGAAAAAATTATATTTTAAAGTATATTAAAACAAAAACACAGATATTTTAAATTGTAATAATATTTCACAAATTTACTGTTTTTACTGTATTTTCGATCAAATAAATGCAGTCTTGATGAGCATGAAAGACAGTAAATATCTTACTGACCTCAAACTTTTAAACAGCACAGTATAGACTACTTTCACAGCCCTTTTTAATGCTTTTTCATTTTATTAAAAAAAGGGGTTGGAATGACACGAGACAACATGGGCCGTTGAGGATTGCTTTTGTGATTTTCATGCCCTCATAGGTCTGAAATTTAGTTATGAAATTTAGAAATGGGCAATGTGTTTTTTTTACAAGCATAATCATGGAGTTTGATGTACAGTAGAGTCAACAACTACTTGAAGAGCAGCGAAAATGTGTGCGTGTTTGTGTAAAAAATACTCACTACTGCGTGAAGCCACAGTCCTGATGTGCACTTGGCCGCGAGCGTCGCTGTCGTAGCAGCGTCTGTGTGAAAGAAACAGCCAGTGAGTTTGAATATTGATGAGGAGAGGAACAGTCAAAAGAGGCTCCTCTCTTATGCAGATTCACTGCGCCGCCATCCACGCCTGGGACGCTCCAGTAAACATAATTTAATTTGAGCATCAGGATAATCCAGACAGGAGGAATGTTTCAAATAGCTTGTTAGTTATGCTCCGTTCACACTGCAGTGCGTCCTCTCTTTCAGATGCACACACACAATGTTTTGCATGCTTCTTCGTCTACACTTTATCACCCTCTAATTGTCCCCTCAGCATTCTGTGAAGTTTTCAATTGCAGGACAGACTGAACCCTGGTGCAATCTTTATACTTTTCATGGCTTTCGAAATACTATAGTGTGCAGGGTATACACGGTTCATTAATCTATAAAAAAATAATAAAATGCTGTTAAAACTAGATTTTAAGAAGAAAATATGAGTGGTGCTTACAAGTGCAAAGTGTACTTATAAAATGCACAGTTACCTCCAAAAGAAGACAAAATAACAATAAAAACAAACACATAACAATAACAACATAGCATAAAAAAGAATAAATAAAAAAGAAGTATATAAAAACATAAAATATTATAATATATACAGAAAATAAATATTTTTTTTGTTTTAGAACAACTTTGATGAAAGGTTTTGATCCACTTCAAATGATGACTACTGTATATATATATATATATATATATATATATATATATAATATAAATAATAAAAAACACATAAAATAAAAAAACAATATAATACCAATATATGTAAATGAATATCAATTTAAGTTTAAAATCATTTTATTATAAAATAAATAAAATAAAAACATAAACATAACATAAAACAACAAAACAAACATAAGCAAAGCAAATAATGAAATATAAACACAAAAAAATAATAAAATAATTTATATATTTAGATACAATTTAAAATAATAGTAATAATAATAATAAAATAAAAATAATTTTAAAAAATCATAAAATAAATAGTGAAAACAATAAATATAAATAAACATCAATTTAAGCTGAAATTTTATTTATTATGCACAGAAAAAAAGACCAACGGCCATACAAATTTTCTTGCCACTGACAAAAGGCCCCAAAAACCCAAACCACTAAGCAAAAAATGTTTTCGCCTCTTGAAAAGACGCGTGTAGTCTGAGATAACTTGCATTATTAAAGCCAGCACGCGTGTTTGTGTGCATTCGCGGAGTTGAAGGGGAGTTCATTACGCTGTAGAATATGTATTGTTTCCTTTGGAGGAAGGCAACATGCATTTCAGCATCACAGGGAGGAAGTGAACACACAAACACACAGCCAGCTTTGATAAAACAAGAGCAGCTACTAATGAAGCTTTTATCATTCCTAGATTCTTTTTCAGCGCCCCAGCGAATTTGTTTGAGATCGTCTTTGATGAGCGCGAGCGTTCGATACAGACGCACAGACATACACACAGACACACAGACAGACAGACAGACAGACTTTCATTTACATAAACGCAAACTGTTCCGTGTCTTTCTGAGACACCCGGACAGAGATAAAAGCGAGTTGTTTTGATTTTCTCTTTGATGAGTCTTGGACAGAGACAAGCGCATTATGTTAAGATGCCAAATAACACTGCTGAAACAGATGAAGCCTCTTCAAACACCCCCTGCTGGTTATATCTTCCAGAAAATGAGGCTGAGCTAGACGAGAGGGCCATAGGGCACAGGAGGACCGCGGGACACGGGCAGAATGAGAGATGAGAGGCGGGTTATGTCTGCGAGGAGCGTCAGTGACACTCGCCACCCATCCACCAAAGATCCTTTTCCACCAACAGGGTATCAAAAATCATCTCCACATTGGGCCCTAAAACCTGCTGGTCATGAATTTGATTCGATTTCTATTCAAAGGTTTGCAGTTTGATTCAATGTCAATTAATTTGGATATATATCAAGTACAGTGCATGGAAATTTTCCCAAGAAAAAACTCTCAACTAATGCTATAAAATATACATGAGAGTCCTGTATATTTTATACATTATAATACTGGGGGTTAAAATTAGCAGATTTTTATACAGACATCTTAAATTACACTCAATTAAGTTTTTTTTTTTATAATAATAAAGTTATACTAACTTTACAATTACATAATTATATTTCCATTCCAATTCTTTTTAAATGGTGGCTGTCATAAAAACTTGACGGATTTATTCAAACATAAAATAAATATTCAAGATATCCAATATCAATTAATTTGGATATATATATCAGGTACAGTACATGGCAAATTTTCTCAAGGAAAAAAAAAAATCTCAACTAATACTGTAAACATGTACACAAGAGTCAGCAGGTACTACATTACTATAATACTGAAGGTTAAAATGAACTGATTTGTATACAAACACTTGAATTACACTCAATAAAGTTGTTATGATAATAACTTTGCTATCACATAATTATATGAATGGCGGCTGTCATTAAACTTGAAGGATTTATTCAAACATACAAACAAATATTGAAGAACTGCAAAAATTATAATGAATATGTTATATGGTGCATGTATATTTAGCAAAATGCTCCTCTCTGGAATTCGTTTTTCTAGCTGATTAACGAGTTTTTGGTCACCAAATAGGTTTTTTTTGGTTTTATTTTTTTAGGTTTTATTTGACGTTACTTGACATTGTTTATAGACTGTACTTTTGAGGTCTTCCCGTGGTCCAAACATTGAATGAGCAATTACGTGAGACAGGATACAGATTTTGGTAAGTTGTATTCTTTCTTTTAACATACCTTCGGGTGTTTATTCGTAGTTTCTTTTCTTTCTTTTCTTCCTAGTCCTTGGAATGCGAATTTTCACCAGGGAAACCCAGAAGCCAGATTTTACCCTCCGGAACGTGATTCTTGGGATTTAAGAATCGATATAAATTTGTAAACGTGAAAATCGATTAAAATTGGGAAATCAATGTTTTTTTACACAGCCCTAATTACAATGGTATTCAGAACTGCTATTACTAGTCAACCCAAACAAAACTCCCAAGAAAAACGCCACTATAAATATCCAATGCAATAAAAATTTTAATGTACAGCCTTGGTGAGCATAAAAGACTTTCAAATAAATGAATAAATAAACCAGCTCCAAACTGTATAAGTAGCAGAGACTAGTTTACTAGCAAAACAAAACTAAAGAAATATAGGCACAACAATTGATCAACAATTTACCTAAGTAACACACAATAATAGTAACAATAATTTTTGTCTATGGATTTTGTTTAAATGTATTTAAGTAACTCTTTTTGGCAGTAAGAATTTTTTAAAGAAATTTAATTGATCAAAATTAGTAGCAAAGACATTTCTAATGTTACAGGCAACCTAAATTCTGTTCCTTTAAACTTTCTGTTAATCAAATAATCAATTAAAATAATTAGTATCATGGTTTTCACAAAAATATGAAGCAGCACAACTGTTTTAAACAATGACAATAATTATAAAATATGACATCAGCATATTAAGAATGATTTCTGAAGGATCATGTGACACTGAAGACTGGACTAATGATGCTGAAAATTCAGCTTTGCATCATTAGAATAAATTACATTTTAAAATATATTAAACTAGAAAACAGGTATTTTAAATTGAAATAATATTTCACAAAAATAATTGAACTGCTTTTTAAAAATCTTACCAACTCTATAATTGTAAATGGTATGTCAACATATTACATAATAGGTGTTCCTTACAGTGAGTAAATAATGATCATTTTCACTTTTACATCATCTATTCCTGTAGAAGAGTCAGCTATATTGAAAAGGAGGGAAAACACTGACAGAAAAGAACCAAAGCGAGACAGAGACAAAGGATGCAGATAAAGGAGAAAATTCTGTGTGTTTGGAAGAGATTATGAGATGGGATTTGCCTCGGGAAGAAGCAACACCCCATGCGTGTGTGTTTGTGTATGTGAGAGAAAGAGCCACAGGCCTCACAAACCACAGGCAAAAGACAAGCCCAAACAAACATTTTCACTCTCACTGTCGCATCTGCTGTTCTCTACCTGTTCTTCTCCCCACAACCCACTGAGTAAACGGCGTCTTGACAATAAAAGTGATTTAACCAACAACAAACGACTTTGTTCCATCAGTATGAGAGAAAAACGAAAGATGAAGATGCTGTCAGACACTGACACAGAAAACAAATGTTCAGAGAATGAAAAAGAAACACACAGTTCTGTTGTCAACCTCCTACTCACAGCCTACAATTAGTAGACCAAACACAATTTAAATAGCCTATTTAAAGAATTAAACAGTATAAAATAGTTAAGCATGTGACACCGCAGAACATTTCTCCCACCCATGTATAAATGACCTCTGACCTCCCGTGTCTGCAGTGAACCCGTGTGTCTGCCTGTCATCCAGCGCCGCGGCACAGAAACCTCTGCTGCCATGACAACGGGTAAATTGGCTGACCTTTTGACCCGCATCCATCAGCCAACACGTCACTGAAAACCCCATAAGTGACCTTTGAGAAGAAGCAGGACGAGAGCATCAAGGATTACACGATCTGCGGTTGTTTCAGTCAAGTATTCAATTAGTGTTAGACTGGAATAACAGTCTAGAGAGCTGACGAGTTACTGTCCTCTAGGTTTTCTCTCACATTCCCAGAGGAAAATTATGAAACTCGATTAGGTATCAGCTTTATCTCTGATGTTCCTCCTAGAATTAATTAGAAAAACTGATGCAAATAAGACCATTGTTGTCATACAATCCTTATGGAACCATCAATGCCAATAAAGAACCTTCATTTTTAAGAGCGTAGCATCTCAGTTCGTTTAATATCAGATTAATTTGATGGGAGTTGTTTGAGTTCATAATGAGACCTTTGACTTTTGACGGCGGACTAGTAATTATCATTAACTATAACTAAAACCATAGTTTAAAAAAAATGAAATTAATTAAATTACATTAATCAAATCAATTCCCACAGACAATTCCTTTAGTTATTCTTAAAATACTAAAATATAAATAATAATTTATAATAATACATAAAACTAAAAAAAGCTATAAAGACATTTAAAAACGACAGAAGTTTACAAAAAATATAAAAAGCAATAATACTAAAATAACACTGCTGCAGACATTTCTTGGCAAGTCTGAGCACTATTTGAGACATTGAGAGCTCTTCTGAAACTATAAGGATGATGTGAGATGACTAAAGGTATTTTCTTATGTTTAAACAGACTTGAGTAAAAAACCCTACAGCTGATCTCTCTTTAATCTCAGAATAAACAAGTGCAATATTAAAGAAATCTCTCTTTTTTTAAAATAGCATTTCATATAAAAAGTTTTCGTGATGCTTAAACACTAAATCATTATGTAAACATTCCATTCAATGCAATGCTGTGAAATTTACTCAAAAATCACAGGTTTGAGTTTGTAAACAAGAGCGGAGCATGATGCGCGGCTCCACACTGCCCCCTCCCGTCCGAACACGTAACACTACAGCACATGTTGAATGCATAACCTGTTAATTTTTTCATCTGAAAAGGCGCAAAATAATTATACCTCTACTGGAAAAGTGGTAAGACAGAACTCTGATAACAACATCACAAAGTAAAACAGGCAAATCAGGTGCTGATTGTGTTAAAAATAAAAAACCTGAGTAAATTCTGTCCAGCACAGCCTGAACTTTATCTACACCATCTAATTTTCTCCTGTCGTTTCAGACTTTCTCTACTTCTCACAGCTCACATGTTGACACCTTCTGCTTCCCATCACCTCTTCAGTTCTTTGTCACCTCCACAGTTCCACAGTCTCATTCCCTCCGTCAGCATCTGTCGTTTCTGTCACCTTCCTCCTTGTTTTTCCCCTCCTTTTCACTTTGCCTTTGGAGAAACTGAGCAAATGTGTTTTTCCTGTCTTAATAAACCTTCTTTAATATAAGCTTAACATGCATGTGTGCATACACTGATAAATAAGAACAGGCCATCTTCTCTCTCCAGGAAGAGGAAAATCAGCAGGTAGTTTGGTAAACGAGAAGAGGAGGAAGAAAATTACACAGCTGAGAGGAAGTAGGAGGGAGCAGCAGGTGTGGAGTGATCCAGTGAGTGGAGCAGACAAACAAATTCAATTCTAACACAGGTAGAGAGGTTGCTAGAAGGGATACAGCTCCGACCGGAAACTAACAATGAAATAAATTGTTCTAGAATTAGCTAGAGCTGTATTCCTTCTAGCTTTAACCAGGTAGAGATGATGGGAGAAAGCGAGGAATGACTCGAGAGAGGGTGATACTGAGTAATTATGATTCACCTTTAAACTGAGTCCACACAAAGTCACCTTGAACTGATGGGTCTAACAGACAGGTAAGGGAAAATAAAGCAAAATTAAAATAATAAAATGCAAGTAAACATTTAATGTTGCATGGATTGCAAAACATTTTGCAGCAGTGCAACAGAGGAACTATTTTGGGTTGCTCAAAGGAGGCTTTCAGTGATCTTCAGAATAATCTGAAAAGAGTACTTTTCCATTAATAAGAAACTGTTGTGCAATTGAAAGGTTCTATCCATGTTAAAGGCTTTTCATAAAACCAAGATCAATAAAGAAACTTTATTTCTTTTAAGACGAGAAAAGTTTGCATATGTCAAAGCTCATTGTCGAAGTGTAGTTTAGTTTTTACGTTTTCAAAGTTAATTTATATAAATGCTACCAAATTTCACTAAAAATTATATTATTTTACGCAACATACAAGGACGAGATGAAAGACGAGACGAGATTTTATTCGTTATAATACTGAATTTAATTAAATTTGATGTTAAAATATGTTCTTTAATCACATTATGAAGTCAGTCGCGGCATCTTTCGGATACGAGTGAAACGCGAGGCCGCGGTCTGAACTTTGCAGATACTCCGCCGAACAGCAGCCCTTCACCGGCTTAGATTTCGGCGACACACCGGCACGAGAATTAGCGCTATTTCGGTTAAAAGCGATTACAGAAAACGGTGAAATACACTTAGATAAAAATGCTACTTTTAAATGTTCCAATTTTTATTTCTAAAACGATTGTTAATTGAGCTTTAATGTATGTAATATTGTAAACTATGCTGTATTCATCCAAATAAATTCAAATTCTTATGTTTTTGTCCGTTGGTGTTTTTGCTTAATAAATGTTATTTTTTTTTTATTTATTTGATTATTGCTGTTGCCTCTATAATACTGCGTGATTTTTAATTTTCAGCCTATTTTAAGTCAGCAATATAATAATTTACACAATAGTTGACATAAATAAAACAACCCAACACGTTGGGTGAAAACATTTAATTCAACCAGCTGAGTCAAAATAACCCAGCATGTGTTCTGTCTAATATTTACCCAGTGCTGGGTTGCCAAATAATCCAAATTGGGTTGTTTTTAACCCAATGCTGTGTATACAGCATTTATTAAAGAGATAGTTCACCCAAAAATGAAAACTCTGTCATTAATTACTCACCCTCATTCCAAACCCGTAAGACCTTCATTCATCTTGGAACACAAGCTAAGAAATTTTGGATGAAATCCAAGAGCTTTCTGAACCTCCATATACAGCAACGCACCTGAAACCTTCAAGGCCTAGAAAGGTAAGGAGATCATTACAATAGTCTATGTGACATCAGTGGTTCAACCTTAATGTTATGAAGCTACGAGAATACTTTTTGTGCACAAAGAAAACAGAAATAACGACTTTATTAACAATTTCTTTGAACCACTGATGTCACATGGACTGTTTTAATGATGTCCTTACCTTTCTGGGCCTTCAATGTGTTTGTGTTCCGAAGATTAATGAAGGTCTTTGGAACGACATGAGGGCGACATAATGTATTTTTAACATTTCATATATAAATTAACATTGTATCAAATAATTTCAGCACCATATCAAGTCGCTAATGTAAAATCTGCATGAAGCACTCACCTAGAGCGGAGAAATGCACTGGCTCTTGATGTTCAGATGTATCAGACTGATGTTACATAGTGAAATTTGAATGCACACATAACAAACAAAACACTTCAAACTGAAGAAAATCAAACGCTGAGGTCGTATACTCAAGAGCGGCTGAGGGATTATGGGAAATATCATTTATCGGGCCAGAGTGCCAACAGGATTGGGACTGTGCACACACACACACAAAGGCACACAGAGACGTGCCGCATGTCTAATCCCGAACACTAGACGATTCCCCAAGGAGGTGAGACTTCAAAAAGAATCCCGCCCACAGCTACAGAGATAAAGCACCCCACAATTTTCAATTAACTAGTCTTTTTCATGTTCCGTTGCGTTCCCTTGGTTTGTTTGTCTTGTTTACTTCAAATTGCATTCTTTCCATCATTCCTCTCGCTATCTTCCGGGGCAAAGGTACCCACACACGGAGAGACGAACGCACATTGTCTTCTTCATGCTGTGAGATGCATATCAAGCTTTGAGTTACGGCCCCTTAGCGTAACGATGACAAATAACGATAACGGCCCGCATCAGAGCATTTGCATTGTGGCTTCGGGCTACATGCCCAAGATACTCGCCGTTGACTTCTTCTTACGCGTGTCTGTCAACAACATCTACAGGAAAAACCCCGGAAAATGCTTCTCCCTGTCAAATTGCGCAAGTATATGCCTCGGGCTGTGATTTCAGAGGCTTGAGAAAGGTTTGATATTAAATGAAATTTTTAAAAAGTAAAAAAAGTCAACAACTCATCTGCATGTTGGCTGAAAATGGGAGGCGATATCCCATGACGACCCAAGCATGTATTTGACAACAAGGCCAAATTGAAAGGCAAAAAGAAGTGCTGACAGCTACTAACACACTGAAGTGAGCAATCGCTCAAGGGCCTTCATCACGAAAAGTGCTGGATGAGTGACAAGGTGGAAAACTGCTGGAAAACGAGTGCTTCTTATATAATTCAACAGGAGGGCATGTATGAGCGCTTATACGGGAGAGAGAGAGCCAGAACATGATCTTTCATATTAGTGAGGCGTTAAAACTCCTAATTGCCCTGTTGAAACTCATTGGGTGTGACATCAAAAAGACATAAAAGGAAAAAAAGGCCAGTGAGGCATCTTCTTGATTGCCTTGAGTAAAACGCCACTGATTTGCATATTAATTGATATGCGGGAAGTGGAGAACGGTGGCGATGCGAGATGCAGCCTCCTTCAAACTCCCCGTCCGGATAAACGCGAGTCGGCATGACGCGTCGCAAGACATTTAGGTGCTTAGACAGTGATGTGTTCATTACCTGCAGCTCTGTGTGAGAGAAAACAGGAACTTCTGAAAGTGACATACAGGAAGTTGAAATACTTTGTGTTATATTGAACTTACCTGGAATATGGTCAAATACCATACACCAAGTCCTGGGGCCAGTTGATAAAAGGTTAATACTAGTCTTAAAAGTTAGTCAGCTAATTTTTTTCTTTAAGACTGGTCCTAATTTTTAAAGGGGTCATCGGATGCCCATTTTCCACAAGTTGATATGATTCTTTAGGGTCTTAATAAAAAGTCTATAATATAGTTTGGTTAAAAATTCTCAATGGTAGTGTAAAACAACACCGTTTTAACCTTGTCAAAATGAGCTCTGCAAAAATCAAACCATTCTGAGGGATTGTTCCTTTAAATGCAAATTAGCTCTGCTTGCCCGCCCCTCTCTTCTCTCTGCAGAGTGACAAACTGTTCTCTGAGAGATTGTTTACTTTAGCCGCATTTAGCCGCAAAACTTGCTAACTAGCATGTGATCACAGAGATTCATAAAAAAAAAACCCTTATACTCACTTCTGCTGTACACTGTAAAAAACAAACAAAAAAAAAAACAATTTGTTGAGTCAACTTAAAATAATGTTACCCTGCAGACTTAAAATTGTAAGTTCAGTCAACTAGTTAAACTCAAATATCTAAATTGTCACTTAGTGTAACTTCACATTTCAAGTTGACTAAACTTTTTTGAGTTGACTGAGCTTAAAATTTTAAGGCACCCAGGTAACAAATTATTTTAAGTTGAATCAACAAATAGTTTTTTTTTTTACAGTGTGCTTGTCTTGCACTAGCTCTGCAATGCACGTCTACGACTTCATGCATTACAGTATGTAATCACATTGGAAAGTTCACATGTGGTTAGTTCTTCATCTGTGTAATCCGATTCAAAAAGGGCGGGTGAAAAACTCCATCTCAAATTCACTTTCCAACTTCAAGTGTCCAACATCAGTGTTTTACCTTTTTTTGTAAATGCTGTTTGGCTTTCTTTGCACATTCGCTTTGTAAACACTGAGTCGGTAATTCTTAGATGAGCATTTGTGGTTGAAAAGTATATAGATTAGTATTTTTTTTTTAGAAAATGACCAATCATTTTGATAAATAAGACCCTTATTCCTCGGCTGGGATTGTGTAGAGCCCTTTGAAACTGCAAACTGAGCTCCCATTGAAGTCCACTATATGGAGAAAAATCCTGAAATGTTTTCCACAAAAACCTTAATTTCTTTTCGACTGAAACAAGAAAGACATCAACATCTTGGATGACAAGGGGGTGAGTAAATTATCAGGAAATTTTAATTCTGGAGTGAACTAATCCTTTAATCCACAAAGGGTCTTTGGAAAAGGTTGAAGAAGTCTATTTTATGGTGTTAATTTTCATGTGTTTGCTTTCTAGATTCATTGGACTTGTTTTAGGTGGCCACAATGAAAAAGGGGATACTATTTTTACAGATTAATTAAAAACCACTGCATGGATTTTTTTGTAGGGTATGTGTGTACATACACGGCCAACACACATTAATGTTTAAACAACAGGTAAAAGTGAACTTTGCATCTGATTTTAACTTTAAAAGTTACATAAAAATGTAGCTTAGTCTAAGTTTAATCCAAAAAATAAAAATTATTACCCTTAGGCTAACTGCTAGTTGGCCAGACTAGTTCTTAAGACACTGTCTTAACATAGAGGCTAAGTTTATGCAACTGGCCCCTGCTTAAAACCAAAGTGTAAAGAAAAGTGTGGCCACCTAAAACAAATCCAATGAATCTACAAAGCAAACACATGAAAATTAACACCATAAAATAGACTTCTTCAACCTTTTTTAAAGACCCTTTGTGGATTAAAGGATTAGTTCACTCCAGAATTAAAATTTCCTTAAAATTTACTCACCACCATGTCATCCAAGATGTTCATGTCTTTCTTTTTTAAGTCGAAAAGAAATGAAGGTTTTTGTGCAAAACATTTCAGGATTTTTCTCCATATAGTGGACTTCAATGGGAACTAACAGGTTGAAGGTCCAAATTGCAGTTTCAATGGGTTCTACACGACCCCAGCTGAGGAATAAGGGTTTTAACTAGCAAAATGATTGGTCATTTTCTAAAAAAAAAAAAATACAAATTGATATACTTTTAAACCACAAATGCTCATCTAAGAATTACCGGCTCAGTGTTTACAAAGCGATTGTGCAAAGAAAGCCAAACAGCATTTACAAAAAAAAAAAAAGGTGAGTTTTTCACCCGACCTTTTTGAATTGGAGTACACAGATGAAGAACTAACCGTGTGTGAACTTTCCAATGTGATTACATACTTTAATGCATGAAGTCGTAGACGTGCATTGCAGAGCTAGTGAAAGACAAGCACACTGTAAAAAAAAAATAATTTGTTACCTGGCTGCCTTAAAATTTGAAGCTAAAAAAAAAGCTCAAAAATAAACTCAAAAGTTTAGTCAACTTGAAATGTTAAGTTGTACTAAGTGACAATTCAGATATTTGAGTTCATTTAAGTAGTTGACTGAACTTACAATTTTAAGTCTGCAGGGTAACAAATTATTTTAAGTTGACTCAACAACATGTGTTTTTTGTTTTTACAGTGCATTTGTGGGTAAAAAGTATAGAAATGGTAATTTTTTTGGAAAATGACAGATCGCTTTGCTAGATAAGACCCTTATTTCTCGGCTGGGATCGTGTAGAGCCCTTTGAAGCTGCACTGAAACTGCAATTTGGACATTCAACCTGCTGATCCCTATTGAAGTCCACTATATGGAGAAAAATCCTGGAATGTTTTTCTCAAAAACCTTAATTTCTTTTCGACTTGAAGAAAGACATGAACATCTTGGATGACATGGGGGTGAGTAAATTATCAGGAAATTTTCAGGACAGTAATAAAATAAATTTAATATGATGCTAATGTATTTAAATATTTTGAAAAAAAAACATTAAAACAATTATTAAACAAGTTTTATTACTTGTGCATAATTAAAAAAATAATAATTGCATGGGGGTACTGAAACATTTAGCTAAATGTTAACTTATTTTTAATGCATTTTAATAAAATGAATATAGCACTGTATTTACACAACATACTTGAATATTACTTGTGTTAACTTTCAATGCATTTTTTCCTCACAAAAATCAGTTTAAGATCAAATAATAACTGTTGGCGACATATAACCCTGGACCACAAAACCAGTCATAAGAAGCACGGTATATTTGTAGCAATAGCCAAAAATACATTGTATGGGTCAAAATTATCTATTTTTTTTTTAATGCCAAAAATCATTAGAATATTAAGTAAAGATCATCTTCCATGAAGATACGTTGTAAATTTCCAACCGTAAATATATCAAAACTTAATTTCTGCTCAGTAATCTGCATTGGTAAGAACTTCATTTGGACAACCTTAAAAGCAATTTTCTCTTCTTTTTTTTTTGTCCTATCCTTAAACACCACTTTCCAAAAATGGACCGTTATGACTGGTTTTGTGGTCCAGGGTCACACAAAGACCCAAGGTAAATTGTACAAAATTATATCCTTATTGAAAATATATTATTGATAAATTTATGACTATGAAAATAAAAAATCTAAATTAATAAAATAATCCAATAATAAAAGTCAATCTGCATGCTTTTGTTTATTAGTTATTTTACACACATTATGATGCTGGCAAAGCCATTAAAACAAGCATTTTGATTATCATTTGTGCATATTACTTGTTTATATCTTTATTTTTGCGGAAGGGGCAATGAAACTTTTCCTGAACTTCAGCTTCGATTGAAGTTAACTTGATTAATGTTTTGTTTTTTTTCCAAGAAAAGATCAAATAATTGCTGCCAGCAATCTATGAAGACCCCTGGTATATTTGTACAAAAATATTGTCTTGATGAAAATGCATTACTAATTATTGGATTTCTGTAGACAAACAAACAAACAAACAAAAAGTGATAAAATTGTCCATTTAAAAAAAAAAAAAAGATAACATTTCTAAACAATTTTGTCCCAAAGTCAATTAGAAACCTTTTTCTGAATTCCACTGTGAACTTCACTTAATTAATGCAAATCTGCTTCACAACCTTGTGTTATTTATTTAAAGGATTGGTGGAAACTCAAACTCCTCAATGCTGGCATCAAAAATGATACTCAGCACTTCAGTGCCAAAACATAAGTTTCAAGTTTCACGCATCACGGCAGAAACAAGATTCAGTAAACACTGAGATCAGACGTCACCTATAAAAGCCACCTAATGCATTCTGAGTTGGAATGGAAAGCTTTAAAACTCAAACATGCTCTATCAAAGTGGACTTCAAACACCCTGCCGCTCGTGTTAAAATATTCCCTCTCACGAGAAGAGCCTTTGCATGTTCACAAGGTCCTCTGCAGTCAGCAGACATCCCAAACACTCACGGTCTCCATGGTTTCGGTCCGTAACAGCTGTCAATCAAAGTGCACTGGAGAAGGAAGAGGTTGCTCTGGGACACGAGGCCTACAGTTCATACAGGGAGAACATGCATTATGCATTACAGCAATAGGGAGAACACCTGAGGAGAAGCAGTAGGACATGATGTGAATAAGGCACGATAGTAAGATCCCGATGCACTGCAGTCTGGCTACAGACGAAAAAACCTCAAGAGGAACAACAAAACTGCTCCACTGCAGGAAACTAAAAGCATATAATGGATACATCTATAGTATATTCACAGATGTTGAGATTTCAAAACAGTGCAAGTATTGGAGAATCTCTAGGTGGTCTTTTAAAAAGTGGAAGTTCTTAAGGTGTTGAGATCATAAAGGAAAAGAAGAAACACTGTAAACATTAAAAAAAAAAAAACTTCAAGGAGGGTCGAGGGAATTCAAAAAGCCACGCTGATCTGAAGAACCTCTAAGGGTGTCAATGACCATAAAAGAAATGAAGAAACATAACATAACTTTGTTAAAAACATAACTTTGGACTGTTTGAGGGTGTTCAGAACACCACGCTGACGGAAAACTTTGGAGAATCTCTAGGCGCTCTTTAAAAAGTAATTGAGCCCTTTGAAGAATCCCTGGAAGATTTCAAGGTATTGATGATTATAAAAATGAAAAGATAACTTGAAGGATCACTGAAGATTTACATATCACAAATTGGCAGAAATCTTTCAAGAAACTCTAGAGATACTGTTTTTAAAAATATGTTTTTATTTTTTTTAATTATTAGAATCATAGAGAGGAGAAAGAAACAGTTAAAAAAAACAAAAAAAAAAACTTGGTGGTTTGTTGGTGGATGGTTCATTTGAGGGAATTCAGAAGTTCTCAAGGTGCTGAGATCACAACCACGTAGAGAACAACCACTATTAACATGAAAACACCATCAAGGACCATTGAAAGGGTCTTCAAAAGGTCACACTGCCATCTGAAGAACCTCTAAGAAACACTATTAAAAATAAAAACAACCTTGGTTGTTCATTTGATTCTGACTATTGAAGATCTTCAGATTGCAAATTGACAGAAATCTTTGGAGAAAATCTAGGCCTAATTAAAATACACACACACACACACATACATATATATATATATATATACACATATATATATTTTATTTTATTTTTTACTTTTAAATTATTAGGATCAAAAAATTATTTTTGTATTAAAAAAAAAAAATTACATTTTAAATTTTTTTAATTATTTTAAATTTCAAAATATTTTTCTGTATTTTTTAACTAAAACAAAAAAAGGAACTGTGTTGAGCATAAGAGACTTATTTTAAAAAAAAAAAAACACTACAAATCTTACTGATGAACAGCAGTGTATACATATAATTTATAAAACAAAGGGAATGTCAGCTAGTACATGTGAGGTGGCAAGAAAATTTTCAAAGCACCTACCAAACCAAGTCCAACTAAATGTTGCAAAACCTTTAATTATAGACTAAAAACAAAACACAAAACTGGTCTAAAACAACCTACCTATCATCCAATGCCTCCAAAACCCAATCTTTACCGATTTCTGCACTGCTGTGGATCTCAAGTTTAAAGCACCTGGAGTAAGAAGAGCACTTCCATAAGACGGACCAAGTTAGTGAGGCATGAGTAGGAGTAAGTCCAGAAAGTAAGGAGGAACTGTCAGCAATGTCAAAGCCCACACATATTACCTTTCATTACCAGTACTCTTTCAAAGCCTCAGGTATGTCTCATGGCAACCGGGATGCGAGAGAGGACTGTGTATGTCCAGACATTCCTCCGTTCACACCGATGCTGGAGAAAAGCATGTTAGAGAACAATAGGAAACACACATAGGAAAGGCTAAGAAAAATATTTTATACTTACAGGTAAAGCATAGTTTCCAAACACCTATGAAGCTTGGATCTTATCCAAGTTTAAATCAGAATCCTTGAATCATCTAAGAATACTTGATTATCTCCGACCAGACATGATAGATTTAATCATAAAATGAATTCAGTCAGAATTTCAAAACATTACAGGCATTCCAGATGCAAAATTCACTGCAGAAAAGGCAATCCCAAAATGCATTGTGACAAGTACAGTCCAGAAATTATAAAATGGTTGCATGGTGTTAACAAGTTAAAATACTATAAAACAGCTAATTAAAAACCTCTATAATGCTTTTAAAGTTTGCTTTAGATGAAAAAGCAAGGTAAAAACTATAACTAAATTTGTGCATGCTCATGTCCCTTCTTTGAAGTCAGTCTAGGGATTTTTTCCCCCCATCTGATTTATAATCTGCCAGGAAATGTAATTTACACGTAGTGTGCAACTAGGCTCATACCTGAGGATTTTGAAAAATCCTAAACCCACAATATGTGCTATAGTAATAGCGATGCTTACCTCAGGCTGAAATGGGGAGGAAAAAAAAAAAAAAAGTAAAAGAAAGTAAAAAAAAAAAACCCAAAACTTGAATTTGACATGTGCGGTGTTTATTTGAACAATTCTGTTACCAAATATCTATTAAATATACATCTCTCATTCAAGTTCAAAGCATCAGAGGAGACAGCTACACCCCAGCATTTACAAGCACGTCTGGACGCCCCCCCAGGCATTTGGCTTTCTCTCGGACTGACCGGACAGAACGAAAACACGTCGGAAGCGAGACAGAGGGAGAAAGCAAGCGAGAGCGTCTCCGCAACGATAGCGTGACTGTAAAGCTCAGGATATGAGAAACACCGGACAGTCACTCCAGCTCATGAAGAAGATTAGATTTAGACGGGGTTAGAAACCATAATAGAAGCCATCCTGCTTTAAGTGTTACCGCCAGGAGACAAGAATCATAAATTACAGTTGTTGCTTTTTTACATTGTTCATATAAAGGTTATTTAAAAAAAAAAAAAAAAAACACTTCTATGACTCCTACGCGACAAGTTTGAAGGTCTGCAGTATCAAGTTGGTTTGGTGGATGAGCCGGTTGGCACTGGCAAACACGTTTATTGCCCTGGAACAAAGGTGGAGAGGGATAGAATACAAATTAGATCTAAACACATTAATGTTAGAAATGAAATTAGAAACATTATGCAGCAAAATTCCAAGGTTCTTCAGGCCAAAAAGCTGGTTTGGGTTAATTTCATTCTGCTGAAATTGACCAAAAAGTGTGTGTGGGTGAAATGCCATTTCCAAAAGATGGAAGGACTAAGTACACAGTATGACTATAAGTATGACTATATATGACTATATAAATTATTATTATCATTATTTTCGCCTATGCTTTAAAATGATAATGCTAATAATATACACTAGTGCTCAAAAGATTTTTATTTTAGCAAGGATGCATTAAATTGATCAAAAGTGATGGTAATGGTATTTATAATGTTACAACGTTTTCCATTTGTGACGATGGACCACAAAACCAGTCATAAGGGTCAATTTTTTTTTTATTGAGATGTATACATCATCTGAAAGCTGAATAAATAAGCTTTCCATTGATGTATGATTTGTTAGGACAGGAAATTAAAAATGTTTGATATATTTACGGTTGGAAATTTCCAAAATATCTTAATGGAACATGATTTTTACTTAATATCCTAATGATTTTTGCCATAAAAGAAAAATCGACCATTTTGACCCATATAATGTATTGTTGCTGACTGCTACAAATATACCTGTGCTACTTATGACTGGTTTTGGGGTCTAGGGTTTATAAATGCTGTTCTTTTGAACTTTCTTTTTATGAAAGAATCCTGAAAAAAGCAGTTTCCACAAAAATAAAACTGTTTTTAACACCTCTGAATTTTATTATTTATGTTGTCATATGCATATCACACACATCCAGTACTTTTAACTTACATTTTTTTTACTTTAATATGCCACATTTTTCTTGGTTTTTAATGGGGAATAATGTTAAATGATACTGAATAATGAATAATGTTAATTATGTTGAAGCTGGCTGTCAATAATTATAGGAGAAGACCACTTCCAGAACAAAAAATTACAGATAATGTACTAACCCCCTTGTCATCCAAGATGTTCATGTCTTTCCTTCTTCGCAAAGAAATTGTTTTTAGAGGAAAACATTTCAGGATTTTTCTCCATATAATGGACTGATATGGTGCACCAAGTTTGAACTTCCAAAAGGCAGTTTAAATGCGGCTTCAAACGATCCCAAATGCGGTTGTAAGCGATCCCAGCCGAGGAAGAAGGGTCTTATCTAGTGAAACGATCGGTTATTTTTATTAAAAATTACAAATTAAAATACAATTTAAATACTTTCTAAATCTCAAATGCTCATTTTGTCTTGCTCTGCCTGAACTCTGTATTCTGACTCAAGACAGTTAAGGTATGTTGAAAAACTCCAATTGTATTTTCTCCATCAACTATAAAAATAATTTCAAAATCATCCTACATCACTGCAGAAGTACCAACCCAGTCTTTGCAAAGTGAACATGCAAAGAAGATCAAACACCCTTAACAAAAAAGGTAAAACAGCGATACAGGACAATTTTGAAGTTGAGGGAGAACATGAAATGGGAGTTTTTTGACACACCCTAACTGTCATGAACCAGAAAAAAAACAGTCCAGGGGGAGTAAAACAAGACGAGCATTTGACATTGAAAAGTATATAAATTGTATTATTTTTTTTAGTAAAATAACTGATCGTTATGTTAGATAAGACCCTTCTTCCTCGGCTGGGATTGTTTACAAACGCATTTGGGATCGTTTTAAGCTGCATTTAAACTGCATTTTGGAAGTTCAAACTCAGGGCACCATATCAGTCCATTACATGGACAAAAATCCTGAAATGTTTTCTTCAGAAAACAATTTCTTTACGACTGAAGAAAGACAGACATGAACATCTTGGATGACAAGGGGGTGAGTACATTATCTGTAAATCTTTGTTCTGGAAGTGGACTTCTCCTTTAAAAAATTATTTAAAAAATCATCACTATTTCTTCATTATAAACCATAGCTATCACTATTAAAATTATCAAACACTATCCAAGCCCTCACCTATGAGTCTGTTTTTTAATTTCCAAATTAAATTCTATTTACTATGTTTTTAGAGGTTTGTAGAACTTTCTACCAAGAACTTTCCATTACAGATGTATGTGGAAAAACCTTAGAAAATGCAAATAAAGGTGATTATAATAAGGTAATTCTTAAAACTTCCATACTTTCCGTCTTTGAAGTATGTTTTCAGAGTGTCGCTGAAGCTTTTCGAGTGTTTCACAAACTCTTTCTTCTGATGCTCAAGTGCCTGGAAAACACAAAGCCATTTTCATTGCTTCCTTCAGTAATTGAGGGATAGAGGTGATGTTATGAAGTATACTGACTGTATCCATCTCATAATGTCACTCACCCTTCTGTTCTGGTACTGGTATTTCTTAAAGACGTTGTTCACCGTGTCTAGTAGTTCTTTTATGGCACTGGCTATATCTCTGCAAACAACAATTAAACAAATATTTAGAAATACTGTATGAATGCCTCAGTAATGTGACTTTTTATGCTTTTAAATCAACCATATTTATGACCTTGAGTCATAGTTGTTATTAGTTGTTTTTACAGTTACTGCATTTCACATACGACTGACAAAATTCTTACATTTTAAAACTGCCAAGTGAAATTTCATCCCAAAAATGAAAAAGAACACAAAATCTTACTGCAAGGCTTCATCACCTATTTTTGGTTTGGTTTGGTTTGGGGTGGAAATCTGAACCAGACGTTTCCTCAAATATTAATTAAATACTTCAAAAAGAAACTCTGTCAGGGCAAGCGTACACGTAAACACTGACGCAAGCCATGACGCAAAAAGGGAAACCTAAAGGTAAGTGAATTTTTCTGTCAGTATTTGTGTGCATAAAAACATTCTCACTTGATTGTCTGCAGGAAACGGACTCGGTCGTTGATTTCGTCAGGGATTTTGCTGAGGATCTGTTTCAGAGCGCGAGCTCTTTCATTCAAGTCCTGGAACTCCCGCTCAGGCCTGTCAATCATGTACTCTGCACACAAAGAACACGCCCACAGGAAACACTCAGTCACCATAGCAACAACAGATGACTTGCCTCTAATAACCTGTCATTAAAATGCGATGCACTTGAAGACATAATGAAACGTAACTACTTTTAATGGCCAATCGTGATTGACAGCCGTCTGAGGAGCCATAATACTGTTCGACTGAGCAAGAAGAAACTTCTATGTTATCCTGAAGTACGGTAACACAGTCAGGCACCTCACGGTGTATACAAGGATAGATTACAGTAGGAAAAGCAAAATGAGGATTTTACAATAGGCTTGGATTCAATTTGGAGGTACATTTATTATTCTTTACATCTCAAATCAACACAAACGAGCATTACCCGGAAACCCGGTGCGTGTCTGTGCATTCATTAGCAGTATAAATCTGAGCATGTCAAAAACACTTGCAAAAAGCACAGAATTAAATTATGAGGGAAAATACATTGTCATTACTGAGTTTTATTTCATGAGGAAACAGCTCCCCCTAGAGGCACGAGACTGCAAGGTTAACAACACTTTTGTTCTTCTCCTCTTGAAAAATGTGGAAAATCATACACACCCTCAACATCGTCGGCAGCCATGCGTAATAAAGACTCGGTGAAGTTGATCTCCACGTTCTTCTTCTCCAGAATCTTCATGATAATATCCTGAGTCAGTCCTGGGTTCTCTTTCTCTGCCTGACATCAACAAACACACAGCACAAGTCACAGCATTTCTCATTTTTAGAAAATAAATTAATTTTATAAATAATGATTTGACATGCCGAATTATGAAGAGTTTCATAGTATGATCAATATATCTAAGTATTCTTATCTTCAAACTCAAGACATTGTCATTTCATTTTATTAAATACTGATTTATAATCAATATTTAATAGGTATTACTATTGTCATCTAACAAACACTATGATTTATATGACGGTTACACAACATCACAAAGCCATGAGTGGAAATGGATCATACTGTTTTTACTGTATTATTAATCAAATAAACATAGCCTTGGTAAGCATAAGAGACTTACTGAAAAAGCATTTTTGACTAAATCTTACCAACTCTTGGACACAAAATAATATACACAGTATAAACCTAGAAAAAAAATATACTACAAAATGTTACTAAATTTAGTAGCTAAATACACTGAGACATTAATTTTTCCAGTTGAATTTCATTTTTATTAAATGTTGATTTATAATTACTATTTCAGGCATATTACTACTATCAGGAAAAGATAAACATGTCAAAATACTTTCAGGATTAATAAATCTGTCATCTATCACTATGATTTATATGACTATTACACAACAATATTACACTAACATGAGCGGAAGTGGATCATACTGTTTTTACTGTATTATTAATCAAATAAATGCAGCCTTTGTGAACATAAGAGACTCGCTGAAAAAACATTTTAAATAAATCTTACCGACTCCTACTTTTTTGTGTAACAATCTAGTAACTAAAATATTTTTTTAAATAATTGGTGCATTTTAGACCTTGTACACAGAATATATAAAGTATAAGCCTAAAAGAAAAAAGTGATACTACAAAATGTTACTAAAATTAGCAGCTAAATATACTGAAACAATCATTTTGTCAGTTGAATTTCAATATTTCGAAACAATATTTCATGCATATTACTACTATCAAGAAAAGATAGACATACCAAAATGCTTTCACAATTAATAAATCTGTCGTCTAACACTATGATTTATATGACTGTTACACAACAATATTACAAAGCAATGAGCGAAAATAGATCACACTGTTATTAATGTATTATTAATCAAATAAATGCAGCATTGGTGAGCATAAGAGATTTTTTGAAAAAAACATTAAGAAATCTTACCAACCCCAAATTTTTGGTAAGTTGTGCAACCAACTAACAACTAAAATATTTAACAAATAAAAGGTGCATTTCTTAGAACTTGGACACTAAATAATATATACAGTATAAACTTAAAAGAGAAAAGTGATAGTACAAAATGTTACTAAATACACTGAAATACACAAATTTTGTTAGCTGAAGTTTATTTTTATTAAATATTGATTTAGAATCAATATTTTATGCATGTTACTACTATCAGGAAGAGATAAACATGTCAAAATGCTTTCATGACTAATAAATCTGTCGTCTAACACTATGATTTATATTTTGCTATTACACAACATTACAAAGCCATGAGCGGAAATGGGGCTGCTGAGACAGCAAAAGCAGTTAGCGCCAGAAAAATATGATTTTCTTGCTGAAATCTCATGGTAAGTGAGATATTTCAGGAAAGATGAAGACTCTGAATCAAATCAAAAACTTTGCCTTTGTAGAATCTTATTTCTCCCCTGTGATCTACTTATAATGTTAGTCAGGGTTACTCATGACTAACTTTCTCTGGTCCTTATAATTAAAATGGCTGTTTAAAATGTAATCTTTATATGCAAATGACCCAAGTAAATGGGATGCATTTGGATTTGTACTTAATGTAGATGAAATTCTTTTGACTTCCTAACACATTAAAAAATCTGAATCACGTTATATTTACTCACCTTTATGAAAGCTGCTCTCAGAGTCTGTGCTGCAGACAGATTTACTCTCTCCAGCTGTAACACACACAAAAGCCATTTTAATTTACTGCAAGATAAAGCAGGCTGTTTGGTTTTAGTGTTGCACACATTATACACAGTCATTATCACCACATTAAAATGGAAATATAGTTGGTTGTAGGTGTAGATTTTTGCCTCTAATTAATTAAAAACATGAATTTATGCACAGAAGCACATGTAGGCTGTGTTAACTGTGCTCATATTGCAAGCATGAAGACTGCAATGTTACAAAAAATTTCTGTTTTAAAATAAAATGTTTCCTGAAAGATCAGGTGACACTAAAGACTGGAGTGATGATGCTGAAAATTCAGCTTTGTATCACTGGAATAAATTACATTTTACAATATATTACAATGAAAAAAAACTATTTTAAATTGTAATAATATTTCTGAACATTAATGTTTTACTGTATTTTCAATCAAACAAAAGCAGTCTTTGAGAGCAAAAGAAAAATCTTAAAAAAAATAAAAAAATAAAAAATAATATCCTACCAGCCGCAATTTTTGTAAAAGTTGTGTAACAATATTGTAAATAAAATAATATAAAAATAAAAGTTGCATTTCTTGGACACAAAATAACATATACAGTATGTTACAAAATGTTACTAAAGTTAAAAACAAAGCCTGAAATACATTCATTTTGACAACTAATAAAGTTTAAACAGCATTTTATCTAAATAAAAACTATAAAAACAGCTACATGTAATACTGAATATTTTACTTAAAACAATTATTTAGCTACAAAAAAATTAACCTCTCAATAAATTAAAAGAACCATACTAATAAAACTATTAGCTGAAATAAATTAGACACTTTAGAAGTGTTTACTTATTGCCTAAATTCGCTTTTGCTTCTAAAATGCTAAAAAATGCACTTTAAAAAAAAATGCAAAAACATCAAAAATCATGTTTTTTCATTGTGCATTCCAATTAATCTCAATCAAACTGCACTTGGGTTATTTTGCTTAAATCAAAATAACTACAAAAAAAGCTAACTAAAAATAAAACAACAAAAACATGACAACATAATAAAAAAAAACCATGATTTTTTTTATTGTAAAAACTGAATATCTTTCATATATATGAAAACAAAGCAAATATATCAAATATATATATATATATATATATAAAAGATATATATGAAAGATATTCAGTAATATATAAAAAGCATATATATATATATATATATATATATATATATATATATATATATATATATATGTATATACATGCACATTTTTTTTGTTTGTTTGTTTTACAAGGCCAAGTTAGCAAAGTTCCTTTTTTTAGTTATTCACTTCCCAATGCTGATGCAATCTTCATATCATCATGAAGCTAAATTCAAGTGAATTTCAATTCTCATTAAGTTGGTTCTTAAAGGGATAGTTCACCCAAAAATGAAAATTCTGTCATTAATTACCCTCATGAATGCTATGAATGCCTTATAAAGCCACAAGAATACTTTTTGTGCACAAAAACACAAAAATAACGACTTTATTCAATAATTTATTGTCTTCTGGGTCAGTTCGCCGCCATTCACGAGAGTACCACGACTAATGTTGTTACTACGTTTCTGTGGCTTGATTATGGTAGTTCCCTTGCTGTCTATGCAAGCTCTTGGATTTCATCAACAATATCTTAATTTGTGTTACGAAAATGAAAAATGTTATAAAAACATTCAAAATATATTCAAAGATGCTGGCTACCCAAATAACAACTTCAGTATCCTAATTCTCTGAGAGAATAATGCTAGGGCAGCCAGAACTAGTCTTCTGAGTCTTTTACAGAGAGCATTGTGTTTTTGTGTGTAGTCCTTCCTGAGCATGTGGGTGTGCATCATTTGCATCTGAACTTCAGTCTGCGTCAACGCAACCATAACTGAACACTCTCCTACCGGAGACTAAGCACCGTACCTCATTGAAGACAGGGTACATCACGGCGTAGAGCGTCATGGATACCATCGAGGTCGCGTCCGCTTCATTCTTCATCTCTTCCATTGTCATCCTCGTCAGGGCGCGGGAAGGAATGGGGGGAGCGTCATTCACTCCTGGGGGGCACGCGATGAGGGGGACCCAGACGATCGCTGGAAGACAAACCAATGAGGAAGAGATTATAAAAGGGTAGCGGGATTTCATTTCACAGGTAAGGAAATGACATTTTCAACCTGCGTTCAAAAGGTAGACGTGATAGCCATGGGAAAGCGCCAAGTTTTCGGTGAGATTTAGGTGATTCAGGCCCCTCAAGATTAAAAGAATGAGACACGTGGCCAGCGCAAGAAAAATAAAGACTGTTTCCTGGACGGTGTGTCCCGTGACTTTTAGTTAGATTTTGCATTAGCCTTCTCGAGTTGTACAGCCCAAAGACAATAACTGTAAGTAAATTTTAGACATAATAGTAGACATAATTAAATCAAACAACAAATAAAGGCCCATTCATACAAATTAGCGCCCAAATCAACGTACACTAAAACAAATGTATAATCTTGACAAAACACATCATCTGAAAGGTCTCAAAGTTACATATTTGGTGGTTATTTTGTTACAGATGTAATGCTGTGACAAAAATGTATAAATTTGTGACAGAAATGAATGCAAAAAAATTCTATTTTTGGTATAACACTTAAAATGTCACAGGAAACAAATTTTTTGTAATATCAACCTCAAATTTGGAACATAAATTTTTTTGTGATTTTAGACATCAAAATATTTTGAAAAACGTATGCATTTGTGACAGGCAAATTAATAATAATAAAAAAAAAAATCTATCAATTTTTGGTATAACACCTAAAATGTCAGAGGAACCTAATTTTTTCATAATATCAACTTCAAATTTGGAACATAAAATTTTATAGTGATTTAAGATATCAAAATATTTTGAAAAACTTATGCATTTGTGCCAGGAAAATTAATCCAAAAAACAATCAATTTTGGTGTAACACTTAAAATGTCACAGGAACCTCATTCTTGTAATATCAACTTCAAATTCAAAACATAAATTTTGATAGCGATTTTAGCTATCAAAACATTTTGAAAAATGTATACATTTGTGACAGGAAAATTAATTTAAAAAAATCTATTTTTGGTACAACACTTAAAATGGATTTGGAACATAAATTTATTTTTTGGATTAATTTTCCTGTCACAAATGTATAAATCTTTAAAAATATTTTGGAATCTAAAATCACTATAAAAATGTATGTTCCAAATTTGAAGTTGATGTTACAAAAATTGAGGTTTATGTGACATTTTAAGTGTTGTGCCAAAAATGTATTTAGTTTTTGGATTCCTTTTCCTGCCACAAATGTATACATTTTTTAAAATATTTTGTAATCCAAAATGTCACAGTTTTTGAGTTTTTAATTTTTTTTTTAAGTGTCAATTTGTGACACTTAAAACGTCACATAAACCTCGATTTTTTTAATATCAACTTCAAATTTGGAACATACATTTTTATACTGATTTTAGATTCAAATATATGTGTAAAGGTTTATACATTTGTGACAGGAAAAATGCATCAAAACAAATTGAAATTTTTGGTACAACACTGAAACAAAGTTTCACAAAAACCTGAAGCAATTAAAAAAAAAAAAACAAAAAAAAATTATATATATATATATATATAAACAAAATAAGTATGGTACATTTTGCAAATATTGGTTCTGTTGATAAGGTTCTATTTATTATAACCATGCACTGCAGTTATGTCTTTTGCTACTTTATATGCTTGAAATGTTTTTGTTTTTTTTTAATGATTCTTAATATTGTTCCTTAGTTTCATTATTGTTATAACTGAAGTACGGCTTTCCCTGTTGGATTAAAATTATGTTTAATCTTTATAGTTACGCTTATCTTTATAGCTTCGGTGTGAACAGGCCTCAAGTCACCTTATTTCTTCTCAACATTCACAGGAACATGCCAAAGTGTTTATTCCTTCACCCAACACGTGTGATACAATAGCGCTTGTTGTTATCTGCAGAAGGTCACGATTCCTCTCAAGCTACAAGGAACATTACAAACCATTGAAAGTGAGGCACGCTTATCTCAATGCTGTCGATTCAGACTAATGGACAGGAGGCCGTGAGTCATTCCACCTGATCGGAAGGTCTTTGGCCCCCACGGTGGGAGGCGGCCTTATCTAGGTGACATTAACGGGGATCGCTGTGACGTCGTCACATAGAGCAGGCCTATGGTTGGAAATACCAGCACTCCCCTTATAAAACACAGTTGCCAGGCTACATATGCATTATATTGACTCACTTTTTTCCTCTTGACAAAGGCCAACCAACACCTGATTCCTGTAGTGTCTCTAGTCAGAGACTGACCTTGGCACTGAAAGGGTAACGCCCTAACACAGGTGAATCCTGATTCACCCATACTACATTTTTACCTTATCATGCATAAAGAAGACTTAAGCTAGAGAAAGTGATTCAACATATTCATTGTCAAGTCAGGGAAAGCTGTGCTAATTAGTAAAAACAAAGCATTATGAAATTACGCAGCTATGCATGACAATGGTACGTGTCATTTTTGTTTATTGCACTGTTGTATTTCCATATTTCAGTAATTTTTTTGCGCATCACATTAGTGTAACTATAAATAATACCATCATGTAAGCCATCCTGTTTGAACAAACGCATCGGCTGACCACTAAAATCAACTTTCGTGACGAAAATCTCACTGAAAAAGTTATGGTTTCTCAGTCTGATGTTGACCAGCTGGACCAAATGAGGCTTAGAACATATTACAGTTATGAATCAACGCAATTACTCAGTAGCCATTTAAAAATGTCTTCTAATGTGATTAAAAACAAACATTTCTTCACTTAAGATTCCAATCTAAGGATAAAAAATGGTTTTTTATTACAAATTAGAAATGGCATGAAAATGTTTCTATATTCTGTATATATCCAAACAACATTTTACAGCATTCTGCCTCACAATATAAACGGGTCATCATGCAATAAACTTCACCTGCCTTATACACAAGACAGTTTTGAGGGTTATAAAAACATATAGAAAAAATCGAATCAATTTCTTTCACAAAAGAGATCTGATGACAGAAGAGCAATCTCAATGACAGCTTAGCTACATTGTTCAAATACATTTATCAAATCCAACGTCGTAAACAACTGCCAGGCTGATTCAAGCTGTCAAGATGTTTCAGGTTTACACCCAAACGTGACGTCATCATATTTAACGAAAAAGTGCAATTGTGTGAAACAAGAGCCTGATTCTAATGTCTGATCTGAAATAGATCTGATGTCAGCGCTTCAACATTTGTAACGACATAACAGCCATTTCATCTAATTCTGATACAGACTGGGATCAGACCAAAGGCTATTTCATAGTCATTTTTATCATCCTGATTGACTACATATATATTTGCCTCAGTCTTCAGTAGGCCTGTATTAAAAACTGATTTACTCCCCATAACAACTTGAGGCCTAGAAAATACTGATCTCACACGGGATACCTAGCATTACATAAAACAAAATCGATCAAATTCAAACATTTCTTAGTGTCTGGTCGATTGTGAAGACCTGATTAGCTGGATTGCTAAAGTCCCTATTAGCTAGGTGACTGCTAGTCCAAACGTAAATGCTATTTTCACAGAAATCCCAACGAAATGAACACCGTTAATTACAGGTTAAAGTTAAAAAGTATGTTCTCAGCCTCTCCTACCTGTGTGCAGCTCGTATAGGTGTTTATTTGACTGCTGATTAGCTCGGTAACTCTTTTGAATATTTTCCTTTCTGTGTGGAATCGCTCGCCAAAGACGGAAGTTTTCTGCATGACCAATCTAAAGAATGAGAGGCGGAGCTACGAGGCTGTAAGAGCCAATCAGCGATTAGCGAGGGGGTAGGTCTAACACTTTGTAGTCCGTTAAAAGAGCTCGAACGCTGCGAGGCTACACGCGAAGGCTTGGCAAAGAACTACAACTCCCGTAAACCTCACGACGTGCCGTCAAATGACTGGCGTCTGCTTCGCCATATCGCAGGTTAATATTTATTTCTTTATTTTAAACGCACAACAAGATTAATTTAATACTAAATAATTAAGTAACACATAAAAGATTAAAAAACGGAAAAGTCTGTTAAGAATAATGTGGATTTAAAGCGAACGTTCCGCCTGACCAATCAGAAGAGAAAAGGGGCTGGACTGCTTCTCATAATAAAGGTGTGTGAGGGTGCAGAGACGAGCAGGATTTAACATCAGCATCCCAGAGCATCAGCATCTCTCTGACATCTCACGGTAAGAGATATCCACGCATCGTTTATTCATGTTATATAAATGACAATGTATTCTACACTTTTTATATTTCATTTTATATCTGGTATGATAGGTTTATTGTCTACAAGAGAGAGTGCAGATGTGAATGTCCTTTAATAACAAGTGATGGGTCTATGCATTTTTCATTTAACCTTCCTGTCATGTTTTTCCTTAAATTTTACATTCACAACATAACATTTCTTTCATATTAGCATATTAGTGTATTATAGGCATTTGCAGTTTTACATGCAATTCACATGCATGTATTGACAGAAAACAATCTAATTTTGTAGAAAATAACCAAAAAACATAAACATCACAAAGCTTGCTGAATAAAATTCAGGATAATATCATTCAAGCATTTGTTTTCCTTATTGTCTTGCTTAAGTGTTGTTGCTTATTCTTAGCTTTTTCTATTTTTAAACCCTGGATTTAATAATTAAAATGTTTGTATTGAACGTGGATACCGCAGGCAGCGTTGCATGCCCACATCTGGGCGTGGGGGAAGCGTATCTGGGGATGCGTAAATCATCTCCTGCAAGAAAATCCTATTTCATGTTTGTGTAAATGAGACACGCGGGGAGAGCAGAATGGAGAACGCACCTCCTTTCCAAACCGCCCTGCCTCGCTACTGGTGTAAAATAGCTGGTTTGTTCTGTGGGACGCATTCACGTGGAGATTAGGTGTGCTGGAGAGCGTGTGTAATGTGGACTATATGAGAAAGAGAAAGACAGAGGAGGCCACTAAAGGAGAAGGGAGGGAAAATGAGGTGTTAAAGTGCAATCGGCTTGAGTAGGGAGGCAATGAAAGCGAGGGATCGATAGGAGAAGGATGAGGAAAGAGAGAAGACTAGAAAGCAACGGTGGAAAAACAAGCTGTGTGAAGGTGCAATGAGTTGGGATGGAATTGCAGCATGTTTTTGGTCTAACACATATATGTGTGGACTCCTTGGTGGTCACCTCTAATCAGTGGATATTGATTTCTAGATTGATTGCTGGTTTGCAGGCGTGCATGAGCCATTCATTTGAAAGCATGAATAACAGTGACAGGTCAAGTGCTTGCTCAAATGTATTGACACAGTAAGCAAGACATGAAATATTGCACAATATGTTTTCTGAAATTATGTGAATAACACAAGCATCGGTTATTAATGCACATACTAATGGTAAAAAAAAAAAATCCATAAGCTGAAGGACTTTAATTCTCCTTGCACCATTTGTGCAAAAATTATTTCAAATCACACTGCTTATTGAAGAAAGCTTTTGGTTTTTTTAGCTTTGGCTTTATTTACTTTGATTTGATTCTTGCATGTTGGATGATAAAATTATGTTTAAAATAAGCATAGCAGGTTTTTGTGTCCAAGCTGTTTTTGCAAGACCTGATTTTGTTTTCTTTTCTTTTTTTTTTCTCTTTTATTATTTTCTTTTATTTTTTATTTTATCTTGAATGGTGGATGATCAAATGTTTAAAATAGGTAAAGCAGGTTTTTGTGTCCAAACTATTTTTGTAAGACCTAATTTAATTTAATGTAATTTAATTTTATCTTGCATGGTGTATGATAAAATATGTTTAAAATAGGTAAAGCAAGTTTTTGCATCCATACTATTTTTTTGTATGACCTGATTTTTTTTTTTATTTTATTTTATTTTGTTTTGAATGATGATAAAATTGTGTCCACACTAATTTATTTTAATTGATGCTTTGCCTGATGTTTCTGAAGAAGATAAATAATATTTTACATTTTTGTTGTTATTTTTGCAAGCAATTTTTTCAAAACTTGATTTTTAAAATTTTATTTTATTTAAAATTTTATTTTAATTTTTTGTGTTCAAACATTGTTAGTAAGATTTATTTTATTTTATTTTATTTTGCATGGTGGATTTGTGGATTTGCATGGTGGTATAGCAGGTCTGTGTGTCCAAACTCTTTTATTTTATTTTATTTTAAAATTAATTTTTCAATTCATTAAAATTTATTTGATTGATGTTTTGGTTAATGATTTCCTTTTTTGAGAACACTAGCGGATTAGTATGTGATTTCTGAATAAGAATTCACATTTTTATTATTTATTTTCAAAGTTTACAACACAGTATAGCCAAATATATCTTAAGCGAGTTGGCACGTTGTCAGATTTCAGCATTGGCGAGGCCGACATAAACCCAGGGATTTTTTCCAGGTCTGACTGAGTTGTGTCTTACCGCTAACACTCGTCTCTTGGCCTCAGGACAGCACAGATGGCATAAAGAGTATTAAAAACATCTGCGTTCTCTCAGAGGCTGTGTCACTAAGTGTGCAGAATATATTGAACTTCACTGTTGCTCTCTGAACATGTTCCTTGAGCATCTGTGATGGCCTTTCTAAACATATGCAAAGCTCCTGGTATTGATCGCTGTTCAATTATGTGTCAAGCCCGTGAACTGCATCTACTAAACGTGCCCTATAGCTGAAAGCAGACTGGGGCAGAACAACCGACCAACACGGATCAATTCTTTCTCTGCTTCTGAGAAGGTCATCATAATAAGACGATTCACAGGTAGATGGAAAGCTAAACCAAGACAGACAAAATCCACAATCCACTGTGAGAATGAATTGTATAGAGATCACTTTTGTGCGGAACTGTAGGTTTTTACAGACAAGGTTGGCATGCAATTGTATCATTCTTATGTGCATATACTGTAAATTAAGTGCAGCCAAAATTATTTAACATTTTCAAAATATAATAATAATGAAATGTTATATTTTTAAAAAATATATTTTATATATTTTTTAAATATTTAAAATATTTTTTTTATTGAATCATTTTGAAGCCTATACAATTTTAATATTTTGTATATTAATAAGTAGTTTTTAAAAAATATTTCAACAATATATTAATATATTTAGATTAAATTTCAAATATTTCTAGTGAACCCATATTTTAATACTATTTTTGTTTTGTTTCTATTAAAATATTTGTAACATTTTTTATTTATATTTAAATATTTTATATATTTTAATATTAATTTTAATAATAAGCTATTATGAACCTAGATTATTTTAACACTAGTAGTTTCATGTTTTTGTTATTTTCCATAAATATACAGTTTAACATATTTAAGTTTATATTTAAATTTTATAAATATTTAAAATATCTGAATATTATTTATTTCATTATTTTTAATAATAAGCTGTAGTGAATCCAAATTTAAGTTTTAAATCGTCAAAGGTTATCAGGTTTTTACAGACAAGGTTGGCATGCAATTGTATCATACTAGACTTTTGTGCATGCATATACTATAAATTAAGTCCAGTAAAAATTATTTAATTTTTTTTTAAAATATGGTTATAATTACATTTTATATATTTGTAATATTTTATATTATTTTTTATTTGTTTTTAATAATAAGCTGATGTGAACCCATATTATTTTAATAATATTTGTAAGTAGTGTTATGTTTGTTACTTATATTTATATTTAAATATTTTCTACATATTTAAAATATTTGAATATTTATTATTTATTTACTTTTTTGTTAATTATTAAATGATTTATTATTTAAATTATTATTTAATAAGCTGAAGTGAACCCATATTTTGTTTCTATTTTATACATTTTATACATTATTTGAATACAAAAGTGAAAATATGATACATATTTAAAATATTTAAATATGTATTATTTCATTTTTTTATTATTAAAATATGAATTATTTACTATTTAAATAATTATTATTACTTATGAATTAGTTATTTGAATTATTATTTAATTATTTGTAATAAGCTGAAGTAAACCCATGTTGTTTTAATAATATTTGTAAGTAGTTTTGTTTATTTAAAAAATATTTGTAATATATTTTTAGTTTGAAATATTTTATATATTTTAATAATAAATTAATATATTTACATATATATTTAAATTTGATGTATTTAAAATATTTAAATGTTTTATTATATTTTATTATTTATATATTTTTTAATTATTCTTTTTTATTATTATTTAATATAATTATTATTAATTATTCTAATTATTATTTATATATTTTTTTATTTGATTATTTTTATTTAATTATACTTAATTAATACTATATATTTAATTAATACCCATTTAGTAAGTAGTTTTATGTATTTTTTTTTTTTTTATATTTTTTAAAAAATACTAGTATGTTTACATTTTCTAAATATTTAAAAAAAAATTAGTTGTTATTTCATCACTTTTAATAATAAGCTGTAGCAAATACAGATATATATTTTTAGGATTTTTCATTGCTGACTGTAGGCTGTTTCTGTTGCCAATAAACCTCATGTAGAATTACTGAATTGGCATAAGTTGATGAAGAGATTTGAAGCGCCTAGGCATTGGCAGCCCATGAGCGATTGGGTTTGTCAGTGTTTGGCCCTCACGGGGGGTGATTTTGAAGGACGTCTGCATTTCTGAGTCACGTCTTCTCTCGTCAGCACAGGGAGGAAGTGACTCTGAACTCGTAAAGGATAAAAGAAGGTTTTTAACCTCGGCTTGCTGAAAGAGGTAGAGCCAAACTCAGGTAATCCGCTGCCTTAAAGGAGCAGTTCAGATAATTCAGTCTTCATCACGTCATCTTTTGTGGAACAAAAAGTATATAAAGTATACGGTCAGTATAAATGTAGCATGCAATATGAGCTAAATGCTTGATTTTCAAAAAACAATTGAGGGTGCATAAATGATAACAGAAATAATTTTTTGGGTGTACTGTTCCTTTAAGGAAGTGCAAGCGAAGGTCAAATGTAAATGACTTTCAAATGACTTGGACAGATGGAAAGAGAAATGCGCGGCTATCATAAGAAAGCAAAGATGCCTCATATAATTGTTAACAGCGACGTGCATCAGTCTGGTTGTCTCTATGGTGGCAGCGATTTATAGGCCAGCTTTGTTTATTTTCCAGCAGTGGGCAGTGCTGTTAGACAGCTGTGCCAGTGCAGACGGAAGGAGATGGTATCACACACATACTGCGGTTAAAGCCTCTTACTCTGAATCTCTGCCACGACGCTGTCAGGACGAGCCAGATGCTAACCCTCTAATGACAGACGCATGCTGCCATGTGCTGACCTGGGTGGTACAAGACTGCTGGCAGGATGAGAGCTTGCCTACAGTAAACCCATACTATCTGAGTATGACTGAGATAAGATCCAGAAAGAAATAAGTGCAGATTTCTCTTAATGATTCTGCAACCTTAATGGGTTCATTAACAATTCTGTAAGTACTTGTAAGGATTAAATGTTTGGATAATAGACATATCATTTAACTGTTAAGTGGTAATTTTAATAATAAATGACTTCTTGCAAAAGATGTGTTTACACAGACTTTTTACTGGTGGCAAGCTACTAATCAAACAGTATGTAACGACATATTTTATTTATGTTATAAAATGCTACTGATATATCTCGTAATGTGCATCTTCAGTTGCATGTTGTCGTATAAACAACCAGTCAGTAAATATACTGATTTGAGTCTCACTGTGTTTGATTCATATATATATTTTATATTTTATAATATTACTTTTATGTACTTATTTTTAATAATGAACCTATGCTATTTTAATAATATTTAGTAAGTAGTTTGTTTGTAACATATCTTTATTTATATTTAGATATTTTAATGAAATATTAATATACTTAAATTTTATACGTATTAAAAATATTTGAATATTATTTAATTGTTTTTATTAAGTTCTAGTGAACCCATATTTTAATAAGTAGTGTTACGTTTATTTTAAAAATATTTTACATATTTATTTATAATTAAAAAAAATTTTACACTACCAGATTTTTTTTTAAGTCTCTTCTGCTCACCGAGCCTCCATTTATTTGATCCAAAGTACAGCAAAAACAGTAAAATTCTGAAATGTTTTTACTATTTAAAATAACTGTTTTATATTTAAATGTATTTTAAAATGTAATTTATTTCTGTGATTTCAAAGCTGACTTTTAGCATCATGACTCCAGTCATATAGTACTTTTTTTTTAAAAAAATATATTCAAATAGAAAACAGTTATTTTAAATAGTAAAAATATTTCTACATTTTACTGTTTTTGCTGTACAGCATTTTTGGATCAAATAAATGCAGGCTTTGTGAGCAGAAGAGACTTTAAAAAAACACTAAAAATCTTACAGTTCAAAAACTTTTGACTGGTAGTGCAATTATTTTTAATAATACGCTGAAGTGAACCCATGCAATGTTTAAAAATATTTACTAAGTAGTTTGTTTGCTATTTTAAAATATTTGTAATATAATTTTTATTTATATTTAGATATATATTTTTAATAAAACATTAATATATTTAAATTTTATACATATTTAAATTATTTGAACATTATTTAATTATTTTTAATAAGTTCTAGCGAAGCCATTTTTTTTTACTATTTCATAAGTCGTTTTATGTTTGTTTTAAAAATATTCAAAATATATTTGTATTTATACTTAAATATTTTAGATATTTTAATGTAGTTTTTAAAAAATATATCTGTTATAAACCTAGATTATTTTAACACTTTAAGTAGTTTCATGTTTCTCTTATAGTTCTGTTATTTTCTTCAAATATATATTTGTAACAAATTTAAATTTATATTTAAATCTTATAAATTTTATACATTTCATAAATGTTAAAAAATACCTGATATCTTTTTTTCAGTCTTTTTAGAGGTGGCAAACTACTAAACCAAGGGTCAGGAACTTTTTTTTCCATTTTTGGTTGATGCAATTTTTTTCAAAAGAGCCACAGTAAAAATGATATAATATTATTATTATGGAGAAAAAAACTTTTTTGTCTCAATAGATCATATAATGAATGCCCAACTAAGATGTATAAATTTCCCTAGAGCACTTGAAGGCTGTAAAACTTGTCTGAAGTCTTCATACGTCTGTTTAACTCAGTTTTCTGCATCTATTCTCTATCTGAGGATGAAGATCAGAGTGATAACAGTGGTTTGTCTTGTACAGCAGTGCTCAGCAGGTTCCTGTGGGTGTTGATCGCTGTAATAGAGTTTAATTAAAGCTGACCCATGTCTTGCTCTTCTCTGGTCTCCGGTGGAGTTCCCACACCACTGCGCTGTCACTGCATGGCTCTTTAACTCCTCAACTAGTTTGTCTTCTCCTCCACAGCCTTCCATCTAAATATTTGGTCTCATTGCAATTCCACAACGTATACTCGACATTTCACCTGCAGTCAGATCCTGCTTCGCTCAGTCGTCTTTTTCCACGTCCCCTTCTAAACAGCACTGCACCACTGGGTCGGTCCTCTGGAGGCTTTTGGAGCATGCTCTGCTCTATCTGGGCCATCCTGTCAGGAAAAAAGGAGGCTGATGGATGTGGATGGAGAGTTCTGGTGCCACCAACTGTGTTTCTCGCTCTGATGATGACAGATCTGCCTGTATGAATGAACGATCATCGCTGGGAAATAAGAGCTCCGTTCCGAACTTGATGGAAAATCATGTTTGTTTGCTTTGATTTGCCTCCCTTGTTAAAGATGAAAAATGTCAAATATTGCTCTGATTAGAAAAGGAAAAATGAGCATGGAGATCTATGTAATACCTCAGTTCTTTCTTCTAGACCGCAGTGAGATTAAATGGGAAAACAAATGGAGATGTCTGCTTCTCTTTTTTTTTTTTCAATACCACACATTGTGCTCAGATTTGTCAAGAAACGATTTAAAGTTACACTACCAGTCAAAAGTTTTTGAACAGTAAGATTTTAAAATTCTTTCTGCTCACCAAGCCTGCATTTATTTGATCCAAAGTACAGCAAAAACAGTAAAATCTTAAAATATTTTTACTATTTAAAATAACTGTTTCCTATTTAAATACATTTTGAAAAGTAATTTATTCCTGTGAGTTCAAAGCTGAATTTTTAGCACCATTACTCCAGTCACATGATCCTTCAGAAATCATTCTAATATTCTGATCTGTTGCTCAAAAAAACTAAATTATTATTATTATGTTGAAAACAGCTTAGTAGAATTTTTTTCAGGTTTCTTTGATGAACAGAAAGTTAAGAAGAACAGCATTTATCTGAAATAGAACATCATAAATGTCTTTATCATCGCTTTTGATCGATTTAAAGCATCCTTGCTAAATAAATATATTAATTTCTATAATTTCTTTACCAAAAAATATATACTGATTCCAAGCTTTTGAATGGTACAGTGCATAATGGTATTTCAGATAAATGCTGATCTTTGGATCTTTCTATTAATCAAAGAATCCTGAAAAAATGTACTCAACTGTTTTAAATATTGATAATAATAATAAAAATGTTTCTTAAACAGCAAATCAGCATATTAGAATGATTTCTGAAGGATCATGTGACACTGAAGACTTGAGTAATGATGCTAAAAATTCAGCTTTGATCACAGGAATAAATTATCTTTTAAAAAAATATTCAAATAGAAAACTGTTTTTTAAATTTTAAATGGTAAAAATATTTCAAAATTTTACAGCTTTTGCTGTACTTTGGATCAAATAAATGCAGGCTTGGTGAGCAGAAGAGACTTCTTTAAAAGCATTAAAAATCTTACTGTTCAAAAACTTTTGACTGGTAGTGTACATAAATTTGCATTAAATTATTAAATATGTTAATTATTTGAAACTTTTGATCAGTACTGTGTATGTATATATGTATTAGATTATTTAATACATTTAGCAAATTTCTCCAAAGGTTTTCTAAAAAAAAAAATTGAGTTATGAAAGCGCAACCTCTGAGCAATATTATTTTTTTCTTTGGGTATTAGACTAATTAATACATCTCTCACCCTTGAAATTTTCACATTGTAATTAAAAAATAATAATAATAATAAAATGTAATTTTCTGCTAGGACATTACATACAGAAAATTCCTTAATTTTAATGACTGATTGCATAACTTTTTTTCACGCTGGTGTTTCTACTTGACTTACCATGCATCAGTTAAGTTGCACTGGTTAATTGCACAACTATAATGCTGTAAGCTGGTCTAACAAACTATGCTCTTTTTCTATCCTTCTACTCTCTCATGTTTAAGCTCCAGCTCAAAATGAAAAGCGTAAAAAAGTACAAGCTAAAAAAGGTCGCCTACGCTGCCCCCATTTCAGAAGCGTCTTGACTTTATGCTTGTTAGTACAGTTTGAAGGCAGTTGGGAGGATAGGACATATTTAGAGCAATTGCTCTGTGCGTGTTTGAAAGGAAAAGAGAAGAGTTTTGTGGCACTTTGAAGCTTGATTTCACTTGAGGAGATTCTGACAAGTTTGACTCGACTTAGCGTGAGATGAGTGTGAGATATAGTGCTTTGAGGTAATAAAAACACTGGCAGTTTCTTGAACAAAAATATTCAACTCTGCCATCTAACTCATTCCTCACTGTTTATGTTATAAATTATACATTTTTGCAATCAGACTCACCTGGAAGATCAGGATTTCTTTGTTGCTGATTTCCTTCTGGTTGGGCCCATTAGGGTGGTTGGTGGTCTCGTTGACTTCTCCCAGGTGGCCATCAGACCTTTGTCCAAAATCTATCATGGGTGAGCGAAAGGTCAGGCAGGTCTGGTGCTGTTTTCACGTGTACCTTCTCTTGTCCCCACCGTTCACAAGTGGCCATCTGTTTCTCAGTCCAGACCTCGGTCACCAGGGTCAGGTCGAGTTACACAAGCCTGTGCGCAGGAGTCTGAAACCAAGTCATGAGAGATCAGGAAAGCTCAAGGAATGAGAACAGATTAATCATCTGTGTATTGTGAACCAGTTTTTTGAATCGGTTGCTTGTTTTGTTTGAATTCCATGTGGTGCAAACGATAATATGACTGGAGTGCTTCAGATGTTTTTAGGGTTAAAATAGCATAGATAACCTCCATTATGTAAACTATAGTTTGAAACGGTTTTTAATTATTGTGTCCAGTGTTACTACTGTCTCTAAGATTTTTTTTATTCATACAGGTTTGGAACATCTTAAAGGGACAGTTCACTCAAAAATGAAAATTTAGTCATTAATTACTCTCCCTCATGTTCGAGTTCCAAACTCGTAAGACATTCGTTCATCTTCAGAACGCAAATTAAGATATTTTTGATGAAATCCGAGAGCTTTCTGACCCTCTATAGACAGCAATGTAACTGAATTAAATTTCATCAAAATTATTTTAATTTGTGTTCTGAAGATGAACGAAGGTCTTACGGGCTTGAAACGACATGAAGGTGGAGTAATTAATTACAGAATTTTAATTTTTAGGGGAACTATCCCTTTAAGGGTGAGTAAATGATGACAGAATTTTCATTTTTGGGGGAACTATCCCTTTAAAGGTGAGTAATTAATGACCGGATTTTAATTTTTGGGGGAACTACCCCTTTAAGGTTGAGTTATTAAGGATAGAATTTTAATTTTGGGGTGAAATATCCCTTTAAGGGTGAGTAATTAATGACTGGATTTTAATTTTTGGGTGAACTATCCCTTTAAGGTTGAGTTATTAATGACCAAATTTAATTTTGAGGAACTGTCCCTTTAAGGCCGAGTAATTACTAATAGAATTTTCATTTTGGGGAACTATCCCTTTAAGGTTGAGTAACTCATTTTGGGAGCTTATGCTCAAGGTTGAGTTATTAATGGACGGAGTAATTACTATAGAGTTATTTGGGAATCCATCCCTTAAGGTCGAGAATGACCCATTTTAATTTTGTGAACTATCCCTTTAAGGTTGAGTAATTAATAATAGAATTTTCATTTTGGGGAACTATCCCTTTAAGGGAGTAATTACTAATAGAATTTTCATTTTGGGGAACCATCTTAAGGTTGAGTAATTTTCACTTTGGGGAACTATCAGAAGGTTGAGTAATTACTATCCCTATTGAGTAACTAATAGAATTTTCATTTTTGGGGGAACTATCCCTTTAAGGTTGAGTAATTAATAATAGAATTTTCATTTTTGGGGGAACTATCCCTTTAAGGTTGAGTAATTAATAATAGAATTTTCATTTTTGGGGGAACTATCCCTTTAAGGGTGAGTAATTAATGATAGAATTTTCATTTTGGGGTGAACTGTCCCTTTAAGGGTGAGTAATTAATGACAGAATTTTCATTTTACTGCTAGCAATTATAGACAAATACCACAAAGCATACAGTGCACATATCAAATTCTAGTACATACATACTGTACTGTAGCTTTACGCAGTGCATTCTTGTTCCCTATACTGCATACACACACATTTCAGCCCAACCTGTCCACACACACACACACACTCTCTCTCTCTCTCTCTACACCACACAATGACACAAGGCCACTTTCTCCCCTGCATTCTTAGTTTGTGTGGAAAACACTGTTGCCAGGCAACGACTAAAGCAGGGAGACTGTGCCATGCGGGGATGAAGGTAGAGCTATATCTGTGCATATGTGGGCTCGTTCGCTTGCATGAGCAGGTATGCCGGTGTATTGAACAGTGACTGCGCAGTCAGAAAAAGAAAATCAGAGGCATTAACCCTGTGTGGAAGCAAGACTGTTTACACTGTTGCGTCTAAACCCTTTTTTACATCCATTATACTGTGCATTATGCATAGTGAGACAGCTTATTCTCAAATTCCATACATTTTTAATGTAAAATTGCACCAGTAAGTAAAAACACAATTTCATTCCCTCATGTACTTGCATGGCTAAATAAGATGATGATTTGATGTAATATCACACAAGCACAAGGCGATTCATTACTAATGGATTCAGTAAAAGTCACTTGTTTCAGTGTACACTGAAATGCATCAATGCATTTTCAGATGTCTGTATGTAAATCTGTCATTTTTGAAACAAATTGACAATTTATATGCTTTTTAACCTCAAATGCTCGTCTCGTCTCTTCTCTGCGATGCGCAGTCTATGTAATCTGGGTTAATACAGTTAGGTTATGTCGAAAAACTCCCATCTCGTTTTCTTCTTCAAAGAAATGTCAAAATCATCCTACAATGCTGTTTTAACTTTTTTTTGATGTTCTTTGCATGTTCTTTGCATGACATCCCTAACAGTATTGACCGTATTGACCTGGAAAAAAACAGAGTTCACTCAGATCTAGACAAGATGGGCGTTTCAGGTTAAAAAATATATAAATTGTCAATTTGTTTAAAAAATGACAGATCGTTATGCTAGACAAGACCCTTCTTCCTTGGCTGGGATCGTTTAGAGCCCTTTGAAGCTGCATTTAAACTGCATTTTGGAGGTTCAAACTTGGGGGTGCCATTGAAGTCCACTATATGGAGAAAAATTCTGGACTTTTTTCTGGAAGAAACATTTCTTGTCTGAAGAAAATAAGACATGAACATCTTAGATGACAAGGGGGTGAGTAAATTATCTGTAAATGTTTGTTCTGGAAGTGAACTACTCCTTTAACAGACTTCACATTTGTTAAGGTTGTTGAGACACATGACAAATTAAAACAATATGTATTCTAAATTCGTTTCATAATATCAAACATGTTTGATATCCTCCGACTGGATTGAATTTCAGTATAAAGCTTAAAAAATTGAAGTTTGTGGCCATTATACACTATGAAATTTATTGTGAAATCTGTCACACTGGCTCTGACTTCAGGCATCGTCAACTCTTCCAGACTGCAAAAATGAGTGAAAAACTCATGTGGTATATTCCAGCATTAGTTTCTGTAAATGTTCTGGCTTAACAAGGAAGTTTTGCATCGTGAGCAATAGAATATGTTAGAATATAATACATTTCCATGGTATTGATTCCTCTTATTCACGTGGGGTAATGTTTACCATGTCATTCACTCTGAGTCACTCTTTCTCCTCTCTCTCTCTCGTCAGCTCGTCCCTCGTTTACCATGTTGCTGCTCGGACTCTTGCCGCTGATGTTGCTACGGGGGTGCGGTTGCCAGGCGGCAGACGTTCCCGAGGATGTGACGGCAGAGTTCTCGGTCAGACTGTACCACCAGCTCCAGATCACGGGGGGAGAGGAGAACATCATCTTCTCGCCCCTGAGCGTGGCTCTGGCTCTGGGCATGGTGGAGCTGGGTGCCCGCGGCTCTTCTTTAGAGGAGATCAGACAGGCCGTGGGCTACAGTCATTTCAGAGAAGGTATAGCATGATGGGTTACCTGTTCGCTTTAATCCTTAACTTCTCAGGCTTTTTTTTCTTGTTACGTTATACTGTATATACACTACCAGTCAAAAGTTTTTGAACAGTAAGATTTTAAATGTATTTTAAAGAATTTTCTTCTGCTCACTAAGCTTGCATTTATTTGATCCAAAGTACAGCAAAAACAGTAAAACGTTGAAATATTTTTACTATTTAAAATAACTGCTGTCTGTATGAATATACTTTAAAATTATTTATTTCTGTGATCAAAGCTGAATTTTCAGCATCATTACTCCAGTCTTCAGTGTCACATGAACCTTCAGAAATCATTCTAATATGCTAATTTGCTGTTAATGAAACATTTATTATTTTATTATTTTTTATCAATATATGAAACAGTTTTATCTGAAATAAAAAGCTTTTGTAACATTATACACTTTACCATTTAAAAATTTAGAATTCACTTTTTTTTAACTTTTATTTAGCAAGGATGCTTTAAATTAATCAAAAGTGATGATAAAGACATTTATAATGTTTCAAAAGATTTCTATTTCAGATAAATGCTGTTCGTCTGATTCTATTCATCAAAGAAACCTGAAAAAATTCTACTCAGCTGTTTTCAACATAATAATAATAAGAAATGTTTTTTTAAGTAGCAAATCAGAATATTAGAATGATTTCTGAAGGATCATGTGACTGGAGTAATGATGCTAAAAAAATCTGCTTTGAAATCACAGAAATAAATTACATTTTAAAATATTTTAAAATAGAAAACAGTTATTTTAAATAATAAATATATTTTAAAATTTTACTGTTTTTGCTGTACTTTGAATCAAATAAATGCAGGCTTAAAAACATAAAAAAATCTTTTGACTAGTAATGTACAGGTCGGACTATATGTGTAAAACACATACACAAAACAGTTTAAAGTAAATTTAAAAAGAAAAAAAAATCATTTAATTTTATTTAGAATTTCAGTAATGTGGAATTCCTGAATTTTAAATGGGATTATTACTATTGCAGCACATTTTACAAAAGCGTTTTCTTCTCTGCACCTGCTTCAGATGAGGAGTTCTCTCTGTTAAGCAACCTGACCCAGGCCCTGTCCACAGATGAAGAGCAGTACGTGGTACGGCTGGCCAACTCCCTCTTTCTGCAGACGGGGGTTCACTTCAACGAGGACTTCCTGCAGCTCATGAAGAAGTACTTCAAAGCGGAGGTGGAGACGGTGGATTTCAGCCAGTCAGCAGCCGTGGCTGAACGCATCAACTCTTGGGTGCTGAACCACACGGAGAGTAAGTCATCTATCATCACTCTGGAAAGAATATATTCATGTATTAGTGCAGACATATATATATATACATATATATACATACACCACTGAATATAGTCATAGTTTATAATCCAATTTAGAATGATTTCACTTTTTTTTTTTTTAAGTAAAACTCTCTTGAAAATGAATAGATGGTGTTAAGAGGAATTACTCTGACTTTAGTGGAGGAGGACAGTAAAGTAGATAATGGCAGATCAGTCCTATTCTGCATGATAATGACATTTCCAAGCCATTTCCAGAGAGATCCATTTTCTCACAGTCAGCTTTCGGCTTTGCAGGAGGACTGTCAGATACCAGCCCAAATCCCAGAGCTTTGGAAGAGAGATGATTTTATGCCACTGAAGAAATCATGCTGTCTTTCCTGTTCTGAGAAAGAGAGGATTGTGACGTGCTGCGTTTATCTCAGTCTGGCTTTTTGTTGTCGTTGCAGGCAAAATCCACAACCTGGTGTCCGCGGACGACTTCAGCAGCTCCACCATGATCATGTTAGCGAATGCGGTGTACTTCAGGGGCAGCTGGAAAAACCAGTTCAGACCAGAAAACACCAGAACCTTCTCCTTCACCAAGGACGATGGCAGTGAAGTACAGACCCTGATGATGTACCAGCAGGGAGACTTCTACTATGGTACAAATAAGTGCTGTTCTTTTGAACTTTCTATTTTAAAAAAATCCCGAAAATATGAGGAAGCACGACTGTTTTTACCATTAATAAACTGAAATGTTTCTCTGAGCAGCAAATCAGCATATTAGACTGATTTCTGAAGGATCATGTGACACTAAAGACCGGAGTAATGATGCTGAAAATTCAGCTTTGCATCACAGGAATAAATTACATTTTATCAAATTAAAATGGAAAACTGTTATTTTAAATTGTAATAATATTTCAGAATATTGCAGTAAGTAAATGCAGCTTTGGTGAGCATTAGAGACTTCTTTCACAAACGGTAGTGTGTGTAGATATAGGTCTGCATGGCTCGCTGCTGATTGGTAGGGCTGAGTTTTTTAGATCCTGCAGAGTAACTGCAGTGCGCTTGTCTCATCCATCTCTCTGACAAAACAGAGAAAGAGAAAGACAGATGAAGGTAAATGTGGAGCAGGGAGACACTGAAGGAGTAAACAGAGGAACAGCACAAATTGAGTGGGAAAACGCAAGAGTAGAGACTAAAAAGTGAGAAGACATACAGTCTAGTTTTTTTTTTGACTCAGAGCTTCCTTCAATACCGCATTTGCTAACACTTAAAAATGGGAAAGTGTCACATTAATGGAGGACAATGACAAAGGCGGAGTACAGAACCTTAATTTTAAAACAAATGGCTAAATGTCATAATTAGCTGATAAGATAAGTTATTTAGAAAACAACACAGTATGCTAATCCAGAAAAATGTCATACTTGGCCGAATTATGCATTCACAATACAGGGGTATTACAAAAATGAAATAAAATAAAATAAAATATGGGAAAAAATTATAAATAAAATTTAAAAAATAGTTTTCAGATCAGCATTTCTCATTTTCATTTAGTTTAACTTGATGTGCTAAAATAACTAATTTGAAATAAAAATCAATAAAAAAAATAAATCAACATATTTAAAAACAACAAAAACTAATAAAAATTACAAAAACACAATTTAACATAAAAGCAGAAAATACAAAAATAAAATCTAATAATCTTGTCCATTTCAGGGTTATTATTGTAAACTAAAACCATAAAAAATAATTTTGTTACTCGAAAAAAGATAAATGTTACTTGAAATAAAATAAAATATAAACAAAAAATAGCTGCCAAGGCAACATTTCTCATTTTAATTTAGTTTAAATTTTTAGTAATTGTTTTTTACTAAAAGAATTAAAACTAATCTATAAAAAATAATTAAAATAAAAATAATAACCTAAAAATAATAAATAAAAAATAATTAAAATATATAGACTTATTTAAGTGACAAAAAACATGACAAAAGACAATGTAAAAATGACAAAAACATAAAAAATGACTAAAACTTAAAACTTAAAATTAAAGTGTAAACAGGAAATATACAAATATATCTAATCCAAAATATTAAAGGTCACCCAAAAATGAAAATTCTGTCATTAATTACTCACCCTCATGTCGTTCCAAACCCGCAAGACCTTCGTTCATCTTTGGAAGACAAATTAAGATATTTTTAATGAAATCCGAGAGCTTTCTGACCTGACATGAGGGTGATAAATTAATGACAGACTTTTCATTTTTGGATGAACTGTCCCTTTAACAAAAACTCTAATGATGTTAATGAAACTGAAATAACACTGATCCATCCTACTGAAGTCCCCTCCATCATCTCAAACATATATTAATAATCACTAACCTCTCCATGCCCTTCATCCTCAGGAGAGTTCAGCGATGGCACCACAGAGGCAGGTGGAGTGTACCAGGTGCTGGAGATGCTCTATGAAGGTGAAGACATGAGCATGATGATCGTTCTGCCCCGTCAGGAGGTTCCTCTGGCCTCCCTGGAGCCCATCATCAAAGCACAGCTGCTGGAGGAATGGGCCAACAACGTCAAGAGGCAGAAGGTGGAGGTCTACCTGCCCAGGTGAGACACACAGCATTCAATACATTTGCTTTTAGATTTGATTCAAGTAAAACCTGTGTACTTGTTGTTTTTGGATAAAGCTCATGCTGAGCTGATGGTTTAAATTTATTTAGGTTCAAGGTGGAACAAAAGATTGATCTGAGAGACACTCTGCAGCAGCTGGGCATCAAGAACATCTTCACTAAAGATGCCGATCTGTCAGCCATGACAGCCGAGATGACAGGTAATCGATAAAACACACGCACTGACCTATGGGAACGCTCTGTCATTCTGCACACGCACACAGATGCTCAAGATGTGATTGATGGCTCAAGGACAGGATGTAACGCGCTTGTTTTGGGCTGGCAACCAACCAGCATTGTGGTGGTGATCTTTGCTTGCATAAGCACCACTCACATTCCCACCAGCACATTTATCTATTATTGTTTTATATATGCTATAAAATAATAATAATCAATTTTTCAGTTTTGGGTGTGGATCATTTTAAAGGATCATAGTAAAAAAAAAAAAAACAAGACTGTTTTGAGGGTCTGTGGGAAAATGTAATAACCTTTTTTGTCAACATTTCTTGAATATTATTGAATATTAATTATTTTAATAATCTCTCATTAATAATATTAATAATAAGCCAAAAGGTTATATCAAAGAGGATTTAATGTGCCTTTTTTAACAGCACCTAGGCATTTTAAGCCCTCCAAAAATAACAAAATAAATATTAAACGTTTTATTTTAAAAATGAAAACCTTATCTTTATCTTTATTTATCTTTTTTTTTATTTTTTTTTATTTTTTTTCACAATTTGAATAATCTAAACTAAAACAAATATGGAACCAGCAAGTTTTGATTGAACTGAAATCAGCTTTTGAAATCAGTGTTGTGTATTTATTTATATTTAATTTTTCATCTATCGAAGTAAAATACCTTACTGGCAAATTTTCTGAATATTACTTTATTTCTATTAATTTTCTTTGTTTAGTATTATTATTTCATGTTCAGTGTTTTTATTTTGTTTTACTATTTTTTTTTTTTATGTTCAATTGTCTTTTTTTTTTTTTTTTACATTTTGTATTAAATATGTCTATAAAACTGTAGTCTGTGAATGAGCTCTGCTGTATGTTCATTATACTCATTATACATTGCTCTGCATCCTTGATTACACCAGCTCATACATAAATGGAAATAACTTGCTTAGCATATTCTTTTTTTCATATTCTGTAATCTTCTTCATTTACATATTCTGCTTGTGTACAGACGGACAGGATCTGTTTATTGGGAAGGCCGTGCAAAAGGCTTACCTGGAGGTGACGGAGGAAGGGGCCGAGGGGGCGGCAGGATCAGGTCATAATTATATTGATTTTACTTCCACATTTTACTCTAATTACATTATACATTATACATTTAATATTCTCACTCTATCTGTCTTCCTCCACAATTTAATCATCCTTTGCATTTCTAATTAAAAGTTTCCCTTATCAAACCCTTTTTATCAGTTACTCAGTTTTACCTTTACTTTCCTCCCTGTCCTTTCTTTTTCTGTCTGTTCTCAAAGCGCTTTTTCTCACTGCAGTAAATTGCTTTGTGAATCTTGTACATTTACATATACTAAAGCGCCCCCTCCTGTTCAACATGTGTCTTTTTAATTAAGGTTTAAGAAAGGTTGACAGAGTCATTATGTAGTGTTGGTAGTGTCGTCTTTTTAATATCAAGTTTTCAGTACTGCATTGATGTCAAAAACAAGTCCAAGATTATGAAAAGGAATTAAAAACTACACATGCTGATTTCTTAGATGTGTAATCTTTGTATTCATGTTGGTTTCATTATTATGTACCATTTTCAAATAAAATTGTTTAATTTCTCAAATAGTTCACCTTTTAATTAGCAAATGTATTTATCTATTTATATATTCTATATTAATAAGCCTAGTTTTGAAGATCATACACAACCAGTCAGAAGTAATGATCCGAAGTACAGCAAAAACAGTACAATTTTGAAATATTTTTACTACTTAAAATAAGTGCTGTCTATTTAAACATATTTTAAAATGTAATTTATTTCTGTGATCAAAGCAAAATTTTCAGCGTCATTACTCCAGTCTTCAGTGTCACATGATCCTTCAGAAATCATTCTAATCTGCTGAAGTTATAGAAATTAATACTTTTATTTAGCAAGGATGCTTTAAATTGATCAAAAGTGATGATAAAGACATTTATAATGTTACAAAAGATTTCTATTTTAGATAAATGCTGAAACCTGAAAAAAAGATTCGCAGCTGTTTTCAACATCATAATAATAATAATAAATGCTTTTGAGCAGAATATTTGAATGATTTCTACAGGATCATGTGACTGGAGTAATGATACTAAAAATTCAGCTTTGAAATCACAAGAATAAATTACATTTTAAAATATATTTAAACAGAAAACGGTTATTTTACATATTTCAAAATTTTACTGTTTTTGCTGTACTTTAGATCAAATAAATGCAGGCTTGGTGAGCAGAAGAGGCTTCTTTAAAAAACATAAAAAAATCTTGCTGAAATAGCTAAAACTGTCTTGTTTTCCATGTTGGGTGGGGTGAAATTGAAGTTGTTTTGTTTTTATTTATTTGATTAATTTTTCAAGTAAAAGAAAGAAAGAAAGAAATAGAAATTTAACGTAACTGCCAATTACATATGTAGGTTTAATAACATTTTACAATTTAAACTAAGTTTGCTGTGTCATTAAAAGTTCAACTTATTTGATATTTTAAAAACATATGTACATAGGAACATACAGGCCTTGAGGGATTTGTGCATGTGATATTTCTGGTTTTACAGTTTAATTGTAACATAATGGTCACACAGCACTGACTGTGAACAAAACAATTTTTAAATATTAATAATATTTTACCAAAAAAGGTAATGCTAAACATACTGATTTTTACATACTTTTTTATCTTGACATTTTAAGGCCACCAAAAAATACCACTATTAAAAAAATAGCACTATTAAGTTTAAATTAAATTAATGTTTTACAGAAGAGCATAAAATGAAAAAGTACATTCAATTGTCTTTTTGCACTGCGTGTTTTGTTTTTTGTTAACAATCTAAATAAAACAATCTAAAAAAATTGTTTTAAAACCCTGTGCCACTATTGTTTCCCCTTTCTACAGGTATGATTGCACTGACAAGGACTCTGGTGCTGTACCCACAGGTCATGGCTGACCACCCCTTCTTCTTCGTCATCAGAAGCAGAAAAACAGGTACAAGCCATCTTCAAAGATTTATATTTGCCTATGTAACAACCTATGTAATAACCTGTTAAAAATGCTGCATTTATGTGAACCTAAATACATTAAAAACAGTAATATTGTTAAATATTATTACAATTGAAAATAAGTGTTTTCTATTTGAATATATGCTAAAATGTAATTTATTTCTGTGATGCAAAGCAGAATTTTCAGCATCATTATTCCAGTCTTCAGTGTCACATGATCAGATTTGATGTTAAATAATTGTTTTTATTTCGTTTTCTCATAGGATCCATCCTCTTTATGGGCAGAGTTATGAACCCTGAAGTCATCGAGCCCTTCGACAACAACTTTGACATGTAAAAGCCCAGCAATCGCAATGTGACACTCAACCGAGTTCATGCTTATTTTCAGCATCATCACGGAAAGCTCATTACGTTGCCATGGTTTTCTAAACACAGGAGAAAATATTATATAAACAAGATATTTATATGATAAAAGTGATTGTGTTTTGATACTCGTAAGCTTTAACCGCACCGGGAAGTACAGAGCTGTAAATATTTGAAATCTCTGCGATCACTCCATTCACGTTCGATCACGTCTTATTCCACACCAGCATCATTCGTTCCTGTATTTCTTCTCTTGTATATTTGCTATTGTGTTCTGTAGAAAAAACGTTGATATTTATTGCAAGGATGTGAGCACTTCTCTGTATGTAGACTCACTTAATGTCTTTTCATTTCTTTCTCCTCTTTTTTTGGTTTTGTACATGGCTGAAGTACTGCTGACATACTAATATGCCTTATTATATAAATATGAGTTTTTGATTTAATGAAAGGTTGCGAATGTACAGGTAGTGGAGCGCTGTTGCCATGGAGACTCAGGCGAACCGGAGGAGAGTGCATTTGGTATAAGTGATGAAAAAATACCAGCTGTATTCTCTATTTCAGAAATAAAGATGAATGTCTTCAACTTGGCGTCTTGTGCTCAATTGTAGAGTTGATGCAAAATATAGATACAGGAAAAGCTGCTATGCTGTTCACAGACTGTCAAAAATAACCTCTATTGAAAACTATAACTGTGCACCTCAAAGACAAACATTAATTTATTAATTTACTGATGATAGATGCATTTGATTATAACAGTTTTTTTTTTCAGATTAATGTTGAAGGATGTTAATGTAAAGGAAAAATGCATAGTAAATCAGGTTGGTAACATTCATAACGTGTCTAGGGCTCTATTTTGAATGATAAATGTCAGTCAGATTATACTTGTCCTTTGCCAAAGCATGGGAAGATGCTCAAAGCAGTGTTCAAAGCCTATGATAAGACCAACTGTTTAATTTCTACTGAAACTAGTTGACGTTTTATCAAACTGTGAGATGCTTGCACAGAAATACTTACATAATAATTGTAAATGTGCTGCCATCCGTTCTTGTGAAGTCCAAGCTCACTGTCTGATATGCGTGTGATTGATGCCCACTGCCATGACCCGCTAAATTGAAGCTGGCGCTCTGTATGGTTCATTTCTGAAACACAAAATTTATCTTAACCTTTGGAGGTAAATAAACAAACATATGAACAGGTTTGTTTTTTTGGCCTTTTGTGAATAATATGCTGCTTAAATATGGCATGTTATCACATTATATGGGCTAAAACATCATTATGTGAACCTACCAATAGAGGATTTTCACGATGTGTCATCAAATTGGCCATACTGGCGGCACTGAATGTAAACAATGCCACTGAACTGAAGGAAACTCGCATACTTTGCTGATTATTGCTGCTGAAAATGGTCAATTATTTTCATGTTTTGGGCTGTACTAATTGGTCAGACCAGGAAAAACATTTTAAGTACTATAAACTGCCAAATCAAGAAAAAGAGTGCGAAAAACATCCTTTCAGGTCAGGTAGGTGAAATATTAGGCTAATATCCTTATTAATACTGCTCGTACGTATCTTTACCCACTATTAACCTTATTAATTTGTCAAAATATTGCACCCTTTCCTGTTCTTCTCTATATGATTTACCAGCTTCCACACGTTTTTCCATGGTTTAGACAGCATAAATTAGCAGAACGACGTATTCAGTTGTACTCGTGCAATTCATGCTTTTGTTTACATCCCAGTATCGCCAATATGGCCGCGCATCCGTAACTGACCAAATCGTGACGTAAGTGGAAACCCTCTACTGCTAGCGATATTGTTTTTAATACAACAGTTAAATAAACAAAAAGAAAGATGATACTTTGTTACTTACAGTTCAGACAGAATAGTGTCCATTGAAGCGCAAAAGCAGAATCAGCCGTTGAGGTATCTCCCCACAGCACAGAATGAATCAGTAAGTTTGAACGAATCGTTTGGATGAATGATTCAAATGACTCGCTCATAAACCCACTCACTTGTATTGTTCCCGAGTGAATCAGTTTTGTAAATGAATCTGTTTATTGAATTATTAAATGATTCACTCATAAAGTCGGTCACTTTTCGCCATCTACTGGCGCATCAATGTGACTTCCATAAAAAAATGAGCGAAATTCCCCATTATTAATGCAAATAAATATTAGGAAATAAATACTAATTGAATGTGTATATTCTTATTTATTTATTTTAGTTTATTTAAACGTTCCTGTGGAGTAACACTCAATTTCAAAAGTACAAATGTGACCCTAGACCACAAAACCAGTCATAAGGGTACATTTTTAAAAAAAAATGATATTTATACATCATCTGGAAGCTGAATAAATAAGCTTTCTATTGATGTATAGTTTGTTAGGATAATATTTGGCTGAGATAAAACTATTTGAAAATCTGAGGGTGCAAAAAAATCTAAATATTGAGAAAATCGCCTTTATATTTGTCCAAATGAAGTTCTTAGCAATGCATATTACTAATCATAAATTAAGTTTTACATTTTTTACGGTAGGAAATTTACAAAATATCTTCATGGAACATGATGTTTGCTTAATATCCTAATGATTTTTGGCATAAAAGAATAATCGATCATTTTGACCCATGTTGGCTATTGCTACAAATATACCCGTGCTACTTATAACTGGTTTTGTGGTCCAGGGTCACAAATAGTCTCTCAATTTGATCTCATAAAGCCTGCATATACAGTACATGCACAATACATACAGCATAAAGGCGGTACAGCTATATTAACATTTTAAAGCTATACTGCATTTTCCAAAAGTCACTGAAGTGCAACCTTAGACACACTGATGCCCTGACTGACCTCTGTGCGCAGATCAGTGAAACCGACGCTGCTGCGCGCATGCGCAGAGCTCACACTCACCTGTCGCACTTTAGCAGACAATTCATCCAGCATCAATGGGAAACCGCACTATATTCCTTGTAAATAACTCACTTCACTGCGTGTCAAATGCCAAAGGGATCTGTCAGAACCAACGGACATGTCCGAAAGGTAGGAAACGTTTTTGACAATATCTCCTAATATGAAGCACATTGATGTTTTATTTCTGAACACTCTCTGGAATCAAAAATAAATGAATGCTCATATGGTTTTAATTTAGATTTATCTTCTTGAATCGTTTTTGGAAGACTGCTGATGTGCTTTTCTGCATAATTTATGTAAATTAGCATTAGAACGTGAAGATCGACCTTTACGGCTAATATATTCTTGTTCTAAAAACTAATTATTATGATATTGTCATAATTATAAGACATTTATTAGACAGTCACCGTTACAATTATTACTTATTTGCTATTACTTGGTAAGTAAAAAACAATTCGGGTTTGCAGACAGCAGTTTCACAAAACATAGTACAATATCAATAGCCATTAACAGTGTTAAGATGTGAGCAGAAATTATAAAATGTTTTGATATAATGTGCCAGTGTGCTCGGGTGTCGTGGGTGACTTTAATCCGGATCAGGGTGCAGAGTTCACGGTAATCTATACCAGAACCTCAGCCTAGCGGATGTAAGGACACGCAGGCTCTCATTACACACAGGCTGAGCTCAAAACCTGCTGAGCGCCCTACATAGGCAGCACACTGCATTTTTGAGCCTCATGTTAAACATCTTACATTTTATAAACAAATGAATTTTTCATGTAATATGAAACACACTCCTGATGCCCAAAATGCTTTCTAGATAGTCAGCTCACTAGGTTCTGAGACACCAACAAGGACCTGTCTCTGTGCAAATGTATTTATTACACATAATTATAAATTAACATTAACTAATAGACAGAAATACACTGGAACTGCGATTAAAATACTTTCATATCTATTCAAACGTGAATGTAAATGAACTGTGATCTGATTCGTTATGCATTAGGCCTCTATAATGTTTGCTAATGTCTTCGGTCTCTCTCGCTCTAGTTCCTCTGGAGTGAACACCAGCAGTGAAAGTTTTCCCAAGTCTCACTCGCACTACTCTGAGTTAAGCGACACACAAACTCCTTTCTCTGTGGAACTGACTCCAGACTCTGGCATTGTTGCCACTCCAGTAAGTCAGTATGATTGTGAAGCGTTTGATTGACAGCTCATGTGTCTACAGTATATACAAGCACTGAATGCTGTCATTGTGTTTGTTCCATGCAGTTGCCGTCCAGTCGGTTCAGGTTTGCCTCGTGGCACTGGCTAGAGGAGCATGATGTGCGTGGAGACCAGCTCGCCTGCCCCAGGGTCAGAGAGGGTAAGAGGTCATTCGGGGTCACCCTACTTTTATACATATTTGTGGACACACATCAATGATGTCATCAAACAGGGCCTGGCGAAGACGAGGTGTCCGTTAACAGTGAAGACATATTTCTCAGAGGAGGCAGGAGGAAGAGGAGGGAGGATGAAGGACAGAAATGGGAGGAGAGACTCCAGGAGAACTGGGAGAACTGTGTGGTGAGACTGACTATCAGCATTGATAATAATGTTTCTCAAGTAGCAAATCAGTATATTAGAATAATTTGTCTGAAGGATCATGTAACACTGAAGGCTGTAGTAATGATTTAGCTTTGCATCGCTGGAATAAATTACATTTTACAATATATTCAAATAGAAAAGAGTTATTTTGAATTGTAATAATATTTCACAATATTTATGTTTTTATTGTATTTTTGAGCAAATATATGAAGCCTCGGTGAGCATAAAAGCCTTTCAAAAACATCTTAAAGATCCTAAACTGTCTGGTTAAAGCTGGTTATCTTCGTATTGGGTTTACGGTTCTGTCTCTGTGACCCCAGGTGCTGAACTTGTCTTATCAAGACTTAGGAGATCCGTACCAGCTGGAGAACTTCATCCGCATCCTCAGGAGACTGATCCGGGTGGAGCGTCTGCAGCTGGTGGATAACGCACTAAGAGATCTCAGCTCTGTCAGACTGCCAAGGTACCAAACTAACCTTTAGACTATATACAACTGTATCAATACACCATATTCAACTGAAAGATGTCATTTTACACTGCTGAGTTTTGATGGAGATCTGGTTTGTGATCTGTGGACCATAAAACACAAATTCCCTCTTGAATTTGAATTCCCTCTTTCCATGGAGGCTGTCCTATTATATTGCATTGGTTGTTTTGTAACAGTATGTGTATGGCTGTGTAAAAATACATGTAGTGCAACTTTAGCTGCATGCTGTAATCTCATATGACGAGTTTATTTTACAGTACGAAGGAAGCTGTTAATAATGTAACAGCATCAAGCTCAGCTTAAAAAACTGCCTCAATCATGCCTCTTACTGATAACATATAAATTTGACTAAATATGAAAAATACATTTTCTTAGTAAATTACGTGTTGCCATAAAGGAGACATACCAGCAATTATTGTGGCTATTTGGACAACATATAGCCATTAATCCTGTTTGCTTAAATATTTTGTCACCTAGTGCAATTAGAATTTTAAGTGTGACTTAAGCGTGCAAATACATTTTAGAAGGACGTAGAACATATTGACATGAAAAATTACTAACAAGACTTGATTGAAATTATGCATTTGTTATAGATGTAAAATCCTGAATCTTCACCGGAACAACTTGACGTCTATTCATCAGCTGCCAAAGGTTCCTGAGATCCAGCACTTGTGCCTGTCTGAAAACAGTATTTCCTCTCTGGGCGAACTGTCCCTGCTGAGGAGCACGCCGCTCCGATCTCTGACCCTCAAACGCAACCCCTGCCAGTTTCTGGAGGACTACCGCTCACGGTGAGAGGAATACAGAGCAAAAATGATGTTTCTTCCAGTTATATCTTTGTGAAAAAAAAAATATGTGTGAGCATATAGACACTAACAGTCAAAGGTTTTTGAAAGAATTGTTTTCTGCTCACCAAGCCTGCATTTATCTGATCCAAAATACAGCAAAAGCAGTAATATTGTGAAATATTTTTACTATTTAAAATAACTGCTTCCTATTTGAATGTGTTTTAAAATGTAATTTATTCCTGTGATCAAAGCTGAATTTTCAGCATCATTACTCCAGTTTTTAGTGTCCCATGATCCTTCAGAAATCATTCTAATATGCTGATTTGCTGTTCAAGAAATGTTTTTTTTTATTATTATCAATATTTAAAACAGCTGAGTACATTTTTTCAGGATTCTTTGATGAATAGAAAGATCCAAAGAACAGTATTTAACTGAAATAAAATGCTTTTATAACATTATACACTATACCATCCAAAAACTTGGAGTCAATATATATATATATATATATATATATATATATATTTTTTTTTTAGCAAGGATGCTTTAAAATTGATCAAAAGTGATGATAAAGACATTTATAATGTTACAAAAGATTTCTATTTTAGATAAATGCTGTTCTTCTGAACTTTCTATTCATCAAAGAAGTTTGAAGGAAGTCAGACTATTAGAATGATTTCTGAAGGATCATGTGACTGGAGAAATGATGCTAAAAATTCAGCTTTGAAATCACAGGAATAAATTACATTATAAAATATATTCAAATAGACTTCTTTAAAAATAAAACATTAAAACATTTTTACTGGTGGTGTATATATTTTTAACTTTAAAAAAAATAAAGAGTGAACTGAATGTAATGTTTTTAGACACTTAATATTTAATTTAGACACAAATTTTAATTTAAATTTTTATCATTTAATTTTATATTAAATGCAATTAGCTGAACTGACTTAAAAGGACTTTATATGTAATTTATATGTAATTTCCTGTATTGTTTTTGACATATGGTAAAAAATGTGGTGTCGAACATACTGACAAGTATTTATGGTTAACTAAAATATACTTTAATGTAATTTCCAATCAAACTTGTACGTCATTTATTTAAATATATTTTTAATTACACATTTGTAATGATGAAGTTGTAATTTAGTACATTTATAATATAATTACTGTTCTTCAATTAGTTAAAACTTCAAGAACAAGAGTATTAAAACATGATTTAAAATGTACTTTAAAGTTAAACATTTAATTTGACTTTATTATTGTTAACCCAAAAATGAAATGTACAGCTGCTGGTAGCCATTGACTTCCATGGTATTTTTTCCATACTACGGCTACCAGTAATTGTTACCAACATTCTTCAAAATATCTTTTATGCTTCACACAAGAACGTAACTCATGCAGGTTTGGAACAGCTTGAGGGTAAGTAAATGATGGCAGAATTTTCATTTTTGTATCTAAAGAAACGTAAGTACACTTAAGTGGCCTTTTATTTAATTAATATTATATTATCTGCAAGTACTTTCTTAAAAATTACTTTTAAGATTTGAAGTACACTACAAGTGCACATTCAGTGCCATTGAGTGCACTTTTTTCACAAGGTTATATAGAACACCACTAAGCTTTTAATAACTTGCTGTCAAAAAAGCAGACTGATTAAAACTAATCAGCTAATTACAGCTTTTAATTAATCTAAAAAGCCATACAGCATCTGTCTCCAACATCACATTATGTCCCAAGTTAATAACTATGCCAGAAGATAATATCATAATTTACTAAAAAAGAGCTGACCAAAGATCGTTCAAAGACAGCCAAGAGAATAATTTAACGCACTTGCGTCTGTCTGTCTTAAGTCTAACCTTGATGTTCGTTTCCTCTGCAGTGTGTTCTCCTGTTTGCCAAAACTCCAAATTCTGGATGGCATCCCAAAGCTAGTGGAAGATTCCGTGCCTCCCTCTTCACCGGCAGCATCCAGATTTTGTACCATTCTCTGACGTTGAACCAGGAGAACCTGAAGCCAAGATCTGAATCCAGTGTACTGTACCGTCAGACTGAACTAAAATCTTGTATATAGTTGTGTATATACTCTTTTGACCTGTTAAAAGTACATTTATATGACTTATTAAAGCTATTTTTGTACCTTTACTTCACATTTTCACATTTCATGCACTCATAATAAACCTACATTGACAACACAGAAGTAGCCAAGACATAAATGAGAAAAGACCATTATTATTAACATTTTAACAGCTACTCACAGAAGGGTCATAGCGGCTCTTCAGGTCACAGTATGTCTGCTGCAGGTAATTCAGCCTATTTGGTTGCTCAATGACCAGCCAACCCTGGGCTTTGTTAAGTTCACACTTTGTACTGAGGACTGTTTTGACAGACGAGTCCGTTCTTGGGTGGTATCGCTTGAAGCGCGGCTGACACGGTGTGAAGGAGCAGAGAGATTAAATCAGATACAGTCATGTGACACTGTTAGCAGCAGATAACTGATGATGTCACAGCACGTGTTCACTAATTGTTAAATCTAGTATCTCAGACTGAAATTAAAACCATAACAGTGGTCGTGTAGGAAAGATTTGGCATTGTTTTTTGCACGTCATAGTCAAACATACTAGTTTTTAACAAATAATCAGAGTACAAATTATGTGTACATTTGAAGTGTTTACAAACATTAAAAAAGGAAACAATAAAAGCTATTTTATCCACTTTATTTTCCCCACAACAGTGGCACAGCTATTTGTAAATTCTATGGCTCATGCTTCTGGTCTTATCCGTGTCCAGCTATGTCACTTGATACTGCAAATAGGTGCCTTACCATATTATTTTAATGTATTATCTTAATTATGAACACACTGGTTTGTAATGCAAACAGTTTTACCGTTTACTGCACTTTGTTATTCCTCTCGTTACTTCCCGGAAGTCTCGCCCATAGGCTTATTTACGCGTTGAAGATTAAGGTGGATAAGTTTTAATAGTCAAAACAGCTACCACAAATAAATCGCGATTGCCTAAAGTAACGTTAGCCATAACACCAGTGCACCATTTGTACATCAAACATACTAGCTTTTAACAGATAGAATAAAAGCACAGATTATGTGTACATTTTTACGTTTAAAGTGTTTACACACGTTAAAAGAACGAAACAATAATAGTTATTTTTTTCAAGTTTTACCTGTTTTACAAGCGCTAGCGCAAATAAATCGCGATTGCCTGAATGCCGCAGTCCATAACTTTTGGCGTTCTAAACAGACCTGATTGCATCTTGCGGAAGAACATTGTAGCCGGAGCTACTTCTTAGTGTTTACGTCTATGACGAATCACGCAGGTACTGGGCTGCTCCGCAGCGGTTCCTACCAGAGCCAGTCTAAAATAGTATAAAAACGTATTATATGTATACAGTAGTGATTCAGGATAAGACAAAAACGCGGTTTGGAAAATTGATTCATGATGTACTCGCTTGTTATATACATTTTGTACATTTTGAACAAGTTACGGACTGCAGCTTTAAGTAAAGGCAGTGTTGCCAAGTTCGCGGATTTCCCGCGGAATTGGGCTACTTTAAAACTGTTGCCACGGGTTGAAGCGACCCCAATAATGTGATATTTAGCCCCTGGAATCCAACTTTTACTAGGTGAACCCCGCCAATAAATGTGTGTTTTACCCCTCGGAACGCGATTTTTACTGGGTGACCTCCCTCAAAATGCCATTGGGCTACTTTTGAGTAGCAATTGGGTGGTTTTTGTTGTGAAAACCTGGCAACCCTTCGACCCCTGTATCGACCAGTCGACAAAACATTAGTGATGGGAAGTTCGGATCATTTTACCGACTCGGACCTTTGAGTCTCGTTCAGCAAAATGAACGAACCTTTTTTCGAGTCATTTCGTTTATTTTAGCAAAATATAATTAAAACGTTGCGTGTTACCTCCCCGACACATCTACTGCTTACACAAACGTTGATCACAATACAAACAAGACAAAACTATAATGCTATAATGAAACAGAAAAGATTAATTCATTGTTTACCTGGGTCTTCAATCTATGATTAGCTCACCCCACCTCTTATCTGACAAGTTTTCGGGTTTGAGTCGTTCGTTCAACACGTGACAGCCCATAAGCTTAACCAATGCAGCGTGTGCCGGAAAAAGAATTGATTAGCTCATCTCTCGAGTCTTCGGGTTCGAGTCGTTCGTTCATCACGTGACAGCTCCATAAGATGAACGAACGACTCCAAAAACCCGAAGACTTGAAACAGGTGAACTAATTCTAGTTGCGCATGCGCGACTGAACGAATCACTCCCCGAGATGACTCGTACGTCCCGAGTCACATTAAAGATTCGTTCAAAATGAACGAATCGTTCAAGAACGACCCATAACCACAAAACATATAATATTTACATTAAAAACTGCACAAACACCTTTGTGTTTTGTTAAAAAAAAAAATATGTTCACGGCTGTATACACATTCAATAGCCATTCATGACCCGCCATTGTCCTGTGAAGCTCAGCTCATCCTTTCAGCGGCGATCACTTATTCATATGCGCTTCAGTGTTTTGTTTTAATTTTGGTGTCAATTTCAGCACCGCTGAAACCCGAGCCGAGGAGACAGGAGAATAGAGAAACGAGAGATCTGACAAAATTATACAGCTTATTAAATCTGTGAAACGGCTTTGTTTGTCAGCAGAACACCGCGTCCCTACGGAGAGCATTTTTTTCCAGCATTTCCAAAAGAATTCATTACAGCTGCATGAAAAAATTAAGAGTGCAGATAGCAGCTAAAAACAAAATAAAGGCAAAATTAAAATGACTGCAAGGGGAAAAAAAAGTATAATTTACATATAAAATAATAACCTTGTCATTTAAAAACTTGCATACAAAAACACTTGTTTTCTTTTTTCCAGTTAATCTTGTTTATACTATTTCATCCGAAGCTCTAGTTCTTCTGACTGTCTGAAGAACTGCTTCTGAATCAACACATTCCCTCTATGCCACTTACCGCAGCATCTCACCAGCCTTCCAGGAACTACAGGATGAAAGCAGTGTTATTTTGCTTTGGGTTCATTTTTACATTCATGTTAGACGAAGAGATTTTTCCTCCCTGCTCAAGGTCACCAAACATCAAAACATCAGAGCGCCCGCCAGACTTTGTACATGATTAAAAGAGGATGCGCATTAAATCCTTCACCAATTTTTATTCCGCTCACATTGCCATTATCAACAGAACGGCACAAAATGTTTCTCAGAATGGCTATATTTGACTTACTTTTACAAAACTTGGGAGAAAAAGATCTATACACATACATATATTTATTTTAAATATAAAGCTGAACACAGAAAAGCTTGTTTAACCAATATTACATCAACTAATAAATCTAAAAATCCTATGCGTCCCGGAAAATAGAAAAAAGTGACAAGATTAATTTTATAAAATATATATAAAAAAACAAAGTAAATACAAGACAAAATAAATACAATTTTTTCAATATTGTAGTGATTTAACATACATTCAAAACAAATAATTTTGAGTAAGCTAATCCAGCAATTTTGTTCACTTGTCGCATATTCAAATATTATGTCTCATTAATTCGATTTCCAATGTGCCATTAGTTTCTCTGCTGCTGGTCATGTTAAAGGTCCAGTAGCACATAGAATACTAGTACTAGTTTATACTAGTAGTTGGCAGATCAAAAAATTTGACAAAGGTATCAGGATTCATCCTGGCAAGATAGGCAATCTTGTAATCTCTATGAGGCACTTGGTGAAAAGCAGAAGAAATATCAGTATTTAACTGAATGATTTTGGTTCACGTCTAGGCAGCATGTAACTCTACTATGGTAAATAGGCACATACAGTAACTTTTAAAAAGCTTTTGACAGCTACAGCTATCTGCTTGAATTACATGTAAACATTCATGTAGTGACATCTGTTGACCCGAGCATCTTGCCAAACCCATCCTGCATTATTCATTAACACGATGGATGAATTAACACCAGTTTAACAAGTTTGGGTGGGGCCAGGTGAGGATTCAATGCTGATTGGCAGCTGCTGCCTGTCCATCAAAATCAGTCTTGATTATTAAAATAAGGCTGTTTTATTTCAAAGATGGAATATATCTTGCATGTGGAGCTCGAGTGCACAAAAATGGCACTTGGCAAAACTTTCAGTGCAAGAGTTTCTGGTAGTTAAAATCTGCTTTCAGATTTGTCGTCCAGTTGAAGAAATCAAACACAAGATTTAACGGGACTTATTCACAAGAAACTACAGATAGACGTACAGTAAAGGCAAACAGCAGGGCATTTGGTCTGTAATTGGTTGGGCGTTTTGCCGCAACTTGGTTTCAGAGTCACACAGACCGGAAGTCGGAAGTAAAACTGGTTTCCTATTCAACAGGAACCAACGGAATGGTTTCCGGCATAATTTTCCAGAGCAAACCCAATCCAAACAGGTGGCAGCGATTGGCTGTCCTTGCTTTCAATCACCTCACATTTCTCCCCTGCGATTGGGCGGTTTATCATTGTTGCCGCCTTCTTCTTCCTCTTCTTCTTCGTAGTTCTCCTCATTGGGATGCTGGGCGGGCTGATTGTCCTGCTTCACTGCTACATCCTGATCTCTGGCCTCCTCCTGTACAGATACACAAAAAAAAAGAAAAGGGGTTTCTCTCCATACTTCAAAGGTGGCCAAAGGGTTGAATGTCCAAATTGCAGTTTCACTGCAGTTTCAAAAGGTTCTACACGATCCCAGCCGAGAAGTACTGACCCAGTGTTTACAAAGCGAACGTGCAAAGAAAGTCAAATGCCCTTTTCATAAAAAGGTAAAACAGCAATGTCGAATGATTTTGAAGTTGGGGGAGAAAATGAGAAACCTGAAAACCTATGAGCATTTGTGATTAAAACGTATAGAAATTTTATTTATTTATTTTTTTTTTTTTTGGAAAATGACTGATCGCTTCACTAGATAAGACTCTTATTTCTCTTTGAAGCTGCATTGAAACTTCAGTGTAGACCTTCAAATTCAAAGTCCACTATATGGAGAAAAATCCTGGAATGTTTTCCTCAAAAACCATTTCTTTTCTACTGAAGATAGAAAGACATGAACACCTTTGATGACATTGGGGTGAGTATATTATCAGGACATTTTCATTCTGAAAATGAACTTATCCTTTAAAATGCAGAGATGTGAATAAACACTCCCTGAATCTAAGAGATGAGGTGAAAATGGGAGGACGGATGTTTAAAGCTGGACTCATGGCAGTAACTAGACACCGTTGAGGACGCTGCAATCGATCTGACTCACCCAACTGTGGCGCTGCCACCAGTCTACAGTTACAGCGGCAGCTTGTACAAAAGAACAAGTGAAAACGTACACACGTAAGCACTACATAACTATCTGTGATACATTACAGTGACCGAGACCTATAAAAATGTCTTTAAACAAACATCTTAACTCAAACTTGTTCAACAAGAAACAAAAGTACTCTATAAGTTGGTAATTTATGTCCTTAACAATAAATACAATCCTTAAAAGATAATTATGTATTTAATGCATTTCAAATTTCTGGGTTGGTAAGATTTTTTAAAATGTTTTTGAAAGAAGTCTGTTATGCTCATCAAAGCCGCATTTACTTGCTTAAAAACAGAAGAAGCAGTAATATTCTGAAATATTATTATAATTTAAAATAACTGTTTTCCATATTAATATATTTGTATCCCTGTGATGCAAAGCTTAATTTTTTGCATCACTACTTCAGTCATCAGTGTGATGATCCTTCAGAAATCATTCTACTATGCTGATTTGCTGATCAAGAAACATTTCTGATTATTATTACTATTGAAAATCTTGTAATGCTTAATATTTATTTTAGAATTCTTAGATGAATAGAAAATTACAATTTTGAAATTTGTAACATTGGTAAATATTTTACTGTGAATTTTTAAACAATTTATGCATTCTTGCAGAAGAAAAATTTGTGGTGGGCAACAATTAATCACATTCAAAATAAAAGTCTGTGTACATAATATATATGTGTATGTACTGTGTATATTTATAATGTATATATATATATACACATACATGCATGTATATATTTAAGAAAATTGTGTTTATATATTAAATATATTTATATATAATGTAAATTATATGAATATAAATATAAATAAATAAATACTTTCTAAATATATACTGTATGAGTCTTTATATATACACCTAATAAATATACACAGCACACACACATATTATGTACCCAAAAACTTTCATGTTGTATGCGATTAATAATTGGCCAGCACTTAAAAAAAAAAAAAAAAGGTAAAACATTTTAACAATAGCATATATAAAGTGAATAAGGAAAAAAAATCAAAAAGAAAAAATATTAAAAACAAAAATGTCTCCCTCAAACATACATAAACATTATTGGCAAACTTTGAGACCTGCACTGTCAAAGTGGGGCATTTAGTTTCCACTATAAATAAAAGATTTATCCAGTAAAAAAAAAAAAATAATATATATATATATATATATATATATATATATATATATATATATATATATATATATATATATATATATATATATATATATATATATATACACTACCGTTCACAAGTTTGGGGTTAGTAAGACTTGTAATAGTCTTTAAAGAAGTATCTTATGCTCATCAAGGCTGCATTTATTTGATTAAAAATATAGAAAAAAAACAGTAATATTGCAAAATGTTTTTACAATATAAAATAATGTTTTTTATTTTAACATACTGTAAAATAGAATTTATTCCTGTGATGAAAATCTGAATTTTTATCAGCTGTTACTCCAGTCTTAAGTGTCACATGATCCTTCAGAAATCATTCTAATATGCGGATTTATTATTAGAACGATCAATGTTGGATAATATCAACAGTTGTGCTGCCAAATATTTTTTGAACGGTAGTGTGTATATATATATATATATATATATATACACACACATATACACACACACACACACACACACATACAATTGTGTGTACAATTGTCACACACAATTTATATATATAGGTAACATAGGTTCTGTCTTCTGTATTGGTTTAGTCTGTGTGTTGGTTTCTTCCAGCTCTTCCTGTTCTCATTAGTTCATTATTCATCAGCTACCCTACTTTAAGTCTCCCTTCTGTTCAGTTGACTGTCGGTTGTTGTTTAGTGTCACATGTGTTTGTTTAACCTGGAATATTTACCTTTCGTGTATCATGTGGATTCTAATTAAAAGCATTTATGTGGATTATTACCCTCATCTTCCTTGCCTTCCTTGGTCCTACCGTGACTATATATATATAAATATATATATATATATATATATATATATATATATATATAAAATTATGTATAATCTGTATATGATGTAATCAATATAACTGGAGCTAGGTTTTTACTAGGTTTTTTTTAAGGTGTGCTTTTGTAATGCATTTGCCTTGCACTGTTGTAAATCTGATCCTACCACACTGTACTCAACAAGCATCAAAATATAAATCTTATACCTGTTCTCCATTCTCCTCATTATATGGGTCTCCCTCTTCCTCCCGCACCGCCTCGCGCTTCTGATTATCCACCAGCTCTTCCTGAGCCTAGAAAAAGAAAGACATCACAGTTAGAAAACAAATAACAATTCTTATTTGTTCTAGGACTGTGTGTGCATTTGCATTTGTTATCTGACCTCATCATCTCCATCTTCCTGGTATTGCTCATCCAGAGCATCTTCCTGTTGGTCTGGATTTCCAGCCATCTGCACAAAACACACAAACTCATCTAAGACAGTTGCATAATAAATAACCAACAGATGTCAACAACAGTGAAATTCAATGTATACTCAACTCAGACTCCTCCAAAGTCTGTTTTCTGACACAAAAAAGTGTAACTTCACCCACAGCCAAATCTCAGTATTGTTTCAAAAGCATGTTAAACATGGTCACTTACCACCAGCTGTTCTTCGGCAGGCGGCTGGTGCTGATTCTCTACAGCCAGGTGCATGTCAGGGTGGCCAACAGGTGCCGCCTCTTCCTCCTCTTCCTCACGGTGCTGCTGCTGCTCCGCCTCCTCGAACTCATCCTCCCCCTGGTTGTTGGGGTCATCCTCCGGATCAACATCCCCTTCTACAGGTCGCTGTAAGATTAATGTGTTTATCATCAGTACACACATTCATACGCACTGGGTTAAAACAAATATATTTAGAAATATTAAAACAATAATAAAATAATAACATTTTTGATAATAACATGAAAGGTTTATACAGTTTACACATTATAAAGTAAACCTAACCTTTTTATACTGATGCATGTATATGTGTTTACAATAACATAAGGTAACACACCTCATCTTCATGATGAACATGATCTGCTTCATCTTGCCTTGGCTCCTCATGGTGTGCATTCACCTCTACAAATGACAGAGAAATGAAAAAATATAATGCAAGGATAATAAAATTGCACCAAACACCAAACTTTTTAAAAATAAAAGTAGCACTGCAATGACATAAAACCACATGAACTGTCACCTTTCTCCTCAGCTATCTGTTGCTCTTCTTCTCCTTGGACTATATCAGCATCCAAGTTTTCATAATGAACCTTTTTCCTGATAAATACAGAAAATAAAAGAACTCATCAAATAAACCATTGCAGTTTTCTGGCTTAGATATCTGTGAAATGTCCTGAAAATTGAGCTGTAAATTGCCAGTGAATACAAACTTGCTGCAACGTTTTTTTGCTGTTTTTGTTAAAAATACATTTGTGACCCTGAAACACAAAACCAATCTTAAGTAGCGCAGGTATATTTGCAGCAAAAGCCAACAATACACTGCATGGGTCAAAATTATCGATTTTTCCTTTATGCCGAAAATCATTAGGATACTAAAAAAAGATCTTGTTCCATGAAGATATTTTGTCAATTCCCTACCATAAATATATCAAAACTTTACTTTTTGATTAGTAATATGAATTGCTAAGAACTTCATTTGGACAACTTTAAAAACTATTTTCTCAATATTTTGATTTTTTTTTTATTTTTTTTCCAGATTTTTTTTTTTCAAATAGTTGTATCTTGGCCAAATATTGTCATAACAAACCATACATCAATAAAAAGCTTATTTATTCAGCTTTCAGATGATGTTGAAATCTCAATTTAAACAAAAATACCCTTATGACTGGTTTTGTGGTCCAGAATCACATTTAATAATTTACTGATTATCATTTATTATTATTTATTTGGATCAAAGATAAAAATGAGTTATTCAGCATTTTCCAACCACTAAGTTTTACTCATTTGTCAGCAAGTTTTTGATTATTTAAAATCTAATGAAATTTAGTATGATCACTTTTTCTTTTATATATTTGAATAAAGTACAGGTCAGAATAAATGTGGTTTAATTTTTAAATAAATATATTTGTTACACTGAATGAAAATTATACACAATTTCACACATTTTGACATTTTATAATCCAAAGTTCAAGTATAATCAAACAAGTATTTTAATTCAAGTAGACACTTAACTTGCATTTAATATTCTTTTATGTATATAAAATCACTATTGTAATTTTATTTGATGTAAAATCACTATAATAAATTTTATTTGACACCAAAATGTCTCATCTTTGACTCATTTAATGTACATTATTTATACATTAAATTGCTGTTTCAACCATTTCAGTGATTTGATGCCCACATTCTTAAACCATGTTGAAATCATTGCAACAAACAGTGTCTCGTAGCTTTTTGCTTTATTTAAAGCTGCAGTCCGTAAAAATTTTTTGCATTCAAAATGCACAAAAATTATATAATAAGTGAGTATATCATGAATCAATTTTCCAAACCGTGTTTTTGGCTTATTCTGAATCACTATGGTACACCTATAGGAAGGTTTTATATTCTGACTATTTCAGACAGACCCAGTATCTGCGAGATTTGTCACAGACATAAACAGAGAGAAGTAGCTCCGGCTACATTGATCCTCCACAAGACGCATGCAGTTCTGTTTATTAACTGCTCGAGTGCCAAAAGTTTTGGACTGCAGCTTTAAATAGTCATAATCGTTTTTAAAATGAATAACTGCATAATTCAACGGAGGGTCTCTGACCGGAGCATTTCTTGCCGGAGTTGTTGCTCTTTAAGATCGGCTTCTCTGTTCTGCTGTTCCTCTCTCTCTTTCTGTAGACGCAGTCTCTCCTCTCTCTCCTTCTGCTGCTGCAGCTGCTGCTTCTGCAGGGCCTCCTGACGCAGGTGCAGCTGTCTGCGCTCCTCCGCCAGCTGTGCAGCCAAACGCTGCTGCTCCTGCTGCTGTTCGTACGCTGACTTCACTCGCTCTACCTGAGCGTGCTGTACGTGAGCCTCAGCTGGCGCCACCTGGGGGAAGAACAGAAGAGTGAGGGTGTTAAGATGAGAAACAGAATGCAGACTGAGTTGAAGGACAATGCAGGAATGGAGGACTGGCTAAGGTAACAGTTCAATATTCATAATGATGAGCACAGAAACATATAGCACACATACATCTTATAAAACTGCATTATTTTGCTGTCTACCCTTTGGAACAGAACATTATGATGTGCTAAAATGTTGTCTGGGTAGGCAGCTCACTATTAGGCTACATTACCGTTCAAAAGTTTGCGGTCAGTATGTTTTTTTTTTGTTTGTTTGTTTTTTTAAAGAAATTATTTATTTAGCAAGGGTGCATTAAATTGATCAAACATAAGACATTTATGTTACAAAAGATTTCTACTTCAAATAAATGTAGTTCTTTAGGAATTTTTCATTCACGAATCCTGAAAAAGTGTGTATAACAACTTCCACAAAAATAACTTATATATAGCAAACTAATTTGTCTAAAACAGAGATACCCATACTTTTTACTACAAAGGGCCAAAAATCAAACTTGATTGAGAACTGTGGGCAAAAAGTTAATGTTGCATTATATTACAATCTGCTTATATTCTCTACGTTTCAATGTAAAAATAATACAATTAAAAATATTGCAGATGAAATTATTATTATTTAAAAAAAGCTTCAAGCAAAAAAAAAAAGAAAAGTTAATAAATAATAAAAATAAATAAATAATAATATATATATATATATATATATATATATATATATATATATATATATATATATATATATATATATATAACTATAATTTTCTATATATTATTTAATATATATTATTTTAAAGCGTAAACAAAAATTATAAATGTTCTCTTGGCAGCTAACTGAAAAAAGTTCTAAGATCACTAAAATTAAAACAGAAAAAAATAAAAGCTAAATAAAAATATTGGAAAACTATAAACTAATAAAAATGTCAAAAGCACATCACACAAAATTACTAACAGTTAAAACAAAATTTAAATGAAAACTGAAAATATAAACATAAATGCTAATTCAAAACTAAATTAAAATTTGTCCAAATCAAATTTCATCATTGGCTCTGGTTTGGGCATCTATGATCTAATGTTTATAATGTTTACATTCAGAAGAGTTCTGACCTCATGAGCCTGACGTTGCTCCCTCTCCAGCGCGTTTTCATGTGGTTGGTTGGCCTGTGGCTCCTCCTCCTCATTATGCGCCACATCAAACTCCTCCTCCAGTTTCTGTGGCTGCCCCGCCTGCTCCATCTCCTCCTCTGCCAGCTCTCTCCTCCTCTCCTCAGCTCCTCCCATTTCTCCATCCTCCTCTTTGTGGTGCGGCTGAGGCTTCTCAACCTCGTCATGTTTCTCCACCTGACGAGATCCACATTCAAACCAGTGATATGAGTGGGAAAAACCTCTGTTTTGAATGCATGATGAATAAACAAATTTAATACCTCTGGTTGAGCATTCTGGGGCTGATGATGCTCCTCTGCGTTCCCGTTCTGGACCGGCTGGATGGGCTGAGCGGCTTCGTGTGGCTGGGGCTGGCCTGCAGCATGTCTTAGACTGGGCATCTTATTGAACGTTTCCTTCAGCTGTTTATACTCATCCACCTGAACCTGGAACCCGCCGAGAACAACCACATTAATACAACATCACACATTAGAATAAAGGCCTCATATACACTGGTGAAATGTTTGGTGGTTAGATGAAACATGCAATAAACACAGCAAGTGGAAATCAGAAACCTGACATAAGGCAGAAGAGAAAAAGAGATTGAAGACCATTATCAGAGGAAAAACACCAAGAACAGAAAGAAAACCATTGCAATCTATAGAAATAATTACTTAAGTAATTCATTGAGAACTTAAAGTGAACTGTATTTGTTCAACAAAACACTACTATATTCAGTGCTCTGAAATTGATTGATTTATTTACATATTTAATCATTTCATATTTATATTAACATTCACAAGTAAAATGTTTTTAAATGAATAATGTTCAAAAGTATCTTATTTAGAAATTAACTTAAAATGTAATTAAAAAAATACTAGAAAACTATGTTTTAATTTTAGTTAATTTATTAAATTAACTATACTTTTTTACTATACTAATTCAAGAACATTATTTAGGACTTAGAGCAAACTTTATTTAATTGCAAAAAATACTAGGAAACTACACGGTTTTAATTTGATTTATTTTTAATATTTAATACATATTTAATTTAATATTCAAATTCAAATTCATTTAATATTTATATTAACATTTAAAAAGAAAACGTTTTAAAATAATGTTCAAAAGAATATTATTTAGAAATGAATGCAAAAGGTAATTAAAAAAAAAATATTAGAAAACTATGTTTTAATTTTATTTCTTAATTTAATTTAAGAATATTACTTAGGACTTACGGCAAACTTTATTTAATGACAAAAATACTAGAAAACTACACAGTTTTAATTTTTTCTTTAACATTTAATACATATTTAATCATTTAATATTTACATCAACATTTAAAAATAATATAAGTATATTCAGAAATTAACACAAAATGCAATTTAAAAAAATACTAGAACACTATATTTTAATTTTATTTTTTAATTTAATTTAATAATATTATTTAGGACTTATAACAAACTTTAATTGAAAAATAATAGAAAACAACATGGTTTTAATTATTTATTTTTATATTCAATGCATATTTAATCATTTAATATTTATATTAACATTTGAAAATAAAATGTTTAAAATAAATAATGTTTAAAAGTATATTATTTAGACATTAATGCAAAATGTAATTTTAAAAAAAATACTAGAAAACTATGTTTTAATTTTATTTCTTAATTTAATTTAAGAACATTATTTAGGACTTACAGCAAAATTGACTTTATTTGAAAAATACTAGAAAACTACATGGTTTTATTTTGATTTATTTGAATATTTAATATATTTAATATTTATATTAATCATTTCAAAAAACAAAAGAGTGGGTTCAAAAGCATATTATTAAGAACTTAAATCAGAATTTATTTAACTGAAAAATTCTACAAAACTCCATGACTTTAATTTTTTTATAAATATTTATATAACTTTTATTAAACACAATTTTAAGTGTTTTATAAAAGTGTGTTCTTTTTTTGTTTGTTTGTTCGGCTCTGCTTTCAAAATTGGTATCGATTTAACGTAAATGTAAAAGTCAGGCTTGCATTACACTAAAAAAAGAAATGTTATGCTATGTTTGTTGTCACTGATACCATACTTTCAAAGTTCTTGTGCATCAAATAAACAGTTATGGTTTGCAATGGTGCAAAAACAAGTTAGAGGGAAGAGCTACAGAGGACGTAAATAATAACAAAATTTGCACAGCGCTAATGTATAATGTCCAAACATCATTCTTTTAAACCGTACTGATGTTTTACCACCCTCAATTTGTACCCAAATACCCACAATCCTAACAAAACCTTTCTTTCTCCCAGTTCTCCTTCACCAGGGTATCTGTTTTTACTTTTCTGGTTGAACGCCAAGTGCTGGCAGCATATGGAAGGAAAATAACACGCTGGATGTGTGGGTTTGAAAAGAGAACAAGTGCAAACACACACACGCTAAACCCACTGCCTCCCAGCATCCTTCCCCATCATACTGAGAAAGCAGATAGTGACAGTCCTAATTAACGAGCATCTGTACATCTGCTTTCACAAAGCCGCAGAGACACGACGAGTAAACAGGAAGTACAGCATGTATAGCTTATCAGAGTCATGCACATTTTAGCATACTAAACCAGGGCAAGAAGTTCTGTAGAAACGAGCGAAAGAAAGGGAGAGTGTGGGAGAGATCACAACGGCCTTGCGGAATGCGACCGGACTTGAAATGCAGGCTTAAGCCTGTTTGACACAGCTCACGCAAGCGGCGCTGCAGTCGAACTGCATCAGCAGGATCAGGCGCTGCTTTCACACTCACAGCATTTTTGCTGCATAATTGATATGCAGTGCTATGCAGAAATAACAATGATTTTTGGGTTAACATATTAGCTCTGCTTCAAAACCTAGTGAGCTGCATTCCTGCCTACATAGGCAGCATCCTAACTCACGGGAAACTGATTTGGGACAAAGTAATACCAATAACATTTCTCATGCAAATTGCACAGAAAATGCAACTTAATTACTTACATCTTATAGGAAATTCCAAAAAGTTTGGCGTATGTTCGTAAGTATGAAAATACATTGCACACACAAATATTGTGTAAAGGAGTAAATGAATAATGCAATATCAGTGTTAAATATTTTTGACATTTCTATCACTTTGTCCACTATCTTGAATTTATATGTTCACTGTCAACCTTATTCATTGGTTTATTTGAATAGAAAAGGATACAAAAAGGATTCCAGCCAAAATAATAAAATAAAATAAAATAAAATAAAATAAAATAAAATAAAATAAAATAAAATAAAATAATGCATTGTAGATAAAGAGAATAGCAAATGATAATTTGCATTTCATATTTATTACATTAATATAATCATTCCTTGTAAAGCAAACAACTTTTCTTTGAAGAATTAAATATATAATAAGTTATTATAGTCAACCAAAACTAAAACATCAAAAAATGGATTTTTGTAATAAATATTTAATTATGTAATACGTAAAATAAAATAAATAAACAAAAAAAAAAAAAACACAAATGTTACCTCAAATAAAATTCTGTAATTAAAATCTAAACGGCTTTTTATATTAGCTAGTTGCCAAGGCAGCATTTCTCATTTTTAATTTAATAATTAAAAACTTTTTCAGTTTTATTAATTATATATATAATCATATTATAATTAATTAATAAATAATTAATCATATATATATATATATATATATATATATATATATATATATATATATATATATATAAAATTAATTCTTTATTCTAGTTTTAACAAAATGGAATAAAAATGTATCAAAATGTTATTATTTTAAGTCATTAAGAAACTTATAGTTTTTAGAAATATTTTGATTAAAAGCAGTTTTAATTTTTTCAGTTTTCATTTTAATTTTAGTTATTGTTTTAATAATTGTATTCATTTGCATTTTTGTCATTTTTAGTAGTTTATATATTTGATTTAGTTTATAAAACATTATATATATTATTATTAGTTTTTTTTGCTTGTTGAAAATTGAAAAAATAAAAATTGATTTAAAAAAAAAAGTCTTTAAACTATAATAGTATCTTAATGATACTAAAATAACAATGATACAATTATTAAAATGATATAAAATGATATAAAATCATTGGGCGTGTGCAAAATTTTAAGTGTGCAAATAATTTTACTTTTATTAAACACATTGCGTGTTTATAATGATATAATGGTAGTGGCAACTATAACGGTAATCATTTAAGTGCAAAATACAGCAAATAATTCTCTTTGTGCAGCAAAAAATAGTCCTAAAACGCTACCTTCAGCTATGAATCTGATACACAGCGTTGCACTGCTTACACAGACAGTGTTACTACAGGAACCTGCTAATATGGGTTCAGAAATAAATATATGCCATTTGCTGCTTACATGAGCTGTGTGAAACTGGACTTGTATTTCCCACAGGATATGCTTTGCACAGTGTTTGGTTGGTCAGTGGAATGCATGCACAGCAAACACACACTCTACACCTGCTTAAAGCATGCACATCCACACATACACACCCTAACCTGGGCCGCAGCTAGTGCACTCTTGTGGTCCTCCAGGGTCAACACAAGCTGGTCGTGGGCTGATTTTAAGTTCTTGTGCTGTTGCTACAAGAATGAGCATCACAGGCAACGCTCAGATACAAGTATTCAGGACATAAATGAATATAAGTATGGACAGTGTGATAAAGCTGAATTATGACTAGAAATATAATTGACTGATGTGGAATAAGATGCATCAAGGAATCATGGATCATGGGTAATTACTATAAATTCTAACTGGGTGAATTTCATTAACATTTTCAAAAACATTGCAGATAATTTCACCAAAAAAAATCAAAAGAAAAATATATGGATGTACATATTTTGCATTAAGAAAAATAAGTCTATTTTTAAGAACCAGAATAAAAAGCAGTAATTTTTTTGCAATGTGAAATTATTTCATAATCTTAACCCTTGCACAAACAATCAAATATTATTTCACATGATAAGTAATGCTAAGCACAGTAACAATTGCATTGTAACATGTCAGCTATACTATATTAATTATAATTTATTTGCATTATATTTATTAAATAACATTTTTATTTAAATATACAGTAATAGAAAAAATAAACAAAAATGCACTTTTATATTGGCATGCTTTAAATGTGCATTTTATTTACATTAAAAATTACAAAATCCTAATGCTCTTTAAAAAGGATTCATGCAAAATATATTTTCTAATAATTTATCATTTATTTTATTATTCGTTTAATTTATTTTATTAATTTATATTTATTTTTTGTGAATTTCACAGCTGTCATAAGCAGGCATACACTACCAGAAAGATTTTTAATGTTTTTTTTAAAGAATTTTCTTCTGCTCACCAAGCCTGCACTTATTTGATCCAAAACACAGCAAAAGCAGTAATGTTGTGAAATATTTTTGCTATTTAAAATACCTGCTTATATTTATATATCATAGCTGAATATATTTTAAAATACAATTTATTCCTGTGATCAAAGCTAGATTTTGGGAAAATTAATAATTAAATTATAGAAATTAATACTTTTGTTTAGCAAGGATGCTTTAAATTGACGAAAAGGGATGATAAATACATTTTTTAATATTACAAAAGATTTTAAATGCTGTTCTTCTGAATTTTCTATTCATCAAAGAAACCTGAAAAACATAATAATAATAATAATAATAATAATAATAATAATAATAATAATAAAACATGTTTTTTGAACAGAAAATCAGAATATTAGAATGATTTCTGAAGGATCATGTGACTGTAGTAATGATGGTAAAAATTCAGCTTTGAAATCACAAGAATAAATTATATTTTAAAATATATTCAAATAGAAAACAGTTATTTTAAATAGTACAAACATTTCAGGTTTTTACTGTTTTGATGTACTGGTGAGCAGAAGAGACTTCTTTAAAAAACATTAAAAATCTTCCAGTTCAAAAACTTTTGACAGGTAGTGTAAGATTCACCCATTCATATGTAGCAAAAGATACCAATGGCTTAATTATACCAATAACCATAACACATATTTTATACTATTCCTTTAAAAAGATGAAGCATTTTGCTAATATAAAGAAAATCCATAGTGCTTTTCGGCATTACCCTGGTGTCCTGAAGCTGCACATAGACTTCCTGATGAGCTTTTCTCAGCTGCTTGTTCTCCTCACGTAGGTTATATATATTATCTGGAGAAGAAAAAGAAAAAGAGAGTCAGCTGTAATCACCACAGCTTGTACTTCCACCATACAGATGATTGCTAAGAGAAAGATGGACGAGAACATAATACCTTTGAGACTCTTGATCTCAGACTCTTTAGTCTGATGAAGTTGGTCGAGTCTCTGTTTGTGTTCATCTATTGCCTTGTTGTGTTCATCTCCTTGCAGCTGATGTCGCTCTTGTAGTTCATAATACTGCTTTTTCAGGTCGTCATGCTGATTCTGATGGCAAACACATACACAGACACACAACAGTGAATTTGCTGTGGGAAGAAAAGGCATGCATATTTTACAGCACAGTACAGACCATTATTTTGTAAAAACAAGCATGTAAATGTGTTTTTAACACTGACCTTCAAAATCTGATGCTGGGAATGCAGGGAATTAAACCTGACGCTGGCATCTTGCTGTAAACAAACAAACACAAACAAACCTGGTCATTTTGTAAGCACGGCAGCTAAATGCCATGCCAGAGAGCCACAGACCGTGATATCCGAGAAAACATATAAGCCAGAATCACATACAAACAACCAGATGGGTATTTGACTGCAGGGCAAGAGCATTTGCTCTCAATAAAACTCTCGAAAAGCATTTCACCCACTTTCACAACTTTTTTATGCCGCTAAATCTCTCAAAACAACATACCTTTTCTTTGTTGAGAGATTGCTGAGCCTCTATTTTATACATTAGATAATCTGTGAGGAACAACAAACATCACAAGTATTAAATATGGCATGCAATTATTTTGTTTCCTTTGCAATGACAGTCATGCATTAAAAGTTTGACCTTAGGGTGTCCAAATACTAGCACATTTGGGCTGAACCAGTTTATGCAGTATGTAAGCTAAAGGATGTCATTACACTTCATAATTTCCTCTTGATGTTGTCATGTATTACAAACAAACTTGCCGTCTTTGGCTTTTTTATGCTCCAGCCGCTCCTTCTGAAGAGACTTTTCCAACCTGGAGCGATGCTCGTACACAACTAAAAGGAAAAAGGAGAGAAAAATAGATTTGGTACTGGTAAACTGACATACAGTTATACTCACACGTCAGTATATAAGTGCATCCTTTAAAAAGGCAACTTTTTAGCAACACTGTTCTGTAAGGCATGGTAACTAAAGAAGCTGAATCTCTAAATACATCCCATGAAAAGCAGTGCAGCTACAGCCATCGAAGCACTACTTACGTAACACTCATTCAACAACACATTTCAAGACGATAGCTATCAGATTTCTTATCACCAGGTGTGGATAGCATTCATCTTGGTTATCTTTTAGCTACAGTTGGAGTTATTTTTTAACTGCTGGTCTATGCAAAAATGCAAACAAATGTGTTCAGTCGTGTCATTTTTTTTTGAGTCTCTTGAAACCTTTGTGTTGTGCACTATGTGCTATTTTTGAACACAACACTAAATCAGCTGAATTACACTGCTTGAAAATTTGCTTAAAGAAAATCACTTCTGGCCACAATACCAGTCTACAATCCATAATGACGCTTCCTTAAGTCCATCTGCTGTTGTCTTCTTACATCAAAATTCACTGACATATATTTGTTTAGAGCTTTTTTGGACTGTTTTTGCCTGCTGCTTGATCTGTGTGTATTTCTCTCCTGATTCAGATTAAATACTTTTTCACGTACATTTGAGGTCTAAAGTTTATATACCCTTGCAGAATCTGCAAAATGCTAAATGTTTTACCGGAATAAGCGGGATCATACAAAATGCATGTCATTTTTTATTTAGTACTGACCTGAATAAGATATTTCACATAAAGGACACTTACACACAGTCCACAAGAGAAAATAGTTGAATTTATAAAAATGCTGTTTACATACACTTGATTCTTAATATTGTGTTTTTACCTGAATGATCCACAGCTGTGTTTTTTTGTTTACTGATAGTTGTTTATGAGTCCCTTGTTTGTCCTGAACAGTTAAACTGCCCGCTGTTCTTCAGAAAAATCTTTTTTTGTGTATTTGAACCCTTTCTAACAATGACTATGTGATTTTAAGATCCATCTTTTCACACTGAGCACAAGTGAGGAAACCATATGCAACTATTACAGAAGGTTCAAATGCTCACTGATGCTCCAGAAGGAAACACAATGCACTACGAGCCATGGGGTGAACATTTTGGAATTTGAATAACAGGGCAGATTTAACTTATTTTGTCTTCTGGGAAACATGTAGGTATCTTCTGTAGCTTCTGAAGGGCAGTACTAAATGGAAAAAATATGATATTTAGGCAAAACAAGGAAAATGTACACATCTTCATTTTGTTCAAAAGTGTTCACCCCCCAGCTCTTAATGCAATGCGTTTGAACCTTCTGTAATAGTTGCATATGAGTCTCAGTTGTCCTTAGTGTAAAAAAAAAAAATGGATCTCAAAATCATACAGTCATTGTTGGAAAGGGTTCAAATACACAAAAATGCTGAAAAACCAAAAAAACCTAAGGAACAGCGGGCAGTTTAACTGTTCAGGACAAACAAGGGACTCATGAACAACCATCAGTAAACAAAAAAACACAGCTGTGGATCATTCAGGTAACAACACAGTATTAAGAATCAAGTGCATGTTAACTTTTGAACAAGGTCATTTTTATAAATTCAACTATTATTTTCTCTTGTGGACTATATGTAAACATCTTATGTGAAATATCTTATTCAGGTCAGTAGTTAATAAAAAAAAAATAACATGCATTTTGTATGATCCCTCTTATTTTGGTCAAATTTACATTTTGAAGATTCTGCAAGGTGGATGTAAACTTTTGACCTTAACTGTATTTTAGCAGCGGTTTGAATTTAGAAATGCTTTAATGATGGATTTGTTTCTTGCAAACATCTAGCTTTTTGCCTCACAAGATGTTAACTGATAGACTGGAGTGGTGTGGATCACTTGTGGAATATTGTGATCTTTTGATCAACTGTTTGGACCCATTCACTATTTACGCATTTGCATTTACATTTCTCTAAATTTGTTCAGCAAATTTTCATTTTTGGGTGAACCATTCCTTTAATTATACACAAAAATACCTTATTTTGCACAAACCAACATCAAAAGGTGATTTTACTCACAGACTAATAATTCAGAAACAATATGAGACATGACACAATGACCAAAAACATCTGTTTGAATGTGTATGGCTGCAGCCATAAATTTAACATGCAAATAATGTTTTTACTGTGGAAACTACTAAGTACAGCATCCTGTTAACATGCAAATAGTGTGCTAAAAATATCATAACTAAAAAAAATATGAAAAAATCTAGATGCCCCACACCAACCAGAAGCTTTTGCAGAACCATAGTCAAAAAGTAAAGTGAGCTGTGAGCTATTTTTGAAGACTTTCCCCACTGCGTGATCCACTGACCCATTGAGTGCTACATCCGACCCTCTTAATTTCTCTCTAATGGCATCAGAATGAAAGGTTGCCCCTGCTGCTCTCAGAGTGCACTGACTTTTTATATGTAACACGAGCTGTGAATGTGCACAGCAGCCCTCCTCCAAAGTCTGAAATGCCACAGGAAATGAAGGCTGACTGAGCCTTCCCTCCCCATATTTGTGTTTGTCCAGCAGTGTAGGATGTTTCTCAAACTACACTATTACTGTGATCTCATGGTATGTGTCCTCCAACCCCTTGGGTCTGGTCTTGTATCCTCCCATTACAATCATCATTACATTACTGACACATCCAGTACTGATTACACTGATTAAAGAGGCCGTGCAGTGATTATGGCTTGAAAGCAGTAATCACAGTCTCCACATAAGACCTCCTAGGGGTACAATAAAAATAAAATAGTTGCAATGGGCAGCACTTATGCTGAGGACATAAAAGACCTGTTGGCTCAGAGATCTCGTGTCCCGAAGCGCCTCCCAAAAAGCTTTTAATATTTTTACTTATTTTATATACTTTTTAAAATATAAAATAAGCATTACAAATTACTGCTATAAATTATTATGTAGAATTCAGCATAATGAATTCCATAATAATTATATATTTTAAATAAATAAATGTTGTTTTACAAACATAAAAATAAATCTATAAGTATTATTTTATAAATTAATTATTATGTTATTAACATGTTGTTTGTTAAGACAAATCAGAACTATACAAATGTAATAAATATAGAAGAATTTATTACTTACTGTTAAAAATTATGATTAATTAGATAATAATTATAAAATTATTTAACCATAAAAGGAAGTTAAATAAAAACATATAATTTTACAAATATAAATACTTTTTAAAAAGAATTATTAATCATATCTGTTGTTGTCAAAACAAAAATACAAACTATATAAATATAAAACAATTATAAAACCAAACTATTTCAATGTATAGAACAATTTATTTTTGACGGTTAACAATTAAATACATAATTATACAATTATTTAACAAAAACTATTAAATTGTAAACCGAAGGAAGTTTAAATAAAAAAACATAAATAATTTTACAAATATAAATAATTTCCAAACAGAATTATTAATCATATTTGCTGTTGTCAAAACAAAAATCCAAACTATATAAATATGAAACAATTATTAAACCGAACTATTTAAATATATAGAACAATTTATTATTGACAGTTAAAAATTGTAATTATAATAATTTTAAAATTATTTAACAAAAACTATTAAATTGTCAACTGAAAATATAAATCATTTTACAAATATAAATAATTTCTAAAAAGAATCATTAATCATATTTGTTGTCAAAACAAAAATCCAAACTATAGAAGTATAAAACAATTTTTATTTAAAAAAAACACCTATTTGAATATTAAACAATTTACTACTGACCGTTAAAAATGATTAATTATATAATAATAATTATAAATTATTTAACAAAAACTATAAAAGGAAGTTAAATAAAAACATAAATACTTTTAGAAATATAGTTTCTAAAAAGAATTAATCATATTTGTCAAAACAAAAATCCAAACTATATAAATATAAAACAATTATAAAACCAAACTATTTAAATATAGAACAATTTAATATCGACACAAATATCGTTACAAATATGATTAATTATATAATAATTCTAAAAATATTTATCAAAAACTATTTAATTGTAAACTGCAGTTAATTATATCAAATTATACAATTATTTAACAGAAACTACTAAATTGTCAACCAGAGGAAGTTAAATAAAAACATACATAATTTTACAAATATAAATAATTTCTAAAAATAATTAATAATGTAACATATTTGTTATTGTCAAAACAAAAATCCAAACTATATAAATATAAAACAATTATAAAACCAAACTATATAAATAACCTTTCTAAGGTTAAAACACTTACAGATTTAACAGATAAACACTTTTTTTCTTTTTTTTTTGCAAAAAACATATCTTGAGAGCATTTAAATTAAATCAATTTCGTTAAAGTCTTTTTTCAAATTTTGTTGTTTTCATTATCAGCATCAAACATTGTTACAACTAAGCATAGGTAAATACAACTAGTAAACATAAGAACTGAGAGAAACTAAAACAATTCTGGTTTAGTGAAATGTGGAGCAGATGTGTATTCACCAAACAAAAATATACATGTCACACAATACAAATAAACACAATTTGCTTGTTCAAGGATCTGCACACAAAAAAACCCTCCGAACTCCAACCATTTAAAAAGAACTCAAAGGCTAAAAAAAAATTACACTCAGACACCTCAATATGGCAAAGCAACAAAATTACTTCTAATCTAAAGACAAGGGCCATTTCTTCTTGCCCTTTCAGCAGCAAGCCTATTGAGCTTGGACAGGCAGACAAACAGAGAAGCCCATCTCTGTGGGACAACAGAATGAAAGACTGTGATTTTAGGCACAGGTTGAAACAAGCTGGTTGCCAACAAAATGTCCAGCATAAAAATTAGCATCTTCAGCGGCAGCTGCCTGCAGGGAATCACTGCATTAGCTACACACAGAAACAAGCAAACATTTCCAGGATTTCAGTACCTGATTTTTATCTTGTTCAGTTTCATACACACCTCACTGTTTAAATTACAAACATAAATTTGCAATAAAACACTCTTTGATATGCTTAAAAAAGGATTGCAAACTACAGCAATGCATTTCTTCAAAAATGCACAAGTGTCATGTAGATGAAATTTGAGTAATTGCAATATGGACAGCTATCAACACCTACCCCCACTCCACTCTATTTCATTCTAATCCATTCTATTCTATTGTATTGTATTCTCAAGATAAATGTGTGTAACATGCAGAAACTCATGGATTGACATAATATTGTTATTTGAACCTACCAATGTTTTGTTTACCAGTCTAGACCTCTCTTAAACAGTAGGCAACACTACCCCATTCTATTCAGTTGTAATCTATTCTCATGAACAGGTTTTGAAATGTGAGAAAAGTCATTCTGTATGCGTTTAAAAAATGTCATCTATCATGTCACGTGACATTCTTTTATGTGATCTTTTATGTGACCTCAAATCTGAGCTTTCACCACAATCAAAGGACCAACAGGGCGGTGACTTACAGTGGATAAAAACTTTCAGGGCCAAAAACTTAAAAACCAAAGTTTGAGTGTTTTGCAAATTGTTTGTTGCGGCGTGACGTCATCGCGACGACGTGTGTTTTTACCTTGAAGCTGAGCGGAAAGAGACTCCTGGTGCTGCTGGTATTTCACGGCCATCTCCTCTGTCCTTTTCAGCTGTTTGTGCATCTCGTAAGAAAACATCCCACCATAGATCATCCCAAACACCACCGTTACCAGTAAGAGAGACTGGAAAATCTTCCTCTGTTTCCTGGAGCACACGCCGTTGCCCATGTTCCCTCCTCCTCTCCTGGATTCCACAGAAACTTTCCAGGGAATAATTTTCTCTTCACTCTTCGATATAGAAACAGCTCCGTCCTCTCTGAGATTCCTCATGAAACATTATATTTGTGGACAGTTGCTCGTACGACTTATGTATCTGAATTGTTTACAAAAGTCTCACGCTTTGCCAAGTTTTCCAAAGACATTCAACAGATTTAAAAAGTGACGAATACGGTCCTAGTCGGTCCTCGTGCTTAGTCGAAGCTCTTTTAAGTTTCTTACATAATGAAAAACAGTCTTTTTACTAATTATCTGAAGTTTGCAGCGGCCTAATCGCACCTTTCGTTACGTGTCACCTCACGCTGCAGCAGCTCATCCAGCGATGAAGCTGAAGGAAATCCCGCCCCTCAGAAACAACCGATTGCTAAGATTGGTCGCAGTTCCTGTCAATCAAAAAAAGATTAGCTGTAATGGGAGGGGCGTGTGTCTAAGAATGTCTCGAAAAATTCCAGAATAGGCAAGGAAATTCATTATTTAAAGAAAAAACAATTTTGTTTTTAAACAGTGTAAAACAAGTTTTAATGACATTGAGCACACTACCGCTTAAAACTTTAATAAATTAGACAATACTTTGATTTAGCAGGGAGGCATTAAAGTGTTACAAAAATTTGTTTCAAATGAATGCAGTTCTTTTTAATTTTTTATTCATCAAAGAATTCACAGAGCCCCTAAAATGCATCAGAGTTTCCATAAAAAAAAATCTGAAAATGTCTTTACCATCACAGTACAAAATTGCATTTTAAAAACTGTTATTTAAAATATGCGTGTGACAATATTACTGGGTTCACTGTATTTTAATTGAATAAATAAATAATAATACAAATAAAATAATAAATGTTAACTGCTGTGAACAGACAAGAGATTTCTTTCAAAAACAAAAATTCTAAATTAATATTATATTTATAATATTAATATTACTGTATATTGTATTATATTGAATGTATATATATATAGTTTGCAAGGCAACAGACCAAATGGATGATAATGAAAATGCTTTTACAGCCCTTTACAACAGGTTTTTGATCATGTAATTTTTTTTCTTTCATGATCTTTTTGATCTCTTTTGATCTTTTCTAAACCTGTAAAATCATGCTTAGTCACAGAAGACACTGAAAGTGTTATTCACAATGAATAAAACAACGCTTTGACTGTTTAGACAAACGCAGCAGGAGTCAAATTTGCCAGGGATGTTCTGCATTACACAAAACCCTTTTGTTCACTTCAACTGTTTCTTATTAATCATTTTGAAAACAATAAAAAATCTAGCTCTTTGTTAAATTCTCTCACACTCTCTTCCTATTGCATACGAAATGTAATGAAAGGCACCTAAAGCTACTGTTTCTTTGAGTAAACAAGTCTATTTAAAGGTAATTGGCTCTTTTAATTCAAAGGCAGCTTAACAAAATCACCATATTGAGCATTAGGATAATAAATCAGCGCTGACTCATGTGGGAGAGAAGCCAAGATTCCTCTATAATAAACCTCATGTTGCTGAAGGGCCGCATCCCGCCCTTCATTTGAAGGAAAGGCTGATCTAAAAGTGTTTTTACAAACCTGTATGACTTGTTTTTTCTTCCAGTGGTCACAAAAAGAGATGTTAGTGTCTGACTTTGCCTAAAAGACTGTCAATCTGCTTAATATCTTTTGTACTACATGCAAAAAAGACATAAGGATGATTTAACGATGGCCTAATTTTTATTTTTGTCAGATGGTAGTGATTCTCGATCTAAAATATCGTCTGAAAATCTTCTGGTATCATGTTTGAGGAATGTGAATTTCCTCTTGATTGGAATGCAGACCTCAGAAATAAATTTTAAACTGTATTTTAATCTTGTTGTACAGTAAGAAAAAAATTCTACATGTATTAATTAATTGTGACCCTGGACTACAAAACCAGTCATAAGGGTCAATTTTTTGGAAGCTGAGATTTATACATCATCTGAAAGCTGAATAAATAAGCTTGTTTGTTAGGATAGGACAATATTTGGCCTGAGATTCAACTATTTGAAAATTTGGAATCTGAGGTTGCAAAAAACTCTAAATATTGAGAAAATTGCCTTTAAAGTTGTTCAAATGAAGTTCTTAGCAATGCAGATTACTAATCAAAAATTAAGTTTTGATATATTTATGTTAGAAAATTCACAAAATATCTTCATGGAACATAATATTTACCTAATATCCTACTGATTTTTGGCATAAAAGAAAAATCTATTATTTTTTACCCATAAAATGTTTTGTTGGCTATTGCTACAAACATACCCGTGCAACAGATTTTGTGGTCCAGAGTCACAATTTTTTAATTACAGATTTTTTTGTTAGGCATAGATAAGATTGTATCATGTTCCCATAAGGAAGTCAATACTAATATAGTAACCAGATAAAAATAATCCATATATGTTGCTTTTCAGAGAAGCTGATTCCTGTCATTCATCACATGCTTGTCTTCAGCTGGTCAAACAACTCAGACAATAACTTAGAAACAGAAAGTATCCACCCATTTCAGAGTATATGGCATTGCTCACCATGCGATTTCATCAGACACAATGGCACACATCGCGATGCTGCTGCTGATCAGCTTGGCTCTTGCTCTGGGACCAGCCGTAGGTTTCTACGGGGGTTCCATGATGTTCACGCCTGGAAACAGGTTTCCAGATGGATCAGTGGAGGTAAATACAATTTTAGAACGTCACTGTAATTTGTTATTTCTGTCTGTTGCTGTCATACAAGTATGTAAAAGCTTCTAATCTAAACTTATCTGAAGTTTCTCAGCTTGTTGTGGTGATAAGGAATATTATTTTATTATTATATTTTTTATATATATATTATAGTATTTATTAATCTTTTAAATTAGCTATATATATATATATATATATATATATATATATAAAATTTCAGTAGAAATTTTAGTCATTTTATTTTCAATTAGCTACCAAAGCAGCATTTCCAGTTTTCTTTTTTTAGGTTTTCATTTAATATTTATATTTTATTTAATCTTTACTTTAATTACTAAAAGCGTTGTTAATAGTTTTAGTTAATAATACCAACTACTGATGCTATTATTGCTATAATTAGTTTTATTTTTTATTATACAATTAAAATACAATTTTTAATTATATAATTACAGTGTTTGTTTGTTTTCCAACAAGACAAAAATAAAACTTTCCTGATTTAAAAAATAAAAAATAAAAAATCATATAAAGCGTGACAACTAGCCCCGGTCTCCTCTATGTTTTTTTTGGCAGGTGCACTTTTACTACAGAGAGTCCAGCAGGGGGCCCTGTGGTTCTCAGGTTGACTGGACATGCAAGAGTGGATCGTGTGGCATCCTCACTAAATCCGAACCTGTGGTGACAGACAGCACATCTGAAAATCTGTGGTGCCAGTCAGAGACTCACATGGCCACCAATGTCACTAGTAATGGTCCATTCACTCTGAGGTAATTCTGATGTTGTTTTTATATAACAGAACTAAACTACACAAATTTCACATAATAAATACAAGCATAATTAAAAATCCCCTTCAAAACCCCCAGATGCACATACTATTTACCATAAAATTTAATTAAGTTAAAGGATTGTCTGACAGTCTGTAGTTAATGCATAACATGAACTATATTCTCGTGCATTTAAACACATAAAAATGACACAATACACATGCATATGCAAATATGTCTTTCAGTTCCTCTGGTTGCTGCTGGGAGGGTAATGTTAATGGTGTCGGTGGATGGAAACTTCACACTCATGTCAACACTGGCCGACGATCTGACACTCAGTCTCCAAATAGATCCCCTGTTTCAGCAGCAATTCCAAACATAAGGTGTGTGCTTTTTAAAATGACGTGTTTATACATATGTTTTACATTTGCATTTTACATTTGCATCCACCTTCGTAAATAAATAATGCATTTTGCGCCATCGTCTTTTTGACAATACACAGGATTCCTCAGAACTGCTTCCAGAGCATTAATTTGCTGGCACATGATCCAGATGACGATGTTGTGAGATGCAGGTTTAATGACGCCAACTGCACAGATTGCCATCACCATCCAAACATTCATCTTCATGAGGTAACTTGAAGAAAAACTTGGAAGGGCAAATGCTAAGGTTTTTAAAAAATAATAAAATGTTGGTTTATTGTTTTCTGTAGGACTCATGCACTTTGCACAGAGAAGGTTCTCTGGACCTGGGTGTGCATGTGTTTGAGCTCATGCTGGAAGATTATCCTGTTTCAAACATAACTGTGACTGACGATAATGGGGTCAGAAATTCACTCAACAACGGCAGTAGCCCATCCGCTCTCAGTCAAGTGCCTCTGCAGTTTGCAGTGGAAAGTGAGTGAGAATCACATTATCTGCTATGTGTCAAACAAACACTCTCCCTCATCCAATTAAATAACTTAGTAAGTTTGTGTATAGCTTTTTAGAAGAAATCACAAAAAAATGAAACTCAAATTAAGTAAAAAATTTAGAAATATTAAGCACAATATCTTTCTTTTTCTATAAACTTACAAAGTCTCACAAATTAATTGAAAGGAATATCGTAAGTATTAGTGTGGCAAAGTACACTGAAAATCTAGTATGTTTAAAAAAAATACAAAGCAAGTTAGAAAAAAATTGATTTAAAGGTTTAAAAGTATACAAATTGAAATAGTATTTTTTTTTGTAAAATGTACTTCAACAATTGTTTTATTTCCAACTTCGAAAAATAATTTTACAGTATAAGAAATATTCAGAGCAATCAATTTAAACTGTTTTATAAAAACCCTAATGCAGTCATCACAAATAACTGTAAACTGTAACTGTAAAAGTTGCTCAAGTCCATGCAGAAAATATTTTTTATATTTAAATAAAGAAAATGGAAGTCAAAAGTGCATGGGAAAGAGCATAAACCAGACATACTGTAGAGCTATAGTATAATTCCATCAATATTTAAGACATCGATTGCCTTCAGAAAAAACAATAGACATTCGTTTGTTTACTTGACCCAAGCAACCAGTTCTGTCATTTGACATGCGAGAGCCAAAACAATGCAAGACATGTCTAAAGAAAAATTGTGGATGAACAGGTTCTGTAGTGAATTAGCAGAACATGCAATTGAAAGAAGAAGTGAAGTACTCAGTACAGTTTGTTCAAGGTAAAACTAGTTCTATTACAAACAAACAAACAAACAAACAAAAAAATGCTTTGCCCTGGTGAAAAAAAACAGCATATGCTGGTAGGCATGTTTTGATGCTGGGATGCTGGTTAGGTATGTTTTGGTGCTAGTTTATGCTGGTCCTTTACTGGTTGATGCTGGTCCTTGACCAGCATAAACCATCAAAGGACCAGCATAAACCAGCTAAGGACCAGCTTAAACCAGCACCAAAACATACCTAACCGGCATATGCTGTTTTTTTCTCCAGGGTGGGCTCAAATATGAACTAACACAACTTTTGGGTTAAAAATTGAATGAAAAAAATAATCCAACAATTTGGGTAGTCCATATTTGACCCAAAGTTGGGTTGAAACAACCCAGCATTTTTAAAATAAACAATCCAAAATGGGGTTTTTGCAGCGTTTTTTTTTTCATTCTCCAAAGAACCTTTCAGTGAACAGTTCTCAAAAGAACCATTTTTTTTTCTTAGTGCATTTTAATAATCTAAAGTGCCTTTTCCACTGTAAAGAACCTTTTGTTCATTGAAAAGTTTCCATAGATTCCATCGAAGGTTTTTCATTTACCACAGATGCCAATAAAGTACCTTTATTTTTTTTAAAAATGTATGGAACATGTTTTTAATTTAGGTTTGTTGTGATCATTATAAAAATCTGATACTGCGTTCATGCATTTCTAAGTATTTAAACACAATCTACATCATCTTGCAGTTCTCCCACCATCTCAGGGTTGTGTACCAAGCGTGAACAAACCAAGGTTCTTGACACCAACTCCTTTACATGGAGATGTGCATCATGCCGCTGTGGGAGAGGCGCATGAGATCATCCTCCGAGCACAGATCTCAGACAACAGGTCTGAATAATGCTTTGTAATGCTTTCACAAACAACACTAGAATCACAATATTTCTCCTATATTTGTTAAACCAGTGTTTCATTATCTGCAACCTCCAGATTTGCATTTTGCTTATTGGTGGCAGTCATAATAGATTTCAAAAGTGGCGTGATTTTGATGAACAGATGAGAACTGAATTCTTTTTTTAGCCAGTGGATCAAGCAGGAAATAATCTCTTGACATGCTCAATTGACCATGTTTGCTAGATCAGGTTTTACTTGAGTCAATGTTATCTGATCTTTTTTGTTCCTCCTGTCTGTGTAGCATCACTGACTTCCAGGTCAGTGGCCCTTTTAATATGTCTAAGACCCTGAAAAGTGAGAGCAACGGGGTTATGGTGGCAACGCTGACCTGGACTCCACAGGAGACGGATCTGTACCGTCGTGTACCTGTGTGTTTCGCAGCAGACACACTTCACAGGTAAAATGGGGTCTGTGTTTATGTTCACTGGTTATTTATGTCGTCTGCATAATTTCTTAAGAGTTCTTATCTGTCTTCATCAGTCAGTCGGAAATGAGGTGCATCATTGTGGCTGTGGCAAAAACAAGAGTGCTTTCAGGTAAATACAATAGCAGAAACATCTTTTATCTAAATATCTAAATACAGACGCGAATGCTTAGAAAATACTTAAAATTTCGTTTTTCGAAGTGAATGAATCATTTGCGCGTTCGCGCCCAATTACTCATATCATTCACTCAAATTTCTTACTTTTGTAACACGTGACTGTCGAACGTTCGTTCAGTTCGTTCTCTAATATGTTAAAATGATGGATGACGCAATATAATGGCGTAAGAGCGTTAAAGTCATAAGCAGCTATTGGCTGCTATGTTATAATTTGTGGAGAAAACGGTGCTTTAACGTTCTTTCTAGAGTGCTTTACTTAATTTTAGACACGCAAATGTAGCCTTATAAAGTATAAAATGATATCGGTCGTCAATGACTCGATCTCAACGATTCTAATGAATCGGTTGATTGAATGATTCAGTCGAACTCGCTCATAAAACACAAATAAAGTCACTTATCGCCACCTACTGACGATGTAAATTACAGAACGAGCCACTGAACGATTCAGTGAACGAATTTGTGGAGAGAAAACAATGTTTTAACGTTCTTTCTAAGGGTGCTTTACTTATTTTTAGACACGCAAATGTAGCCTTATGAAGTATAAAATGACTCAGTCGTCAGTGACTCGATCTCAACGATTCTAATGAATTAATGAGTTCCCTTCACATGTATAAAAAACAGGTGTGTTATTATTCAGTTAATAAGATAAACAGTTTAGAGGGTTTGCATTTACGTCGTGGTTTGGTCAGTTAGGTGCAGCCATATTGGCGATACTCGGATGTAAACAAACGCATGGGTTGCATGGTTAATGTACTATTGAATAATATGTTGTTCTGCTCCTTTATGCTTTGTAAACCACGGAAAAAACATGTGGAAGCTGCTAAATCATATAGAGAAGGACTTAGTAAGCAGCAAAGGGAGTAATATTTTGACAAACTAAAGTTAATAGGTGGTAAAGATGCCTACGAGCAGTATTAGTACAGATATTAGCATAATATTTCACCTACCTGCCCAGAAATAATAAGAACAAACACGAATGTTGTCAAGATTCTTGTCCTGGAAATCCTGGTTCAGTTTCCTGGTTCACTCTTCTTGATTTGTTATAATTTTTGGCAGTCTACTGCTCCAACTGTTTTTTAGCAGTCCGGTCGATTAGTACAGCCCAAAACATGACAATAACTGACCATTTTCAGCAGCAATAATCAGCAAAATGTGCGAGTTTTGTTAGGTTCTGTGGCATTGTTTACGTTCTGTGCTGCATTAGATGCATTTGCATTCACATAATTGTGCAAAATATGTTTAATGCCTTAGTGTTTTTTCATTTAAATGCAGGTTACATTAAAAAAGAAACTTGAACAAGAAAATTGTGACTTAATGAATCATATCTTTCAAGGTGAAGCAAACGTCATCTGTAAAGATAACAGCATCAGCATTGTGGTCAGTAAAGCCTCCATGGATGGCATTGACCAGAGCTGGCTCCAGCTGCGAGATCCCACCTGCTCCCTCACCTCTAATGAAACCCACATCCTAGGCACGATGTCCCTCAACACCTGTGGCACTACGATGGATGTATGACAGCTACTTATTAAGAGTTAAATATTTGAGTGTTGCATTGAAGCCCTTTACATTCTCATTATTTCTTTGTCTTGAACACCAATCAGGACTCTGGAGATTTCATTGTCTTCAAAAACGAGATCAACTCCTTCGAGAACCCGAATGCTGTCATCACCAGACGCAATCAAGTTAAATTCGGCTTCTCCTGCCAGTATCCCAAAATGGCCAGTGTCTCCAACCGCTACGTCAACCATAAATCTGACTATATCTTCACCGAATCCAGCTTCGGCACGTTCGGTTACTCGTTTGAAGTCTTTACCGACAGCAGCTTCAACAGACAGGTAGATCCCAGCCTGTATCCAGTGCAGGTTCAGCTGATGGACAAGATTTACATGGGCATTGAAGCTCATACTGCTCTACCAGAGGTCACTCTCTTCGTCGAGTCCTGCAGAGCCACTCCTGAAGACAATCCATTCAGTGCTGTCTTTTATGACATCATCAAAGATGGGTGAGAACAAAAGAGTAGGGTTTTGCCAGTTTTATAGTACTCCAGCCATGAGTATGAGCAATCACATACACTAATGATAGAGTAAGCAGGCCTATAGCAAGTCTCAGTATTCCAAGCTTATCATTGGTAATGCCTAAAACACTGCAGGAACTTTGCAAAATTAAAGGCTTGCTAGATTAAGCTTTCAGGCTAACAAAAAGGTTTCAGGTTCAAGCCCTTGGACAAAGTAGGCGGTCTCCTTTAAATACACGTTCAGCCTTGAAGGCTTTGTTCAACCTTACAATGGCTTTTCTCAGAAACATTTATCATTACTGTGGTTTACCACAGGTGTGGTGTAGTAATGTGAAAAACAAGTGTGACGCTAAAGATTGATGCTTGCACCTGATTATCTGATTAAAGATTATTTGTGCACCTCAAGCTTTTTTCAGTGCTAACACACTTGTTTACACCGTATTAGTGAAAGAACACAATATGTCATTTAATTACTCACAGCGCTTAATCTGCAAAAATGATCTGCGACTGATCTTAAAATAATAATTTCATTGCTTTAATTAATACAGCACACATCAAATTAATCAAGTGTCAGTAAAGACATAACACTACAAATAATTTCTATTTCAAATAAATGATGTTCTTTTGAACTTTCTATTCAGGACAAAAATATGAAGCAGCACAACAGTTTTTAATAGTAGTGATAAATGTTTCTTAAACAGCAAATCAGCATATTAGAATGATTTCTGAAGGATCATGTGACACTAAAGACTGGAGTAATGATGCTGAAATTCAGCTTTGCATCACAGGCATAAATTACATTTTAAAATATGTTAAAATAGAAAACATTTAAATTGTAATAATATCTCACAATATTACAGCTTTTACTGTATTTTTGATCAAATAAATTCAGTTTATCAATGCGTAATGAGGGCACCGTGTTGCATTTTCTTTTTAATTGGAAAGAAATCATGCACAATTCCAATTTTCCTAATATATGCAATAATAGTGCAACTGAAGAGGAACAGACATCAGAAGTCAATCTGTTGTTTGATTATTTCAGGTGTATTAAGGATGATACAGTCATGACTTACCCAACTAACTCCACAAAGTATGACTTTGAGATCCAAGCTTTCAAATTCACAGGAGGCTTCGATGAGGTACAACACATTTGCATGTTCAGTACACAAGTGTAAATTGTGTTTAGCATCAACATTTCATTATAATACTGTAAATTCACATTGACAGGTATACATTAGCTGCTCCGTGATCCTGTGTGCAAAAGGCAGCACAAACTCCAGATGTGCTCAAGGCTGTCTAGACCAAGCCCCACGCAGACGTAGACGAGATGTGAGCCACGAAACTGCCAGGCATTACATCACCCAGGGTCCCTTGCGTGTGGCGAGACAGACTCATAATGCTGGTATGTGAAAATGGTTTAATAGAATAGCTTACTGAAAGTACAATTTATTTATTCTCATTTTTGGCTGAATTATTTCTTTAAACAGTGACTAATATGATTTTAGCAACACTTAGTTCATGCATTAACTAATATTAACTAACAATGAGTAATATATTTCCTGTGGTATTTATTCATCTCTGTTAATGTTTGTTAAAGCAATAGCTCACCCAAAAATTTGATGAAAATGTAATGACGCACAAGATGTTTGTTTCTTTATAGGAAGAGATTTGCAGAAATTTAGACATTGCACTCTGCAGTGAATGGGTGCCGTCAGAATGAGAGTCCAAACAACTGATAAAAACATCACAATAATCCACACTTCAGTTCATCAGCCATATGAAGCAAAAAGCTTCATGTTCATAAGAAACAAATCCACTGTCCACCATGTTTTAACAACATTTGTAACTTGCTGGGTTGCTGGGTTAAAAACAACCCAACTTAGGTTTTTTGGCAACCCAGTTCTGGGTAAATATTGGACAGAACACATGCCAAGTTATTTTACTTAAGTCAACTATTGTTTAAAAATGACTGGTTTAAAATGTACTGGAACTTATAGGCAACAGCAATAATCAAAAGATTAACATTTATTATTAAGCAAGAACACATGGACAAAATACAAGACAAATTGAATACATTTAAACTCGTTTAACAAGCATTTTAGACATAAAAAACGTACCATTTAAAAGTAGAATAATAATTTTAGTGTATTCAACCGTTGTCTGTAATCGCTTTTTACCGAAATAGCGCTAATTCTCATGCCGGTGTGTTGCCGAAATCTGAGCTGGACTGGACTGGTGTGGATTACTTGTGGATTATTGTGATGTTTGAGCAAGTGATGTAATGCTACATTACAAATCTGTTCTGATGAAGAAACAAACTCACCTATGATGTGGATGAGTACATTTTTAGCAAATGTTCATTTTTCACTAATGTTAATGAATGGAACCTTTTTGTGTAGTGCTACCGTGATTTCTATGTCATGATCTTCAGTGTAACTCTGTTCCTCTTTATTTTGTAGCCTCAAACGACGGTGGATTTCTACACATGAGCACAAGCACCGGGGTCTTTGCAGGACTCTTTGTTGTCTCCTTTGTGGTGTTGGTTGGCTTCTTCGTATATAATTCCAGAAAAACAAGATCTATTGACCGCATGCATCTGCTGTCCACCTTGTGAGATTCTTCAATGGCCAGTTTGACTAAATGCACAAAGAACTACATCCTTTCAGACTTTAAATTACTGTTAAAGTCTTTACAGTTTGCTAGCATATCTTGTGAGCAATAAATGAACAGTAAATGGTGTAATCGCACAACAATGATATATGGTGTGGCTGGTATTATCTGAATTCTTTTAACATATTGTATTTTTTTTCCACTTATTTCCTTCTTCACTTTCACACAACATGCCTCATTGGACATAAGACGCTTATCGGGATGTAATGGAGAAAACATGAACCTTCAATTAGTCTTAGAAAAGGCATTCCAGTAGAACAAACACTTATGAATGAATGTTGGTTTTAAAATAAAATGTACAAGTTAAGTATTTATTGTGTCGTTGTGTGGTCATTTGCAAAAATACCCACCATAGTTCATGTTGTGTGCAGAAAGTTTATTCAGCAATTATTGTGTGATTATTGTGTGTACTGCTTTACTTTTATTCACTATAAGAAATAAATAAATGGCTTTAGTAGAGAATCATAAAACTAAAAGAATGAGGTTAAGGTGGATTTATAAGATTGTTCACACACTTTCCCTCATTGTGGGAAGACTGCTGCTCTGACAGTTGTCCAGAAGACAATCACTGACACCCTTCACAAGGAGGGTAAGCCACAAACATTCATTGCCAAAGAAGCTGGCTGTTCACAGAGTGCTGTATCCAAGCATGTTAACAGGAAGTTGAGTGGAAGGAAAAAGTGTGGAAGAAAAAGATGCACAACCAACTGAGAGAACCGCAGCCTTGAGAGGCTTGTCAAGCAAAATCAATTCAAGAATTTGGGTGAACTTCACAAGGAATGGACTGAGGCTGGGGTCAAGGCATCAAGAGCCACCACACATAGACGTGTCAAGGAATTTGGCTACAGTTGTCGTATTCCTCTTGTTAAGCCACTCCTGAACCACAGACAACGTCAGAGGCATCTTACCTGGGCTAAGGAGAAGAAGAAATGGACTATTGCCCAGTGGTCCAAAGTCCTCTTTTCAGATGAGAGTTATGTATTTCATTTGGAAACCAAGGTCCTAGAGTCTGGAGAAAGGGTGGAGAAGCTCATAGCCCAAGTTGCTTGAAGTCCAGTGTTAAGTTTCCACAGTCTGTGATGATTTGGGGTGCAATGTCATCTGTCGGTGTTGGTCCACTGTGGTTTCTGAAAACCAAAGTCACTGCACCCGTTCACCAAGAAATTTTAGAGCACTTCATGCTTCCTTCTGCTGACCAGCTTTTTAAAGATGCTGATTTCATTTTCCAGCAGGATTTGGCACCTGCCCACACTGCCAAAAGCACTAAAAGTTGGTTAAATGACCATGGTGTTGGTGTGCTTGACTGGCCAGCACACTCACCAGACCTGAACCCCATAGAGAATCTATGGGGTATCGTCAAGAGGAAAGTGAGATACAAGAGACCAAAAAATGCAGATGAGCTGAAGGCCACTGTCAAGGAAACCTGGGCTTCCATACCACCTCAGCAGTGCCACAGACTGATCACCTCCACATCGAATTGAGGCAGTAATTAAAGCAAAAGGAACCCCTATCAAGTACACGTACAGTAAATGAACATACTTTCCAGAAGGCCAACAATTCGCTAAAAATATTTTTTTAATAGTCTTTTGAAGTATTCTAATTTGTTGAGATTGAGTTGAATTGGTGGGTTTTTGTTAAATGTGAACCAAAATCCTCAGAATTAAAAGAACCAAACACTTAAACTACTACTTCAGTCTCTGTGCATTGAATTTATTTAATACACGAGTTTCAAAATTTGAGTTGAATTACTGAAATAAATGAACTTTTCCGTGACATTCTAATTTATTGAGATGCACCTGTAGACCACAAGAGAAAATAAAAGTTGAATTTAAAAAAATTGCCCAGTTCAAAATTTACATACACTTGATTTTTAATACTGTGTTGTTACCTGAATGATCCATGTAGTGTCTTCTGTAGCTTTTAAAGAGCAGTACTAAATGAAAAAGATATGATATTCAGGTAAAATAAGAAAAATGTACACATCTTCATTCCGTTCAAAAGTTTTTTCCTTCTGGAGCATCAGTGAGCGTTTAAACCTATGTAATAGTTACATATGAGTCCCTCAGTTGTCCTTAGTGTGAAAAGATTGATCTCAAAATCATACAGTCGTTGTAAAGGGTTCAAATACACAAAAATGCTAAAAAAAAAAAAAAAAAAGAATTTGTGGGACCTGAAGGATTTTTCTGAAGAACAGCGGGCAGTTTAACTGTTCAGAACAAACAAGGGACTCGTAAACAACTATCACTACACCAAAAAAACACAGCTGTGGATGATTCAGGTAATAAAAGTATTAAGAATCAAATGTATGTAAACTTTTGAACAGGGTCATTTTTATAAATTCAACTATTATTTTCTCTTGTGGACTATTTGTAAATTAATCAAATTAATCTACATGATAATGATCCTCACTCACTAACTTATAAGCAACGAACCTGCTTATATGCTTAGTGTTGAAATGTCTAACAATAAAAAGTAATCTCAAAAATGTTCTTGCATTATGCCACCTACCAGATGATTTACAGGAAAGCAAAACTTCCTGATAGTAAGAATGATGTGGGGAAACATACCTGCAGAAGCTGTAGGGCAGGAAGTGTATGGACATTCTTATAAGATTTCAGAAAAATGATATCCTAAAAATGCAGTTTCACTTTTTTTTTCTTAGAAACAAACATTTACAAATAATTATAAACAATATATATTTTAGTTCATTTATCTTTATTCAGGTGTTTTGAGATATTTTAACCATTGCATTTATGAAAAAAACTGAAAATGCAACCATACAAATAAGTGATGACAGCTTACGATCATTAAACAACTTTAATTAGCAACCAACTACAATACATACCCATTAATCATCATTTAGAACTTGAAGATTTACATTTTAAATGACCATGTGAATGGTTTCCATGAATTACTGGGCCTATCCATAGCCATAGTGTTTTTTCTGTTTTACAAACTATTTTCCGTAACCAAAACACAAAACTTTCTGCATTTTTAGATTTTCAAAAACATAATTTATAAGCTGTTTTCCTCATGGGGACCAAAAAAATGTCCCCATAAGATGAAAACTGACTGGTATTATGAGTTGCAACCCTGTGGGGACATAATAACATTGGTGATACCAGTACACGCACACAAACACTTTATGAAATGTGAAATAATATATGAAAAGATAACAGGATAAAAATTACTTTAAAGGGATAGTTCACCCAAAAATTTAAATTCTGTCTTTAATTAGACACAATGTCATACCAAACCTGTAAGACCTTCGTTCATCTTCATCAACACAAATTTAGATATTTTATATCTTCAGCAACACAACTACCACATTTAAGGCCCAGAAAGGTAGTAAGGACATTGTTAAAATAGTCCATGTGACATCAGTGGTTCAACCTTAATTTTATGAAGCTGTGAGAATACTTTTTGTGCGCAAAGAAAACTAAAATAACTTTATTCAATCATTTCTTCTCTCTACGTTTCTGGGTCTGGGAACATTTCAGTTGCATTGCTATCTATGTAGGGTCAGAAAGCTCCTGGATTTCATCAAAAACATCTTAATTTGTGTTCTGAAGATGAACAAAGGTCTTACGGGTTTGGAATGACATGAGGGTGAGTATTTAATAACAGAACATTTTTGGGTGAACTATCCCTTTAAAGGTTTCTTGCATACCTAAGCATTTGGGTGACAAAACAGTTTTTTTTAAAAATACATATAAAAGCATCACTCAACATTCTCACATTTCAATGGTTAATTTAATGTGGCTAGAAGAGAGGTGTGACTACATGACTGTCATTCATCTGTCATTTGGCTGCTTATCTGAAAACAATTGAGGATATCAAAAGTTTTTCAGAGAAATGTGAAGTGTGAAAACAATGCTTCATAGGGGGGGAAAACAGCAGAACCAACTAATGAGCTGATCTGCCATGAACCATTTAATCAAGTGCTAAAAAAAAAACAGATTGCACGCACACTGACTACACATAAACAAGTGCTATGTTATACATGAATCTAAACTCCATAAACCATAATGCAAAGCACAAAACAGATTTGTGACAACTTTGCAAATTTATGAAAAACAAAACAATGAAATTAGTACATTGCATAAGTATTCATACCCTTAACTCAATACTTAGCTGAAGCACCTTTACAGACTCAAGTCTTTTTGGGTATGATCTGACAAGTGTATTGCACATCTGCCATTCTTTGCCTCACCTCTTCACCTTTCCGGCTCTGTCAGCTTGGATGGGGGCTGGCAAAGATTTTCAGGTTTCTCCAGAAACGTTTGACTGGGCTCAAGCCCAGGCTGTGGCTGGGCCACTCAAGGTCATTCACAGAGTTGTCTGTAAGCCGCTCTTGCTGTGTGCTTAGGGTCATTGTCCTGTTGGAAAGTGAACTTTCTGCCAAGTCTGAGGTTCTGAATGCTCTGGACTAGGTTTTCATTAAGGCTATCGCAATACTTTGGTGCACTGAGATTTTCTTTTACTCCGATGAGTCCTTTAGTCCCTGCTGCTGAAAAACAGCCCCACAGCATGAGGCTCCTACCAGCACACTTCACATTTGGGATGCTACTGTGCAGGTGATGAGCAGTGCCTGGTTTCCTCTACACATGATGCTTGGAATTAAGGTTCATCAGACCAGAGAATTTTGTTTCTCCCAATCTTGTTTTGTTCCAGATTTCAAGTTGGTTTTCATGTCATGTCTTCACTGAGAAGAGGATTGAGTGGAGTGTTGGTGGAGTGTTGCAGTGATGTTTGTCCTTCTGTAGGTTTCTCCCATCTACATATATGATCATGAAACCCAACTAGAGTCAACGTCAACGTCTTGGTGACCAGTCTAACCAAGGCCAGTCTAACCTCCATCAATTGCTCAGTTTGACCAAGAGGCCAGCTCTAGGAGGAGTCCTAGTTGTTCCAAACTTCTTCCATTATGGATAATGGAGGCTACATCCTTCTGTGAATCTTAAGTGCAGCAGAATTAAGTTGGCTTGAAAAAGCCAACTTACTGTTCTGCTATATAAGCTGCTTCTTCTTCCGAGCCAAAACTTAGTATCTCCTCCTAGAACTGTAAAGCCACAACCACCAAACTCGGGTGAGACCTTCAGACTGGTCTGAAGTTAGTTTCTATATCTTTTCTAACTGATCCCGCTTACGGTTTTAGAAAACCAGACTATCAAATCCACCTAAAATCCCACAGACTTTCATTGAGGGGTTGAAAACTTTTATAGAAAGAGACCTATGGTGCATCTAAGCTGTTTATTATAAGACCAGCCTAAGCTAAATGGCTGTTTTAACTGGTCTCCCAGCCTAGTTTTAAAGTGGGTTTGGCCACTTTTTAGCTGGTCAGGCTGGTCTTAGTTGGCCAAGCTGGGAGACCTGCTAAAAGACCAAAAGAAAAATTCCCAGCTTAAACTAGTCAACCAGCCTAAACTGGTTTTAGCTGGTTTAAACATGTTAATCATGCTAGAAACATGTTAATCATGCTAGCAACATGCTAGTAACTTGCGAATCATGCTATCAACATGATAATAACACGCTAATTATGTTAGAAACACGTTAGCAACATGCTGGTAACTTGCTAATCATCTTAGTAACATGCTACTAACTTGCTAATCATGTTAGAAACATGCTAACAACATGCTAACAACTTGCTAATCATACTAGCAACATGCTAGTAACTTGCTAATCATGCTGAGAACATGCTAGTGACCTGCCAATCATGCTAACAAATAGGGCTGCACGATAAATTGCATGTGATTGTCATGTGCGTTTAGTCAGTAAAGCCAGCACTTTGATTAGTAGTAAATCTCCATCACGTGCGTTCTGCTGGAGCGGCAGTTAATACACAGAGCTGTAAATCACTGACAAGCTATGCAAAATCACGCTCATAATCTAATGCGTTTCAACTTTAGTCATCTGCTTTTTTTCTGAACTCTTCCCCAGATCTGTGCCTTGACACAATCTTGTCTCTGAGCTCTACGGGCAGTTCTTTTGACCTCAGGGCTTGGTTTTTGCTCTGATATGCATTTTCAGCTGTTAGACCTTTTCATTAAGATGTATGTACATTTCCAAATCATACTCATTCAACTGAATTTGCCACCATTTAACGCCACTCGAAGTGTCCAGAAAAGGGTATGAATACTTATGCAATGGAATCATTTCAGTTTTTTATTTCTAATGAATTTGTGAAGTGGTGTGTGTATTTTTTTACTTTCAGTCAACTATAGTAACTTAGATGTGAACTGACTTTGTGATTTTTTTCTGATGTGGAGTGACTCACTTTGCTTAGTAAGAAAAAATACAAACGATTCATTTTGGGGTAAACTATACTGTTAAACAAGCTTTATATTTAGCTGTCATTATACACAATATTTGACAGCTAAAATGAAGCATTCAGAATCAAGTATTTCAGAGTGAATAAATAGTGATATTATTTGTGTGGAAATGTAAGTAGGTTCAGATCATTTTCCACTGATTTCCTCTTAGATATTTCTTTCATCTGATTTTGGATACTTAGGCTGAACCAAAGGCAAACTTTACCACTACTTCCAAACTATGTTCTACATACAGATTTAGTTTTATTTTTAAAAACGCAAAACGTCATACTCCTTTTTAATCCTAACGACTGGATTTATTAATGCAGATATGGAGATTTAGTTCAAGACCTTAACAAGTTTTATTCAACCTTTAAAGACTGACATAATCAGCACGGTCCAAATTCCACAAAGATGAGCTGCGGATTAAAAGGCATCACTTACCGGCTGTACGGAAATTTATCTGCTCATCTAGCTCAACTGGTTAATATTCTTTTCAGGATGTCATATGTTACCAGTAAACATTATTTCTGGCTGAGAACATAGATAAAAAACATTTCAAGACAATGCCACCTTTGAAACAAAACCAGATGAGTCAGCTGCAAGTTTGTGGTTCTGTTCTTTTCCAAACACAATTAAAATGTTTGTGCAAACAATGAAAAAAAATATATAAAATGTGATTATTCCTTCTAAGACATGCAAATTCAAGTCCAACAGACATACATATAGTATAGAATATAAATAATATGTTTATATATATTAACATAAATATATTTTAGTTTTCATCAAAAACGTGTTGTCGCAGTACTATGGTGTGTCCAATCATAAAGCAAACAAATTCCAATCATTCCTTAGCAATTTTTCTTTATCGGAAATCAGGTCATGTCATTTCCTCCATTAGACACAATATAAAACAGAAACCTGTTGCCAGATGCAGAACGCATCAGCTCTGATCAACATGTCTCTCACCTCTTTGCTCTTGGCCGGGCTTCTGCTGGTCACCACAGCAACAGCCTCACACTTTTACGGAGGCTCAATGACCTTCAACCCAAGAAGAAACTCTGATGGATCGTACAAGGTGAGAACTCCAGAATTTTAACTGTATCGGTAGCAGCTGTAGTCCTTGTTGGGTGAATTATAATGCACTGTAAAAGCAATTTGGTTAACATTTCAACATTTATTTGCATTACATTTATGCTTTTGGCATTATGCATTTTTGAGTTCACTCAGTAGTCACTCAGTTAAGTATTAAAGTAGCTTGTTAAAAGTTGAATGAACCATGTTAAGGAATTAAGTACTACACATACTACATCTTAACGCTGCAACAAGCTCTGTGACTCAGTGTGCTTTGCAGTGATTTTTCCTAATTACTGTATGCTGACTTTAGACTATTTTTAATTTTAATTTTTATATTCAGTAAAAGTACATTTTGAACTTTGCCTACACATGTGCTTGATAAACATTCATTTCTACTAAAGCCATGTGTCAACCTCTTCAAGGTACTAGCTATTTGGATTAAACTTGAATATAAATGCAGTTAGTTAAATGCAATTAACAAAAGAAAAGAAGTAAAGAATCACTTTTAAGGATCATTTTCACTAATCACCATAATGGAGACAAACAAAACACCTCTTTCCAAGTGCATTTTTCCCTCATTTTGCATTTTTCCAAGTGCTCCTGTCTTTGAGAATAAAAAAAGCATATCACCCATTATAATCACTGAAGCTGTCTACACTACAAAATAGTTCTCTACTTACATCATTTGTGCGCTTTGCAGTTTACGATAATAAAATTTGCGAATGCAGATTCAGAATTTTTATATTCAGAAATCTGGCGTTCTCCGTGATGAGGATTTAAAGCGCCTCTGACTGTACACTGCATTCATAACCTCAATAGAACCGTGTGTGATTTGTTATAATGCTCAGCTTAACACTGAAAAACCATGCATGCAAAGAAAGCTGATGCAACATGACAAATGTGATCTTGAATTTGGGTAGCATTTTTGTTTATTTTGGTGGCATTTTTGCCCCAAACCCTCATTAATTTCTGACCCCGCAGTGTAGTATTTTAGAGTATAATTCAAGATGTTTGCACTCCTTGGTGCCAAATTTCGACAGCAACCAAATATACATACTATAAAACATTTATTTTTTCAGGTTGAACTTCGCTACAAGACGACCTACCATTCCTGTTACAATTCTGAGTACTGGCAGTGCAACTCTGGAAACTGTGGAAATGATGTCAGCTCTGTGATTGGTAAAGTAGATTCAAGTCCCAATGGCGACAACTGGTGTCAGTCTGAGGGAGTGATGATAAAGAAGGTTTCCACCAACAGCCCATTCCAGCTCCTGTAAGTAAATATATTTAGAAGAACAGAATTATTTACTAAAAATGCAGATGTGAGCAAAATGCAAATATGACATGTCTACATGTTTCAACAGCAAAAACAGTTGCTGCTGGATTTTCAACACAGTCACAAATTCTGGAGACTGGAGTCTTCTCACTTACATTGACCTCGGAGTGAGATCGGACACCTCAGAGCCCAACCGATCGCCAATATCCACCACCCTACCATTTGTCAGGTAAAACAGTTGTTTAAAAAAAATAATGGAAGCTATTTATACGTTTTTAATGATGTGCATTCAACGTGCTAAAATCTTACAGTACAGTTCTTCACTGCATTAATGTTGCCGTGTTGTATTGTGTTACAGAGTTCCTCAGAATTGTCCCAGGAGGTACAATCTTTTAGCTTTTGATCCTGATGGTGACCATGTCAGATGCAGATACGGACTCAGACAAAACCAGGAGTGTGGAATCTGCAACCAGCCTGCTGGTTTTACATTGGATCAGGTAAAAAATAAATAAATAAATAAAAAAGATATGTGAATGACTAGCAGGGACATAAAATTTATTTCAGATGTGAATATATGCAATAAACTATGAAATGATTTGAAAAAACATTTGAAAAACATAGGACACGATTTATGCTGCTTCATAGAACCGCAGATTTTTTTGCTCAGTGCTTTATTAATAGACATTGCAAAACATGCCTTAAAATAGCTTGAATGTAACTCTACACCCATTGTCTCATTTATTATACGCGGATCTATGAATATGCAAATTAGCCCCGCCTCCACTCAGTCACACCAGCCAGAGCCTCCCAATCCACTAACTGAACTGTAGTAAACGCGATATAGTGGCGATACACGGATAATGACTGATAAAACTATGTTTTTACTAGCGGACAACTACAGTGGATACTGTAACATTCATTAAAAGTTACTTACTTGATGATGTTGTGTCCTCAAAATGCCTTGAAGGCTCGAATAGCCTAACATTAGCCTAACATTAGTTTGTGATTCCAATTCGCACCGGTGAGTTTATGCATGTGAATTGCATATGCCAGTGCGAGAGAGGTGGGTCTGACTCCGGGCTACTTTTACACTGTTGCCGTGGGTTATTATTCAAGTTAGCGGCAACCGTTTTAGCTCTATTTAATTTTTTTTGTGCTGGTAATCCTGTGGACGGTAAAGGCTAGAAGGGATACAGCTCTGGCTACTGGGCATGCGCACGTCAATCTAACGTTATTTTTACCACACTGTACAACAATAATACTGTTTTTGTATTATAGTAAGGGCTAAGTTTAGGGTTGGGGTAACTTTAGGGGTACACGTTAATAGCAGAAGTCGTTATAGTTGGGTAAAATTCGAGAGCAGTGAATGAGAGAGTATCACAAATAAATAAAAAGGAAAAAAATTGAAAGAGACTGATAACTGCAATCAGAAGAGAGAACATACGATATATCTAATGATAGGAATCTATCCATTGCCTCAGTTGTTGTGGTGAACCAATCCACGTGATTGGTTGTTAAAGTGTGATGTAGCAAAAAAAAAAAAAAAAGGCTGTTTGGGACAGCCACTGGGAAACTACAGTTTTAAGGAGTAAAAATATTCTGCAAAGGTGTTGATTAATAGATTGGCACATGGTTTGTCTAAAAGCATATTAAAAACACCACATAAAAATAAACAACATAAAAAAAAAACAATTTTCACTACAGGGGGACTTTAAATATTTCAATTTTTATTCACACTTTTTTTTTTCTTCAAAATGTAGCATAACTGCTCTCTGTCATATTCGCACACAAGTGTCCAGGGAGTTTATTCATTTGAGCTGGTGCTGGAGGATTTCCCCATTCGTAAGATTACCCTGTCCTACACCAGCCAACCTTCGAAAGTAATATCTCCACTCAGTTTCATCAGAAACCGACGTGCTGCTCATAATTATGGAACTACTACTATACTACATACAACAGACGAATTAACAACCACAACTACATTTGAGACAACTCAGACGCTAGCTGAGACAACCACCATGACTACATCTGATCCAACAACAACTGACACAACAACTGATGCAACTACAACAACTGAATCAACAACTGAAACAACAACAACTGAGCCAACGACAACCGAGATAACGACACCTGAGACAACAACTGAGACAACGACACCTGAGACGACAACTGAGACGACGACACCCGAGACGCACGACACCTGAGACAACGACAACTGAGACGGCGACACCTGAGACGCATAACTGAGACGCATTACACCTGAGACGACAACTGAGATGACAACTGAGACTTTACACCTGAGACAACGACACCTGAGACGACAACTGAGACGGTATCACCTGAGACAACGACACTTGAGACGACAACTGAGACAACGACACCTGAGACTACAACTGAGACAACGACACCTGAGACAACGACACCTGAGACGATAAACTGAGACAACGCAACCTGAGACAACGACACCTGAGACGACAACTGAGACAATGACACCTGAGACGACAACTGAGACGGCGACACCTGAGACGCATTAACTGAGACGACGCTGAGACAACACCTGAGACAACGATACCTGAGACCTAACTGAGACAACGACACCTGAGACGGAGACTAAACCGAGACGACACCTGAGACAACGACAACTGAGATAACGACAACTGAGACAACGACTGACACAACGACAACTGATGCACCCACAACGACAACTGAGGAAACGACAACTGAGACAAGCACCGTGACAACCACAATAGCCACTACTACAAAAACAACAACCACATTTCCAATAACAACCACTGCAGCATCAACAACAATGACTTCTGTGCAACTGAGCAAAATACCTCTTCAGTTTTCACTTCAAGGTAAGCTTGGAAGTTTAGTTTAAAATATGCTTTAAAATGAACCTACTATGTTTGCTTAAAATATACTGTGCATACATTTCAGTCGATGGTCAAGCACCATCTTGCACTGAGGGTGAATATCTACCACGGTTCCTCCACCCAACTCCACATCATGGAGAACAGCTGCAGGCTCGTGTGAATCAAGAGCTGGAGATCAGAGTGAAAGCTTATGCATCTTTTTCAAAGTATTAAGAAAAAGCTTTTTATTTGAGAAATATACTTGAATTAAACAGTTAGATTTTTAACTAAATTGAATTTGGAATAGCATACTATTTTTATTACTCTTGGCAGATATAAACTATGGCAGATAGAATATGTTATTCCAAATTCAGCCAAATAGTAAGGAAAATAAAATCTGCATCTTGTATTGGTATGTAGTGTTTTTGTTGAATTGTGAAGATATTTTACTTAAGTTTCTCAAGTTTTGTTGTTGTGTTTTTTGTCATCTAGAATCATTGATGTCATCATTAGTGGTCCTCTGAACAGCACAAAGTACAAAACCACTACTGGGGAATATGTGATTAACTGGACACCAATTGCAGAAAACTTAGGCCAACACTTTCCATTTTGCTTCATCGCAGAAGGACAATATGGGTATGTTTACTAAGTAAATGTACTTTTTTATTTTTTAACAACTATTTAACAACTATACTCACATTATGATTACTGATAAAAACCTTCTCTATTTTAAGATCAAATATTTACCACTCTGAGATGAGGTGCGTTGTTGTACAAGTGAATCCTAAAGGTGGGTAAATCTGTTTAATTCCTTTTTATGATAATGAACACTCCAATGATAATGGCTAGGGCTGGGTAAAAAAAAAAAATAGATTTTTCCATTTTAATCGATTTTCATTTTTACAAAATTATATTGATTCTTAAATCCCAAAAATCATTCAGTCTAGCCTGTTTTCCTCCCATCCAAGATACTGCAATAAGCTTTGTGTTTTGTTACTTTTTATTTGAAACAAAGTCTCAGATTTTAAATTCTGTCCATTTTATTACAATATACAAATGATATGTGCCGTTATGGCGCTGTTTAATGTGGAGTGATAGATCAATGTTACGCCTCAGTTCAAGACTAGTTTCAGCATGGAATAAACTTGAATAATCATCTGAAGCAGGGTTGCCAGTTTTTCATAACAAAACCCACCCAATTGCTACTCAAATCCATCCCAATTGAGTTTAAAGGGCGGTCCCCCGTTAAAAATCTTGTTCCGGGGGATAAAATAAAAGTTTTTTTTGTCGGGGTTCCCCTGGTAAATTCGCATTTCAGGGACTAAATATGACGTTATTGGGGTCACTTCAACTGGCGGACATCAAAAACTACCCGTGGCAACAGTGTACAAGTAGCCCAATTCCACGGGAAAACCGTGGACTTGGCAACACTGATCCGAAGGTATGTTAAAAGAAAGAGTACAACTTATTGAAATCCGTATCCTGTGTCATGTTATTGCTCAATCAGCGTTTCAACAGCAGAAAGACAATATGACATCTTGTAAACAATATAACATGTAACGACACATTTACCTCCGAAAAAAACATTCGGTAACCATAACTCTAAACTTTGCAGCATTAGTTGAGAGATTTTTTTCCTTTGAATCAAATCGAATCACAGTCCGGTGAATCAAAATCTAATCAAATTGTGAAATTTGTGTAAAAACTCAGCCCTAATAATGCCATTTCATGAGTGAAATGAAATACATTAACTTATGACATTGTCTTAATGTCGTTATCTCAAATGTAAATGTAACAATTGACATTTTGTGGCTATTATCTAATGTCTGTTATCTTTAGAACCATCTAGTGTGCACCTAAAAGTTGACAATATCAACCTTTAGCAAATATACACATTTAAAATGTACAATATTTATCTACTGGGAAACCAAGCCACAAGTATTAATGACTCATATTGCACAAGACATTTATGTTCTGCCATTTGAAGAAAGTGTTAAAATATCCTTTTCAGAAGAAATATGTACATTTGCGTGACTATGATTACTGATGTTTTTTCCAGGACCCAAGGCAAATGTAACCTGCACTCAAAACTCAATGTCAGTAACAATTGAGAGATCCTCCATCAAAAACCTCCATGGTGACCATTTGAGACTGATAAATCAGTCTTGCCAAGTTTACACCAACAATACCCACTTGTTCACCACCACACGTCTGAACGACTGTGGCACTCAGATTGAGGTGAGCAGTTTTATAGTCAACATTTACGATCAAAGTTAACAATCAGATCTTGTAAATTCCAGAGCTAAACTATTTCACATCTTCTGTTTCTTTATAGGAGAACAATAACGAACTCATCTTCAGGAATAAAATCATTACATATGATGATCCCAGGAACATTATAACCAGAAAGGATCAGCTAGAAATTGAAATCCTATGCAAGTACCAGAAAAGGAGCAACGTTACTATTGAATTTGAAGCTCACAGACCACCAATCAACATCTCAGAAAGGGGTTTTGGCACATTCAACTATCAGTTTGAGTTTTATGCTTCTCAAAATTTCCAGAGCATGAGGGCTCCAGAATCTTACCCGCTTGAGTACAATGTGGGCGATAAGATCTACATGAAGATCGAACCCGTCACTCCAGTCCTAAACACTGAGATCTTCCTCGAGTCATGTGTGGCTACACCTTACGATAATCCCAGTTACCCAATCTCCTATCCCATCATCAAGAATGGGTGAGATTCTACAAAAACTATTGATCATTTACACTTTCTACCCATGCTAATGTTACACTGATTAATCAGTTTGTCACAAATTAATCATGTGCTTTTTCTTATTTCAGATGTATCATGGATGAAACGGTTCTGTTTCACTCAAGCCACAAACCATATGTCGAGTTTGAAATGGAGGCCTTCAAATTCATTCAGTTCCATGACCAGGTTAGAGTGGCACTTAATCCGCACACACACACAACACATGAACTACAATTTGGGATCAGCTTTTTGAAAAACGTCTCTTATAAATGCTCATTAAGGCTGAATTCATGTGATTAAAAATACAGTAAAAAGAGGAAATAATATTACAATTTAAAATAACAGTTTTTTCTATTTGAAATAGAAATATTTACTCTCACTTTTGATCAATATAAAGTGTCTTTGCCAATAAAAATATCAATTATCTAAAAAGAAATTACTGACCCCACATTTTTCTTTGTTTGATTGATGGACTGATCAAAGATCTGGGCATACAAGCGCAGGGGTTTGGAAGGCACTGAATAAAAATAAAAATCTCACAATTCTTTTACTTAGAATTGTCTGATACAAATTTGCAGTTGCAACTTATAAAGTCAGAATTGCATGATATAAACTGCAAGTGCAACTGCAAGTTAGAAAGTCAGAATTGTGTGACAAACTCGTACTTGCGAGTTATAAAAGCAGAATTGCGATAAAATCAGAACTCACAATTCTGACTGGCGGAAACTGGCTTCCAAACAAGGGTGGTGCATTAGTAAGAACAGAAATTTTAAATAGATGATACATTTTATTTTGGTATGTGAATGGAACTATTTACAACAACTGTTTGTTGTCATTGTCACTATCATTAACTACTCACACTCATGTTGTTCCAAACCCGTACGATCTTTGTTCATTGTTGGAAAACAAATTAAGATATGCAGTCTGAGAGCCGACCCTGCATGAACAGCAATGCAACTACCATGTTCAAGGCCCAGAAAGGTAGTAAGGACATTGTTAGAATAGTCCATGTGACATCAGTGGTTCAACTCAATTTTATGAAGCTACGAGAATACTTTCTGTGCGCAAAGAAAACAAAAATACTTAATTCAGTTTCTTCTCTTGAATGTCAGTCTTCGATGCGCATAGTACGCTCATGAATGCGTGTCGAAGACTGACAAAGATAAGAAGAAATTGTTGAATGAAGTTGTTATACTTGTTTTCTTTGCGCACAAAAAGTATTCTTGTAGCTTTATAACATTACAGTTAAAGCAAAAATATCTTCACTTATGTCCCAATGATGAACAAAGGTCTTAACGGATTTGGAACGACATGAGAATGAGTAACAAATGACGGAATTTTAATTTTTGGGTGAGCTATCCCTGCAAGCATTTTTCCAAAAGCAAGCTCTATATGAGAATACAGAGCATCTACAAGTAAAATCTTGCATCTTCCCTCACTAGGTGTTCATCAGCTGCTCAATAATTATATGCCAGGCGAACAATCCCAACACCCGCTGCTCTCAGGGCTGCATTAACAGCACAGTCGCTCCACCAGTCCACCACCATCGCAAAAGAGAGGCTCCCATCCAGACCGGTAGTCACTCCATCTCCCAGGGGCCCCTGCGGCTAAAGAGGAGCGCATCACGTAAGACGTCTCAAGTTCATAAAGCTTGTGTAACAGATGATTGTATACAAAGCAAATTGTGTTAACCACTGCAACCTTTACTCACATTTCAGAGGTCACCGTAAGCCCGGGTCTGAATCTAAACCTCCTTGTCGTCGCTGTGTGTCTCATGGCAGCAGTAGCCATGGTGTGCGGAGTGATCGTCTACAGAGCCAGAGAGCAAAGGATCAAATACAAACCCGTGCCGTCAAATGAGTTTTAATCACGTCAGATCTGTTTTGTTATTTTTTGAAGCATAATGCTCTATTTTTCCTGTCAAAACAGAATTAGCAAGTCTGTGTGCACTGGAGAGTGTGTTTTTCTTTCTTCTGTAATGATGTTCAGTAAAATAATGTGAGTTTAAAACAGTTTGGGAATATGTAAGCAGTCACACTTTACTTTGGGAACCATTTCTCATTATTAACTATGACTTTTGCCTTACAAAACTCCTAATTTGCTGCTTATTAATAGTAAGTAAGGTAGTTGTTAAGTTTAGGTATGGGTTGATTAAGGGATCTAAAATATTGTCATGCAGAATAAGGCATTAATATGTGCTTTATAAGTACTAGTAATGTGCATAGTAATATGCATGCTAATAAACAATAAGCTTAAACCACTATCATTCATGTTTTTACACTTTGATAAGTTTGATTCATTTCTGTGAATCAGTTTAAACTGTCCATTTACAACCAATTAAACTCAGTTCTTTTGTGTCATTACTAAAAACTACACAGAAGGCTTTTTTTTCCATATATTCAGATGTTTTTGCAATTTTATATGTTGGTAAATCTGTTTTAATTCTATGTATTATGTTGGTGCATGTTGGTAATTCTTCATGAAACATGCCTTGACTGAAGTGCATGATTGACAATCATCTGAAATACAGTGAAGAGGAAAAACTGCAGAAGGCAAGCCCTTCTGTCATGAAGCATTTAATAAAATTACTTTTTAATCTTGATGGTTGCATTTCCTAATACATATATGGAGATTTAGTTTAAGATCTGAATATTTTTTTACATGCTGATGATTGACATTATGAACACAGTCCAAAAAAAAACTTACATAAACATGAGCTGCGGATTAATTAACAGTAAGTTCAGCATCAGTTACAGTAGCACAGGAATTTATTTGCTCATCTAGCTCAACTTGTTCGTTTTTATTTCATTTGCTGCTTATTAATAGTAAGCAAGGTTGTTGTTAAGTTTAGGTATGAGCTGATTAAGGGATCTAAAATATTGTCATGCAGAATAAGACATTAATATGGGCTTTATAAGTACTAGTAATATGCATATTGATAAGCATGCTTATAAACAATAAGCCTGAACCACTATCATTTATGTTTTTAAACTCTGATAAGTTTGATTCATGCTCAATCAGATTTAAATGAATCAGTTCAAACTGTCCGTTTCAGTCATCCATTTACAATCAATTGAACTCAGTTAATTTGTGAAAAAAAATACTAAAAACTACACAGAAGTCTTTTTTTTCCCCATTTATTCAGACGTTTTTATATGTTGCAATTTTATATGTTGGCAAATCTGTTTTAATTCTATGTATTATGTTGGTGTATGTTGGTAATTCTTCATGAAAACATGCCTTGATTGAAGTGCATGACTGACAATCATCTAAAATACAGTGAAGAGAAACTCCCTTCTGTCATGAACCCTTAAGCATTTAATAAACCCTGAATAAACCAGAGAAACTTAATACAAAAGTCATTATATTTAGCCATCATTATACAAAAATATTTGACAGCTAGAAATGGGCAAACTGAACAATCACAATCAAGTATTTCAGAGATCATAAATAATGGTTTTTTTTTGGGACTTTTTAATCTTGATGGCTGGATTTCCTAATACATATATGGAGATTTCGTTTAAGATCTGAAAGTTTTACATGCTAATGACTGACATTTTGAGCACAGTCCAAAATTGCATGAACATGAGCTGCGGATCAATTAACAGGAAGTTCAGCATCAGTTAGTAGTAGCACAGGAATTCATTTGCTCTTCTAGCTCAACTTGTATGGTTTCTTTGATTTTCTGAGAACAAAATGAAAAATAACTTCAAAGACAACGCCTCTTTAAAACAAAACCAAATGACTCAGGCGGAGTTTTGCGATTGAATTTTCTTTCATACATGCAATGTGCAAATAATAAAAATAAAATGTGCTTATTCTTTGTAGCATGCATATAATTACATATAATTGTATATTAACATATTTCACTTGTATATGTTTGTATATGCTATATAAAATATTTCAGTCTTAATAAAAATATCTTGAAGACATGAAAAGAAAATGTAAATACCTTTCATTCTTTAGCAGTAATTACAACTAAGATGACTATTCTGTGTTTTCCTTTTCTGGAACTCAGATGACTGTAATTTCCTCCATTCAGGTACATTAAGACAAAAACCTGTTGCCAGATGCAGAACACATCAGCTCTGATCAACATGTCTCTCACCTCTCTGCTCTTGGCCGGGCTTCTGCTGGTCACCACAGCAACAGCTTCACACTTCTATGGAGGCTCAATGACCTTCAACCCCAAAAGGAACTCTGATGGATCGTACAAGGTAAGAACTCCAGAATTTTAACTGTGGTAGCCAAAGTCCTTGCTTGGATGAAATATGAGACACTGTAAAACAAATCACATGTATCTATTTATTTGCATTTCACATTTATACATTTGCATTATGTATATTTTTTAGTCTACTTAGGTATAGTAACCTCAACGAGTTAGACTGGTTGTTATCTCAAAATATACACAAAAGCTGTCAGTGGTGCAGTACCTTTTCAAAAGGTACAAACAAATGCATTGGTTGAATATTGTGTGTCTTTCAGCACAACATTTGTCTTTCTGTACATATGCTTTATATAGAGAGCTAATAATAGACATAGATCGCGCTTTCTCTTTCCATTTGCTCTGTTTTGTCAAATACCGTAGTTCATAGACGAAAATTTGTTAATTCCCAAAGTTAACTTTTTTTTTTACTATTTTGGACTGCTGTCTTGAATTGGTTGCAATGCTACTCTGCCCGTGTATTAAATGTGCATCGTTGAAAGTGCAGCTTTCTAAATTATCTTACATACTAAAAGCTAACCACAAAACGAAACCTAAACAGAGCTAAAGCATGTATTAATATGTACTCATATGTACAAAAGCATACAGTAATTCATTTTTGAATTAAAGTGCTTGTTATGGGTATTGCAGAATTCTACCCATAACAGTGGTTCAGTCAGTAATTACGGTCAATAAACCAATTGCATGTATGACATCCATAAATAAATAATACTTAATGACTAACATTAAAAAAAAAATACACTCAACAGACTGTCAGTTCCATCTTTACCACCAAATTGTAAATCCATTTTAAGAAGTATTATAATTTAAAACTTTTTCCACTTAGTAGCCAATTCTGACTGCAAGAATTACTTTAGTCATATTATAAACCACTGATTATTTCAGGTGGAGCTCCGCTTTAAGGCAACCTACCATTACTGTTACAATTACGATTATTGGCCGTGCAGCTCTGGAGACTGTGGAAATGATGTCAGTACTGTGATTGGTCAAGTAGATTCGAGTCCCAATGGCGATAACTGGTGTCAGTCTGAGGGAGTGATAACAAAGAGGGTTCCCACCAACAGCCCATTCCAGCTCCTGTAAGTAAACAGAAGAGCAGAACTCATTCAGTCATTCCAAAATACAGATCTGAACAAAATGTAAAAATGAAATGTCTACATGCTTAAACAGCAAAAGTGGTTGTTGCTGGATCCACAACACAGTCACGAATTCTGGAGACTGGAGTCTTCTTACTTACATTGACCTCGGAGTGAGATCGGACACCTCAGAGCCCAACCGATCTCCAATAACCACTACGCTACCATTTGTTAGGTAAAAAATAATGGAAGCTTATAGTGTCTATTTATCTCTTTTATAATCATGATGTGCATCCAACATGATAAAGTCATGCAGTTCTACACAACATTCACATTGCCGTGTTGTTTTGTGTTACAGAGTTCCTCAGAACTGTCCCAGGAGGTACAATCTTTTAGCCTTTGATCCTGATGGTGACCATGTCAGATGCAGATTTGGACTCAGACAAAACCAGGAGTGTGGAATCTGCAACCAACCTGCTGGTTTTACATTGGATCAGGTGAAGAAAATAAGGCATGATCAGAAGTGAGGAGGACAGTATGCTTGGTCCTTGTTACAAACACCTTTGACAAAACAACTGTTTTATCTCCTAATATCTTGAGTCGTGTTTAATGTCTAGGTTTACACATTTAAACAATCACTAAACAATTCTATGCCCATGACTGAAGCTTAACATAAAAATACATTCTACAGTATATGATGTAAGAAAATAGTATGCCTGTCACGGAACGTGCTGGATCGATGAGTCGAGAGACGAGATACGATACAAATAACAATTTAATATAACTCTTAGTAGGAACAGGCAGGAACAGAACGATAATCCACACACATCCAAATAACGTCAAGGACCGACAGCAAACTCAAAACACAAGCAGACTTATAAAGGGTGGTGATTAACACACAGACAGGTGTAGTAAATAAACTAATCAGGACAAAATGAGGACAGGAAGAACCAAATATGGGCACAATGGGAAAAACAAACATAAACAGTCCAAATGGCACACAGAACTCTGACATTACTCCCCCCTCCCGGAAGGCGCGACCTCGCGGCGTGGAAAGGGAGTGGAAATAATAAAGTCATTGTGGGAGGAGGCTCTGGTGGCGGACGGTCTTCCGGGAGGAGGACAATAAACAAAGTCCAGGGTGGTGACGACGGAGGGAGGAGCCAGGGAGAACTCAGGAGGGACCCGGAGCAGGAGGAGCCATGCGAGACCCAGACCACAGCCATCATGACGACCCACGGTGGAGCCGACGGAGGGAGGAGCCATGGTGGAGAAAAGGCTGACGACTCCAGGGGGGCGACCGACGGAGGCGGAGCCGCTGGCGGAGGAGCTGGCGGAGGAGCCCGAGGCGGAGACGGAGAGCCGAAGATCCAGGGCGACACCGAGGATCCGGAGGGCCAAGGCGGAGCCCTAGGCTCTGGCGACCGAGGCGTAGGCGGAGATCCGGAGGTCCGCGGCGGAGCCGGAGCGACAGAGGATGGAGGCTGTGCCAGAGGGAGGGAGGAGGTCCACAGAGCCGGTGGGACGGAGTGACGAGGCGCAGCCAGAGGAATAGAGTCCTGAGGTGATGAAGGGCCGACGACCGACCAGGGCGGAGCCGGAAAGACGAGGGAGCCCGGTGGAGCTGGTGGACCGATGGGCGACGATGGAGACGAGGGCGCTGAGAGCCGTGGTGGAGCCGCAGGGTCGGAGGGCCGAGGCGGAGTTCTGGACTCTGAGGCTGGAGGCGGAGATGAGGGATCCTCCAGCCCTGACGCCGATGGAAGCTGGCAGACCCGCGGCGCACCCACTGCACAGGTGGTGGGCTGAGGGTGAGCAGAGGGGCTGTCAGGGGACAGCGGTGACCAGACAGACAGAAGAGGGGGGGTGGGTGGGAATTCCATACCGACAGGTAGATCATGACAGGTAGGTATATCCGTAGAAAAGTCTATTAAATCTCCAGAGTTAGTTTCCAGAACTTCAGTAAAGAAGTCAATCAAGTCCCCAGAGTTCAGTTCAAGCTCACCCCCAGCGGTGGTGCAGTGGGCAGGGCTCTCCATAGCCCTCTCTTGCTCCACGCAGCACTCCACCGTTACGGTAGTTGTAGCCGGCTCTCGCACCTGGTCGGACGTGTTGGGCTCTGGCTCTGTGGCGATCCTTTGCTCTGTCGCTCGTGGCTCTGGCTCGTCATCCGCGGTGGGCTCGGGCTCAAACTCCGCGTGTCGGGGTGATGGTTGGCTGGGTTCTGGGTCTGGAGTGGGGCTGACGTCCTCCTTGACGAAGTCAATGGTCCATGACGATCTACAGGACGCCAGCACCCACTCAATGTAATCGGCGATGCTCTCTCGAGGACCCTCCCCGGACAGCTGCGCCTTGGTGGTGGTGTTAAGTCCAACACGATAGAACGTGCATAAGCAGCTGTCCGGGTAGTGCGTGAGTGGAATGAGTTGCACAAAGTCTCTGGTGTGGTCCTCGAGAGAGCGGTTCCCCTGCTCCAAGATGATGATCTGAACAGCGGGATCCATAACGAAAAATCAAAAACAAACACTGGGAAAAACCGGAAAATAAAGCAGGGAAACGCCGGGGATAAACTGTAGGTCGGTCCTTCTGTCACGGAACGTGCTGGATCGATGAGTCGAGAGACGAGATACGATACAAATAACAATTTAATATAACTCTTAGTAGGAACAGGCAGGAACAGAACGATAATCCACACACATCCAAATAACGTCAAGGACCGACAGCAAACTCAAAACACAAGCAGACTTATAAAGGGTGGTGATTAAGACACAGACAGGTGTAGTAAATAAACTAATCAGGACAAAATGAGGACAGGAAGAACCAAATATGGGCACAATGGGAAAAACAAACATAAACAGTCCAAATGGCACACAGAACTCTGACAATGCCATTGATCATAAGTATTTTACTTTCATTCATACTGTTTTGTTTTCTTCGAAATGCAGCTTCGAAATAACTGCTCTCTGTCATATTCACACACATTGGTCCCTGGAGTTTATTCATTTGAGCTGGTGCTGGAGGACTTCCCCATTCAAAAGATTACTCTGACCTACACCAACCTACCTTCAAAGGAAAGATCTCCAGACATTTTCATCAGAAACCGACGTGCTGTTAATAATAATGGAAACACAACTATACCACCTCAAGTGCTCTCCCTTGCAACACAATCAACAACCTCCACAACACATTCAACAACTCGTACAACAACACCTACAACAACTCATACAACAACACCTGGAACAAGTACAACAACCACTACAACACAGTCAACAACTCGTACAACAACACCTACAACAACTCGTACAACAACACCTGGAACAAGTGCAACAACCACTACAACACAGTCAACAACAAGAAGTACAACAACTTCGACAACACAGACATCAACAACCACAACTACACCGACTACAACCTCAACAACACTGTCAACAACCATAACGACAACCACTACAACACCGACAACAACCACAACACCTACAACAACCACTATGTTACCAACAACTACTACAGTAACCACTACAACACCGAATAACCACAACAACACCTATGACAACCACAATGACATCGACACAACCACAACACCTACAACAACCACTACATCACCAACAACAACCACAACACCTATAACAACCACTGTTACCAACAACCACTACAACAACAACCACAACAACTACTACAATAACCCCTACATCACCAACAACAACCACAACACCTACAACAACCACTATGTTACCAACAACTACTACAATAACCACTATATCACCAACAACACCTACAACAACCACTATGTTACCAACAACCACTACAACACCAACAACAACCACAACACCTACAAACCACTATGTTACCAACAACTACTACAACCACTATATCACCAACAACCATAACACCTACAACAACTACTACACAACCACTACATCACCAACAACAACCACAACACCTACAACAACCACTATTTTACCAACAACCACTACATCACCAACAACAACCACAACACCTACAACAACCACTATTTTACCAACAACCACTACATCACCAACAACAACCACAACACCTACAACAACCACTATTTTACCAACAACCACTACAACACCAACAACAACCACAACACCTACAACAACCACTATGTTACCAACAACTACTACAATATCCACTACATCACCAACGACAACCATTACATCACCGGCAACCACAACAACCCCTACAACAACCACAACACCTACAACAACCACTATGTTACCAACAACTACTACAATAACCACTACATCACCAACAACAACCACAACACCTATAACAACCACTATGTTACCAACAACTACTACAATAACCACTACATCACCGACAACAACCACAATACCTACAACAACCACTACAATAACTACTACATCACCAACAACAACCACTACATCACCAACGACAACCATTACATCACCGGGAACCACAACAACCCCTACGACAACCACAACACCTACAACAACCACTATGTTACCAACAACAACCACTACAATAACCACTACATCACAGATGACAACCATTGCATCACCAACAACCACCGCAACACCTACAACAACCACACTTGAACCCACTACATCCGCAATACCCACTACTATACAAACAACAACAACAACCATATATCCAATATCAACCACTGCAGCAACAACAACAACTTCACCACTGAGCACAATACCTCTTCAGTTTTCTCTGCAAGGTAGGTTTGGAAGTTTTGTAAAGTATGCTTCCAAATAATACTACTGCATATGTTTGATTAAATACTGTGGATGCATTTCAGTTGATGGTCCAGCACCATCTTGCACTGAGGGTGAATATCTACCACGGTTCCTCCATCCAACACCACATCATGGAGAACACCTGCAGGCTTGTGTAAATCAAGAGCTTGAAATCAGAGTGAAAGCTTCTGCATCCTTTTCTAGGTAATAAGGAAAAGTTTTTAATTTAAAAAATACATTAATTTGAATTTGGAATAGCATATTTCTGTCATGCATACTACTTATATTATTCCTGGTAGATTTAAAGCTATGTAACAGGAGTAGAATAGTTGTTATTCCAAATTCAGCCATTGTCTGTGGGGGAAATAAAAACTGCTTCTGGTTGTTTTGGCATGCCGTGCTCTGTAGTGCCTACCAGAGGGCAGGAGTTCAAAGAGGTTGTGTTTTTGCTTTGTGCTGTCTTTGATGTTTTTTTTCCTGTAAGGTACACAGGACATAATGGCCAGTCATTGTAAAATTGCGAAGAAATTTTGGAACATGGTTGCGCACTATTAAACTTTCTCAATGTTTTTGTTATGTCATCTAGAATCATTGATGTCATCATTAGTGGTCCTCTGAACAGCACAAAGTACAAAGCCACCACTGGGGAATACGTGATTAACTGGACACCAACTGCAGAAAACTATGGCCAACACTTTCCATTTTGCTTCATCGCAGAAGGCCAATATGGGTATGTTTACTAAGTAAATGTACTTTTTAACCTCTGTAAAATCACATTATGATTGCTAATAAAAACTTTCTATTTTAAGATCTGATATATACCACTCTGAGATGAGGTGCGTTGTTGTAAAGGTGGATGCTGAAGGTGGGTAAATCAGTTTAACGATTACATTAAATTAAATATTAATTTTTATGATAATACACCCCCAAATTAATCAGGTATTTAACTTATTTATACACTCTTAAAAATAAAGATTCTTTAATGGCATCAGTGGTTCTGTGAAGAACCTTAAACATCCATGGAACCTTTCAAATGCAGAAAAGGTTCTTTATAGTCGGAAAAGGTTCTTTAGATTTTTAAAATGTTTTTCAAAATGGTTCTTTTAGCAACTGTTCACTGAAAGGTTCTTTGGGGAACCAAAAATGGTTCTATGGCATCACTGCAAAAACAACCTTTTGGAACCTTTATTTTTAAAGGGGTCATCGGATGCTAAGTTCACTTTTCCATGTTGTATGAACATTATTGTGTGTTGGCAGTGTATGTACAAATCTACCCTATAATAATAAAAATCCATGCAGTAGTTTTTAATTAATCTGTAAAAATAATATTCCCTTTTTCAAATCGAGCCATTCTCAGATCCCTGTCGTTGTGATGTCACACTGACAGAGGCCGCTCCCACGATAGCTGATTGACATGAGCATCTTACCTCAGATCAGCTGTAACAGTCCGCCCTCTTTGTTTCGGAGCAGGGATGTAAGTTAGACAAGAATATCTCCGATTGAGGTGTTGTGTTGCTGGATGTAATAATGAACATATTGGTCGTCATTTACTCCTGACATCTGAGCTGCTGAAGATGCAGTGGATTACGTTTGTTTGTGAAGGGAATGCGCCTCCCAATCTACATATATCCGTCTATGTTCGTGCAAATCATTCATGATCCAGATTCACTTACAGCAGAAGTAATAAGTGTTTTTTATGAATCTCTGCGATCGCCTTTCCTAATAATTGCTAGTTAGCAAGTTTAGCGGCTAAATGCGGCTAAAGTAAACAGGCTCGTCAATCCACAGAGAGAAGAGAGGGGCGGGGCGAGCAGAGTCCATTAGCATTTAAAGCAGCCTCGACCAGAATGAGATGATTTTTGCAGAGCTGATTTTGGCAAGGTAAAAAGGGTGCTGTTTTACACAACCATTGAGAATTTTTAACCAAAGTATATTATAGACTTTTCACTAAGGCCCTAAAGAATTAACTTGTGGAAAATGGGCATCTGATGATCCCTTTAAGAGTGTATGAAATTGACATTTTGTGACTTTATTTAGTCCATTATTAGGGGTTCAAGCGCGCAAAACGGGGCCAGTTTTAGTAAAAAGTCTAAACGGTATAAGATATCTTCGCCAAACTCGCCACACAAGAGATCAAGCTAAGGTCACAAGAAAAAATCTTGCAGAGATTGGCCACTTGGTGGCGCTATAAGAGGGGAAAAAAACATAAAAATGGCTATAACTGCACATTTGTTCATTTGAAGTTCAAATTTCTTGCTTGGATAAAATATGTACATTTGCATGTTATTAATGTTGTTTCCAGGACCTGTGGCACAGGTAACCTGCACTCAGAACTCAATGTCAGTAACAGTTGAGAGATCCTCCATCAAAAACCTCCATGGTGACCATTTGAGACTGATAAATCAGTCTTGTCAGGTTTACACCAACAATACCCACTTGTTCACAACCACACGTCTGAACGACTGTGGCACTCAGATTGAGGTCAGCAATTTTTATAATCAACATTACCAATCAGATCTTGTGAATACCAGAGTTAATCAATTTCACAACTTATGGTTCGTTATAGGAGAACAACAATGAACTCATCTTCAAGAATAAAATTGTTACATTCAATGATCCCAGGAACATTATAACTAGAAAGAATCAGCTAGAAATTGAAATCCTCTGCAAGTACCAGAAAAAGATCAACGTTACAATTGAGTTTGATACTCACAGACCACCAATCATCATCTCAGAAAGGGGTTTTGGCACATTCAACTATCAGTTCGAGTTTTATGCTTCTCAAAATTTCCAGAGCATGAGGGCTCCAGAATCTTACCCGCTTGAGTACAATGTGGGCGATAAGATCTACATGAAGATCGAGCCCGTCACTCCAGTCCCAAACACTGAGATCTTCCTCGAGTCATGTGTGGCTACACCTTACGATAATCCCAATTATCCAATCTCCTATCCCATCATCAAGAATGGGTGAGATTCTACAAACATTATTGCTCATTTACACTTTCTACCCATGCCAATGTTACATGACAAGCTTGTCTAATCACTTTGCCTTTCAAATTAATCAAGTACTTTTTTTTCAGATGCAATGTGGATGAAACGGTTAAGTTTTTCTCAAGCCACAAACCATATGTCGAGTTTGAAATGGAGGCCTTCAAATTCATTCAGTTCCATGACCAGGTTACAGTGGGACACTTTATCACTTAACATTTGGTGAAGTTTTGCTGTCAGTTGTATTATGGGCCATTAACCTGTTTTAAGCGTTTTTGCCTCTTCCCTCTCTAGGTGTTCATCAGCTGCTCAATCATCATATGCCAGGTGAACAATCCCAACACCCGCTGCTCTCAGGGCTGCATCAACAGCACAGTCGCTCCACCGGTCCACCACCATCGCAAAAGAGAGTCTCCCATCCAGACCGGCAGTCACTTCATCTCCCAGGGGCCCCTGCGGCTGAAGAGGAGCACATCACGTAAGACATAGCAATCATTCAGCTTTGACTGGATACTTAGCAAATTGTGTTAACCACTGCAACCTTTACTTACATTTCAGAGGTCACCGTAAACCCAGGTATGAATCTAAACCTCCTTGTTGTCGCTGTGTGTCTCGTGGCAGCAGTAGCCATGGTGTGTGGAGTGATCGTCTACAGAGCCAGAGAGCAAAGGTTCAGATACAAACTCGTGCCGTCAAACGACTTTTAATCATGTCAGCTCCGTTTTTTGATTTTTTTTTAAGCATAATGCTCTATTTTTCCTTTAAAAATGGAGAATTAGCAAGACAGTGAGCACTGGAGAGTGTGTTTTTCTTTCCTCTGTAATGATGTTCAGTAAAATAATGTGAGTTTAAAACAGATTATTAATATGTAAGCAGTCACACTTTACTTTGGGGACCATTTCTCAGTATTAACTATGACTTTTGCCTCAATAAAACTCCTAATTTGTTGATTATCTATAGTTAGGTAGTTGTTAAGTTTAGGTATGTGGCAGATTAAGGGATCTAAAATATGGTTATGCAGAATAAGGCTTTGATATATGCTTTATAAATACTATAAACAACCAATGTGCTAGTAATATGCATGCTAATAAGCAAGTAGTTAAAACTGACAATTGAAAGAGTTGTGTGGTTGATAGGATGTTGCTATGTGATTGCTAAGTTGTTCACAGTTGATAAGTTTGATTCATAGTTATAGATTTCATCTATAAATTTAGTTAATTATAAATGATATATCATTACTAAAAAACTGCACATAAGTCTTTGAGGGTTTTTTTTCATATGTTCAGATATGTTTGCAGTTTTACATTTTGGTAAATATGCTTTGTATTTCTATGTAGTATGTACTATGTATTCTTTTAAACTAGAGTATTACTGTACTGTATTTTACTTTATGCATTAAACATTTTGATTCATCATTGCTGCTATTGTTTTGTTCAAATGTTATTCTGACTTACATAAGTCATCTCAGAGCAGATACACAGTGTAAACTGTGAGATATTATTATTTGGTTATATTACCCAGTTATTGTATAGTAATACAGCCAAGCATCGAGACAAGATCTAGTCTCACAGAACCAGATTTGCAAATCAATTCATTAAAATAAAAGTTAAAAAAATCTCCATGAAAGGTTATATGTAGAGGCAACATCAAACAAATGTACTGTCAAACATGCTAAATAACCACATTTGTTTGACTGTTGAGCAACCTTTGGTTGTTAAAACACTGTGAGCATGAGTTTGTCTAGCACAAGTATAAAGGAGTGAACAATGCTTATATTCCGATCTGCCTTTTAAAAAAAACACACAATAGCTTACCAAAGAGAAAATGCTGAGTCAAATTAAATGTACGTCAGAAACCCAATAAAAGCGCCAGTTTGCAGTCCACCTTTTCCTGTAAGAGCGGGCACAGCCATTTGTAAATTTTATGGGTTTGGCTTCCAGCGTCCAGCTATTTTTAGCTGTACAAAACAGCTTGTTTTGCTGCTTGATATTGCAAATTGCCATGTCGTACCATATTATTTTAATGTATTATCTTAACTATGTCCACACAATTTAGCTTCTGCAATAAAATAAATCAATCTTCCTAAAAATACCTTTCTGTGGTGTTCAGTTATTGTTATGATGCCTTCACATGCTATTGGAATTATTACGAATACAAGTTTATAGTCAGAAATTGGACATGAACAGCCTCTCAGGTCATATTCACAACTGGGAAACAATGAGATAATTGTGATACCCGAGTTTTTAAATTGGGCAGGCCATAAACATATTAGTTTTTCCCACAACATCAGCATTATTTTCGCTTGTCGTTACAGGCATGTATATTTATGTATATCAATAACCAACAAATATGCAAAAATAGCATATTTGACAAAAATGCTGGCATTGTCAGCAAGCTGAATATAGTGCAGATGTTTTAATCCAAAGCGACTCACAGTGGAGAAATTTAACAAGCAGTTCATCATAGGCCAGTTATACAAGGTTTCAGTCATCGTTTAAAATAGTAACAGCTAGGACAGGAAAGGATTAAGGGATACTGAGAGCACAGAAAAAGTGAAAGCACAGAGATTTTTGTAGGAGGATGCAGCTATGCTCACAAAAGCAGGGTTGCCAGGTTTTCACAACAAAACCTGCCCAATTGCTACTCAAAACTAACCCAAAAGTAGCCCAATTGTGTTTGAAGGGGGGTCCCCTGGTAAAATTAGCATTCCATCTAGTGGTGTCAAAATTAGCCGTTATTAGGTGATTAATTTTGTCATATTAACGCGTTAAAAATATTAAAGGCAATTAACGCAGGGGCGGGGCTAAATTTGGCCACCCCACTCACAACTACTAAAGAATTGCGTTAATTTAGACGTAGAATGTAATAACGAGCACATCAAACAGGAGACTTTTCAGACGCGCGCTCCAACGTCTAATCAGCAACAGGCGCGAGTCAAACGAGCGCGGAAACGATACCGGTGACGATCGGATCTTCAGTAGAACATCAGTGAACTGTGGTCAGATGAGATGTTGTCAGGTCATATGTCAGTAAAAACGAATCTTCCTGTACTATCAGCCGTTATACTGTGCTCGTAGCGCGTGCTCTTCAAGTGCACGCACAAATATGCCGGCGCGCGTTCTATTAGAGGGTCTGCACCAACGTCACGTTGTGGTCAGTTACCCGGATGTGCGGCCATTGCAGCGATACTCGTATGTAAACAGAAGCATTAATTGCACGGTTAGTATACCACTGAAGACGTTGTTGTACTAATTTATGCCGTATAAACTAAGGAAAATGCGTGGAATCTACTGAATCATAAAGAGAAGGACTTATTAAGCAGGAACATTCGTTTTATTTTGACTAAAGTTAACACAGGGCTCAATAGTGTTTCCTTGGTTACTGCTGTACACAAAGCTCCGGTACGCTGTTTTATAATGCGTTATAAAGATGCTAGATGAAAAGAAAAAGCCATGTAAACTTGTCTGAAAACAGACGGTTCCCCTCTGAGACACATTCATATAAACTCCTATCCCCAATTCATTATTATGGGTTTCTTTCGTGCATCGTGAACAGTGAGATTGATCTGCCTGCTACAGTATTTTCTCCTTTTTATGTCCGTCTTCAGCTGGTAACTGCCTTTTACAGACTAAATATAATAATAACGTAATATTTCCACACAAATTACATTTTGGAACATGAATGCAGTGTAGTGAATGTACGACTGGCACGGGCCACAGGGCAGTCCATATTGTCCAGCTCTGTAATAGGTGGTAAACATCCGTACAATCTAACTCCGCTGTTGCGGACTGATGACCTGACAGTTCTTCCTTCTATTTCTTATCTCAACATAGTGAATTACTTTCATTTCTTAGTTTTTTTGCCAAACCTATACGCAAGTTCCATTTGGTTCAATGGCATTGTTTACACTCAGTGCCGCCACAATGGCTGACTTCCGGATTGATGACATAACGTGAAAACACTCTATAGCCTATTAAAGCGCTGTATCACATTCAAACCCAAATGAAACTACGAGTATGTATGTAGTTAGTTGTAGTTATGTCGTCAGTTAAGTCATGAAGTTACAAAAAAGGCAACTAAAGCTCCCTTAAAACTGTGCATGTAAGTGTTTATTACATAAGATTCACATTTAAAGCAGTGACAGATCCTCTTCATGTTCAGCAGCGGCAGCTTTTAAAGTAACAGCAGCTAAAATATCCTAATAACCAGTTCATGTGATGTCTGTTAATCAAAGAAAATAAAAAAAAAAAAAGAGAAAATCAATAACTTCTGTAGTTTTAAGCTTTATCTTTCATTAAATTTAGATTTTAGTGTTTGATAACTTAAATTTGGCTATATTTTCCGCAGGAAATCCACAGACTTGGCAAAACTGCATGAAAGAGATTTCATCTAATACTTGAAAGTTGTCTGGATGGAGTTAGGTAGGTTCCGTTAGGATATATATGTTCTGTTATATGGTTGAGATGCTACATTTTATTAAAAATCTGTTGGATTGACTAAATATTTCCTATACATTTTGGGTTTAATAAGATTTCCCCAATAAATGGGCAAAAAGTAACTCCTGAATGAGGAGTACTTCATGATTTCTTTTTTTTTTTTTAACAACAATGTACTTCAACGTGACAGACCCATAATTACAACATCAAAAATGGGAAGAAGGAAATTTCTGATAGCACATGACGGCAGCATAATTATACCAATTATGTGGTCTTTTAGCCTTGATTTCACTGTTGTTTTTTGAAATCCAAAAAATGTATCAACGAATCCTTCCAAAAAAATCCGTAATCTTTTCTGACCTCATTTTCTAGCTTCAGATTTTTTTGTTTGTTTGTTTTGGAAACACATGATTGATGTCATCCATCAAGACTATTCAAACAGTGTAACTGAAAGAGAAGCTAAAAAGAGTTGCTATGTAGCACACCCTTGTGCAAAACATCAACCGCAATCAACTGAGCCAAAGAAATCTGACACGTAGCAGGTATCGGACAACATACCAGTTGAATGGATGAAAAACAAAATGGGTTTGCTTTCATTTTGAGTCCTACTTTAGAGAACAAATCAATCAAACAGCTTGGGCAACTTTTATGCACTGGTATTTGAAGTAACATTTTTGTCACGGTTGACCTGGTGTTTGCCTGTAAGTCACTAAGTTCAACTGTTCATTTAATCTCCTTGTTTACCCTGTGCATTTAAACCCTGATTTCTATCTGTTCATTGTTCCGTGTCGTTGATATTTTACATTTTTGTACATTGCTATTGTTCCTGTTATTCTCTGGATGTTCTGGTTGTGTGCACTTACTACAGCCACCTGACCAACTTTGCAATACAGACTGATTTGTTAGCTATAGTTAATGCAATTAGGCATCATATATGGATCTGAAGGGCCAGTTTGACCTTTGACCTCTACATCTTGGTCAAAAACCCTCCCAAATGTACATTCTAATGCACTGCAAAAATGATTTCAGGATAATGGGGGAGCCAAGAAAAATGTTTATAGAAAATACAGAAAAAGTATGGATAAAATATTTAATTAAAAATATTTATTTACAAGAGTAATCGAAAAATATAGTGAAGGATCTGAAAAATATATTAAAAGTATTCTAAAAATACATAAAATACAAACTTATTTAATGTAAATTTGATTTTTAACCAGTATGTATGTATTTAAATGCATTTAATAATTAATCTATTTATTTATTTTAAAAAGTATTTAAGATAGTGGATGAGTTAAAATATTAAAAAGTATAGAAATAAATATGGATAAAAAATTATTAGAATTTTAATTCTATTGTAATTTATTTATTTGTGTTTTTTTATATATAAAAACATTTACAGTAAATTTATATATTCTTGGTTAATAGTAACTTCTTCGTATACAATTTTAAATATTTCAAGTTGTACAAATTACTTATATGGCATTGCATGAACAGGAATTAATGATGAACAGAATATTTAAAATATAAATTACGACGTAAGGAAAAAAGGTGATTAGTCTCAAAATAAAACACAACAATATATATAAATAACTTAAATCAAATAGTAGAAAAGGCTAAAAATAAAGCAAAATTAAACTGTTCTGCTTATGATTTGCTAGTTTACACATGGATACAGTGCCTCAGGCAAATGTAGAGAGTTGAATTTATAAAATATTGCATCCTGGTGCAGTTTTTCAGCATTATTCATACACCACCAGAAATCTAGTTTAACTAAGCATTATTCACTGGTTAATCGCCCTGCAGCAAGCCTTTTTATTGAACTATCGTCATTCTTTTCAGCACCAACACACTTCCTGTCTATGTACGTAGAACAAGCATATTTTTATTCTTACTGAATTTTACTTTTGAGTACCTTTCAAGGAAATTATGTGAATAATGAATAATCTGAACACACGCAGTTCTTTCTCCAAAGTTGAAACATTTCAGACATTTTGCGCTTCAGGTGGTCAGCACAATCTGTGAATGTTACAGTGAAAGTAACAATGCTTAAAACAGTCACGTACAATTATCTTTGTGATTTATAATGCTGCATCTCTATTGTCATAAAAAAGGCTTGGCCCAAGCTGTAAAAATAGATTTATTATTATTAGTATGTCAATCAAAAAACAATTAAAAGACTTAATTGTTGATGACATACAGAATCAGGTTTGATTTGTTGACATTAGATAATGCATTAGGTAACATAAACTAACAATAAACCATGCTTTTACAGAATTTATAAGTCTTGGTTGATACTAATTTCTATATATACAGATGTACAGTTCTGATATTGAATTAATATGTATTAACAAATAAATTAAAAGTATGTAAATTCAGTTTTAAAACTTGTTACTGTAAAGTATAACTGGTAGGATTGGGAAAAAGGTTGGGTTGGGTAGAACAAAGAACAAGCATTTATATTTAAGGCATTAGTCATAATTAGTCATCATATGGCATTCATCAGATCCGATTAATTTGCAGCTTAGATGATAACCTGAATAGCATGTACACTGTAAAAAAATCTGTAAATTTACGGTAAAAAACGACAGCTGTGGTTGCCGGAATTTTACCATAAAAAATATGGTAGCAACATTTTAGGTTTTACAGTTTTAACTTAAATTTACAGTTAAATACCGTAATTTCATTAACTGATATAATGTTAATATACCAACCTATTGAAACACTGAAATCTGTTTTTGTACCTTTGTAATACACTGATAACCACCAAATGCAGGTGGTAATGAAAAGTCACATGATCACAACCAGCTTTAAATAATAACATATTTAGAATGTGCACAGTGTCATTCACACAAACACTAAACACCATCGTGGTAACACACATGAAACTGAAATAATGCAATAACCATTCATTTAACAACATTAGATGTACATACAACCCTAATGTACAAAACCGATAAGTAAAAAAAAAAACTAAGAAGAAACAGTTGTTTCAACAAAAAAAAAAAAAAACATCAAATTTGAAATGTAACACAGGCAATTCTGGGAATGTCAATTTACTGTAAACTGTACGTTTTTTTTAACTTCCCAAAACGGTATATTACCGTAAAATTGCATGTCATGTCCAATACAGTTTTTCACCGTATATAGCTGGGGAATTTACAGTTAACCATTTAACAGGTTTTTACTGTAGCATTTTTTTACAAATTCACTGACATTTTTTACAGTGTATTCAAAACTACAGCACAGAACACAGAAATTCTTTATTTTTTTATATTTCCTGCAAGATCTGTGTAATTAAATTTAGATTAGAAGGATATGGGATGTCCCATATAGCTAAAATGTCAACTATTGTCATAAATCTGGCCCACTTTGCAACCTATTTTGGCCTGTATAAAACTGCACACATAGATAAAATGTAATAAAAATGAGTGTTACATTTCATGAAATGTAAAAAAGTGCACACTTTGAGAATTTGTTTGCATCCAATAGGTATAAAATACCAAATATTTAACCACAATTAAAGCATAAAACACTAAAAATAAAGCTGAGTAAATGTAATTGATAAAAAATAAAAATGCATTTAAAAAAAATAGTTAGAAATTTTTAATAATTTTAATAATTAGAAATTTCAGCTTCACAAATGTTCACAGCAAGTACAGAATTTTGTTTAGAGATGTAATGCATGTGCACTTGACAATCAAATCCAGTTTCATTTCTAAATAATAATAGAAACCAGTTATTTCAGGTCTAGATGACTATCATTTATCATTTGTTCTTTGATCAAATTCTTAGTAATCGATAGTGAAAGACTCTTTGACCTCTCCAGTTTCAAATTCTCAGATCACAGGTTTTACCTGATTGTATTTACATTGTTAATCGTTCTCTGTTTCATCACTGACTCAATCAAACAACAAAGCTGTATCTTTAATATATGATTTTGAGTTTAATACAGTTTTCTCCCTCCTTAACTATTATAAATGTATTAACAAGCACTCCTTCAAATGTCTGACATCCTGAGAAATCATTTCAGATCTTTGTTTGTTTGAGATTTGATCTTTCACTGCACTGTGGGTATGGTAGACGGTATTTGAGAAAGCAAACAGCTATTGTTTAAACAGATTTATATCTTATGTCAGGTCATTGTTATGTAGGAGTGTTGGCATCCAGTGAAAAAAAGATAATAGAGCTAAAAATATTCAGTAAGCTACTCCAACGTTACTTGATAATGCAGAGATATTTATTTTTATGCAATGAGATTTAATTTTTTAAGGAAAATATTATACTGTATTTGGCATTGAAGCTGTGCAATAAAAAAATAAGTCATTTTCCAGGGCATCTTGCCCATAGTGGATGCTCAAGACAATGTCATTCTTCACATGTGAATGAAGAGGTGTGTGCTTTGTAAATTCCAATCAATGGCTAGTTTTAGATTTGAATCATGTGACTTCTCAGAAGAAGCAAGTAACTGCCCTCAATTTTTTTTGAGTGTGTGTGAGATTCAATGCATCACACGAGAACACTTTTGAACCCATCCCCGAATTCCTACTCACCTGAGATGTATAAAAGCAGGTGCTTAGCTGCGTTTTAACAGGTGAAGTGAGCTCGGTGGCTCAGGTACCATGATGTCCTTGGCTGTGGTGTTGAATCTTCTGCTTCTGGTGTCCATTGCTTCTGCAGGACACCATTATGGAGGCTCAGTGACCTTCAGCCCTAAAGGAACCAATGTAGATGGGAGCATGAGGGTGAGAATTAATTTCTTATTTAAAAAGTTTAAATTATACATCACATTATGCAACAGTGCTATTTACTTGTCATAAATAAATGTAAAAATGGCTGTAATTTTCTACATTTTCTAATCGTTTCTAATTTCTAAAAATGTTTTATACTTTTTTAATTATTTGCACATATGCATACAAAATAAAATAAAGTTGGTTATTTCAAGTCAATAAGCTAAAATAATATTTATGTATTTAATACAAATTGACTTGATTTGGTCCTCTGCACATATATGTAAAATAAATTTAAATATAAAATATAAAATGTAATTAAATGTAAAATATAAAATATTTTATTAAAAATAAAATAAAGTAATACTGCATTGCTGCATTGCATTGTATTAATTGAACAGTGTCAAAAAATTGGGGGGAAGCAATCATGGAAATAAATCAGATTGAGAAAGTTGAGAATGTCATATTGAAAAAAGTATAAAAATTAATTAAAATACTGATGAAGAGTATTACTGACATTAATTGGCTAAACAGAGATATCTAGGATGACTATTACTCTTAAAGTTCTATATAATTTTAATAATTTAATTTGTAAATATTTGTAATATTATATTATATTATATTATACTATATGTGACCCTGGACCACAAAACCAGTCTTAAGTCGCTGGGGTATATTTGTAGCAATAGCCAAAAATACATTGTATGGGTCAAAATTATTGATTTTTCTTTTATGCCAAAAATCATTAGGAAAATAAGTAAAGATCGTGTTTCAGGAAGATATTTTGTAAAATTCCTACTGCAAATATATCAAAAATTAATTTTTGATTAGTAATATGCATTAGTAAGAGTTTCATTTGGACAACTTTAAAGGTGATTTTCTCTATATTTTGATTTTTTTGCACCCTTAGATTCCATATATTCAAATAGTCATATCTCGGCCAAATATTGCCCTATCCTAACAAACCATATATCAATGCAATGGAAAGCTTGTTTATTCAGCTTTCAGATGCTGTATAAAGCTCAATATTGAAAAATTGACCCTTACGACTGGTTTTGTGGTCCAGGGTCACATATTATATTATGAATGATATATTATGATTTTTTTAAGATATTAAGCTGTGTTTGTTTTCACCTATGTGAATTTTTAATGAGTGATCTATATGACACCAAAATATAAAAAAAAAAAAAATTTAAATAAACTAAAAAGTAAAAATATACCAAAAAGTATTCTGACTCTACCAGTGTTCTATCAACAGGTTGAGTTTCGTTTCAAGCGAACCTATGACTGGTGTGAATCTAGTTGGTGGTCCTGCTCCTCTGGAAATTGTGGCTATCAATCAAGCAGTTTAGAAGGTCAAATCGATAGAAGCTCTAATGGCAGAAGTGCTTACACCAACAGCTGGTGCCAATCAGAAACTGTTGTCACAAGAAACATCCATGGAAACACACCCTTTGACCTGCAGTGAGTAACTGAATTTGTTTTAAATCAATATTGAAAAGTACATTCAACATTATCTTAAATGTGCTATGGTATCACAGGGACTACTCATGCTGCTGGGTGCCCACAGTCAACAACCTTAACAATTGGTTCCTTAAGGCACACATAGATCTAGGCATAAGATCTGATACCAATCAACCCAACCGATCACCTGTCACCACTATTTTACAACTTCTACGGTAACCCTTATTTTTATTCAACATTATTTCCTATGAACAAGATTTCTATAAATTAGAAAATATGACAGAAATATTTTTTTTCCATTAGTGTACCCCAAAACTGTCCTCGTACATATAACCTGATGGCCTATGACCCAGATGGTGACCAGGTCAGATGCAGATATGGAGCTCAGCGCAATGTCGAATGTGCCACTTGTGACCAGCCAAGTGGTTTCTACCTAGATCAAGTAAGAAATAGACTAAATATTGCTATAATAATGTGATATATACTAGTACGTTTTCACAAATGGTCTTGGGAAGACCAGAAATATGTGGGTAGACACATATTTCTACAAATATACTTTATTTAAATAAAAGAAAAAAGAAAGAAAACAAGAATACAACCTTTTGTAAACTTAACTGATTATACGATATGCTGATAGAAAAGCATGAAAAGCTTTTGGGACGCATTACAATAATGTGCTCTAGACCCCAAAAAAAGGGCAGAGCTATCAACCTTATTTTTCCTAAAAGCGGGCGTGGCCATTTGTAAATTTAATGTGTCTGACTTCAGGTCTCATCTGTGTCCGGCTATTTTTAGCTGTACAAAAAACCTGGTTTTGGTGCTTATCATATTATTTTGATGTATTATCTTAATTATGAACACAATGGTTTGTAGTGCAGACAGTTTTACCATTTACTACACTTCGTTATTCTTCTCGCTGTCTCACAAATTCTCCGAAAACACCTTACTTCCACACTGAAAAATAAGGTGGATAAGTTCCATAAAAATTAGATTTACATAACACATGTGGCTATTTTAGTAGTTTAATTTTATTTTTAGACCATTAGTAGCATATTCTGGCAGCTTTTTTTATCAATCTGCTGAACTGATTGGTTTGGAAAAAGAAACAAATGAGCATCCACTAATATGAACGTCTCAATTCTTCATTAGCATGCCTGCACACTAGACTACAGCTATGCCTACACAGCAGGCGTCTACGGATTTGAGCTGATTGTGGAGGATTTCCCAAGGAAACACACCACTCTGGCCTATACCGATGGCTCTAGCTCTTACAGATGCGCTCTGAGTGGTGGAAGACACCGAAGGTCAATAAGTGCAACACCGTACCCATGGTATTACCAAAGTTCAACAGCTGGTCCATGGTCGCAACAAACTACAACTCCTTCACCATGGTGGTGGTGGTGGCAACAGCAACAATCGACCACCGCTGCACCTACGACTCCAGCATGGTGGTGGTGGCAACAGCAACAATCGACACCCTGCGACTCCAGCATGGTGGTGGTGGCAACAGCAACAATCAACCACCACTGCACCTACAACTCCAGCATGTGGTGGTGGCAACAGCACAATCGACGCACCTACAACCAGCATGGGGGGTGGCAACAGCAACAATCGACCACCGCTGCACCTACGACTTCAGCATTGTGGTGGTGGCAACAGCAACACACAACCACTGCTCCACCTACAACAGGCCAATGGTGGTGGTGGCTGCAGACCACGACCACAACCACAACAACACAGCCACCTCAAGTGTACACAACTACCGCGGGGTCACATCAGCGTTCTTATGAACCTTTCAGCAAGCTCCCTCTGCAATTCAGTGTTCTCGGTAAGGCTTTCTTGAAGATAAACTAAACAAGAACACAAAGTCTTCACATTAGTATCAGTGTGCCTAATGTGTGTTTTATCATTGCAGTGGATTCAGCTGCTCCTTCCTGCACCGAGGGACATTACATACCTCATTTTGTGTCGCCAACCCCACGTAATGGAGACGAAATCCAAGCTACACCACTCCGTGAAGTGGAAATCCGGGTTAAGGCTGCAGCAGCTTATGCAACGTGAGGAGTTGTATGAATGCAATCAATGCATCAAGTTATTTAAATTATTTTATGGGTGTTTAACACAGTTTATTTTTCATTCTCAGGGTTACTGATGTCATTATCAGTGGTCCTCTGAACATAACTAAGCATGCTTTGAGCACTGGAGAGTATGCCATCAGATGGACACCAACGAGGAACGACCTCGGAGATCATTTCCCCGTGTGTTTCATTGCTGAGAGCGTGAGCGGGTGAGTAAACGATCATAAGCATATTCAAAATCTAGCAGTTTGCAACCTTTCAGATTGACTGAATTTCATAAATATTACCATTTACTATTGGGTTACAGAAACAGTGTTTATCAGTCTGAAATGAGATGTGTCATTATCACCGTTGGACGCCAGGCTGGTTAGTAATTTGCCTTCGTCCTAAACAAAGTGTAATTTTGGTCATCATCAATTCTAATGATTTATCACATTTACAGTGGATGCAAATGTGATTTGCACTGCAACCAACATGGTCGTCGAAATTGAGCAGCTGCACTCCGTCGGGCTCCACAAGGACTACCTGCGACTCAACGATCCCGCCTGCACTTTGGACTCGAACGGCACTCATGTGTTGGCAAACTTCTCCCTCAATGCTTGTGGCACCTTGATTGAGGTAAAACATTTCTCATGGGCTCAAAAGAAAGGAAGAACTTAAATCAGAGGACTTAAATCAGAGATCTCACTTATGGTTTAATGTTTTCCACTGTTTAAGAAAAGAAAATCAGAAAAAAGATTTGCGAAACCGCTCTGAAGTCCTGATCTGACTCAAATGATTTGCAATCCATGCTCTTACGTTCCGATCTAAAGCAAAAGATTCGTGAACCCACTCCAAAGTTCTGATCTAAATCAAATGATTCGCAATCTACGCTCCAAAGTCCCGATCTGAATAATGATTCACAAACCATCGTTTCAGTTCAGAACTGATCACAGAGCACAGACTGTGAATCATTCAATTTGCGGAATAATTTGCAAACCCGCTCTGAAGTCCTGACCTAAATCAAATGATTTGAGATATGCGATTTGAAGGCCAAGTCTGATTCAAAATGATTCACGATTCAAGATCCTAGCTTCTGATCTAAAGCAAAAGATTCGCAATACGTGATTTGAAAGCCCTTTCTGAATCAAAAGATTCATGATTCGAGATCCTAGGTTCCGATCTAAAGCGAAAGATTTGTGAACCCGCTCCGAAGTTCCAATCTAAATCAAATGATTCGCAATCCATACTCCGAAGTCCCGATCTGAATAATGATTCACAAACCTTAATTTCAGATCAGGACTCAGAGCAAATTTCGAATCATTCAATTCGTGAAATGATTTACGAACCTGCTCCGAAGTCCTGACCTAAATCAAATGATTTGCAATACGCAATTTGAAGGCCCAATCTGAATCAAATGATTCACGATTCGAGATCCTAGGTTCCGATCTAAAGCAAAAGATTTGCGAACCCGCTCCGAAGTTCCGATCTAAATTTAAATGATTCACAATCCACGCTCTGAAGTCCCGATATGAATGATGATTCACGAACTATCATTTCAGATCAGGACTCAGAGCACAGATTGCGAATCATTTAATTCACGTAAAGATTTGCGAACCAGCTCCAAAATCCTGATTCGCGAAATGAGATTTGAATGCCCGATCTGAATTATTTGCTTCGTAACAATGAATCAAGTTGCGACACAATGTTTTTTTAAACTTGTTTTGAATGGCTCTTTTAATTAGGTTCTGGTTTTTGCTAGTGAATCACTTGAATTGAAGTCACGAGTTTGAATCAATCGGAGTGGTTCCAGCTTAAATGACTCACTCAATTGATTTGGTTAATCTGTTACTCTTTTTGCATCTTTAGCCATGATTACACAACACTGTCACTACTACTACTCGTTTAGCTCAATAGTTTTATGACATTAACTAAATTACCCCAAAAAAGTATGACGTTTTTTAATTCCATTGATTTCAGGAAAAAGATACATGCGTTAAAAAAAAATAAACACTTATACAGTACATTGTCTTTCAATAATTCAAGCACTTTTCAAGTAGCTCTTCAGGAATATTACTATTTTCAAGAGATTTCCAGGACTTAAATGTCAAAAAGTCAAATTCAAGCACTTGCACCTTGGACGAACCCTGCATCAGTATTTCATACTCCATTTCCTTCTACAGGAGGATGAAAAGTACATCATTTTCAAGAATGAAATCTTCTCAACCGATGACCCAAACAGCATCATTACCAGAAAGCATGCGGTGGAGATCGAGTTCTCCTGTCGTTATGAGAAGAAAAACAACATCTCACTGCAGTTCACCGCACGCAGACACATAACCACCATCACCGAGAAAGGCTTTGGTACCCTCACCTACAGCTTCGGACTCTTCAAAACAGTAAACTATCTCACAGAAATAGATGTGACCGCATATCCGGCAGAATATGAGCTTGGGGAGATGATTTACATGCAGATTGAATCGCAGTCTACAATCAACAACACAGAGCTCTTCGTCGAATCATGTGTCGCGACACCATACAATGACGCCAGCTTCCAAAAGTCCTACACAATCATCCAAAATGGGTAAGCATGCATTAGCACAATCAATTCACAATGGATTTGTAAGACTCTATACAGTAGCCAACATTTGAAGTGGATCAAAAACTTTCATTAAACGTATCCTAAAACCAAAAAGAATACCTGTTCTTGTCTTGTCTTGACCACTCCCTCATGTTCTTCAGGTGCATCCTGGATGAAACGGTTGAGTTCTACACAAGCCACCAACCAATGGTGCGCTTTGGCCTGCAAGCCTTCCAATTTATTGGAATGCACGACCAGGTAAAAACCGATGGATTACGACAAAAGCAGTTTAGCAGTAAACATCCTGTACAAAAACAAAAAGCTGCTACTGACCAATCAGAATAAAGTATTTCAGACAGCCATGACATCATCTCTTTCTCCCTAGGTGTTTATCAGCTGTTCGGTGATTCTTTGCGAAGCGAACAATCCCTTCACCCGCTGCTCTCAGGGCTGCATCAACAGCACAATCACTCCACCGTCCCACCACGTTCACAGAAGAGAGGCTCCTATCCAGACCGGCAGTCACTTAGTCTCCCAGGGGCCCCTGCGGCTGAAGAGGAGTGTAGAGCGTGAAGGTAAAACCTTAAGTGTAGAGTTGGATAAAACGTCTTGTTATTTCAATACCAACACTATTGTTAACCAACACTTCTGTGTGTTATCCACAGTGTCCTCCACGGTCTTGAACCTGAATCTGGTTTTCATTGCCGGATGCCTCCTTGCAGCTGTTGGCATGGTGTGTGGTGTTCTCATCTACAGAACCAGATCATCCAAAATCAAATATCAGCTTCTTAAGTCAGATGACATTTAATAGATCATCTCGAAGGCTACAACAATGTGTCCTCTTTGCTCTCTCAGGGAAGATTCTGGCTTATTCTGTTTCTTTTAAATATTGTAATGGATTATAAATGATTGTTAGGGTTATTTTTCCACAGCTGCCACTGTTTTGGTCTGTTTGTGTGTACCCTCGTATTGCACCATTCAGACTGCTGATAATAAAATCGCTAAAGAAAATAAACCGTGTTTAGTGTGTTTAGAGTGTTCAGATAATGCATAGCCACACATTCATAATTAAATTAACTTAGCTGTTGTTTTAGTCTGTTTATTCACCAAAGCATTAGAAATGCATGCATTATTATGCATCATAAATGGGTCATTCTATTGGAAATGTCCATTTTTCTGGCCCTAGCCTTTACAGAAACGTTACACTTGAAAAACACTTTAGGGTTGCAATTTCTTTATGTTTTAAAATGAAACAATGTGTTATTTGAACAATTACACCTTCTTGAGTTATCATTGTGGCAGTATTTGTTTTTAATGAATTATTTTGAATTTCAAACACTACAAAACTGCTCATCCCAACAGCGTGGTACAAAGGTTTTTCCACCATTTAAAATACAACAATGTATTCATAACTATAAAATATATGATGTTAATGGCATAAAAAAAAACAAAATGCTGAATAAATTTTATAAAATATATAATGAAAGTAGTGGTCCCCTGGAATTGTGTCACTGGTGTTACCGTTCAACAAAAATAGTTTGAAATAAAAATCACACTGATGACATCACTTGACTTCCTTCTTCCCATTTCATAAAGATCCATAAAGAAAGGCCCATGTTAAATCTCTTTTCAGTTATCAAAGATGTTCTCATTTATCTCATGATTTCATATGAAGATTTTGGTTGAATTCACTGGTATGACCTGCTTTAATCTAATAATGTGGTCTAAGTTTAAATGTTAGAAAAAGAAACGCATTTTACGACATCTTGCCATACCAAAAGTGGACATTTCTGTAGAATGACCCCATTCACAGAAGAAATGCTTTTACACTAAATGAATGAAACCAAAATCAATGCCAAAGTGAAGAAAGGCCCATGTTAAATCCACTGTCTCTTTTCAGTTATCAAAACTTTTCTCATTAATCTCATGATTTCATAAGAAGATTTTGGTTGAAGTCACTGGTATGACCTGCTTTATTGTTAGGGAATTGTAAAAAACTAGAATACTAATGGATTAAACTACTTAATTTAGTGAGTACACCATGACTGACAACATGTGGTTTGGTACCTTGCAGCAGTCATTTTGTAAAATGCATTTTTCATGAAAATTGTCACTGGTGTTACCTTTCTTATGGGTAAATAAATGCACAAAAAAGATTAAAAAAAGTCATTAAGCTGTAATTTATGTGTATTAATAAAGTCTAAGTTTAAATGTTAGAAAAAGAAACATATTTTAAGACATCTTGCCATACCAAAAGTGGACATTTCTGTAGAATGACCTTATTATTTAATTGCATTCTAGAATTAGAATGCATAAGAAATGCTTTAACACTAACCAAATGAAATCAAAATCAATGCCTCATGAAACTGCATATATAAATTAACCTTGAAAATAAGCAAACATTCAACATAAAGCATGATTTTTATAGAAAGTGGTAGTTTTTTAAAGCATTACGCTGACTGAAATGTGTTGTACTGATATTTCTGCAAATGTAAAACATATAAATTTATTTTAAAAAATGAATGCAAATATTTGAGATTGATGATTGATCCATAAAATCTCATTTGTTCAATGGTGAATCAAATCGTCAGTCTGTTCACACCAATCAAACAAATCAAAATCAACGCTAAATGGATTTAATAAATAAAATAACCATGAAAATATCAAAACGAAATGAATATAGTATATAGTAACACATCAAATCATAGAAATTGTCAGTGTATGGACCATTTTTAATTATAACGCATGTTCCAGGTCACTCACTCACGAAGAAAACTATAATTAGGTTGGGGTCAAGTACTGATGTTATATTGAGGTTGCAGAACAATCGTGAAAGCGGTTTCTAAGGTGATAGCGTGACTGGGGAAATTGAAGCTTGTCAGCACAACACTCAATCAATCAATCAACAATTGTTACATATGTTTATGTGCCATGTCTCCATAACAAAACTGTTACACCTGGTCATACGAGTCCTTAGAATGAAAGCAAAAATGACCAACGACAATTTTTTTAAATGCATGGTTGAAAAGCAAAGTCTACAGACAGGCATTTCCATTCATTTGCATTCAGGCGCAAAACACTATCAACATGAAGAATCTGTAAAATCTAGACAGTGATATTTATAGATAGTATGGACAAAAACAAGTTGCTATCAGGGCGAGAACTGATCAGTAAACTTACACTCGGCTGATAGCAAGTTCGGGTTGAGAATGGTAATCATTTAACCCTCTTATAAACCATGGAAGTGGAATCTTTAACTGGAACTTTTGCTTTCTGTTCTGTTCTGCTCTATTGTTCATGAAAGAGGCAAACATTATTAAAAATGTCAGTCAATGTCAGACACTGAAAAGACCGTCACTTAGTTAGTGACACTGATAATGATACATTGTCACAACAGCATTTTTCTTGCGAAAAAATACTCTTGTTTGTAATATAATGAATAGAAATGTAAACGAAATGTTCTAAGCAGTTAACATATCGTTTCATGTTATTTTGGATTCATTTCAACCCAATATGCATCTCAATTTACAATGTAAAAAAATAACAATATAAGACACAGAGCTTTTTGAAACTGGCTAATGTAAGTACAGGGTTTCTGCAAGCTTTATGAAGGTAAATTTAAGACTTTCTAAAGAGTTTTTAAGCAAAGTTAAGAAATAAATTGAATGGAACGCAATGCGTCATAAAGGCCTGTGTTGTTCTTAGGTGACTAAGAACAACACAGCGATTCTTTAAAAAATACAACTGATATTAATTACTTTTTAATTCATTTTACAATATCAAAATATCAAAATAACTTTAACTGTGCCTTTTGATCACACTGCACAAATGTGATGCTTTTCTTCAGTATTGTCTTGTTTTTCAGTGCAAATATCTAGAAATCCCTAAATCTACCCTAGTAGAGAAGTAATAGATTTAAAATGCATTTATTTTATACTAAGTATAGCTCAAGTCTATTAACATCTATTTCCTGACATACTGCTCAAAACTTACTGATATAAAAATTTTAATTAAACTTTATTCGAAGTACTACTTGTGCACAATGCTAAGTTCTTAATATTAAGCTTAAAATATGTTTTAATGTCACTACTGATGTTAAAGGATGTTTAAATATTTGTACACTGTAAAAAACAATTTGCTGAGTCAACTTAAAATAATTTGTAACCTGGCTGCCTTAAAATGTTAAGTTCGGTCAACTCAAAAAAAGTTTATTCAACTTAAAATGTTAAATTATACTATGTGACAACTTAGATATTTGATTTGAATCAACTTAAAATTTTAAGGCAGCTGGGTTACTTACCCATCTGTTAAGTTTAGCAAACACAAATATCTAAGTTGTTAATTAGTGCAACTTAACATTTCAAGTTGACTAAACTTATTTTAGTTGACTGAACTTAAAATTTTAAGGCAGCAGGGTAACAAATTATTTTAAGCTGGCTCAACAAATTGTTTTATTTTTTATTTTTTACAGTGTACTGGAAAACAATACAACAATACTGAAAAATATTCATTTTTACAGTGCATGCAACGTTTAATGCCATGACTTTCTGCTACAATTTAAGACCTTTTAAGGCCTTAATTTGTGGAAAGGGGCTAATTAAAACCTTTTAAGACTAGCAGAAACCCTGTAAGTAGGGTTATTCAGGGGCTAAGAACTATTAATCTCAGATCTCAAAAAAGGTTTTATCAGTTTTATCAGTGTGCAACTGATTATGTATGAATCTTCCACCCACCCAGTCTGAAATTCTTGGTTTACAGGCTTTACCTGATGTTTTGCTTGATAAAGATCACACAGTTTCCTCACTGTCATGCTGCATCCTTCATGCAAACAAAAAACGAAAGTGTTCATTTAGCCCTTTTAAAATGTCGTTTTTAAACTTAATGCAGTTATATGCTTCCAAATGTTAATGCATCAACAAGTACCTTCAAATTTGATAATCCAGAGAGAATTTCCGCTCTTGGTGGTATTTTAGAAAGCAAACAAGTATTGTCTAAATGGATTTATATCTTATTTCAGGTAATTGTTGTGGAGAAGTGCTGCAATTCATGTGAGAAACTGAAAAAGACCAAAGATAGCAGGAAACGTTCTTAAACTGAATAACCTATAATCTACTAATTCGGAGATGTCTATTATTTGCAACAAGATTTTTTAACCCACATTGAACTTTGCTGTCAGACACAGGACATTTGGCACTGAACTGCGATGAATGAAAGAAAGAAACCAGGTAGTAATACTCTAAACCTGTTAACCTCTATTGGAGGCAGTGACAGGCTTTGCAAGTGTGTGAGGAGGTATTTGCTTTGACGAGTGTAAGTTTCACATTTAAACCATGATTTCTCGGAAGAGGGTTTTATTACCTGACATTTAAAAGACAGGTATATACTACCTTAGCTTTACTCAATTTTTGTTAAGTAAAGCTATTTACAATATTAGAAAAGATTTCTCAAATAAATGCTGTTCTTTTGAACTTTATATTCCTATTAAAAATGACCATGGTTTCCACGAAAATATTAACCAGCACAAATGTTTTCAACATTGATGATAATAAATCTATCTTAAGCAGCATGTCATCATATTAGAATGATTTCTAAAGGATCATGAGTTTTAACTGTATGATTTAATCATGTAATTGGGATAGTAATCATAGGGTTGCTCTCTATTATGTCTCTATTATGTTTTTGACATTGAACCCAAACAACAGACTTCAGCATTAGTTTATTGAGGTAACGAAACTGCCCACAAGAAAATAATGCATGATAGACAATAAAATGAACTGCTTGTTCTTTTTGTTTTCACATGCCACTTAAGGGCAGGTAAATAGACTGTACTACAATAATAGACCGGTATGGGGAAACGACTGTTAAATAAACATCAAAGAAATGAGACATGAAATATCTGATCTGAAATTCTGTGCTGATAGAAACTGCTAGAGACTAAAAAAAACTTTTGCTTTCAGTTATGATAGCTCTAGAAAATCATTTTTGATTAAAATATTACGTTTTCAGATCAATCAATGAAATTTTCATCTTCAGTGAACCAATCCTCAATCTTCAGTCCAATACTTTAAGTTCTTGAATAGAAGCAGAGAGTTTATACCTTTCTCAACAATTCGGTTAAGACAGCAATTTACTACATTTCTACGAGTGGGCATGGCCATTTGTACATTGTATGGGTCTGGCTTTCGGTCTCATCCGCGTCTATACAGTTTTTTTTTTTTTTTAGCTGTACAAAACAGCTTGTTTTGCTGCTTGATATTGCAAATTGGTGTGTCTTGCCATATTAGTTTAATGTATTATCTTAATTATGGACACACTGGTTTGTAGTGCAGTTTTACCCTTTACCGCACGCTGTTATTCTTCTCATTATTTCCCGCGGCTAATGAACCGGAAGTCTCGCCTATAGGCCTACTTCTGCGTTGAAGAATAAGGTGAATATTCCAAATGTTTTAAAAAAAAAAGGCCTATTATCAAAACTATTAAATGTAGTTTTTTGCATGACAAAGTGTGTTTGTTGGGTGAACACCTTTTCTAGTGTTATGGAAGAATAACTTGATTTGAGACCTGTATTAAGTGTTTTGGTAGGTATTTTCGATCCAAAATGTGAAGTAATGCAATATATCTCAAGAAATGGGTCCTAGTTATTGTAAAAGACGCTAGTAAACTGTTTTGCATTTGTCCACTAGGTGGCAGGCCAGCATTATAATACTTTTGAGAATAACAGTACATGCAGCAACAACATAAAAAAAGCCACTGAGCAGCCATCAGTGTTTTCCGTTAACATTTTATCATCTGATTCAACTTTCTACAAAGCTGAAGACAGGGTTACCAAACTTTTGACCAATGGATATCAATTTATGACCTTTCTTGACTATCATCATTGCAAGACAAGGATATATATGCCTTCTTTTATCTTTAAAATGAATTGGTTTGGGAAAAAAAGTATACTGTCTAATAGAAATTCATGTTTTTTCTAGGATCATGTTACAACTTTTTCAAAAGACTTTGTGTTTTCAATGACTGAGATCAATATGCAAAAATAAATATCATGATTTCTTTACAAAAGCACAAAGTTAAATGGTTAAGTACATGTTTGCATAAAAAAGACCCAAACTTCTACTAAACCTAAATTTGTAATAAGATAACAGAGACATCTTTAAGGGTTGTGACAACCTGAAAACACGTGAATATTCTGTTAAATTATCAAGCAAGCAAGTTTATTTAAATGCATATTATTTTTCTATGGAGCTTCACACTCAATGTGCCCTAAATATAAAAAACTGAACAACTTTAATGAAAAGTGGCTATTTTGCTTACTATTTGTTGACTAAACACAAACAGAATCATATTGAACAAATAAAGAAATCATTGACATCTTATACACAGCATATACCATATGTTTACATGCATTGCTTCAGTTTCAATTCACTCTCAGTCTTTCCTAATGAATGTTTGATACCTGCTGGATATGTAACTTGGCCTTTAAATGGCATCGATTTTCTTACCTGACGCTCCATTCTAGGGCGCCACTTAACAAGCAGTTGTTCCAATCATTATGGGCTCCTGAGTCACACGGCACGGCAGGAGACTAATTAATCGATCAAACTTGGGTAAAAGCTGGTTATACTGTAGAATGAGATGATGATGATCAAAAATTAACAGACTGTAAGTTTCATCAACATGCAAAATTTTTAGACAAAGACTAAAAATCCATGTTTTTCATGCACATGAACAGAAAACACACAGTACTGGCATTAAGCAGTGAAGTATGTATTGTGCACAGCTCAGTACAAATCTTCCTTTGGTTTAAAGAGGACTAACAGCTAATCACATTAAAGTCAAAAAATACAACGTCTTGTCTGCGCAGAGGCTACACTGTGCGACTAGGCAAGTAAATTGGATTCTGAATTCTTCTATAAATACCTTTTTAATTAGTTGAGCAAGAAGTATCTGCCAACATTACTTAATCCTGAGGTCTGAAAATAAAGGAGATCAGATTTTAAAAATAACATCGACTAGATAAACTTCACTCAAGATCTTAATGCACAAGATAAATCAGCACTAATATAGTTTTCTAAAGTGCCTGTGAGACACCATAAAGATCTGTCTGTATGCTTAAATAAAGTTAAAGAAAACCATGTGCAAGTTTAAGATATGGAATAAGCCAACATTATGCATTTTCAACATAAAGTGCTTGTTACAAAACAGCCTAAAAACCCAAATAAAACACAAGCATTGTTTAAATCATTTATTATAATAAATATATTGTATATACACTAATTTAACATACAATTCATATATACAAATAAACTATAGCAGACTGTTTTTTTTTTTCAAAATACACCTAAGGCCCATTTTCAAGAGTACAGGCAGTCAAAGATGGGCCATCTTCAGAAACATAAACCAATAGCTCGCAGACGGACTAACAAGAATATCTTGATGTAAATCCTCAGAAGGTCAGAAACACAATGAGCAACCTTAAATAAGTCACCTACTTATATAGACTGTGAAACAAATACCTGTTTAATATGCACAACCTGCTGAGGGTCACAAAAGTTGTCATTTTCAGGTTGTAGGTGTTCACCGAGCGATGAAACGGCCGGTTAGTGATGCGTCAAAAGAGTGACAATTTAGGATCATAGCTAAAATTAAAGCTTTTATGAAACAATCCCACTTTTGTTTGTGATCTGTCCAGTTTTTACCTTCATAGGTTGAGGAACCAGTCACCATTGAAGGAGTTTTTATTCCTTTTGGCTATTCCCTTTAAACATTGATGCTTTTTACTAATACCCATCGAGGTGATCTGCTTTTCTCCACATGAGAGGCCTACTGTAGCAACGTGTTGCTTCCTCCATAAGAAAATCTAAAGCCCTGAGCCACTGTCATCCACATACACATCTTCATCCATTATAGATTAATCACTAGATACCCCAGAATTCCAGCTATGAGCAAAACAGCGGTGAAAACGATCCCTGCAAATACTTTCATCAACCCAGTTTCTCCTTCCACCGTTTCTTTGGGTTCCTCCTCGCAGATGGAGATGACACCAACCGATGAATTCCCAACACTGACGGTAGATTTCAACTCGGCTCCCGCCTCTTGTTTCGCCTCGACTGCCCACGGCGCCACCTGGACCTTCATCTCCATCTCCTCCATCATCTGGTCCACCTGAGCGATCTCGGTCTCCAGCTCTTTGAGGTCCACCGTGTCGATGTTGGCGTCGGCTTCGTACTTCATGTTCTGGACGCTCATGGCCCGAGCCGCCACGGTAGTGGTGCTGCCGGTCATTCCCGTCTGGATGAGGTGTCTCGTTGGCACTTTGAGAGGAAAATCCTGCCCGATCTCCAAGGATCGCTTCATGTCCACCTCCAGGAGCTCCATGCTGCTGGTGAAGAGCACCCAGAGGCGCTCGTATTCGGCTCGGTCATCTTTGCTGATGCTTTTGTCCTTTAGAAGAGCCGTGAGTTTAGTCCTGTTGGCCACGGCCAGCTCCTGGGCTTTCTTTCGGGTCTTTTTAAGTTCCTCCCGGAGGTTTTGGGAGTCAGATGTGCTCCCCAAAGCGATGACCAGATGCCTGTAGCAAGCTGTGACTTTGTTCAGCGCGTCCAACATGGTCTTGCATTCGTCTTTGCCCATGTTTGCGCAGAGACACGGATAAGTTTTTTACCGAAAATCCACAAAACAGCCCGAGGCTAGTGAAAAGCACAATGGATGATAGTGTCTTTTAGTTTCCACGGGAGCAGAGCAGCCATACGAGTGCACTCATCATCAACATCATCATCATCGCTCTCGTCATTGCAAATTCCTCACCATCCATGTTCCCTGTTGATGCAGACAGACAGCAGCAGTCGGGCTTATCACTAAATGGATCCCTAAACGGCTTTAGTTGCGCTGCCGGAGATTATACGGTTTCAGCATGCCCGCATGAATTTAAAACGTCGCCTCTCTTCTTCTTTTCGCGCAACGTGCATGCCATTTCAAACATAACAGGTGTTCATTTTAAAACTCTAAACAGAACGTCTACCTCCATGACGTCACAAAGGCATTCCGAGAGAGAGCAATGTAAACGGATTCTCCGAAGACGGAATGTAAACAAACGCTTGAGCGTTCTAAACGCGCTGTGGTTGTTGGCGTGTAATGTTTGTCGGTGATGGTGGTGATGATGCTGAGTTTTCAGAAGGCAGCGGCAGCGGCAGCAGCAATCCGTTATTCGCCCGTCATCGCTGATACGAGCTTAAATACGAGTAAACGCTTGCCAGTGAAATAACCAGTCTAGCACTCACATCCTGGAAGATCAGCCAAACCTGTCGCGATTGGTTGGCCGATACCATTTGATACTGCTTTTTATAGATCTCTCAAATGTATTTATTTGGATTTTTGCTTTTGATATACCAACAACATGCTTTGATATAAAACATGCTTTCATAAAACATAATAGGCTATAAACCGTTTTGAGCTTCTTTTTTGTGCTTTGCCTGATCCTTTTCCACAGTAGGCTAAATGTTTTATAACAGTGAAGGAACAGGTGGCAGTGCTACCTTTAAAAAAAAAAGAACATGCAGTCCAATATTTAATCAGAGCTGATATTCATAAACCATTACACTGATGGCATGCCTGAAAAGGTCTGTATCAAATATAGTTGTTCCGTTACGAATTTAGATTATTCTCAAGTAGTTTTGGAACACCTTACAACTTTATCCCAGCTTGGAAGTGTTGATGCTGAGTGGCTTATAGGGTTTATTTAGTTAACAAGCAAAGCTTAGAAGAACTTTGGGCTTTAACTGAAAATTGAATTCTTATTTTAGATGGTGCAAAAATATCATAATTAGGTTAGGTTTTAACAGCTGTGTGCCTTACATCAAACAGAAATGGAAAATGTATTATATTATTTAATGTTTGTGAAGAGATGCACAATATATCTTCACAGAGTTTCCTGAAGCATGTCCCATGAGGACTAGATGGAATAGCGTACTTTTAAGTACAGGCTGTCCAATGCTAGATGCTCTGGAACAACAACCAACTTTTAAACAAGAAGTCTACATGACTTTTATTGTATTTTATATTTTCGACTCTGTTTTTAGTCCTTTCTAGTTTCCTTCTTTATCTCAAGGTTTTAGAAGCACTGATTTTATTTTAAACTTTAAAATATACTTTACACAAAAATACAATTTTTGTCATCATTTACTCACCCTCTAAACCTGTATGAGTTTCTTGCTTCTGTTGAACACTAAAATAAGATATTTTAAAGAATGCTGTTAATCAAGCACTTAATTTTACATGTGCAATGTTAATTAAGATTTTCTGCACGGAAAATGAGATGTAGTAATGCAGCTTTCATGAACATTTCTCTCTAACCCTTAGAAGATTCTTAATGTTAGAATTTTGTGAGTCATTCACTCCCAGAGGAAGAATGTGTCATGTTCATTTAGGGTTTTTTAAATGGAAAAGCTGAATTGGACAAGTTCACTAAAAATAAAAAATGTGATTTTTTTTTGTGCTATGCCTTTAGCATTGTATGATTTTCAGTTAAAGAACTAGGCTTTGTTTTCTATATGGGTCACTTTCACTTAATCACCACTGGCAACCACTCAGCCATGTGCTACTTTCAAAAGCATCTCATTTCAAAACATCTTATGTCAGATTGGGTCTCTCATTAACAGACTGCCACTTGTTTGATACAATGAATCCAGAGCCAGTATTAGATAATTAGATAATGCTTGCCGTGAGTACTTGTGCAATGACGAATGACATGGATTTCAAAAACAGACAGAAAGATTTACATTAATCATTCTCTCTTGCTCTCTCTCTGTCTGTCCGTCTGTCTGTCTATCTATCTATCTGTCTATCTATCTATCTATCTATCTATCTATCGTCCATCTGTTTATTTACCTATCTGTCTGTCGGTTGTCTGTCCAACAATTCATTCCGCTGTCCATCCATCCATTTGTCCATACGCCTGACCATCTATCTATCCCTCTGTCCATCCATCCTCCCATCCATCCATCCAACTATCTGTCCATTCATCTGTCCAACCATTCGTCCATCCTTCTGTCTATCCCTTCGTCCATCCAACCAACCATCTATCCGTCTGTCCATCCATCCATCCAACCATCCATCCTTCCATCTATCCGTCCATCTATCTGTCCATCCATTCGTCCATCCATCCATCCATCTATCCGTATGTCCCTCCAACCATCCTTCCATCTATCCATCCATTTATATGGCCCGTCCGACCATCCATTCATCCATCTATCCATTCGTCCATCTGACATCCTTCCATCCATCCATCTCTGTCCATCCGTTCATCCAACCATCGATCAATTTATCCATCCGCAACCATCCATCTATCTGTCTCTGTCCGTCCAACCATCCATTTATCTGTCCGTCCGTCGACATCCATCTATCCATCCATCCATCCATCCAACCATCCATCTATCCATCTCTGTCTGTCCATCCAAGCATCCATCCATCCTGTCCATCTTCCATCCGTCCATCCATCCATCCATCCATCCATCCATCTATCATCCCATCCTATCCATCCATCCATCATCCATCCATCCATCCATCCATCCATCCATCTATCCATCTGTCCATAACCATCCTTCCATCTATCCATCCATTTATCTGTACTTCTGTCCGACCATCCATTCATTCATCTATCCATCCGTCCATCTGACCATCCTTCCATCCATCCATCTCTGTCCATCCGTTCGTCCAACCATCGATCAATTTATCCATCCGCAAACCATCCATCTATCTGTCTGTCCATCCAACCATCCATTTATCTGTCTGTCCGTGACCATCCATCTATCCACCATCTCTCTGTCCATCCAAGCATCCATCCATCTGTTCTTCTGTCCATCCATCCATCCATCCATCCATCCATCCATCTGTCCATCTATCTGTCCGTCTGTCCCACCATCCATCCTTCTATCTATGTGTCCAACCATTCATCTATCTATCCGTCCATCCATCGGTCCAACCATCCATCTATCCATCCATCTGTCTGTTCATCCATCCATTTATCTGTCCGTCTGTCTGACCATCCATCCAGTTATCTATCCATCCATCTGTCCGTCCATCTATCTATCTATCTATCTATCTATCCATAGAGAGAAATAAATGGGGTGAGTATTTCCTCTAAACTGAATGAGAGCATGTGGAGTTGAGAATGCCAAATATATTTGAATGAAGGATTAGTCATGCATTAATAAGGAGGAAATATTGATTTTTATTCTCTGTTTACCCTATCCTCAGAGCATATGCAGATACAGATCCACACAGGCTGTGTAATGGGTATCACAAATGTCGTGAGCAGGATCCCAGACTGGGGCAAACCCTCAGCTGCAGCTTTGCTTCTGTTATGTCACTGTTGTCCCTGTGAGAAAGAGGCCTCACCCCAGGTTTGCTCCAGCGGGACTGTCTATGCAATTAGCTCACTGGGAGACGCTCCGAATAAAACACTGCTAAATAACAATTAACTTACAGACTGCCTCTGCCTTGTTTTAATTGATAATCACAGTGTCTTTAACATGTTTGTAGAAGGAACATAGTTCCCTTTCAATTGAGTAGCATATTGTTTTACTGTACAATAAGAGCCATGATGAGACTTCACCTGCTGGGAGACCCAGAGGAAAAAACATTCACATTACCCTGCTGTGTGAATACAGAATAGGATATGCCACTGCATCTGCTGCCCCATAGGGTGAAAAAACAGCACGTCCCTGCAGGCCACTGGCTGAGTCGACTTCCCATCACTTCTGCCAGCTGTGCCACCCCAATATGCCCACCCTAAGAGACTTCATAAGGGTGATTAAAATACAGTCTATACTTGTAAACAATTATCAGTGTTTTAAATAATGAGCAGCACATTTCTGCAACAAACTTAATATATATGTATGAATGCATGCATGCACCATCTTGCAGTGCAATTCAGATTTAATTTGAGCAACAATGTAGTCTATTTCATTTAATGCTACCTCATCTGACACCATCTGTTCAAAACCTAATCAGGACATCTGGTGCTGTCAGCTTATTTTTGTTTTCACGAGTACCATTACAAATTTCATATTCAATTCTGCTTTGAGCTGATTTGATCTCCCATAGCCACTGAGAAAATCATGTAGTACACTGACGCACAACCAACCATGCTCAGGGAAAATGTAGCTTGATGCTCAATGGCTCTTCTTCAGTAGATGGAGAGGTGACCTGAAATACACCCACGGCAGGAAGCTCTTAGAGTGGAGAGGGCAAATGAGTCCACGAGCTTCCATCTGCTTTCCTGTCATAAGCAGTAAGGTTCGTATCAAAGCTAGTTTTTTACTTTCCCTTGATTTATTGAACCTTTAAATGAATAGTCCACCCCAAAATGAAACTTCTTCCATGTTATACCACACCTGACACAATAGAAGTCAATGGGAACTGAAACTAAGTATCTTTTTTCATGTTCTGCAGAATAAATGAACACATACAGGTTTGGAACAACATAAAAGTGAGTATTTTTTGGTGGACTATCCCTTTAAGTTTTTTTGACCTGGTCAGCAACCCTGTAAAGAACTTCCAGTAAATTAACTATGGAAAGGACGGCACATTTCGCTGTGCCAAGCCGTAGAAGCGAAATAAGAGTGTTTACTGGCCCCTTGGGGCACTTAAACATTTGCAGAAGCTTACATATTAATGAGAAACACCGAGCAGAGGAAGGCAGACGGTTGTGAGTGTTTGCTCAGGCAGATTCATAGTAGATCACATACTGAAATGGTACAAAAAACATGCTAATGCACCATAAAGATGGTCTTTGGTTAAAGGGTCACCAGCCCAAACCATAGGATGATCTGCACATGCTGTAATCCAGATTACCAGGTTACTAAAGGCCCCTGGATTACCACTATAATTCTCGCTAATGCCCCTTTTAATGGAAGTAGCCTTTTCCTCACTCATCTTCTGACCATGTGAAATGGCTTCTTCAGATCAAAGTTTTCAAAAGGGTTAGAGCACTTAATCGAAGACAGGAGGATGTCAGGAACCAGCAAATACATTTACCTGACTTTACAGTGCATTCTGTTTTTTTTTAGGAATGCAAAGATAGGCTTAATCAAGTGCACTGAAGTTTAGAATGGAATGCAAACACAATATTGTTTTCATATGGTTAAAATCACTCAAAAATATATATCTAAAATATAATTTTACTATATGCTATAATGTATGTTTGCAAACAGTAAAGCTTAATATTAAATAGAAAATATATTTTGTATATTTCAACTTCAATATACCAAAATATATTTCAAAATGTATTTCAGGGGCAAGAAAATAAAATTTCCAATGAATGTATTTTCTTGGGCTGAAATGAAGACTATATATATATATATATATATATTACAAATACAAATACAAAAAATGCCACAAATATACTGGTAGAAAAGATACTTTTGTAAATATATTTTGAAAAATATTTTAGTGAATATTTCTGCCATTTATGTGTATTTTATAATATGAATGTAAATATATATACACTGTAAAAAACAATTTGTTGAGTGAACTTAAAATAATTTGTAACCTGGCTGCCTTAAAATTTTAAGTTCAGTCAACTCAGAAAAAGTTTATTCAACTTGAAATGTAAAATTATACTAAATGACAACTTAGATATTTGAGTCGAATCAACTTAAAATTTTAAGGCAGCTGGGTTACTTACCCATCTGTTAAGTTTAGCAAACACAAATATCTAAGTTGTTACTTAGTACAACTTAACATTTCAAGTTGACTAAACTTATTTTAGTTGACTGAACTTAAAATTTTAAGGCAGCAGGGCAACAAATTATTTTAAGCTGACTCAACAAATTGTGTTTTTTATTTTTTACAGTGTAGAGAGAGATTTTTGTTTCGCTATTTTTTGCATTATGAATGCAACTGCCAACTGCATGTGTTAAATAATATTTTTAAAATATATTTTACAAATGTTGAAATACATTTTAAAATTATATTTTAATATGTATATAATATTATGTTCTTTTATGTTCTTATTTAATATTTAATGCTCTTTTAAAGTACGCTAAATAAAATGCATTATGCAACAAAAATAAATGCAGCAAAAAAATTTTAAATGACATTTTTTTTTTAAATTATTATTAATTTGGTGTGAACTCCAAGCACTTCACAGATGTAATGATCAAAAAGGGCATATTAAAAATCATTGCTTATATTAATTCTAATTAATTTGTTACATGGAAATGTTAAATTGATTGCATTGTGGGAAATGGAAGTGAAAAATCAAGCTGCATTAATGCTGCATCTCAAATGCAGTAGTTCTCATGCATACAGAAAATTCACATACTATGCACAGTACTTTATACATAGAACTTTCTGTTAAACAAACTATTTAGTGCTTCTAAATACTAATATTCTGTTACGTGTTTCTCCGTCTACACATCCACATAGGCTGCGGTGAATATTTAGAGTTTCTTTTGGAGTTTTGGAACATGCATTAAAAAGAGATGAGTGTTTTATCGCCGGATATGAAGAAAAAATAAAACAGCACACCAGCCAGACGAAAAGAACGGTAAAAGGAGTGCTTGTCTTCTTTATTGAATTATTGATGCCACACTCCAGAGATTCACAGACTGTGTAGTTCCTGGCAGAGTCCAACACGCAATATCTGACCTGGTGTAACCGCTAATTCACATCTCCATACTAGTGCCATATCTGGGTGTCTTAATGCCTAGCCTCATCGTGGCTATTAAAGCCAAAGTAAATCTCATTTGGTGTTTTAATCTATTGCTAACTCTGTTTGCACGCATCTACCCCTTTCTTTTCATACTCTAACTTATACTTTCAACATAAATCTGCTGCTAGCCTTTTGCAGATGATTTCATGCCACTTGCAGTTGTATTATGAACCATGACTTCTCTGCACTAAAAGAGATCATCTGGACGGGAGACGAAGCATCTGTCAGTGCCAGTTTTAGCACTAATCCGATCTCATCTTCGCCCTCAGATAGCTGAGAACTTGAGGTGAGAGTGAAAATCCTCCTCCCGCCTCATTCAATACCACCCAATGTTCCTCCTGCAACAACCTATATCTGCACTCTCATAAAAGATGGGGCATATTAGCAGGCCTACATTTTAGTCATTTTTGATAGCAGCAAGCAATTTGTTTGTCCACAACAGATGCAAAACGTCTGTAATGCGTTACAATAAAATAAAATAAAGTGTTTCTGACAGTGAATAAACAACAAAAAAGGTAATTGCGATTTTTTTATCTCACAATTCAGACTTTTTTTCTTGCAGTTGCAAGTTTATTTATTACATTTTTTACATTTCTTATTCAGTGATGGACACAGGCTTCTATGAAAGTCATAATTATAAGGAAAAAAAGACAAAATTATGGCATACTTAAGTCATAATTCAGAGATTAAAAAATAGTCAAAATTATGACTTTAAAAATTGAAATTATGACTTACTTAAGTCATTACGAGATAAAAAGTCAATATTATGACCAAAAAAAGTGAAATGATCATCAAAATGATGATTTCGAAAGTTGTTAATTTCGTCTTAAGTCGTAATTTTGACTTTTTATCTCATAATTTCGACTTTTTTAAGTCATAATTTCGACTTATTTTGTAATTATGACTTAAGTAAATCATAATTTCGACTTTTTAGGTCATTATTTTGACTTTTTATCTCGTAATTATGACTTAAGTCATAATTTCGACTTTTCAATCTAAAAATTTCGACTTTAAAAGTCATAATTTTGACTTTGACTTTTTATCTCATAATTTTGACTATGAATCATAATTTCTACCTTTTATCTCATAATTATGGCTTTATAAGTCATAATGTTGACTTTTATCTCATAATTTTGACTTTATGAATCATAATTTCAACTTTTTATCTCATAATTATGACTTTTAAATTTTAACTCTTTATCTCATGATTATGACTCAAGTCATAATTTCGATTTAGTAAATCATAATTTCGACTTTTTCTCATGATTTCAACATTATAAGTCATAATTTAGACTTTTATCTTGTAATTACAGCTTTTAAAGTCATAATTTTGACTTTTTATCTCATAATTTCAACTTTTTATCTCATAATTTTGACTTTTTATCTCGTAGTTACAACTTTTAAAGTCATAATTTCGACTTCTTATCTCATAATTATGATTTAAGTCATAATTTTGATTTAGTAAGTCATAATTTCATCTTTTTATCTCATAATTATGACTTTTAAAGTTATAATTTTAATTTACTCATAATTTCAACTTTTTATCTCATAATTTTGACTTTTTATCTCGTAGTTACAACTTTTAAAGTCATAATTTTGACTTTTTATCTCATAATTATGACTTTTTATCTCGTAATTATGACTTTATCTCGTAATTACAACTTTTAAAGTCATAATTTCAACTTTTTATCTCATAATTATGACTTTTAAAGTCATAATTTTAATTTACTCATAATTTAAACTTTTTATCGCATAATTTTGACTTTTTATCTCGTAATTACAACTTTTAAAGTCATAATTTCGACTTTTTATCTCATACTTATGATTTAAGTCATAATTTCGATTTAGTAAGTCATAATTTAAGCTTTTTATCTCATAATTATGACTTTTAAAGTCTTCTCATGTTTTAATGTTGTTGTTAGAGGACTTTGGAGTAAATTAATGCATTATGGGAAATGAAGCCCTCTGCCATTTGGGTCATAAAAAGAATGTTTATTAAACACAAAATACATACAAATTTAATATAAGTAGTAATATATGTGTGATAAGTTCGTTCATACTGAAAAAAATATATATAATAATAAAAACTACATATTCGGCAACTCTGAAAACGCTCTTTGCTTTTCGCTGATTTACAGTATAAAAACTAAACCACGTTTGGTTGTAAAAAATCAGTGTCCAAATTTGCAACATTGCAGTTTGAGAAACAAAACCTGAAATATTAATTCAGAGGGAATTATGATGTAAGTGTCATATTACTCAAGAACAGTCACTCAAATTATTCACAGCAAAAATGACACGCATCTCAATGCATAAAAGAAAAAGCAAGGCAGAACTGCTGGAGCTGAATCTTGTGCACTTTTGTTTCTTCAAGCAAGCTCAGTTTTGCTCAGAGAATTAACTTTGTCCACAGAGGCCGTATTTGAGAGTTTTATAAAGGCTTTTAAAAAATAATTAGCTCTGACTCGTTCTTCTGAAACCCAGGTTTTTCGTGCGGAGGGGCTTATGGCATTAGTGAGATGTTTAATAATTCAGGTTTAGTCAAAGATGTTTTGTGCAGACTGTTACAGCACTGCCACCTGCCACGCCGGCTGTATCTGAGTCATTCTCAGCCAAAGCACTCTCACGCTGCTCGCTGCTGCTTCAGTTTGGCCAGGTGACAAAATCATTATCACTTCAATGCACTTTGCATACTACAAGCAGCATGAAACAAAAGAATAAGACGCAGAGAATTATGACTTTCCGTTAATTTCACACTTCACAAGATTATAACGTAGTAAATTAAATCTTTTAACCTGAAATTACCTTTGATCAGATCCATATGTGACCCTGGACCACAAAACCAGTCTTAAGCTGCACAGGTGAATTTGTAGCAATAGCCAGAAATACATTATATGGGTCTAAATTATTGATTTTTCTTTTACGCCAAAAATCATTAAGATATTAACTAAAGATCATGTTCCGAGAAGATATTTTGTAAATTTCCTTCAGTAAATCTACAACGTTATTTAATAAAACTACTTTAAAGATGATTTTCTCAATATTTTTATTTTTTTGCACTCTCAGATTCCAGATTTTCAAATAGTTGTATCTCGCCCAAATATTGTCATATCCTAACAAATACATCAATGGAAAGCTTATTTATTCAGGTTTCAGATGATGTATAAATATTAATTTTAAAATTAACTTAATTGAAAAATAACTTAATTGACCCTTATGACTGGTTTTGTTGTCCAGGGTCACATATACATATAAATATGTTTTATTTATAACAAGACCTATATATATATATAATATAATATAATATAATATAGTATAGTATAACAAATATAATATACATAAATTCTGAAAGTAATGTTTTATTTCAGAGATTTCTAAGTTTATAATTACTCCTAAAGATACAAAAATATTTTTAAATCATTATAAATTAAAGGCTGTATAAATACAGCCATCATACTTCTAAACTTTTTATTTTTTATATTACTTTAGCAAAATTGTGTATAAAATAGAATAGAATAGAAATAGAATAGAATAGAATAGAAATAGATTCTCCTAAGGGAAAAATTCTACTATTGTAGATTTTTTTTAAGATTCTAATTACTGTACTAAAGAAATTGCTTTAATATGATTTAAAAAAAAAATTGTATAAATTAAAGCCTGAGCAACAAGTAGTACCATTGTGTACAAATACATTACAATTTAAATATAATTATTGATTTTTGATTATTTGATTTTTTTTTTGAATAATTTTTGATTTTTAGAATCTGCTGTGGAAGATTAATATATATATATATATATATATATATATATAATGAAATAAATAAAAGTAAATAAAATATAATAAAATTGAAATAAATTTTTGTTTTTTAGAATTTTTAGAATGCACTGTGGATGATTTAGAATATATATATATATATATATATATATATAGGCTGCATTATGAAAGCTTTTTATTTTATGCAATATACATAAATTATAATAAGGATGTTTTATTTGAGAGTTTTATACTGTAGCTTCTAATTACTGTACTAAAGAAATGACTTTCATGTGATGATTTCAAAAATAAATCAGTATAAATTAAAGACATACTACTACTATCTTGCATAAATACTTCACTATCTAAATTTAATGTCTAGACATAACGGTATCCATCTATCTATCTAAAATTGATAGTATTGTTTATTTATTATTATTTTTATTATTATTATTTTACATTACAGTAATAAGACTTTGTATAATATAATATAATATAATATAATATAATAGTGACGTTGGACCACAAAACCAGTCTTAGGGGCAAATTTTTGAAATTGAGATTTATAAATATATTTACATATTATTATTACTTATTATATTTATATATTATTATTATTAGCTGAATAATTAAGCTTTCCATTGATGTATGGTTTGTTAGGATAGGACAGTATTCGGACGGGATACAACTATTTGAAAATCTGGAATCTGAGGGTGCAAAAAAAAATATATATATTGAGAAAATTGCCTTTAAAGTTGTCAATACATATTACTAATCAAAAATGAATATTACTAATCAAAAATTAAGTTTTGATATATTTACAGTAGGAAATTTACAAAGTATCTTAATGGAACATGATCTTTACTGAATATCCTAATGATTTTTGGCATAAAAGAAAATTTGATAATTTTGACCCATACAATGTATTGCTGGATGTGACTGGATTTGTGGTCCAGGGTCACATATAATATAATTCTTCTCATTTTAAGCTCTATTATGATTTGGACTGGACTGGAATTTAGGCTGAATGATGTTCTGATCATTTTTCATAAGTTTATTGTTGTATAGAACCATTATAAACTTCTACATAAATCCCAGAGTGATACTGCTAATATATGATGTGTGTTTTAGTAGGTGCATGTCTCTGATTTAAAATGGACTGTGGATGATGTTGTGTTAAAGCCCAGCTGTTGCTCATATACAGACACTGTCAAACACATCCTGAGTGTTCCTGAGCAGAGATGCAGTCTGGGAAATGAAGAGAGCTCCTGCTCTCACGCTTCAGCCTTTAATCTGCTTTAGGCTTCCGCCAGTGCGTAGCTGTTGATTTTTATTTATTTATTTATTCATTTGGCGCTACAAAGGATAACTGTTGGGCCACACAGTTTAGGGGTGGAACAGGAAACGGTTTACCAGGAAACGGTTTAAGGGAAATATTCATAGAAGGACACTAGCGATAAACCTGATGAAGCATTAAAAGCACCAAGAGGTAATAAAAGACATGGACGGGAAAGATCACGAAGCATCATAATCAACATTAGGCCTATGATATCTTGATGAGGTTATGATTCCCTGCGATGTAAGATGAGTCTAAAAAGTAATAATTTAATTGGCATTTTTAAAATGGATTGCGCATGGATGTTTTCATCCGTACAGTGAGTTTTCACGCTTATTTAAATAGTTAGGAAAGGGAAGGTGTATGAGATGGAGGTCTGTAGCGCCACCCAGTGGTGAATCAAGTCAAATCACCCAGAGGCCTTTTTGAGTACTGTCGTGTTAAAAGTAATTAAAAAGTGTTAGAAGCGTGAAAAGTATTGAGAAATAGGGGTGAAATGTGAACGTTGTGTCAAAAGTTTATTTAATTAAAAGTATCTATCTGTAAACATACTCGAAAGAAAGTATAAAAATATTTAACAAGTCTTACTGTGACTTTAGAGGAATATATATGGCTAACAATATTTGTATATTACTAATATTGCCCTAAATTGCTTATGTTCCTCGCTTTGCATAAGAGCATCTGCTAAATGCATAAATGCAAATTTCTGGTTTTAATTTTTTTTTTTCACAATTATGCTTTGATAACTGTAAAGTACCCCATTTTTGCACAATTCTCTCAATTTCCAGACTGTAAGTATTTATTTATTTATTGATTTATGCCATTTTAATGACTGTTTTCATGTATCAGTAAAGTTAAGCAGTGTCTATGAGGAAAACGTTTACCTTTTACATTTTAAATGGATATGTAAAATGTAATATGGCTCTGTGCTGGATTTATACACTACCAGTCAAAAAGATTTTTAATGTTTTTTTTTTTTTTAAAGAAGTCTCTTCTGCTCACCAAGCCTGCATTTATTTGATCCAAACTACAGCAAAAACAGTAAAAATGTTAAATATTTTTACTATTTCAAAGAACTGTTTTTTATTTGAATATATATTTTAAAATGTAATTTATTCCTGTGGTTTCAACGCTGAATTTTTAGCATCATTCCTCCAGTCACATGATCCTTCAGAAATCATTCTAATATTCTGATTTGCTGCTAAAAAAAAGAGAAACGTTTAATATTATTATGTTGAAAGTAGAATTTTTTCAGGTTTCTTTGATGAATAGAAAGTTCTGAAGAACAGCATTTATCTGAAATAGAAACCCTAACATTTTCAAATATATTCAAATAGAAAGCAGTTATTTTAAATAGTAAAAATATTTCACAATATTACTGCTTTTGTTATATTTTTGATCAAATAAATGCAGGCTTGGCGAGCAGAAGTGTTTCTTTAGAAAAAGCATTAAAAAACTTTTGACTGATAGTGTAAGTAAAAAATAATAATAAAAAATAGGTCAAAATAATTAAGCAAGTCCCATACTGTTTAATAAATTAACCAATTTGGTCTGTATCCCATGAAACACCATACTGAAATAATAATTAGCTATTTATTAATTGTTAACGACTGGTAGGCTTTGGTGGAAAATTCATTCCATAATTTCATGTAGTTAAAAATGACGATGACGATAACTCAACAAGAAATTAACATGTATGAAGTATTAAATGCACAATGTTAATTTGTCTGTCTGCACATTTGTTCCCTTTGAGGCTCTTCTCTTAAAAGTAAAATCCTAGAATTGCCACCGAGACAGAAAGTGAGCAGAGGGCACCTGAGACCTCCCTGGAGATCCTTATTAAATTAGGATTCTCCCTGCGCGCTGCAGCGCCTCGTATCCGCCGGTAGAGGTCAGAGGCGAGGCGGCGTGCGTTCGGGCCTGTCACTCACCAGACAGCAGAAGCAGCAGAAATGAACCCCGGAAGTGTGTGTGACCCTCATCATTATTTCTCACCTATGAAAGCATTTAAACAGCTTGAGAAATGAAATGCTCTATTTATATGTTTGCATCGCTCATCTGAGAATCACAACCGGTGGATAAAATCTCATTTTGGAGGCGGTAAGCGAAAGAAATTCCTCTGGTTTTCGATAAAGCAAAGTGAATCATGGTGATGTTTGTATAGCTGCGATTTATCAACCGATTTAAATGGGCTTTTCTGCTTTATAATGAGACTGTCCGAATAATAAAGACTTTATTGTATACTAATTTAGTTATAATAAAGGCAGGACGAAAATATAACAATCAAACGATGAATTAGATGAAGGGTGGTCGGAAGATTAATCTTAAAGAGAAATAAACAAGTATACCAGTTTGTTGTTATAATGGCTGCTGTGGAAGTTTACAAGATAACAGCGAATAGTCAGAGTATACAAGCTGGATTTGTGTCTGTTTATTATATTTAGCTGCCCGAAACGAATCAACAACACATTTCCTCATAACAGGCCAGTGACACTTTAACTTGTTTGTATGTTAATGGGAGATTTGTTTGTGTATATTATAATCTTTATTAATGGTTATCGCTTTTTAAATGTTAATCTTTTTATGTCAGGGCAGATTTTTATTCAGATAAGGCTGTTTGAGGGGAAACTGTGGGTTTTAGCAGTGTAGAAATCCACCACAGCCTTATCTGATCTGCCAGAGAGGTGGTGAGTGAAACCGAGGTTTCTATATCAAATCTTAAATGAGCATCTTTTCAAAGTAACTTTACTTATAAAGAACCTTTTATCATTATTTCATTTACTCACCCTTATATGACTTTTACCTTGAGACACAAAAGATGGCACTATGTTTACTTAAATACACTACCAGTCAAAAGTTTTTGAACAGTAAGTTTTTTAATGTTTTTTTTTTATAAAGAAAGCTCTTCTGCTCACCAAGCCTGCATTTATTTGATTGAAAGTACAGCAATGACAGTAAAATTGTTAAATATTTTTACTATTTAAAATAAGTGCTTTCTATTTGAGTATATTCTAAAATGTAATTTATTCCTGTGATCAAACCTAAATTTTCATCATTATTACTCCAGTCTTCAGTGTCACATAATCCTTCAGAAATCATTTTAATATGCTGATTTTCTGTTTAAGAAACATGTTTTTATTTTTATTATCAATATTTAAAAGAGTTGAGTACAAGTTTATAGAAAAAATTCTAGAAATTAATGCTTATATTTAGCAAGGATGCTTTAAATTGATCAAAAGTGATGATAAATGAATTTATAATGTTACAAAAGATTTCGATTTCAGATAAATGCTGTTCTTCTGAGCTTTCTATTCATCAAAGAAACCTGAAAAAAATCTGCTTGGTTGTATTATGCTAAAAATTCATCTTTGAAATCACAGGAATAAATTACGTTTTATATTATATTCAAATAGAAAGCAGTTATATTAAATGGTAAAAATATTTCAAAATTTTACTGTTTTTGCTGTACTTTGAAACAAATAAATGCAGGCGTGGTGAGCAGAAGTGACTAACTTAAGATTAAAACAAATCTTACTGTTCAAAAACTTTTGACTGGTAGTGTAGTTGAGGATATCCTTAGAAAATATAAGCAGAAAATTGGACTGTTATTCTATTAAACTGTGACATAGTTGAGCCTGTGTTGATTTAGGTTTCAGATTATTTAAATGATTATGAAAAATGACGGCTAATTATGTGTAAGGCTGAAAATAAGGCTCGGTCTGCATTGGCCCGTTTACTGACACACTTTGGTTTCTTGCCGTAGGTATAATCACTTATCCCATGATTCTTTGTTTCTGTGTGTGTCCTCTGCAGGCTCCAGACTGTGGATGCCTTTGAGTTCAAACCCGACAGGGTTCGAGAGGATGTCATTGTGAGGGACGCTCTGCGTGGTGAGTCATTTGCACTTGCTAAGAACAGTAACACTTGAACAAACCCCTCACACTAAGTATTAAACTACAGTTTGTCAAAAAGGTGAGCGTCTACTGTAAAGAATCTCACAATATTTTCCAGTCCGTTTCCTGCTTTGGAATGAGTGTACGTTGTCATTTCTGGCACTGGCCATTCACGTCTTTCTTTTAGGCTGTTTGGCCTTTTGTTTTGTAAGCGATTTGCATCTCAAAAGTTTTTATGGAAATGAGATGCTAAGTTTCAGCCCAAGCTGAAGATAGAAACTTCTGCCTTGTTTCTTTAACAAAACCACCAGATTGGCAGTGAGGTTCAAGTGATACCAGGATAGAAAATGGTTACCACAGCACTATAAGAAAGCTTCATTTTGAAGCTGACACCCTTCTGAGCCTTTTACACACTGAAAGTTTAATTACAAAAATATGAGGCATCTTAGATTTTCACTTTTACTGTATTTGTGTCTGTTGGGGTTGGGATTTGGGAATTTAAAATATTTAGTGGGTTATTATATTATTTAGATAGAAGCTTGATTCAAAGTACACTGTGATTCAAAAGTTTGGGGTTGGTAAGATTTTTAAAAATGTTTTAAAGTCTCTTTTGCGCACCAAGGCTGTGATTATTTGATGAAAAATACAGTAAAATTGTGAAATGTAATTACAATAGTTTTATATTCCAATATATTTTAAAATGTAATTTTTGATGCGAAACTGAATTAATAAGATGGCTTATTATATTTAACCAAATATAAAACCATAAGAAAATGTTACTTAAGATAACACAGGGGCAGCTTTTTGAATTTGAAGATCAGGGTAAATTTAGCTTATTTTGTCGTTTGGGAAACATGTATGTGTCTTCTGTAGCTTCTGAAGGGCAGTACTAAATGGAAAAAAATATGATATTTAAGCAAAATATGAAATTTTGCTTAAATCATTCCGTTCAAAAGTTTTCACCCCCCGGCTCTTAATGCATCTTTTTTTCTTCTGAAGCATCAGTGAGTGTTTACACCTTCTGTAATAGTTGCATATGAGTCCCTCAGTTGTCCTCAGTGTGAAAAACTGTATCCCAAAATCATACAGTCATTGTTGGAAAGAGTTCAGATACACAAAAATGCTGAAAAGCCAGAGAATTTGTGGCACCTGAAGGATTTTTCTGTAGAACAGCAGGCAGTTTAACTGTTCAGGACAAACAAGGGACACATGAACAACTATCACTAAACACAAAAAAAAAAACCTGTGGATCATTCAGGTAACAACAGAGTATTAAGAATCATGTGTATGTAAACTTTTGAACAAGGTAATTTTTATAAATTCAACTGTTATTGTCTCTTGTGGACTATGTGTAAACATGTTTTATGTAAAATATCTTATTCAGGTCAGTCCTACATAAAAAATAACATGCAGTTTGTACAATCCCTCTTATTTTGGTAAAATAATTAACGTTTTGCAGATTTTGCAAGGTGTATGTAAACTTTTGACTGTATAGATATGGCTTAAGTCTTTTCTAATATGGAAGTTTATGGGATTTTTATTAACGCCTCTCCTCAACAAGCCACGCTATTTGAGGTCTCATATGTGACCCTGGACCACAAAACCAGTCATAAGGGTCATCTAAAAGCTGAATGAATAAGTTTTCCATTGATGTATGGTGTGTTAGGACAATATTTGGCTGAGATGCAACTATGTGAAAATCTGCAATCTGAGGGTGCAAAAAATCATAATATTGAGAAAATCGCCTTTAAAGTTGTCCAAATGAAGTTTTTAGCAATGCATATTACTAGTCAAAAATGAAGGTTTGATATTTTTACGGTAGGAAATGTACAAAATATCTTCATGGGACATGATCTTTACTTAATATCCTAATGATTTTTGGCATAAAAGAAAAATGGATAATTTTGTTGGCTATTGCTACAAATATACCTGTGCTACTTATGACTGGTTTTGTGGTCCAGGCTCACATATATACTAGCAATGTTTGAGTGAAAATTGTTTCTAGGCCATTTTTTTTCCACTGTAGTGCCATGCCACATATTGGTTTCCAATGCTGCTTCTTTATCTGTACACTGACATTATAGACAAGCATGTGAATCAGTGTTATGTCTGGCTGTAATGGCGATCCAATGGGAGTCTTGCTCGTCCTGCTCACCTCTCTCTCTCTCTCTCTCTCTCTGCAGGCAAGAATGCAGTCTTCAGGACACCGGTTGAGGGATGTGGAGCAGCACCAGCCCCTGCTCAGCGGAGGGGAGGAGGAGGTGGCGGCCAGCCGCGTCTGGTTCATTCAAGACAGCTGCGGGATGGTGTGTGCCTTCATGACCTGGTTTCTGGTCATGTATGCTGAATTTGTGGTGAACTTTGTCATGCTGCTGCCCTCCAAAAGCTTCTGGTACTCTCTCATCAACGGCGTGGCATTTAACTTCCTGGCTGTTCTGGCACTGACGTCGCACCTGCGAACCATGCTGACAGATCCAGTAAGAAACGACTATTTTTTTTTTTTAATTAAATGTGGATTCGAACATTTTTGTGATGTGAAGTCTGTTGTGTTCATCAGGGAGCTGTTCCTAAAGGTAATGCCACTAAAGAATACATGGAGAGTCTGCAGCTGAAGCCAGGAGAGGTCATCTACAAGTGTCCGAAATGCTGCAGCATTAAACCAGAGAGGGCACACCATTGCAGGTTAGACAGACATCTGATATATGACTTGCAAAGCTGTGTACATGACCACATTCTACACTTTTGTAGCCTTTTTCCCCCTCTTATGAGGTTTCTAGCACCAAAAACAATATTTATGTCTCTCTTCCACCCTCTTTTTGATACTGTTTACAGGATTTTGCTACTGTATTTTTTTAAATTACATATAAAATGACTTATATGTTTGGCTGATCTTTTTGCATTTGGAGTGAATACAATGTTTTTTAAAGAAGTCTCTTTTACTCACCAAGCCTGCATTTATGTGATCCAAAGTATAGCAAAAAGAGTAAAATTTTGAAATATTTTTACTATTTAAAATAACTCTTTACGATTTGAATATATTCTAAAATGTAATTTATTCCTGTGATCAAAGCAAAATTTTCAGCATCATTATTCCGGTCTTCAGTGTCACATGATCTTTCAGAAATCATTCTAATATGCTGATTTGCTGTTCAAGAAACATTTTTTATAGTTTTATTTTCAGATATAATGTGAAGCAAAAATATGTTGTATAAACAACATTACAAACATTTTTCTTCAATAACAAGAGAAGGCAGAAACAAAGAAAACAAAACAAAACCAAAAAAAACTATTTAGCTGTATTAATTATTAATAAAAAATCAAATCAAATCTAGAAATCTAAAAAAAGTTCCTTTCAATTATTTTACCATGAGGTTCAAGAAACATTATTATTATTATTATTATTATTATTATCAATATTTAAAACAGTTGAGTACATATTTCATGATTCTTTGAATTTTAATTTCTTTTATTTAGCAAGGATGCTTTAAATTGATCAAAAGTGATGTTAAAGACATTTATAATGTTACAAAAGATTTCTATTTCAGATAAATGCTGCTGTTCTGAACTTTCTATTCATCAAAGAAACCTGAAAAAAAATCTGCTCAGCTGTTTTCAACATAATAATAAAAATAATAATAATAATAATAATAGATGTTTTTTGAGCAGCAAATCAGATTATTAGAATGATTTCTGAAGGATCGTGTGACTGGAGTAATGATGATAAAAATTCAGCTTTGAAATCAGAGGAATAAAATACATTTTAAATATATATTTAAATAGAAAACTGTTATTTTTAGTAAAAATATTTCAAAGTTTTACTTTTTTGTGCTGTACTTTGGATCAAATAAATGCAGGCTTGGTGAGAAGAGAAGACTTTTTTAAAAACTTTAAAAATCAAAGCTTTTAACTGGTAGTGTAGTCCTTTTTGAATATATTTTAAAATAAAATGTATTCCCGTGATGCAAACCTGAATTTTCAGCATCATTACACCAGTCTTTAGTGTCACATGATCCTTCAGAAATTATTCTAATATGCTGATTTCCTGTTCAAGAAACATTTCTTATTACCAGTGTTGTAAACAGTTGCGATACTTATATTTTTGTATAAACTGATACATTTTTTTTCAGAATCCTTTGATGAATAAAAACAACATTTAATTGAAATGGCAATCTTTTGTAACATCATAAATGTCTTTACTGTCACATCTGCTCAATTTAATGCCTCCTTGATGAATAAAAATATTATAGTGAGGGATGTTTCATTTCAGAAGAGCCAGATAAATCCTGTTTTACAGGCGTCAGTGACTTTTACAAGCATCAGTGATTTCTGGACGTTTCTCGTCTTATTTTATAACTGGTACGGTCGCTTCTCTTGTTTTGTTTTGTTGTAGTATCTGTAAGAGATGTATCAGGAAGATGGATCACCACTGTCCTTGGGTCAACAACTGTGTGGGCGAGAACAATCAGCGATTCTTTGTCCTCTTCACTGTGAGTGTGTCTGAGACTGCTGTCGCTTCTTTTACAATATTTTATGGTGGAATTGCTGACCTTCTTTTGCCTTAGTTTTATAGAAAATATGATTTTTGGAAGGGATGATTGTGGCTCTGTTTGCATGAGCTGTGACCGCAGGTCTATATCACTGCTTCATTATTTGTTTATAGTGATCTTTGGACGTTACTACTTTAAGAACTGTAAAAAAAAATCTACAGATAAGCTAATGTAATGTAGTTGGCGGAAACAAATGGTTATTGTGATTATTAATAATAAAACATTATTGAATTTGTTTATTATTGGGAGGTTACTGTTTACACTGTATATTGCTTTATTGTCCTTAATCAGTGATCTTTACCCTGGTAAATGTCACAGGCATTAGTGTACAACAAAATGTAGCAAACAGCATTTTAAAGCATGACAAAAGCTTTAATTGAAAATAATATTTGACTTCAACATGTTCTTTTTTTTTCTTCTCAGATGTATATAGCCTCTATTTCATTGCATGCGCTGTGTCTCAGCGGTTTCCACTTCTTCACCTGTGTCAAAGTCCAGTGGAATGGTGGGTAATTGACATTTGAGATTGGCACTCCATTACTGGAGGGCAGATGATATCCTGTCATTAGACGTCAAGTGCAATATATTGACATTCAATGTGCTGTGTCATTGTTGGGATTCTAAATGGCATTAAAATTCAGAAATTGATTTATTTTTGTATATATTTTTATAATTGCCTTTTTGTATTTAATGTTTTTTATAACTGCCATTTAATTTTACTTTATAAAATTAAACGACTATTTTAATTTTAAATTTAATTTTACTTATATTTATAATAAATGCATTTGTTAATTCATGAATAATCAATTTTATAATGAAATTATTTATGATTGATACATTTAAGTAAGCAAGTATGTATTTCATTCTTTTTGATACTGATATTTTTTTTTGTGCAATCTGTGCTACTGTTCTTTTGTTCCCATACAAAGCACTTGAGATTTTGATGTCCAGCATTGGTTTTGACAGCTTCGTCTCATCCGTGCTGTTCTTCTGTGTTGTGTAGAGTGTAGTGATTTCTCCCCACCTGTGGCGGTCATGCTGCTGATTTTCTTGTGTCTGGAAGCACTGCTGTTTCTCACCTTTACTGCTGTCATGTTCGGCACCCAGATTCACTCCATCTGTAATGATGAGACGGTAAGTTGAATCACGGAAGCCTCCAGAAGTGCTCTTTGACCTGGTTACTACAATTACCTCTGATGGAACCGAACTTGTTTGTTTCATCATTTATTGCAATGTATTATAATTATTGTTGTATAGTTATAAATAATTAGTATATTGTAATTGTTAATATTATTTTATAATTATAGGTATTATTTAAAAAAAACATGCAGAATTATTTATATTAATATATTAAATATGTATATATTAAAATATTATATTTTATTAAATTATTTATTATATAAATAATTAAAATTACAAATAGTTTAGGTATTATAAAGCAGTAAAAAGAAGATATTTTCATTTTATGCCACAAATAATAAAATGAAAATAAGTTACATTATTTATATTAATATATATGTATAATGAAATATTTAATAAAATTTATGTAATCAAACAAATTTGTGAATAAAAATCAAAAATATTTTTATTGTATGCCACAGTACTTCTCAGATTTACATTTCAAATTCGCTGAATTTTAGTTCTAAATTATTTATATTAATATATATGTATATAATTAAATATTCTTCTAAATTTTGTATTGTATTAAGCAGAAATAAAAATTAAAAGATATTTTTATTGTATGCCACAATATTTCTCAGATCTACAGTTCAAATTCACTGCATTTGAATTTGTTATTATATTATATATGTTTATAATAAAATATTATTATCAATCATAAAAATACAATTACAAATATTTTATGTATAAGCAGTAAAAATGTTTTTTTTATGCCACAGTATTTCTCAGAATATTTCTTTTCTTAATTATATTAATGTTTTATAATATTATAATGTTATTTTATGTGTATTATATTAATCATACAAATAAATATTACAATATTTTATGTATAATATGTAAAATAATGTTCTACTTTATTTATATAAATACATTTTCTATATTATAAAAGTTACAAAAATGTTACGTATAATAAAGCAGTGAAAATGTTTTCATTGCATGCCCAATATTTCTCAGATCTAGTTCAATTTAGCTTAATTTTAGTTCTAAATTATTTATATTAATATATTATATAATGTATATAATAAAATATTGTTTTTTTTTATTGTATTAATCAAAAATGAAAATCACAAATAATGTATAATTTTATTTATAATAAAGCAGTAAAAAGAAACTTTCCTTGCATGGCACAATCTGTAATTTAATCATATCTATAATAAAATGTATATAGTAATGTATATAATTAAATATTACTTTATTTAGTTTTTATTATATTTATCATAAAAATAAATATTACAAATATTTTACTATGTATGATAAAACAATAAAAAGATTTTATGCAACAATATTTCTCAGATCTAACATTCAAATTCACTGCATTTGAGTTCCAATTTATTTCTATTAATATATTATATATGTATATAATAAAACAGTTCAAATAGTTCTGTAACAATGCACTGACTCACCTTTACATTTCTCGTTTGACCCACACAGGAAATCGAGCGACTAAAGAACGAGAAGCCCACGTGGGAGCGGCGGGTTCGATGGGAGGGGATGAAGGCTGTTTTCGGCGGGCCGCCCTCTCTGCTCTGGTTCAACCCTTTTGCTGGACTCCGCCTTCGGGTTCTGATGGTTCGCGCCCGGAAGAACGGCGCCGAGTTCTCAGTCTGATTAAAGAATGCTGTCTATAAGGCACAGCCGTCTGCCTTCATGCCTATTACCCCCCTCACATAGGACATAGGACTCCTTCCTTTAATGCTGAAGCAGGTTTGGAGGTACTACGGTGGAAAACCTGTTCAATAACTGATGTCGCTCCTGGAACAATGAGGCTACGTCTCGATACAGCCCGTCTGTGTCCACACATTATTACCTCGTAAGGCGGATCATGCTTGTTATGCTCATATTGTCTTCATGAACATTCACACTTATGGGTTTTTGATTAGATTTTGATTTATTTTCGTCGTTCGGAAATTTACAGAATATTTAAGGGCGTCGATATCCGTTATCCAGCCTGAAGAAATCGCATTTAGAGCAAAAATAATGGTTAATATGCGATGGTTGTTTAAAGAAATGGATCATAAACCAAACAGAAACTTGCAAAGGAATATTTTGCCAAAAAAAAAAAAAAAAAAGTTTCTGTGAATCTTTGAGGTGAATCTCACAAAAACTGTTTTGAAATGCCCAGGTTGTTTTATATCACCCTTAAAATCAAAAGGAAAAAATTGGAAATTATATTGTACTGTTTTTCTTTGTCTAATACGATTTTTTTTATGTTGAAAGAAAATATTTTATTTGCATTATTGTAATTCATAAAATATATAATCTATTATTTAAAATGTCAAGTATTTATACATCATGATATTTTTTGTACTGAAATTAAATTATGCTATTTTTAAATTTTAATTTCTTTATTATACAAATGACAGTGAGATTTGTTTCACACTACACTAATGAGAATTTGTTTAGTAAATGAGCTTTGTTTTCTTTATATAAAATATAATTGATATTTTTCTTTTGATTTTAGTGTAAAATCTGAACTGGACATTTCCTTGTGAGATTCACCTTCTCAGGCT